>OZ010602.1:52990086-53120086 GCA_963932145.1 Acanthosepion lycidas | reverse complement strand
TGTGTGTGTGTGTGTGCGTGTATGTATATGCGTGTGTCTGTGCCTGTTTGTGTGCGGGTAGTGGTTTTTATGCCAGATGTTCTGGCGAACTGAGACCTCACAGCTATCATCAACTGTAGCATATACACCGAGGCGACTCATAGCCATTGGTTTCATATTCCTTAGTGAGGAGCAAGTTCAACTCAGACACCTCCTTCTCCAGAACTGACGCATTTTTGATCTAATTCCAGCGAAGTGGTTTTACCGACCACTATATTTTTAGCCACTTTATGCCGAAAGGCAAAAGCTAGTTATCCTGCATATGCACATAATTATACGTCCCTAACTCCTCCCTGTACGCTATTACAACATCCTCCATTTTTAAGACTCCAGTTTGAGTTATTCTTGCGCCTACTATTTGGTGAACAATTGTAAAAACAAAAGCCAAATGCAATGATTAGCGTCTGGGCATCAGAAACCAGCAAATTCTGCCACTTTTCGTTGCATTTGGTTTGTTTCCGTTTTTCGTTTTGTTTTACGACTTATCAACCTTATCAAAGGGTTATTTAATGCCGTCATTTTTTAAAAATGCATTTTTGGTAAATATGGCGACAAAGATGAGGACAATAGTCCGAATAATGTAAACAAAGTAGTAATACTTTGTTCAAAAATGAATTTCTGGTAATTTCTTTTTTATAAAAATATATATAGTTGATAATATTTTTTTCAAAAGTGTATTGCTGGTAATAATTTTTTTCCAAAAATGTATACCTGGTATTAAAATCTATTTTTACACTTTCATAGTGTTTTGATCGCAGTTTTGGGGTTAACTATTTGCCCATAGCTGGGATCCTAACAGGTGCTGAAACCCCGGATCAGAGTTGATCTGTGAGCATCAGCAATTAAGAGGTGGTTTCACGCTTCTCAAAACCTCCTTATCAGAAGAATTGCTGCCGGACGTAGTTTATCGTCTTACCCAGGACGCCACATTCGGAGAGTCTTACCCTTTTTCAGGGGTTCAGTTGGCGTATTCTGAAGCCCCAACCGATAGGGAATACGTTGCATTGGGAAAGATAGTAATCAAAGTTTTCTCCTTCCAGCTGATGTGTGAATAGCAGGGCAAACTGATCCCTCTCTCGCCATGGTCAGTATGGGTCTCCGACATAGAAAACTGTGAATTCAAAACTGAGAAGAGCTGTCCGGAGACGTCCAGTCATACTGTGCACCATAATTCACTGATCAGTCCTTAGTCTTTACCACTACAATCAAACCCTATATGTATAAATGCTGAATAACCCATCAGAAATGTTAAGTCTGTATACGTGGAAAATAATTGCGACAGTCCGCCAAACATACTCATATATAAAGAAAAATGTATATAATAAAGATTATATGAACACAAAAGAGACATTTTAAAAAATAACACATAAAGTATATTTATTGTTCGCAGTAACTAGACTGTCCACAATTTTGACACAAAAAAAATGCTACTCTAAATAAAAGAGAAAACAATACACTAAAACGAAAATGTTTAGAAAGTGTTTTAATCACTAGTTCACCGACAGTAAATTTGCGTCTAGATTCGTACAACGTTTCACCATCCTTGGCAGATCTATTGTCACAACGTAGGATATTCAGTAACAAAGATGATGGAAACGAAAGGAAAAAGAAAAACAATCTAAATGAAATTGACTAGATTATATGCTCAAAAACAATTATCAAAAAAGCAAAACCCTAAAGATCCTATTAAAAAAAACACCTAAAAATGCTATTAAAAAAACAAAATCCTAAAAGTGCTATTAAAAGCCCTAAAGATGCCATTAAAAAGACAAAACCCTAAATATGCCATTAAAAAAAACAAAACCCTAAAGATGCTATTAAAAAACAAAACCCTACAGATGCAATTACAAAACCCTAAAGATGCCATTAAAAAAACAAAACCCTAAGGAGGCTATTAAAAACCCTAAAGATGCTATTAAAAAACAAAAAAAAACAAACAAAACCCTAAAGATGCTATTAAAAAAACAAAAACAAAACATAACCCAAAACACGATTAAAGAAAAAATAAAATTATCAACGTCACTCATTCATGTGCTTGTGTAGTCGCGACAACATAAATAAACCTAGTCTGATGAAGTTCAAAATTGTCCAAATAGTTTGACATGATAATTATCCATGTCACAAAATGTTTAATATCTAAAAAAACACTAAACTAATCGAGTTTCTTTTTCCAAGTTTTCATATAAAGCGTTTATCCATCTTGACGCTGTTTGTCGTAAGAATCATTCAAAAATCCTTTGAAGTAGTTTAGATAGATAGATAGATAGATAGATAGATAGATAGATAGATAGATAGATTATACTAAGATAGATTGATAGACACATAGGTAAATAGATATTAATAGGTTTAGTATCCTTCCCACAAAATGTTTAATATCTAAGAAATACACGAAACTAATTGAGTTTCTTTTTTCTAGATTTTCAGAAAAGACGTTTAGCCATCTTGACACCATTTGTCGTAAAAACCACTGAAAAAACCCTCTGAGTTATTCAGCTAAAATTATTTTGTGTCAGATCCACTGTCTTCCCAAATGAACAATGGTGAGAGGAAAAAGATCATTCAGGTCTGCAGTAATGATACCCAATATTCATACTCTGGCTTCCATCTTCAAACTTCATTCAAGAACCATCAAGAGAAAGGAGAATAAGTTTAAAAAGAGTGGGAACAGTAGAAAGAAAAACTGGGTCATTAGGTCACAACAGAAAGAGGGGTCATCATTTCAACTTAAAGCAAGTGAGGGCAATTAGAAAATATCCATCTTTATCCATAAGACGTTTGGCCCGCGAGAGAGGAGTTTCAGCTATAAAAGTCCAAAAATCAATGCAAAAATACTTGAAAATGAAATTATATGTGAAACATGTGAAGCAACTTGATACTCCAAAACAGAAAGTTAGAAAGTGAGATTGGATGAAAATCATCTTGAATAAGATGGAAAATAATCCTTGAATATATATATATATATATATATATATATATATATATATATATATATATATATATATATATATAACTTGAATTATATTTGAACTTCATTTCAATCCATCATGAGCTTCCGATCCTTAGCTATGATTAATTAATGATGAACATGTCATTTTCGTTTCGTCACGATCCTTCCGTTAAGCTTGGAAAGTAATTATACATTCTTACTGCTCAAAACTTCGAAGAATTCCAGTAAGGTATCTTTAATCATTTCTAAGAAACAATGATTCAAATGAAAATCTAATAACAGGACAATTTTGCTGTTACACGATTTAGACTATTTTTCTCTTACACCCGATATATATATATATATATATATATATATATATATATATATATATATATATATATATGTGTGTGTGTGTGTGAAAAAGAAAAAAAGAAAATTTAACTTAGTCGGCACGTCTAGTCTTTTGATAGATTTTATCAAGGCAAACGTAAGTATTAGGTTGGTGCAAAATAATGTCGTTTTCTCACATAGTAACCTATCTGAGAAAACGACATTATTTTTGCACCAACCTAATATTTTATTTTACAACATACATTTATTTATGATCGAAAGTTAAAATGTTATTTTTTTAAAATTAAATTTAAGAACGCTTAGAAATATACATCAGACTAACTGAAAAGTATATGTAAATTATGGAGGATGCTTAGTGAAATAATTTGAAGCGCGTCGGCAAAGTTTCCTTTTTGTCTTATTCATATTGTCCTTTAACACACACACATGCACACATACATATTAATCATTTCACCCCAAGCAAGGCAATAAAGTCATTAAGATACAGAGGGGTTACTGATTGTTAGAAAGTATGAGAAAAATACTATTAAGGAGAGAAAACAATAAAAGAACAAGAATTAAGACAGAATATATCGATTGACATTGAATTTAAATTTTTGAAGATCAAGCTTGGGTGGGAAATCAAAAAGCCAGAAGAGAGTTCCACAAGCGAGAAGTGCGGCAGAAGAAACTGTCAGCATGGAACTTAAGGTTACATCTAGCTAATTCAACTGTAAAATTATGACAACTTGCCATCAGTCTAGTCCTACGCTTAAATTCTTAAAGTCTATGTCCCATCGAGGAAACTCCATCAGAACAATTAGCATGAAAGTTTGTTTTTTTTATAGAAAAGGCAGAGGGAGGCTACATTACAGCGGTGTGAAAATGACTGAAATTGAGATACTAGGTTAGGACCAGTATCACTGCAGATTATTCGTCGGGTTTTATCAAGAATCACTAAATATGCAGCAGGAACACCGGACCAAATCTTGCAGAAGTATAAGTAAGATAGATACTGACGCGGAAAGTTGCCTAGCACGATACAGTGAACCAAAGTCCGTGGCAGCAGAACTGTCTTTTGATTCAATATGTGAGCGGAAATTGTTCGCCAGACAAGACGCAATAAATCACTCTCCTGGAGGTTAGCATCAGCCATACTGATGGAAGGCAGAAAGAGGTCTGTTAACTAATGGACTCAGAGAGGTTTCGTTTTGGCGGCATTAAAATTAACAACCAATCATTGTTCCTGTTAACAGTAGAATTTACGTTATTTTTTAGATCAGTTGCTAATTTGATTCGTTGTTAACCTCAATGTCTACTTTACATATATATATATATATATATATATATATATATATATATATATATATATATATAATAAATTCATCGTTCCGTGGTGGAACTCAACTGAGATTCTCTCTAACCATAGGACTGTGCCCCCTGGAGCCACGATTACTCTCACCAAGCTGCTCCAACTGGACCATTAGAAGCCGGTTCAAGCGATGAGAAACACAGTGAGCGAGCGGCGCTATATTGAGTCTGAGTTGCAATCTCTTCGTCACCGAGGCCCGGTGGAACAGTTTGTATGATGTCAGGGGTTTCAATTCTCGGTAGTGGATGCGCATTGCTGATGAGTCCCAAATATAGGATGAAACGGCCCTCCAGTGCTTTCTGCATTCTGTTGAGGTTTCTTCTAGACTCGATGAATTAATTAAATATAATTTATCAAAATCCTCCTAATAATTACTATATATATTTACATACACCCTGTCCCTGATATCCAGCACTTGAACGCATAAATATAGCATGTCTTTTTTATATTGTCCTTTTACAGATATGCTCTAACTCAGATTTTTACACACAAGCGCACATCAGTAATAATATATTCCCTACTAATCCCAGTAAAACTTATACTAAATTTAACACAACCAACTTAATCATACGCAGTAACACTTCTCCGTCAACTAGTGTTTTGGAAATTAGTAACACTGTATATCAGTTTGATATAATGGAATATTCATACACCTGAGTTCCCCCTCGCTGGAATATGATTGGCTGGTGTCCGTCATAAATACAGACGGACGTGTAGGTACGACAGAGTCTAAGTCTATGACGACGCCCATTGGACTACGTCATTGGCTATCCTATTGGTCTACACCTATTACCTGCGACTACGACGAGGACCAGTCGATTACTGCTACCGTGTACTACTTGGTCATAGTAGCCAAAACCACTTAGATACTTCGATCAAATATATCCCTTTCCCGGACATATCACAGTTTAAGTGTCCTTTGGAAGATTGTATCTCTGACAAAAAAGCAAGTACATATGTTTTCTTGACGACAACATTATCAAAGACGTCTTACACTTCATTTGTCGGATACAAGTTCTATCGGACAAAATTTAAAGACGCATCCACCTTCACAGTACAGGAAAATATTTGTTGACAACACCAATATAATCCACCGTGAAAATAATAAACAAAAATTTCAAATTCTCCTGATCCTTTATATCAAAAGCAACTAAGCAAAACTGAACAAAATTTATTAAGAGTGTAGCAGAAGTGTATTTTACTAACATTTAACGATATGTTACAATTTTAACACCTTTGGTTTGCTCCCTTACATTGTGGACGCTTGTTTACAAAAAAAAAAATAAATAAAAAATAAACAACAAAAAAAACAAAACATCGTAGCTACAACTAAAATAATTATAACAGAGCGCGTTCACAGGTGTTTACAAATATCACTATCACAACGATCACAGTTACATTAAGCTTGTCTTTGTATTCACCCCTGTGGATGATCTCGGAGGATATCGAAAGTACTTCGTTTAACAAAAACTATGGTGCCTTCCATGTGGAATTTCAAATTAACATCAAGCAGAAGTAGGAAGGAGTATTATAAAAATAGAAGTTATAAGTCTATATTATTTAATGAAACATGCTTCAATGAAGGTATGCTGCCTAAACACACACAAACATATATATATATATTTTTTAGGTTGGTGCAAAAACAATGTCGGTTTTTGACGTATTTTTAACGTCATAAACCGACATTATTTTGCACCAACCTAATATATATAAAGACATTTTTATGTTTAACGTTCTTTTTATAGATACAAGTATTTAAGTAAATGCTCTGTTTATAATAAACAGTATCAAATAACATTTACCGGTTTGAATGTCCGAGAAATTTTCATAGAAAATATTCGTTCTTGGACAGGAATCGAACCTGCATCCTATACGGAACCGTCACGTGCTTTACCTCTCGGCCACAAAGGATCGAATTTACTGCGTATGTATGTATGTATGTATGTATGTGCACCCGAATAATGTCACTGTAAACAAAACTGATCGGGTATTACAATTCTGCGGCAAAATTTGTCGCAGTTTGGCTGGCCTAAAGAGTCACCTGCGAATACATAAAATTTGAGGGTAGTCGGAGGGGGTGTGGACATGAAATAAAGGAGGTGGTCACGCTCGAAACCGAGAGGACAGCTACGATGCATATATTAACGTTTAGTATTTATCGAAACCGACTCAGAGTTTCATAATTTTTCAATCATTTGTCGGGATTGTCAACAACTATAATTGTCTTGATCACAGAAAACCTATTTTATTATTTTATAAAAGCACATTTATTTTCGTTAAAGTTACCTCCGTGGTTGTGTACTCGTGGGTCTAATTGTCTACGTGTGTGTGTCTTCAAATAATGCTAGGCGCTGTCACATTTCTATCCGATTTAATTTCAAGCAGAACAAGCCTCCGGTGACATGAACAGTCCAAAACACACTACACACCGTCTACTCAGACTCCTTCCTATCCCACCCAGTCCTTCCTCGACTACACTTGCTTTTATGACTGTCGCTCGCTATCCTCTTCCCGCCTTCCTTGGATTTGCCGTGAAATGTGTCCTCCTGGCCCAAAGAAACAAATTGCATGCGTTTCCTCTCGATCATTCCATGCTAACTCAGAATCAGCCACACTTTTGCATTATCGATTAGCTGGCCTACAACTGTACGTTTTATTATGTATAGACAAAGTTAATATTTATATAGAAAGTGTATATTTTAACGTACATAGGCAGAGGGAAATATATATGTAACGCTGTTGTAAGTCCCAGAAAAATAAACACTCACCCCCATATATATATATATATATATATATATATATATATATATATATATATATATATATATATATAATAAAAAGGCTTAAGCACTAATATTCCATGGTCATAATTTATTCCATTGGAATCGTAAATACGATCCAATTCATCAGACCTACAAATTCAAAAAGAAAACAGAAAAAAACAACTCCGGAAATGAAAAGAGAATTTAGAGAGAGTGTATGAGAGTGTGGGACGAATGTTAGAGCTAAAGAGAGGGGTAACAGACGAGAGAAGGTGGGAGATTAAAACTTAACAGAGAGGGTTTTTTTTATAGAGGTGAGGGAAAGGGGAAATATGAATGTTGTCGGATGTCTAATACATTAAAGATACATTTCGTGATGACATACACACTCCATAGACGATCTAATGTTAAAGATCAGAATAAGAGGGAGAGAGAGAAAAGTTTATATATATATGTATATATATATTGTCATATTTCTGTGTATATGCCAATGTATGCAGATAAATATTGATATTCTTCTATTTGTTAAGTGTATATCTGTAAATAAACAGTGGAGGCGAGAAATATATATGTGCATATATATATATGCATATATATTTGCATATATATTTGCATACATAATATATGTTTTTACTGTGTACAACGGTAAATATATTCTCGAAAATGCATGAAAACTTAATATTTTTGACCATACAAATAATAATATACTCCAAGTCCCTCCTCTCCCCCTCTCTCTCTATCTATCTATCTATCTATATATATATATATATATATATATATATATATATATATATATATATATTGATTTTTATCCAAAAATGTTCATAAACACGGGTATTAACAGAAAATAAAATGTATTTTCCACTTCCGACGAAGTTTATCGAAATTACTTTCCTTATGTTGATAATGAAAAAAAGACTTGGTCAGATATCGAGGTGGTCAAATTTATGAATATTTCCTTGGTTATCCGAAGTAAATCTCGGCATTTATGATGATCCAAAGAAATAATTTGATCCTGTAACAACACTTACAGTCTTTCCTTTCTAAACGGCTTTGGGCAGTCATTGTAATATAATTAAGCCTCGTTTTGATTCACTACGTTAGAGAAAAATAGAACGCCATGAGATTGCTGTCAGCTTATTTTCAAAACGAGAAGCAAGAAAGAAAAGTGATCCATTTGATTGAAGGAGGCAAATTTCATCGACTTTTTTTCTTATTTATATTCGGATAAGGTAAAAAGTAGGTAAAAGCTGATTTCTGAAACGTTAGCAGGTATTAACTTAAAAAAAAAATTGACTTGTCGTATCCGTAAATTAAATTCTAACAATTTCTTTTCCCGCACTTTTCACTCTTGGAACTTTCTTCCGGTTTGTTTTCCAGTTAATTGTTTGTTGGTTGATTTTGTTTCGCGATAGATAAACTTCTATGGTTTATTTAATGTCGAAATTTAAATATTTTTACGCAGGTTTATACCTTCAACTACAGATATTGTGCACATGATTTTATACTTTGTGTTTAGACGTATGTTCTTAGATATATTGTTTGTAGATGATAAAATATCTTTTTGTCCATTAAAAAAATGTATTGTTAGTAATTTCCCCACAAAAGATCTATTGTTGATATTTTTTTATAAAAATGCATTGCTGGTAATTTTGCTAAAAAATATTTGGTTAATTTGCAGTTACCACCAGCGCTCAGTTTGCATTAAAATGTTCCAGAATACTTACATTTAGGTGTAATTATACATGTTTCATTCTAATCTGGATTGATAAATTTGATAAAATCTACCATTTTGAGTTATAGACAATAAAATGTCGTATTCATTCGCGGCTTGGACAGCCATTACTGTCGTTGTTTGTATACATTTTCTGCGGAATAGATATGATTGGAATGTTCACTTGTCCTGCGCACATAATATAATCCTTTTGCGCAGTAATTCAGACAAGTTGAGACAAGTAGGATCAGTAAAAAAAGGCCGCTTACTACATTCTTCCGCGCTTAGCGTTCCGCAGCGAATGTATAAAAAATGGCTGTAATGGCTGCCGTTAACGACGCAAATGAATCCAAACTTTTACCATCGATATCTCGAGATTTAGCGTTAATTTTTAATTCTCTCAGATGGTTGAGACAATTCTTTTCAAAAATAGTTATACATTGGTAGCAGGTATCTCCAGTTTGCTCGGGGTTCAACATAAGTTCGAATTTCTGTATAGGGATGTTTGCGGTAATACATTGCATTTAAGTATATCCTTGAAGCGTAACCAAGAAAGGCGCACGTATATACATATATATATATACATATATATATATATATACATATATATATATACATATATATATATATACATATATATATATATATACATATATATATATATATACATATATATATATATATACATATATATATACATATATATATACATATATATATACATATATATTAGGTTGGTGCAAAAATAATTTCGTTTTCTCACATAGTAACATATGTTAGAAAACGAAATTATTTTTGCACCAACCTAATATATATACATATATATATATACATATATATATATACATATATATATATATACATATATATATATACATATATATATACATATATATATATATATATACATATATATATATACATATATACATATATATATACATACATATATATATATATATACATATATATATACATATATATATATATATATATACATATATATATATACATATATATATATATATATACATATATATATATTTATATATATATACATATATATATATACATATATATATATATACATGTATATATATATACATATATATATATACATATATATATATACATATATATATATATATATACATATACATATACACATATATATATATATACATATATATATACATATATATATACATATATATATATATATATATATATACATATACACATATATATATATATATATATATATATATATATATATATATGCATATATATATATATGCATGTTTTTGTGTGTATGTATGTATGTTAATAAAGTTTTAAATAGTACCAAAATGATATTTGACAATATCCTAACGTTTCATTCGCTCTATATTGATTTTAGGAAGCGTTTCTATTGTGCCGACAGTTTAGATACATCTGGACAGTTTTGGTGAAATACACGACATCCATATGAAAGTCACGATCTGACCATATCTCTACTTTTCAGTTTTAGATTTTGGTTTCGTAGCAATTTGCGCTGCTGGGCGAAACTTCTACTTGCTTAGCCTATGTTATGCTCAGTTTCCTTTACTCCTATATATATATATATATTTGTTTCGTTTGATGTGTTTCGTATTTACTAATTCCATCTCTTGAATCTTTATGCCGGATTAAGTGTAGATGCCGTCACTGCTTTTATTCCAATTGCAAATCATAGTTTCTGCTTTGGAATAATTTTTCTTGACTCCTATTTCTTGAAACGCGTGGTACTGTATGTTGATTTTCCGTTTAAGACTAATTTATTTTGGCATCTCGGACTTAAGAAAATCCTCCAGAATTACGATTTCATAAGTTACTTTGTGTTTTTATCAGTACTTGGTTTGCTTAATTTTTGTGTAACAATTAAATTATTACTTCTATTTTTTAGGCTTTTATCTGGTAAACAGAAATTCTTATCTGTCTTTTGTCGGACCATATTTCTATCGCTTAATGCCTCTTCTTCATATGTGAGGAGATCTTCCAACATTCACTGCCATATAGGAGGGGTGATATTGCATAAGGGTTCATCATTCCTGTCTTTGTTTCTACAGAAATTATCATCTCTCTTAATACTTTAGTTTTTGTAAAGCATCTTTTGCTTTTCAAATTCGCTTTCAGATTATCCGCCATCTTTTCCGATATTTAAATTTTTGTATTAGCTTGGTTTGGGTATCTCCGGATAGTAATTATTCATTTTGAATTGAAGATAACAAATTTGATTGTTAACAACGGCAGTTAATTAATATTGCAGATGATTGACTCTATATTAAATTAAGTTTTCTTCAAAGATTAACATATAACATACATAGACAACTCTTATAGTTTTGTTTTTAGCAATATATTTTAAACGTCTTCCCAAAGACAATGTCGATGAAAACTTAATAAAATATGAACGCGATGAAAATGAATATTTTCCTTGGTGGCTATTAAAAGACTAAACTAAACACCCCGGAAATTTTATGGTCACATGACACCACACCCTGAAGTATTGCATGAAAAAAAAAAAGATGAGAAGACTGTAATTGTATTTATTGTTTATGTTTTATTTTATTTGCCGCGATAAATTAAAAAAAACAAACCCGGAGAACTGCTTATACTGTCTTTCATAGAATACTGGATAGTCAGCTTGCAAGACAAGCTAGTGAAGTGAATTCGATCTTCACAGGTACCTTGCTTTTGTAGGCTGATTTCCAATGACGATAAGCGTATGAAATATGCATTAATTTATTTGTTTTATAGTAGGATATCTACCGAGACATTTGCGACTTACCGTAAATGACGATACACTCTACCAAGCAACCCACTTCCGGCCAACATCAATTAATTCTTCAATCTACATATAGTGTTATTATAATCTAAATATTGACGTATTTATCTAATTTGTATTCATAAAGGAGGGTATTTATGTAATTTCATTACAAAATGTGTGGAATTTTAGAATTAGTGTATTATATTATTCAGGAAATCTCGAATAGTACTATAGTGACTTTTAGTGGAAAGTCACCTAATATTATAACTGACTATATTTGTCTATATCTAAGAGATGAGGTATTATCATTATTTACACTATTCCGACTGTTATCTTCATATTCACCGCCATATTCACAACATTTCGGCCGTTGTAAGCTCCGGGCTTATTCAGGTGATTGGAATTTCGAACCTCAAGGACACATGGCTCAGTGGATAAAGACGTTGTTTAGATCCAGTGACTAAACTCAAAGAGATGTGAGTTCAGTATCAGGCTACAGCAGTTATGAACCAAAAGAAAACGCTTGAGTTAAAGGGAAATAAATGAGACAGGCGGAAGGGGCATGACGCGTGGAACTACAACAATCTACTCTAGTGGACGAAATAAATGATTGGGTTCGAAATTTCAATCCCCTGAAGAAGGCCGGAGCGTACAACGACCGAAACGTTGTGAATATAGAAATGAAGAAGAGGATACCAGTCCGAATAATGTAAATAACGTAAATAATTATGACTGATTGGTAAAATAGTTACACTATAAAACTATTTATTATGCTCCTTGAATAGTTTTTTTTTAAATATTTCATATTTCCAACAGTTGGAAAATGTCATCCCATCGCAGAAAATGAATAGTAGATATTATACTATAGTAGAAACTGGATGGTAGATATTATACTCTAGTAGAAAATGAATAGTAGATATTATACTATAGTAGAAAATGGATGGTATATATTATACTATAGTAGAAAATGAATAATAGATATTACACTACAGTAGAAAATAAATAGAAGATATTATACTATAGTAGAAAATGAATAGTAGATATTACACTATAGTAGAAAATGAATAGTAGATACAGTAGAAAATAAATAGTATTTATTATACTATAGTAGAATATGGATAATAGATATTCTACTATAGCAGAAAATGGAAGGTAGATATTATACTAGAGTAGAAAATGAATAGTAGATATTATACTGTAGTAGAAAATGAATAATAGATCTTATACTATAGTGGAAAATGAATAGTAGATATTATACTATAGTAGAAAATGGATGGTAGATATTATACTATAGTAGAAAATGGACGGTAGATGTTATACTATAGTAGAAAATAAATAGTAGATATTGTACTACAGTAGAAAATGAATAGTAGATATTATACCATAGTAGAAAATGAATAGTAGATATTATACTACAGGAGAAAATGAATAATAGATATTATACTATAGTAGGAAATGTATATTAGATATTATACTATAGTAGAAAATGAATTGTAGATATTATACTATAGTAGAAAATGAATAGTAGATATTATACTATAGTAGAAAATGAATAGTAGATATTATACTACAGTAGAAAAGGAATAGTAGATTTTATACTATAGTAGGAAATAAATAGTAAATATTATACTACAGTAGAAATTGAATAGTAGATATTATACTATAGTAGAAAATGAATAATAGATCTTATACTATAGTGGAAAAATGAATAGTAGATATTATACTACATCAGAAAATGAAGAGTAGATATTATACTATAGTATAAAATGAATAGTAGATATTATACTACAGTAGAAAATGAATAGTAAATATTATACTATAGTAGGAAATAAATAGTAAATATTATGCTACAGTAGAAATTGAATAGTAGATATTATACTATAATAGAAAATGAATAGTAAATATTATACTATAGGAGAATATGAATAATAGATATTATACTATAGCAGAAAATGGATGGTAGATATTATACTACAGTAGAAAATGAATAGTAGATATTATACTATAGTAGAAAATGGATGGTAGATATTATACTACAGTAGAAAATGAATAGTAGATATTATACTATAGTAGAAAATGAATAGTAGATCTTATACTTTAGTGGAAAATGAATAGTAGATATTATACTACAGCGGAAAATGAATAATAGATATTATACTATAGTAGGAAATGAATAGTAGATATTATACTACAGTAGAAAATGAATAGTAGAGATTATACTCTAGTAGAAAATGAATAGTAGATATTATACTAGAGTAGAAAATGAATAGTAGATATAATACTATAGTAGAAAATGAATAATAGATCTTATACTATAGTAGGAACTGTATAGTAGATATTATACTATAGTAGAAAATGAATAGTAGACATTAAACTACAGTAGAAAATGAATAGTGTATATTATACTACAGTAGAAAATGAATAGTAGATATTATACTACAGTGGAAATTGAATAGTAGATATTATACTATAGTAGAAAATGAATAGTAGATATTATAATATAGTAGAATATGAATAATATAGATTATACTATAGCAGAAAATGGATGGTAGATATTACACTACAGAAGAAAATGAATAGTAGATATTATACTATAGTAGAAAATGGATGGTAAATATTATACTACAGTAGAAAATGAATAGTAGATATTATACAATAGAAAAAAATGAATGGTAGATATTATACTACAGTAGAAAATGAATAGTAGATATTATAATATAGTAGAAAATGAATAGTAGATATTATACTACAGTAGAAAATGGACGGTAGATATTATACTATAGTAGAAAATGGACGGTAGATGTTATACTATAGTAGAAAATAAATAGTAGATATTGTACTACAGTAGAAAATGAATAGTAGATATTATACCATAGTAGAAAATGAATAGTAGATATTATACTACAGCAGAAAATGAATAATAGATATTATACTATAGTAGGAAATGTATAGTAGATATTATACTATAGTAGAAAATGAATTGTAGATATTATACTATAGTAGAAAATGAAGAGTAGATATTATACTATAGTAGAAAATGAATAGTAGATATTATACTACAGTAGAAAAGGAATAGTAGATTTTATACTATAGTAGGAAATGAATAGTAAATATTATACTACAGTAGAAATTGAATAGTAGATATTATACTATAGTAGAAAATGAATAATACATCTTATACTATAGTGGAAAAATGAATAGTAGATATTATACTACAACAGAAAATGAAGAGTAGATATTATACTATAGTATAAAATGAATAGTAGATATTATACTACAGTAGAAAATGAATAGTAATTATTATACTATAGTAGGAAATAAATAGTAAATATTATGCTACAGTAGAAATTGAATAGTAGATATTATACTATAATAGAAAATGAATAGTAAATATTATACTATAGTAGAATATGAATAATAGATATTATACTATAGCAGAAAATGGATGGTAGATATTATACTACAGTAGAAAATGAATAGTAGATATTATACTATAGTAGAAAATGGACGGTAGATATTATACAGCATCAAGTGGGTGGTCATTTGGACATTTTTGCATTCTTTGTGCCAATTACTGATCTGATAAAATAGTTTCGCTATCATAGCCAGTCCTGACAATAAACAGATGCTCCTCTCAACGATATTCTGCATATTCACAAACGCTTAACCTTTACTTCATGGTGGTCAGCGGACACTTTTGTTTTTCTCGGATAGTGCGTGCTTAATTAATTTTTAATTTTATCTCTTTAGAATACTGCTGGAGGTAGCTTGATCAACTTGAAAAAATCTTTTTTATCATTGCCATGGGCAGATTGGATATATCTTACTCACCGCCCCGTAACATAAATCAGATTAAATTCTGTGTTTTACCTTCTCGACAATGGAAATAAAAATCTTACCACTTTTCCCCACCCAGGAAAAACAACACCGCTCAGTGTCCTTTTCGTGATGGCTTCTTATCACCTAAATTTAATTCTCGCCTTTCTTTTTTCTTCTTTCTTTCTAGCGTCGTAAATAGTGTCACATTATACTATTGTAGAAAATGGACGGTAGATATCATACTATAGCAGCACCATTTACTTTTCTTCATTATGTCGGCAATCTCCTTTTCTTTACTTTCTATGAGACTTGTAAATTTAAGTAGTGGTACCATAGAATGGCTTCTGGTTGAATTTTCATTATTTTAAATTAGAAAATATAATAAAATAGCTGTTGCATAAAAAATAACTGATTAGACAACAATAGTTTTAAGTATTGTTTACGTTTTTGTCGTGATAAATTTAAAAACGGAGACCTATTTATCATCATCATCATCATCAGCCCCTTGACTTTTGTAATCATAGGGGTATCCGAATGCAGCAGCCACATTGAATCTCCTACTCAACGGTCTATCAACGGGAGCCATCAGCAATTCTGGTATAGTCATACCGGTCCATTGTTTGACATTGTCTAACCATTTTTTTTTTGCATTGCCATACTCTCCTACGTCCACGTTTAACGGTGCCTTGCATAATGGCTTTTGTCAGGCTGTCCTGCTTTGTAATGTGCCCAAACCACGGCATTTTTCACCGTTTGACAGTGGGGAGAAGAGGTTCCTATTTATAACGCCTGGTTTAGTATCATGATTAGTGAACTAGCCAAATAAGTTAGTGAAGTGTGTATGGTCTTTACAGACGCTAAGCTAAGCGTAAGAAATACATATTTCTTTATCTTAAAATATAAATTCACTCCAGCATGTCGGCAATTATGACTCTACATCGATTTCTTTTCTTTACTATATGTAAATCCTCATGAATTCAAGCAGTTTGTAGAGTGGCTTCAAGTTGACCTTTCGTTATTTTAAATTCAGAGTTGACTTTATCTTAGACTGGCTACTACATGCTACAAGATCCATGAGCTTACCCATAATGGCAAACCACTGGTCAGAATTGTGAAGATTTGAAATGAGTCGGGGTGGTTTGAACCCTGCTGGAGAGGGAGACGGACAGTGATCGATTGTTTTTGTTTAAGTATTGATATAAGACACAAACGAGCAAAGTCACTGAGTGGGCTGCTAAAATTAGAAGGGGCAAGATTCCTCGCCGCATACACATTCCTTAGTCGGTCAAGTCAGCACGTAGCAATGAGATTTTAGACAACTGATTGACATCCTCTCTATCGCTCTCTCTGTCTCTCTCACTCTCCTTTACTCTCTCTCTCTCTCTTGCACGCTTCCTCCAGAAAATAAATCGAGATAGAAAGAAAATTATGCTTCGTTGATATAGTTTATAGACTAGCGTTGAGATCAAAAGGATTGCGACCAGAAAAGTACCCAACATGCTACACACCCGAGGACAGAGCGTTCAGTTTAAGCAGCTATTTAATCCATATCGGGGCTTAGGATAATAGGTGGATTCGTGCTTTCGCCAACGTCACAGTTTTCGGCATAAGAAATTTGAACTTGGCTCAAATATTCCACGTTCCGAGCTTCTAGCCATGCACTACTATGACGTCACCCTAGTCCTGCTCCCGTGCAATCCTGTGACGATCTAACACTTGGCTGATTCGGATGCAAATCTGGTTAGATTCGGTATCAGCTTTGTCGTTCCCAGCTCGCCTCCAACGTCTGGTTACCGAAGTAAGTTTGATTTCTAGTCTAACCTACCCACGTTGTGATTTGATCTTAGGTAGACGAAATCCATCAGGCGTCGGGCCGTAGTGAAAGCCGAATTCGGGCAATGGTGATACCGTACAAGTATATGTAAAAGAAAATAAAGTAACAACTCTAAAGATTCAAATATGTTAAAAGAAGAGTAACATGTATCTTTATATCTGGTTGCTGAATACAGGACTGCGTCTTTCTCCCAAACGGCTTCTATGGATACATGACACTTTTCGTTTCTCAGGCGAGTCTTAATATCTTAAGTTGTTTTTCAATAAACTTGTTTTTGCTATCTTCAGGCGATATTTGTAAAACTTGTTTTGGTGGTGTGAGTCTAAGTCGTTCTTAAAAAAAAATTGTTTTTTGGTTAGAAGTCTAAGTCGGAATGCGTGGAAATCATTCAGTCAGCTCCTGCGAGGCTAGTCTCCGAGCTCACAAGCTCAACTCTCTGACTCCAACTGTCACCAACTGTGTTGTGACTGCCCCAACTCTGTCTGTCCAACTGTCCAATTGTGTCTGCTCTGGGGACGTTCGTTTATATGGACGCCGACCAAAACCGGCTGGGGGCCTGTCGTGGTTTGGGTTCCGCGATAATTCCAAATCCGCAATAAGGATTTTCTTTGTTTTCGGACAGGAAAATTTATCACTTCCCATTTTTGGAAGTCAATTACTTTCTGTTTTTGAGGGATTCTTAAGGGAATTGTCCTCCCAAACTCTTCCCCTCTCATATTGGTATCTCACACCATTCCCCTCAGAGGGCGTCAACAGGTTTCCCTTCTTTCTCATATGTTCACCTTCACCCATCGCTCACGCCACCACTCAGCGAATAAACGATCGGCAGTGTGGGTGTGGCTAGACTGGCCTCAGTTTACAATTATCGCTCAAAGAAAAAAAATATCTTCCTTTTTCTTTTCTTTCTATTCCACCGACTAGAACCCCCACAAATCGTACTATGGACATTAAATCTCTATCTTAACTTTATATCATCTGGGATTCATCAACGAGATTTTCGCCAAGTTATTATCTGGGTGGTCAACTGAATCTCTTTGTCTTCCTCAACATCATCGCATTCCGTCGCCAACACTCTGTCCAGGTAACAAACTTTTATCATTGCAAGTTCTGGACATAACACAGGTGGTTCTCCTTCCAAAACCAAATGATATCTCCGAAAGATAGTTAATGGCTTATTCTTTTTCTTTTTTTCTTCTTCCTTCCTTTTTCTTTGGAGTGGTCTCACCTAATTCTTTCTCGGTCGCATGCTTGACCCAATTTTCGATTATCTTGTAGCATTCTGCTTTGTGAGCCTCTTGACAGATTTGAAATTTTCATTATTGCCATGGGCAGATTGCTATCTGCCTTTTCTCGCCGCGTCATGGTATAAATTAATTCTGACAGATCCGAGATCTTACGAATTTTATATCTTCTGCGAAAAACATACTTTTCTTCGCAAATGAAAATAAAATCTTTACCCATTTTTCTTTTGTTAAAAAAATAACATCGCCCAGTATGTCTTTCGCCACAGCTTTTTCTCGCCTTAAGTATTTCTCGCTTTTAATTTCCATGCTTAATTAGTTAGCCAATTAGCATAGCTAAATAGTGTCACACTACCGTCAAAACCAAAGTTAAAAATGACCCTTTGGATTTTTCAAAACATGATAATTTTTGTCTGCCGTAGTTAACAATTTGTTAACAAAAGGTTAACAAATTTTTAATACGAAGGACCGGAATGTAGATGGTGATGTCTACCGTAAAGTTCATGCTCTTTATACGAGCTTTCTTTTTACACGGTTTCAGTCATCCGATTTAAAATCCATATCTGAACAACACATCATTATTTAAAATTTAATTTAGTAAAAGTCTCTAAGCACACGTGTACCTAGGGAGAGAAGTGATAAATTGCTGTATTTCACGAGGTCATAGTACGAACTGAACGCAAGAAGACAGAACTTGAATTCGTCGCTTCCACGTAAGGCCAGGACAAACGTTATATATATATTTACCTTCAGCGAACGATCTACACCAGTGGTCGGCAACCATTTTCTATGTGCCGACTTAGGGTTTTTTTTATACAAGTCAAGGTCAATATACCTGTTCTACAATATATTTTATATAGTAATATATATATATATATATATATATATATATATAATTTAGTATATATTAAAATTGAAATAGCTAAATATCTTTGCGTTGTAGTAGTTATTGGTTCGGACTTGTCGGACGTGATGCCACTGGAAATTTCTTAGCATGCCACGTGTAACACGCGTACCGTAGGTTACCGACCCCTGCTCTACACCGGTCTCTCGACCTACAGAGATGTGATCCTTACCGAGTGTTCTTTATTGTGACTGGAAATGCTTAACAAATCGGAATAATTTAAGCGATTAAATTTATTTTACAAAGTTTGTTATGTGTTGATAATGTTTCGTATGACATTTATATCTTGTAATAAGTATATTTGCATGCTTGTAAAATATACTCTACGACCTGAAATAAAGGTTAAGTGTTGACATTTATCTTCTGTTTATTTTTTTTATTTTTATTTTTTCGAATAGCTTTTGCTCGATTACATCTTGTTAATTGCCCCCAAAATAAAATACTGAAACGTTTCTTCGCATTTATTTGGCAATGGCAATGATTTTAAACAAATACAGATTAGAGTTCGTGACCTATAATCTGTAAAATGGTTTTAAAAAATTGTTTGCATTTGTTTAATATTTATTCTTTTGATTTTAACCTTTTTCAAAAAAAATGATCAAAGATACAAGATTTAAAATAAGAATTGTTTGTTTTCATTTTTAAAATAATTATTTACAGGAATGAAATTTGGAAATACAAAACATTTTTCTGTCCTAGTTAGTTTGCTATTCTGTCATTCCATCTGTCTGTTTGTCTGTGAGTCTGTCCATCTCTCTCTCTCTCTCTCTGTCCTTCTCTTTTCATATATATATATATATACATATATATATATATATATATATATATATATATATATATATATATATATATATATATATAATATCGCACATTGATTGCTGGTGTTAATAAAGTAGTGTTTGATACAATAGAAAAAAAGCTTTAAATAATATATTAATAAATATACATTTTTCCTCGCCGGTAGCAGGACTCGAAGATTACAGGTTAGGAATTATATATATATATATATTATTATTATTATTATTATTATTATTATTAAATATAACAGACATTATGTCTGACCATGAGTCGTTCTAATATTCGAATGTTTGCTTTAATTTCTGGTGAAAATAAAGACAAAGATTTTCCAATTTTTAATAATTGGTCCTAAGATTTCAGGTCACATGAACCATCCTCAGAGTGGTTATACAGGCATGAAACAAAGATATCCACCATCAAAGATAACATTTTATTATTTTTGACATAGAAAATTGGTATGCGACGATAACACCCGCGGAATAGCAGACGCAGATCGTAATTTCAAGATGCAGTTCTATGATGTCATACCGCGCGATAGACCGAAGTATTACAACAGGACCGATCTCTAGATGCATTGTAATGTTCTGTGATTAGATTGTTTTGTTGAGAGTGGGTTGATTTGTTTTAATGTAGACGGCCTCCAATATCTGAAGGTCCTGTTTACTGTATGTATGTGTGAGTGTTATCAACTAATATCTGTCTAATATTATGTACATGGCTGTTTTTCTAAGAAATCTTTTGTCTCAATACTCTCTCTCTCTCTCTCTCCCTATATATATATATATATATATATATATATATATATATATATATATATATATATGGAAATAGAGAAATTAAATTCTATCATTTATCATCCACCATAATTTAACTGGACTTTTAAGCTCGCCTAAAGTAGGTTTCCTCCAAAGAAACGTTTACAATTAATTTTTAAAAATGAAAAATATTTCTTGAAGTTTTTATTTTAGTTTTAATTTTAACCTAATAGATTAGATTTAATAAGGTTTCATCAAAATCCGACAATTATTTGATTTTTGCAAGAATTTCCAAATCAATGTATTTTTAACTCAAAAAAGAGGCCAACATTTTTCTATACTATTCTTTGACATAAAATGTCGATCATTCTAAAAACGATGAAAAATAATTAATAAATAAAAATCATTTGGTCTTTCCTGTTAATAATAACATAAAAATTTTGACGATAAAAGTTCGTTTTTATTAAGTTTGGGGCACTTTTTTTATCATGCATTTAGAGAATCTGTAGAATCTGTGTTTCTAGCCAGAATTATACTTATGAACGTTCTTAAACTTAAAAATTTTAAAAGAATAACAACACTTATATTTTGTTTATAATAACTTGTTGCAAAATAAAAGCCGTACATTTGGACTTTATCGGTCCATTACAGGGCAAAACGCATATATATATATATATATATATATATATATATATAACGCATATAGCCGTGCAATATAGCTGGCCCCTCGTATTCGAGGATACCCGTCTACTACTGGGGCAATCCAATCACTATTGCAGACGCTTACTCAGGCACATTTTTGTTTATCTAACACCCACATAGCCCACCTGTGATTTATAATACAAATATGCCCTCGGCCACGATGACTTGTGACAACTTCGTGCTAACAGAGCTATCGACGGCCCCAACGTATTCCGTCAGCCCAGTTTCACTCACAAGGCTTGGGTCAACCCGTCGTAGGGTTTACAGGAACTTTCCGAAGGTGCCGCACGCTGGAATCGACCCCTCTAATCCTTCCTGACAAATCGACCATGGTGTGATCAGAATTTGAACGTTCCAACCACTAGGCCACTTGATATATGCTTCGGCATCGGAACTGTTAGCATAGAACTTAAGGTTACATCTAAACATTCAACTGTAAAATAACGAGACCTAGACGCCAATCTAGTACTGCGCGTAAAATCATAAAGCCTTAGTGACAGAGCAACGACCATCAGAACAATGGCCATGAAAGTATTCATAGAAAAGAAACAGGTAAGCTACGTTACAGTCGTTGGAAAATGACTGAAGTTGAGATGCCAAGTTAGGACCATTATCATTGCAGAATTGTTTTTGGATTTTATCAAAAATCTCTAAATATATATCAGGACCTACAGACCAGATGTGACAGCAATATTTAAAACAATGACGGATGGTAGATTTATACATATGTAAGATAAATTCTGGCGAAAAATTGTTTAGGAGCAGACCTAGCAATTTATTCGATATAATCTTCACAGTTCATGTCAGCAGAAAACATTAGCCCGAGAAAGCGGAGGTTAGCATCAGGCATGCTGATTGAAACCAAAAAGGTTTCTCACGGAAGATTGAAAGGAAGCAGTTTAAATTTGAAATCACTAAAATTAAAAAGCCATTCCTTGCCCCAGTTAACAACAAACTGTAGATCATTTTTTGAGTTCAGCTGCTAATTTGAACTTATCGAAGCGATCATACGGGCGTAATTACTTGTATCATCAGCATATACCGAGTGGTGTAGCTATATTAAAAAAAAAAATAAACAAAGAGTATCCACTACAGCCAGGATTCCTGACCACCTCCACATCAGCTGGAGTCGTCAATGTTTTGACCAGTAACTTAAGGTTTAACATTTTGACCTCGCTTAGGCATTTTGTTCAGCAGAGGGATGATGAGAATACGGCAGGCGGAAGTTGTAAGCGACGAAGAAAATGAAAAAGTTGACGAAAATAAAGATCTACTTAAGAATTAGAAAATAATTCTGAAACACTTTATGAGGAAAATGGGTTTAGAAAATTTGACACTCAAAGTACATGGGAGAGGAGCAAGCAGCGATGGCAAAAAGGCAAATATTATTAAGAGTTACAAAGGATAGGACGTTGTGGAGGGCCATGTTTACGAACGTCCTGAAGGGACAGGGCGCATAGAAGAAATCGTATTCAGTAACAGAAATACCTACAGAC
Organism: Acanthosepion lycidas; assembly: GCA_963932145.1. Classification (NCBI taxonomy): domain Eukaryota; kingdom Metazoa; phylum Mollusca; class Cephalopoda; order Sepiida; family Sepiidae; genus Acanthosepion; species Acanthosepion lycidas. The sequence goes on along the minus strand of OZ010602.1, from coordinate 53,096,606 downwards.
AAAACAAATCAAATCATTTTTTTAAAAATGTATGACAACGTAAATCGGTTGCTCCTTATTTGACGTTCGTAAAATGCAATTGGTACGATCGATAGGTACACGGACCACACACAACCTCATTATACTAAAACAATAGTTTATTTAATTGGATTTTTATTTTATTTTAATAAACACTTTAATATTTAAAGTTTAATTTTCATATGGATCCCTAGTTAAATGTTCGCGACGTCACTTTTTCCATTTAAGCTGGTATTTATCAATCCACCCACGAGGATCGAATGTGGCACAAGGCCGGTTTAATGTGGGTAGCCCGAGAGCCGGTAGGCTCGGCCAAAAATATGACCTTTGAACCCACCTAGACGGGTTCAGGTGCTGTCTACCTCCCCGAAGGAAACCTTGCCCTTCGGCAAAGCTTCCTCCGAGTTCCTCTCTGCATTAGAGAGTTCGACAGAAGCCAGCCCGGAAGATCACAAAGCACTGATACTACACTTTGATCGTAAACGGACGGCGATCCGTTCTTCCATGCATATATTTCAGGTATATTGATTCAAGGATATGTTTCAGGTAAATGTTCCAGATAAATTGTTTCAGGTAAATTGTTTCATTTAATTCTTTCAAGTAATCGTTTCAGTCGATTGTTTCAGGTAATTGTTAAAAAAATAAAACGCTGAATTATCTTTTTGTAGCGTGCGGCGTTGGCCGAGCATCCAGTGGAGCGAGATATTAATTAGGCCTGACAGACAATAGGTAAAATCATAATATAATTGCATTGGATGCTGGAGAGATCAAATGTGGAGAGGTGGCGAAATCAGTTGGGAATAAGTCTTATTCCTCGCATTTGGAAAGAGACATTGTCTTGCTTTTTAACTTTCTCCGTCTTTCTCTCCCTGTCTTCTGTTTGTTTTTTATTTTTTTTTATCTCTCTCCCTGACACACAAACACATTACGCATGCATCTCAGTTGCGTCTAGGTGTTTGGACAGAGTGCGCTCAGGGGCTTCTCTGTCAAAGGACAGAGGGACAACTGAGAAAATAATACTGAAGAGGTGCCCAGCCCTAGGGAACAGCTGCACGAGGCCGCGCCTTCCCATTGCACCAGAGGGAGGGATCGGTGCTCACATCGAGGCCGCGCCATCCCATTGCACCAGAGGGAGGGATCGGTGCTCACATCGAGGCCGCGCTCTCTCATTGCACCAGAGTGAGGGATCGGTGCTCACATCGAGGCCGCGCCCTCCAATTGCACCAGAGGAAGGGATCGGTGCTCACATCGAGGCCGCGCCCTCCTATTGCACCAGAAGGAGGGATCGGTGCTCACATTGAGGCCGCGCCCTTCTATTGCACCAGAGGAAGGGATCGGTGCTCACATCGAGGCCGCGCTCTCTCATTGCACCAGAGGGAGGGATCGGTGCTCATATCGAGGCCGCGCTCTCTCATTGCACCAGAGGGAGGGATCGGTGCTCACATCGAGGCCGCGCCCCCCTATTGCACCAGAGGGAGGGATCGGTGCTCACATCGAGGCCGCGCCCTCCTATTGCACCAGATAGAAGGACCGGTGCTCACACCGAGGCCAGCGCAACCGACGGGGGCTGAGGGGAATTTTTGTTTCTGTCCCGGGTGTACGCACTCGGGCCCCCACCTAAAAATACACCTTGTGTCACATCACGTCCTAGTGGGGAGACAGAGTAAATACTTACGCATGCATACAAAGAAAATAAATCATTCCGCAGTACTTCAAACATAACATTAGGAAGGAAAATTCCAAAAATTAGTGGACTTAAGAAACATATTTTCCAGGAAAGTCGTTTTAATAGAAATATTTTATAAATTTCAACCGGCATCAACAAACTTCTCGGTCAAATAATGTCGAATGTTTCCTTATAAGGAATCTGATAATTTTACCGTAACCCACAAATTATATCCGTAGACTGTATCGAAAAAGAATTTTAGCCATTAGTTTCTCCTAAAGAACGCCGAGAAGTTATGCAGGAAACCAACAGTTGAAATAACGCACACACGTAAGACGGATATGCAATGTGATCGGTGCTGACTTGGGGGTCTGGATTCCAATCACTTTCTCACCTGCGTGATGTGGCTTCCCTCTGTCTTTTCTATAAATATTTTCATGGCATCTGCTCTGACGAACTATTTTCACTGGTGCCCAACTGCAACAATTTAAGCGTGCTTGAGAGCTACAAGGGATAGAAGGAAGTGGAGAGTCATGATCGCCAACGTCCTGAAGGGACACGGCAGATAAAATAGGAAGACTAGGTTGGAATAACGGTCCCACCCTTGTACTGTCGAAAAAGTTAAATATAACCGCGTCTTCTATCCCAACAGCTTCTTATCTCGCACTTCCCGTCAGTGGGACTCCCTTCCTCTTACATTCTTCTCTGATAATTAAAATCTTCAAAAATTTAAATGTAATGTAAATCGACATTTTTTCATGATTTGATCTCCATTCTTCATTTTATTCTTTTCTCAATCCCCGCTTTTCTCTTACTTTTAGTCTCTGCAGCCCTTTGCGTACGAGTGGCACTTCCACCTTGCTTGGGGTGAAATGCTTATATATATATATATATATATATATATATATATATATATATATATATATATATATATATATATATATATAACCTCTTAGGATATTAAATATTAGAAAATATGCGTTATTCGACAGGAATCGAAGCTGTGTCCTATACGGAATAGTGAATTGATCTGACGAGCTATACCACTCAGATACAGAGAAAGCGTTTGGTTAACTAAGTTCAAATTACTCTTTATAAACAGCAAATCTTCTACGATCTTTCTCGAATGATTATATCTGCTCATGAAACGTACCTTAGCGTAAACATCGACAATATATTAGGAAATGGATTAAGCCCGAAAATTATTTGATATATTTTCTATTTATACGTTATTTTTAATATTTAAAATTATTATTAAATACTCAGTTTTTAAATAAACACTATTAATGATAATAATGTTTTTTTATTATAATTTCTTTTCTTTGTATGCATGCATGTTTGTGTGTCAGAGAGAGAGAGAGAGAGTGAGAGAGAGAGAGATACAGACAGACAGACGGAGATATAGATTGAAAAACAGACAAAGAGTCAGGGATAAAAAGACGAGGAAAGTAAAAAAAAGACATTAATATATATATATATATATATATATATATATATATATATATATATATATATATATTTCAATATAATAATATATATAAATTTCAGTATATATATATATATTTCAATATAATAATTGTCGGAGTTATCCTTTTCATAATATATATATATATATATATATATATATATATATATATATATATATATATTTCAATATAATAATATATATAAATTTCAATATATATATATATATTTCAATATAATAATTGTCGGAGTTATCCTTTTCATAATATATATATATATATATATATATATATATATATATATATATATAATTATTTATTTAAAAATATGATTTTAAATAATAATTATATTTATGCTCTACTTTCGTATCGAGCACTATTTTTTTAAAAATAATTACAAAAATACTAAGTATTTTTGTAATTATTTTTAAAAAATATATATATATTATGAAAAGGATTACGTCCGACAAGGATTTATTATATTTTTTGTTTATACGTTATTTTATAGATACAATTTAAGTAAATGCTCTGTTCTTTTTCTCTTGAAATTAAACAATATTAATTACATTTACCAGCCTGAATGTCCGAGATAAACAGAAAATATATAAAATAATTGTCAGACTTAACCCATTTCATAAAATGTTGTCATTATTTACGCTAAGATAGATTTTGTGAGCAGATATGAACGATCGAGAAAATCGTCGAAGGTGTGTGTGTTTATAAACAACAATTCGGACTTTGCTAACCAAGTCGCGTCTCTTTCTCTCTCTCTATATATATACAGAGAGGGAGAGAAAGAAAGAGAGACAGAGATGATGAGCAGGATAGGGTCTCTCTCTCTCTATTTACAGGGTGATTGAAAAGTTACTCGCTATTTTAAAATGCTGTTAATTTATTTATTAATTATAATTTGTCCATGAAATTGATATGAGAGGAAAGCGTTTAGCTTGAGGTTTTATTTAAAATTCGATATGCGCCTCAGATTTCGCTGCCAGTTTGTCGAGCCGCCCAGGAATCGCGTCAAAAGATTTCACCATGAACTCTTGTGGGATTGAAGACAGAGAGAATGGTTAATTTTAACGTTTTCTATGCGAGATACGCCAGTGGCCCGGAGAGCTCAAATCAGTTGAAGACAATATATATATATATATATATATATATATATATATATATGGGACACTTTTTGAATTTCGAATTTTATCTTATGTGTCTTATTTCAAGATCAATTCAAAGACTCATTTCGGTCTTCGTCTTTCTCTCTCTCTCTCATATATATATATATATATATATATATATATATATATATATATATATATATATAAATGAACAACGTCGGGCATGGTAAGGACCTAGATGGGGTGGAGAACAGCTTTGGAATACCATGTGCTGTCAGGATGGATGAGCGGATGTTACATTGAATAACGATCCGGCATGATAAATCGGAGAGCGGGGTTCGTATTACACTTACTTCCTTCGGTAACAGATGAACTCACCTCATTTTCCCCATGCTATATGTACAAAGGAGGGCAAAATGTTTTTTACAGCCTTGGACGGGTATCAGTCTAGAAAAAGAAAACCGAACTCAGATCAACCCGCAGATGCTTGCCAAGATGATGATGAGTTCCTTATAAAAGCCGACGATCAATATGTAACTCGGACATGGAAAACATCAATTGAAAAAATAAATCTGCGATTGAATCATCACTGTACAACCACTACATGACATTCTTTTATTTTTGCGAGTTAATACTGTATTCACCATTTTTGGAGATGATAATAATTTTCAAATACATTTTCTTACTATTTAACTCATAGATGATGGGAGAAGAGGTGGATTCATACCTTTCGTAGGGGTATTTACACGTAAGTGAATGTAATGATGATAGATAGTCATCTTTTATGTTTTGGCTGACACATGGATGGAAATAAGTCTGTTGGAAATAAGATTAAAGCTGATAACACAGTGTAATTAATTTCTTTACGATAAATGCAACTCCATGTTCGTGTCTCTTCTCATCGCTAGAAAACCAAATTTTATGCCCATCTTGCATAGTTGTTTCGCCAAAAAACAATCTATCTGACCTTTGACATTCCAACGATAAAATTTCAGCTCATGTGTATGTTCTTGAGTTCTTCCGGGGGGTGCGTATAGGGTGCGAAATTTCCAGGTTTCTGTTGTAAATATTTTCTTTGATAACCTGATACTATCTTTCGCACGGTTAGTGACTTATCACGCCCATTCTAAAGCAATTCAATGGGATGCGTGGTCGTTGTTAATCTGGGCCTTGGCCGATCTGGCATAGCTATATTTTGCTTCTCTTAGTTCATAAGTCTTTTCAGTGAGATTGTTGATAACTTGACCGTGTCCATCTCTCCTCCAAGTCCTTAGCCGACAGCTGAAACCACTAATATGATGCGGATCGCCTTCGGTCTGCGCACTTGGTCGTTGAGACCATTGTCCAGCCGTTGTCTGCTTATGCTGATCATGCGCCCAGTAGTGCAGTTCAAACATTACCCCTTCACGGGGTTTAGCCCGGCTGCTGAAGCGGTTTACCGGGGTGTGGAGCGTTGAGCCAATACGTGGGAGATTTAGGAGATGAGTGAAGAGCAGTATTGCCCGTCCGCTTTATAATAAAGTGCAGCAGTCAAACAACAAAGGTACCTCTTCTACCTATTGCCCCGCCATACACCCTGGTTTGGATCCGTTACAAGGCACGACAACCTGTGAAAGATCATCACGCAAGACACCGGTGAAGGTGGGCGATCAAGCCAACGTAAAAAAAAAACTGTTTGGACAATGTCAAGCAATGGACATGTATGACTATACCAAAATTGCTACTGGCTTCCGTTGATAGACCGTTCAATATGGCTTCAGTTTTTGGATTCCCCTAACGATTACAAAAGCCAGGATGATGATGATGATGAATATAATGAAATCGACTGGAATTCGAACTTGGTTCTCTGACTTCTCATTCCAAGAGGATATCCATTATACTACACACACTTCAAAGCTTACAGCATCTGGTATTTCCAAGCGGTCACCCATCTGACCAAGCTCGATATTGCTTAATTTTCAGTGATCGTACGAGAACCGGTGTTTCGACGCTATATGGTCGTAAGGATCTTGCTTTGACCGATTACTTTAACTCTCTCGCATTTATTTTTGTAGAAAGTGATGATCATGGCGTCCCTCATGTCCTGTGGTTCATCACCCTCCTGTCAGCATTGCCAGGTCGGTGGGGGATATATTATCACTGCCTGGTGCTTTTCCCGCAGCCAGTCTGTTAATGGCCCTATTGAACTCACCCAATTTGGTTCAGCATCCAGTACATCCATCTACGTTTCCAAAATCGACCTGCCCCAATGTGCATGTAATTGGTTCAGGGATACGTAACTATGCGTCGCTTGTATCTGAGTTTAAAATGCATTTACTTGGTTAAGAGATAAGTAAATACTGGTCGTTTATATATCAGCATATAAGCTTTTATCAAGTTCTGCGATTGGTGCATTTTGCTTATTTATATTTGAGACTACATATTTGTTTGGTTCATGATAGTTAAATATTGGTCGTTTAGATTTCCGTCTGTGTGCGTGTATTGGTTCGGATATAAGTAGATATTGGTCGCTTATACCGGATGTGACAGCAAAATTGTCCATCCAACGAAATATTTAATATCTTAAAAAAAAAAAATAAATAAACAAAATGATTTTATGTCCTGGTTAAGACATTAAACTACATCCACGTTCTGGGTAAGACTATAAACTATATCCAACAGCAAGGCCTCTGATCATGCGGTTTTGAGAAGCGTGAAACCACCTCAAAACTGCTGGTGTTCCCAGGTCCAACCTCACCCGGGGTGGTAGCACCTGTTAGGGTCCTAGCTATGCGCAAATAGTAAAATATTACCAGCAATACTTTATTTTAAAAAATTATTACCAACAATACAATTTTGAAGGAAAAAATATTACTAGAAACAGATTTTTGACAAAACAAAACATTACAAAAAAAAAAAAATGTCGGCATTAAATAACCCATTGAGGTTGACATGCCGTAAAACAAAATAAACCAAACCAAAATGATTTTCTTTGTTAAACGTTTTCAGATAAGACGTTTAGCCATTTTGACACGATTTGAAAAACCCTTTGAGTTATTCAGCTAGAAAGAGAACAGGTTAAAATCAGTTTGTGGGCTGCCCCAATGTCTTCTCAACTGAGCAATGGTTGGAGGGAAATCATTTAGGCCTTCAGTAATGATACCAGCATTCATATTCTGCTTTTCATCTTCAAAATCGATTCAAGAACAATCAAAAGAACAGAGAATAAGTTTAGAAAAAAAAAAGGAAACAGTAGAGAGGGCATCTGGACGAAGACGTCAGAATGGGAAAGGGATCATCATTTCAACTAAAGAGCTAAAGAGATCAATTAGAAAAATCCAACTCAATCCATAAGACGTTTGGCACGTGAGAGATGATTTTCAGCTATGATAGTGCAAAGAGCAGTGAAAAAACTTGAAAATGAAATCGTACGTGAAACGTGTGCAGCAACTTATTACTCCAGGACAGAATCTTCGAAGGTTAGAGAGGGCGAAGATCATCTTGAATAAGTTGGAAATTATCATATATATATATATATATATATATATATATATATATATATATATATATATATACGAATTCTTTGCTAAACTTGGAGAGTAGTTATATATTCGTATTGCTCAAAGTAGAGTCCAGTAGTGTTATAAAAACCTCGCATAATTCCTGTAAGATATCTTTAATCATTTCTGAGATACAACGCTTTAAATCTTAAACAATTGGACAATTTTGCTATTACACACGGTATATAAAGATCTACTTGTTTCAGGGATCGGTGAATATTGCTCATTTAGTTTTTTTATTCAGTAAGAATTTGTTCGGTTCACGGATAGATATATTTTTCTCGATACGTTTTTGATTCGTTGCTTTTATTTGGTTCAGAGATAATTCAACAATTGTCGTTTATATTTTTGTATTTTTATAGTGGAACATACCTATTCTATAGTTAATAAACTCTCCCACCTATAATAAGTAGGAGTAGTAAGAGTAACAAGTGAGTCGCGAAGTCGGTCAGTCAGTCGATGTCGGACGGCCGTTAGTCGGATATTAAAGTATCAGCCACCACAACTAGATTACTGCGTCATTACCTATTATATCAAGTTCCTAACGTTTTTGTACGTCGAACCTATTTTAGGACCGACTTAGTAAAATTGCAAGCCGCCACTGTGAAACCACTACATAACAACTTGGCGACGAGGGATTCGAACTCATACGAAGGAAGAAAAACCTTTCGTACTCTACAACACTTGGCGACGGGGTATTCGGATTCATACGAAGGAAGAAAAACCTTTCGCACTCTCTAACATGTATATAAGTATTTACTTTGTCTGGATTTAGCTAAATATTGCCCGGTGATAGTCGAGTCTTCGTAATAGAATAGTTAATTTCTTACTATAAGATGGTTTGGTTTGGTTTGGTTTACGGCTATGGGTTATTCAATGACGACAAGATTTTTATTGCTGGTACTATTTTTTCCAAAAAAGTATTGCTGGTATTAAAACCTATTTTTATATTTTCATCATTTTTTTACCCCTTTTTTTTGGTGGTGGGGGTAACTATTTAACTATAGCTGGTTCTATCACCCCGAGCAAGGGTGGACATGGGCACACCAGCAATTAAGAGGTGGTTCCATGCTCCTCAAAACCTCCTGATCAGAGGATTTGCTGTCAGATGTAGTCCATCGTCTTACCCAGGACACAGATGTAGTTAATCTTCATACCCAGGACGGACTATAAACAGGCACTTGCTTGAGAGATAGATAAATTTAACTTGTTTATAATTGATTATAAGCATTTATTTTATTCGGGAAAGGTAGCTTTTGGTGTTTTACATTAGGATCTGTAAGTATTTACTAGATTTGGGGAAATTAAATATTAGTCGTTTATTTTTAATTCTATAAGTGTCTAATTGGTTCAAGAATCGATAAAATTTGCCTTACAGGTATATTGAGTTTAAGCATATATTTGGTTCGGGGTAGGTAAAAATTGTACGTTTTACATTTGAGTCGAGTAAACATTTTTTAATCATTTCACTTCTAACAAGGCGATAAAGCCACTAAGATGCAAGAGGTTACTGAGAGCGAAGGCAACTCAGAAGACGGTAACGGGGAAGAAAGAGGATAAAAGAAACATTTAAAAGAACGAAACTGGGGATTAACGCCGCATTTGATTTTTTGAAGATCGTACTTAACAGAAAAGCAAAAAGCCCGAAGAAATTTCTATAGTGAAAAAGTGCGAAAGAGGAAACTATTTAAAAAGAAATCACGGTTACACTCGCAAATTTAACAATAAAATGATGTGATCTGCCTGCCAATGTAGTACAACGCTTAAATTAAAATGAAAATCGAGGTACCAAAGGAGAAAACTCATCAGAACAATTACCATAAAAATATTTATAAAAATGCCAGAGGTAAGCTACATTGCGGTGATGGGAAAGTGACTGAAACCGAGATGCCATATCAGGACCTATAATTGATTCTTCTTTTGATTTTGTCAAGAATTCCAATATAAATCGATGTACCAGACCAGGTGTGACAATAATAAACAGATGAATAGAAAACTTACAAAGGTGTGTTGGATTACCTTCCTCTGAAGGTAATCACAAGCGACGCGATATTTGAAAGGTTCTTTCTCTTTCTCATTTGACTTTTCGAGCAGTAACACCCGTTTCCTTTAATAGAACGAAATATATATTTTACTTCAGAGACACAGACTCTAGATTGTATTGAACTGTTCATAACTTCAATTTCGTTTTCTTCTTTACCCTTCTTTAATATGTATTGGTAATCCATTTATAAATTGTTGTTTGTTTGAATTCCATGCTTTTGTCTTTTTTTTTTTTTACCTGGATTCACACGAGTCCGTCAAGTCTTGTTTATATGAGAAATGTACCAGGATGAATAAAAAAATAACACAGCAACAGGTGCAAGACAGATTCAAGTGAAGAAAACTGTGTAGGACAACAGAGTTAACCAAGCTTTTTAGAGGCAGACATGTCACTTAACTCGATATAAGCGTTGCAATTTTAAAATGTTTAACCATACAAAGGTAAGTTCGACTTTACAACGAGTCTGAGCTCGCAATGTAGAGATGAACTGCTAGTTTGCCTAAAAGTGATTTCTAGTGACTTTCGTGTATGCTCAATAAAAATGGATTCGTGCCACACTAAGCGTTTGTTTATTAAATATTTCCATTAATTTTTCATGTATGTTAAAAAGACAAGTAACCGTACAGGAGCTGTAATTTTACGAATCAGATCACAACTGTCCATCACCGTCATAGTATATATACACACATACCAACATTTACACAACTTAGCCTGACAGTGAAATCTAACTTTCAGCAGTAGTCATAAACAAAAAGAAAAAAACAACAACAAAGATTTAGACAAAAGAAGTGAAAAGATAGACAAAGGTCAAAAAAAGTAAATAAAAAAGTAAAAATACAGCCATAAGTTAAAAAGGAAAAAACAGGAAAAAATGAAAGAAACTGACAAAGAATTACCAAAATAAGAAAAAAAAATGTTAGGAAAAAAGAATGAAAAGAAATCGATCGTCTGCAGACGATGTTTCTTAAAAACGAAAGAAAAACTAACAGAAAAAAAAAAAAAAAACTGTCTGCAAGATAAAATAAGACGCGATGTGACAGTCCTCAGCGGACCAATTATTTCAAGTTGGAACGCGCCAACAGACATTGAATATGTGACATTCTGAAGGCATTGATATAAAAAGATTTCAAATAACAAGTCCGTTTGCACACGTATGTAAAGCGTTGTTATTGTATTTAAATAACCAAATATTTGCATCACGATGTATTCATCTGTACAGGCGTACTACCCTACACCAACCTTCAGGAAATTTCTTCTTCTGTATCCTGTGTCCGTTGGCGATCAGAGCTCTCCACAATTTCCTGTCCTTTGTAGCTCTTAACTTTTGTCTTTTTGCCATTTCTCGCATACCATTCATTCACTGAAGCTAGGTTCAGCATTGCTTTCCTCCATCTCAACTTCAATCTGTCCTGTGAATATCATATTTTCCAAGCACGCCTTCCTCAACTGTCTCTTCCAGATGTTAGATATAAGTGTCCTTTTTGCCGCCATTGTCTCTAGAACTTCGTCGTTGCTTACGTGCTCAGTTCATCATACTCTCAGCATCTTTCTGTATAAACTAAATTTCTGTTGCTTCATGTCTCTTCTTCATCTATGGGGAGATTGTCCAGCATTCAGTGCCATATATGTGAACTGATACTATATAACAGTTTCACTACTCTTTGTATCTAACGATGTTTTTTTTTCTGTTACTTATCACTTTGCTCAGCTTTTGGAAGGCACCTTTGGCTATCCCAATGCGTTTTCCCAGTTTCCACCGTCTCTTTCGAACACGAGCCTTGTTTGCCGTTTGCACACTCACTCACAAAGAACTCTGGGTATGGGACACGATGCAATCGCTAATTCACAGTCGACGATTTGCAGTCATTTCGGAGTCGCTGTTTAGCAGCCGTAATGATTATGAAGCTATTATCGCTTTCGGGAAAGGTTTTAGGACTTATTCGCAAAATCAAATTGGTGTCAAAAAGAAAAAAAGAAAAAAAAAAAAAAACAAAGAAAGAAAATTAGGATTTTTTGGCGGGTTTTCTTCTAAAGTCTGCTTCAGCTGTCTTCTACTCCAAACGTCTGCGTCTGAACTCTGACATTTTCTAAACTAATTATTCCATTTTATTTTTTAATTTTTTATTTCCTCCACGAATAGAATTAGATAGTTCTAATAATGGTCCGGTTCATTCTCCACTGCGGTCTTTTGAACAGGAGTAGAGGTTTATCCATCGATTCCTGTTTAGGCTTAGGTCGGACACTGAACTGGACTTTTAAATGAACCGAGTTCCTTTTAAAGTCCAGTTCAGCGACTGGAGCTTCAGAATACGCCTACAGCAACGCTGCAATGAAGCGTCCTGATAGCGTCCAAGCTATGGGCAAATAGTTTTGATCCCAAACTGGGGTCAAAACACCATGAAAGTGTAAAAATAGATTTTAGTACCAGAAATAGATTTTTGTAACAATAGAATTGCATTTTTTGAAGAAGAATATCTTGTCGGCATTAAATAACCCATTGAGGTTGATATGCCGTAAAACAAACCAAATCAAACCAGTTCAGTGTTATACACATAACACTTGCCCTTTCCTACGCTAATACACCATAAAGTAACACTCTATCTTGAGTGGCTCTTGGAACTTTATTTGGGGGTGAATATTAGTTTTGTGATATCAACGAACACTCGCTGTCACTTTTGTAATGTCAACGAATACTCGTTGTCACTTTTGTAATGCTCGTTGTAGTAGAGACTTTGTAATCGCAGTTACAACTACAGTAACGCCGTAGAACAATACCGGTGCCAGACGCCGTCGAATAACACTCGCACAAATAGTACTTGCTCGATAATACTCGCTGGACAAGTAACCCGTATAGTGATCTGAATAGAGAAATAGTATAGTGAATAGAGTAGAGAATAGCGGTCCGTATAGTAATAGAGGATAGAAGAGAAATAGCGATCCGAATAGTATAGATAGACTAGAATATAGCGATCTGTATAGTAATAGAGGATAGACTAGGAATAGCAATCAATTAGACATCATGCGACTTCCTACTTATGCGTCTCCTCTATGGTCACGTGATCTACTTAATTCAATAATGGGATCACCTGTTTGATCACTGGCGATCTATGTTCAAACTTAAATGTCGGCAACGACACTTTATTCCTATATAACAGTTAGTAAGCAAAAATATAATTTCCTTAAAAATAAATTTATTTGTCCTAAAATTGTGTATTTTTAAAACTTGCTTCAAATTTCACATATTTAAAAAAAAAAAAATAGGAAAAAAAGTTAATGGTAATGATCAGTGTAGCCGTCTCCTTATAAGGAAACATTCAACAGTTTATTGCTCGAATGGTTAGCGTTACTATCACTTGAAATTTACAACATGTTTTTCTTAAAACAGTTTTCAGGCTTCCAAAGTTCATCTTATCGCTCTTTCTAGCATGGACTGGAGTTTCCTTCCTAACCTTTTGTTTGAAGTTGTGTGGAATGTCAACATCCTGGTTATGTCGTTATCTTCTCTACGAGTAACATGTACTATTGATTTTAGTTGCCGCTGCTGTTGAACGTTATGAAGACACGTGCTTTCTGTTATTTGCTACAGTTTGCGATTGTGTAGCGCCAGTTGTGACAGTCGAGTTAGGGAGGAAGCACCAATCAGCACAAGAAAGCACGATAACAGCATATTTGAGAAAACACATTTTTCCTGAAAAAGAGTTTTACAAGAAAGATTTTATAAATTTCAACGCATATTAACGCCGTTTGGACAATGACTGTATAATAGTTTTGATATATATATATATATATATATATATATATATATATATATATATATATGGGGGGAATGTATGACGAAGTGGAAAAAGTTTTCATGCCAATCGTTTCGTTCTTTAGGACATCATGTGCGACTACACATGCGCAGAAACGAAACAGCCTGAGATAACTAATAAAAATTTATGGTAACAAAGGAAAAAGAATCTTAATGAAGTCATTTAGATTTTTAAAAAAATGGTTCACAGCATCCCTCATTCGTGCGCATGTGTAATCGCGCCAGTTCTGAGATTTAAAAGCCCCAACTCTACCTTATACTAATTTGGGATTTACTCGACCTCCACGAAGTCACGTTGTGACACAAGGTATATTTAATGTGGGGAGCCCGTGCGCGTACACCCGGGCTACGAACAAAAAATACCCGAGCCTTCGCAATCTTCAGTTGCTCTGACCTCGGTGCGACAACTGATACCTCTTTCTAGTGCAATGAGAGGGTGCGGCAGCTGTTCCCCAAGGCCGGCACCTGTCAGTATAATTTTCCTCAGTTGCGACACTATGCGCACTCTGCCTAAAGACAGAGACGCTACTGAGCGATGATAAATAAACTCGAGAGTAATTTGTATTTACTCAACGCCCCACGAGGTCGGTTTAATGTGGGAAACCCGCGCTCGTACAACCAGGCTAGGAAGAAAAACTGTCCGCAGCTCTCTCTCTCTCTCTCTTTCTTTAATGAGATGAAAGGGCATGTCCTAGGCCAGCTTTTCCACAGGGCACCTCTCAGTATAAATTTTTCTCCGTTTTGACGGAGTCGCCCCTGTGTGCACTCTGTCCGAAGACAGAGACGCAACTGAGAGATGATAAATAGGATGTTAAAAACTACTCGAGAGAGCAATTTGTATTTACTCAACACCCAAGAGGGTCAGGTTGTGACACAAGGTCGGTTTAAAGTGCGGAGAACGAGCGCGTACACGCGGCAAGGAACAAAAAATCCCCGAGGTCCCACTGCCCTTTAACGGAGTCGCCCCTGTGTGCACTGTCCGAAGACAGAGACGCAACTGTGAGATGATAAGTAATGTGTTAGAAAATACCCGAGAGAGTAATTCGTATTTACTCAACACCCCCACGAGGTCAGGATGAGACACAAGGTCGGTTTAATGTTGGGGAGGTGGGGCGAGCATGCACACCCGTGCTTTAATCATTACGAACGAGTAATATATATTTGTGCAACTATTGTAATATATTAGAACACGATTAAAAGTTTACTCTAAAATAGGACGTTATTTTTGGAAAAAAAAACTTAATATCATTCTCCAGTGTATACACAACGTGCGTCACATACCTGAGGACACTTTAGTCATTACGAACGAGTAATATATTTTTGTGCAACTATTTTAATAATACATTAGAGCATAATTAAAAGTTTATTCTAAAATCAGACATTATTTTCCGAACATAATATCTCTATGAAATAAGGTTTTGATCTGCCACTCGAGGCAGAACGTTATAGAGAAATAGGCACAGCTTATATGGATGGGTGTAGATTATAACGGTTAACCCTAGACTTGATCAGGTTAAGATTGTAGTGATAGTGGGGGGGAGAAACATTTACATGCAATTTCTGTATCTGCAACGGATTCTATTGTGGCTTAGAAATTGTCACTGACGCCGTGATAATTCTTAGAGACCGTGCTCTATAAATCGATTTGTGAATCAGTGTATTTGTAAACTGTATGTTTATTCTAAAATCAGACAGGACAGTGGTTCGAGTGAAGAAGCTGCTCGAATGGAACACACATCTCACCAGAGGAATATGAAGGAAATGTGTGTGGTTCGCTACAGTGAGCGTGACATATCGGGGCTTAACCGCGAAGGTTAGGATTAGTGCAAGTAAGGAGTGTAGTTAATCTGAACACTATTGAAATAACTACAGAGCAGCGAGTGGCTTGTGATGTCTCATCCGTGACAAAGGGTCGGAAAATAATTCGTTACCTACAAGGACGCTTTTGGACTCTATCGAGAGGGGAAATTGAAGATAAGTCAGCTCTTGTCCGCACACCGCAACCGTCTTGATCTGGCTCTTGTAAACTTAGAGGATAGCGGGAGGAGTAAGCTACTTGGTGGAGCGGTACAGGGAACCGACCATTTTTCCAGTGACGTATCGTATGTACAAGTTGCACTTGAGGTTTGGGTTGAGTTTAAGTCTCAACAGGAGTTCTTGTCACGGGGTCGCTGTGAGGGATTATCCGTTTATCGCGATCATTCTGATCATTCCTGGATTACTGAAAGAAATAACTGACCCCGTGACAACTCTTAGGGGTCTTGCTCTATAAATCGGTTTGTGAAGTCATTGTATTTAAAAACAATATGTTTATTCTAAAATCAGACTTTATTTTCCGAACAACCTAATCGTCTCTGTTTAGTTTTTATTGTTCTTAATATTTACACGTTTTGCCCATAGTGTTCTTCGCCGGTATAACAAGCCTCTACGTTACTTGAAGTCTCGTGGTATTGATATAATAAATTTACTGATAAATTTATTGTTGGCTATAATTATTTATAAAATTTCCGTCGTTGAATCTATTTATAGGAATGAAAACTACGTTTTAATTACCTATTAATTGCTATTCTGGGAGAGTGCCAAATGTGTTGCTTTGTATCTCTACTTGAGTCGATGCCAAAAGAAGTAAGGTTTCGCCTCAGATGGAGAACGGCAAAAAGTAATTTCAGTTGGAAAAAAAAATGGCGAAGCAGTTGAAGGGCGTAGGCAAAACTGGAGGGGTTGTCAAAAAAGAAGGCTGGCCTGTATACAATTTGGACATTAAATTAATGCTTTATTTGGTTGTTTTTTTTTCAATAAAGATCAAATCTAAATTCAGCAAAACATAGAGACGAAAAAAAAAAGACTTTTTCGACAAATGGGAATGAGGCGGACAATATTCCGTTAGTTGAAGTACCTCCTCGGCTTGTAATCATGAGAAATCAATAAAATCGCTTTCTAGCTGATCACCAATATATATATATATATATATATACACACACACACACACACATACACACAGAGAGAGAGAGAGAGAGACGTGTGTTCGTGCAAACAGTAAATGTTTTTACATTCAAAAAATAAAATAGTCTGCAAGTCAATCTTTCAGATTTGGAGATGCGCATGCTTTCAAAGTAATACAACCGCCATAAACAGACAGATTTCATTTGTATTTTTAATACTACCACACATGATAATAATTAAAAGGAAAACAATGAAAAATTAGCTAGTTAATCGGTTTCGAACCTCAACAGTGCTAAATCGAGGTTAACACATATATATATATATTATTTATAAAAGGAATGGAATGTAAAGTAAGAAATGAAATGAAAATCAATTAGAGGCCAAGGATAATATCCTTCTTTTTACAGAGTGAAGACTTTATGGATAAAATATATATGACCTCCAATATCGTAAGGTAGCAATTTGAGTGGGATCTACTCAGGATAGAAAACGTGTCCACTTCTAAATTAACCGCAGAATTGCAGTTATTTATGAAGTGTTCCCCAATGGAAGACCCGTATGGATATTTACTTGACGCCCCACTGAGTCAGGGTGTGACACAAGGTCGGTTTTAACGTGGGGGGCCCGAGTGGAAACACTCGGGCCACTGGTCTAAGCTGGTCTTAGTTTGTCCAAGCTGGTCAGAGCTGGTCTAAGCTTGTCATAGCCGTGATACTACCAGCAACAGGGCCGGAGCACAGGTGCCAGGTAATGTAATGACCAGTATGTATTGGTCAGAACATCTCATATATATATATATATATATATATATATATATATATATATATATTACGAAATGGACAAAGTCCGACAATTTATTTATAAAAAGAACGTTAAACATAAAAATGTCTTTAATATATATATATATATATATATATATATATATAGAGAGAGAGAGAGAGAGTGAGAGAGAGAGAAGACGCAGGTCGTAAATTCGTAATGCGGATCTATGACGTGATACATGGCCACGTGAGAGAAAGAAATGTTATTAACAGAACCATATGTTTAAAATGTTCTCTTGATAACCGTTATCGTTGCATAGCAATCTTCTATGCAAACAAAACAGGATGTCATATTTGGCGATGATCATCTTTGTGGTAATGTCCATATAACCACTGTGTTGAGGGCTCATGTGAGCCGAAAGCTTAGATCGACCACCACTATAATAAAAATATCTAAATATTGGACAGTTTTTGTCTTTATTTTCTTTTGAATCTAAAGCTAGGAAAGGCTAATGATAAAACATAAGATATTTGTTGTCTCTTATATTTAACAAACACACACACACATATATATATATATATATATATATATATATATATATATATATATATATATATATATATATAGGACGAGGCAAAAAATAGACGCACCCATAAATAACAAACGCCAAGAAGGAATATAGGAAAATAAATATATTAATGTAATAATACAAAATCGTAATGAAGGTTAGTAGTTCCAGGAATGCGGGTTAGTAGCAATATATATATATACATATATATATATATATATATATAGTCTTTGGTATCGACGTATCACTGTATGACTTCTTATTGAGTCTACGCGCATGCTCACTGTGACTCTTGCTCGTTACGTTCGTCCTTCTTTCTCGTTATTCTCTCGGGTATTCACTAGCAGTAGTATATGTATACCCTGGGTGAGTCCATTTGTGTAAAAAAGGGGAGAACCCCTCAAGACGTACAATAACCGTTTTTACTTACGCATAGATCGATACAACCATTGAAAATACTGCATAAAATGTGTAATAAGATATAAAATATAATGTATTCAACATTTTCTAAAAACAGAACTGTGATGGTGTTGGTGTTTTAAGAGTCACTTAAATAAAAGGAAAATAATGCAAGAATATTTTAAATGTGTTCTATTGAAAAACATACGAGGAAAAATGGAGGAATTTCTCAGCGAATAATATGTACATATATTCTTCAAAATAAAAACGCGGATATTCGGAGTTTCCACGAATAACATGGAAGTATATTCTAAAGAAAAATCCGCGGATGTGTGAAGCCGCGAATGCTGAAACACGAATAGGCGGGGGCTCATCTAAATATTCGTGGAATCCTATAAAAGAAAAATATTCACTCTCCGTAAATCTACTCAAATACAAACAGCCATTAAAAATAACGTTTAATGTCTTAGAATATTCGGATTAATGAATAAAATCCATTACTTCTTTAGGAAACTGACTAGTTTACCTTAAATATCTATATATCAGACTAATGGTGGATAAGTGTAAGACATTATGTAAAGAAAATCCAATGTGACGTTTTCCGTTCTTCGAAAGGACTTCTTCAGACACAATAATGTTTTTTTTTTTAATTAATGGAATCATATATATATATATATATATATATATATATATATATATATATATGTAAGCAAATATAAATGGATATAAATCCGACAGAATGAAGAAAAATATTTGGAAAAAACAAACAAAAATCCTCAAATTTTAGGAATACGTTTTGAAAGCGGCGCCCATTTGACGACAACGTGACCATGCTTAAACGGAAAGCTGATCATTTAAAATTTTCAGTTATCTGTTTTGGATAAGTCTTGTTTTTATGTCCATCGTCTTTGTCATGTTGAACTGATTATGTTAATTGTATTTTAATGAATATTGTCCTGAAGAAGGTTTATTAAACCGAAACGTCAGACGTTGACATTTCATTCATATTAAAACAACATAATTGCATTTAAGAATTTTTGTTTGTTTTTTCCAAATATTTTTCTTCATATATATATATATATATATATATATATATATATATATATATATATATATATATATGGATGTGGAAATAAGGAAATATAACAAACGTCTGTTATAACAGATCGAGAGAAAAGTTGAATTAGGTCAGCTCGGTTGTGTTTCTAGACATCGGACGCTAGAATTATCAAAATTAAAATTAAATTTAGGCGTCCCTACATTGTTAGCTTTTCTCTTGAACAATAACTGGCATTTTTTTTATATTTCCTTCCTTCATCCAGCACATCAACCAAAGGTATCGGGTCTGGTGCTGTAAAAAAAAGAAAACTACAATAATATGAGTTCGGCATTTAACCTCCTTCGAAGTATTCCCACTTGTGAAACTACATACTTTATCTAGCGTAGCTTCCATTGATGGAAACATTCCTGGAACTCAGTAGCGAACAGCTGCATGGCTTCATTCTCTCAGATTTCCTCGACATCTTCATATCTTGTTCCTTTCAAGTGTGATATAATTTTTGAAGAAGAAAAAGTTGCAAGGAGCGAGATCTGTTGAATATGGTTGGTTGTCGAATGTTGTTTTTGGCCAGAATTGCTGCACAAGCTATGTGCGCTGATAGAACCTCTATGATGTGGTGAGACAAACACACTCTACACAAGTTCACTGCACGCACAAGGGAAGTGAGACAGACGTTATAACTTAGTGCGCATACTCTTCGTACTTTTATACCGTTATCATATAAACAGTTCCGATAGTTCTTGATTAAACCTCCTATATAGGATTCCACTTGGGGAACCTCGAGGCGGTGTAACGGTTAGCAAGCTTGTCTAGCTAGATCAGTTACGGCTGAAAAGTGAGTTCGATCCTCACTAGGTGCCCCATACTTTCGGCCTTGTGCCACATCTAAGCTACGCTTAGAAAATAACTATATATATGGGCACCTCGAGGTGGTGTAATGGTTAGCAAGTTTGACTTGCTAACCCCATTATTACTGAGTAGAAAGTTCGATCCTCACTGGGCGCTCCATACTTTCGGTCTTTTGCTACGCTTGGAAAATCGCTATATATGATTCCACTAATTAGAAAATATTAATCTGAAGAAGACGGTTCAAAGGACGAAACGCCTCACGTAGGATTTTCCTATTTCGTCGTTCAATTGAAATACGAATCTTGCTATTAGGTTGGTGCAAAAATAATGACGTAATAATGTCGTTTTTTGACATATTTTTAACGTCAAAAAACGACGTTATTACGTCATTATTTTTGCACCAACGTAATAGTTAAAGCAAAAGCAGGGGCGTGTTCACACAAATATGATTGCAAATAGAGAATTAAACGTTGCTATTACGTCATTTCGAGGTGTACAAAAACGCCTAGAAAATGTCCTCATACACCAAATTCGACACCTGTAAAAATCTAGATTGCTAGAGCCTAGAATCTGAGCTTTCCGCTGCGTTAGATGTCACGGCTGAAGGGGTTGAAACTGGCGTGTAACATTCAATACCACTGAACAGTCCATAAATTAAAACCTGTTCTGATAAGCGGTTCCTTGACATTTGTTGGGACTAAAACTCAGTCCAGACAACAAGTGGAACTCCTATATTCGAACCATCACTAAAAACGCAAAAAAAAAAAAAAAAAAAAAAAAAAATGGTCGGAACCTTGTACAGTTCTAGAAAAATATCCTGGCTCCTTCTCTCATAATATCATTTAAAAGATTTGGTTTGGTCTGCTTTGTTTTACGGCATATCAAACTCAATGAATTATTTAATGCCGACAAAATTTTTATCGCTGGTAATATATATATATATATATATATATATATATATATATATATATATATATATATATATATAAGAATGTATTGCTGGTAATATGTTCTTTTTTTTTTCAAAAATGTATTGCTACTCATAATTATTTTTTTTCACAAAGTATTTTTGTTATTAAACTCCATCTTTACATTTTCAGTGATTTAACCCTAGTTTGGGGGTTAACTATTGGCCCATAGCTGGGACCCTAACTTGGGTCAAGGTGGACGTGACAACACCAGCGATTAAGAGGTGGTTTCACGCTCCTCAAAACCTCCTTATCAGAGGCCTTCATGTTGAACGTCGTTTATAGTCTTGCCCAGGACACGGAAGTATTAGGTTGGTGCAAAAATAGTGTCGTTTTTTGATGTTAAAAAATACGTCAAAAACGACATTATTTTTGAACCAACCTAATAGTTCTTCGTCATACCCAGGACGGTACATTTACAAGTGTAAAATGAGACCAAAAATGAAACAAAAAGTGCCATATCTGGTCTAATGCTGCCCGGGCTTCACTGTCAGAGTTCAAAACTGATTACGCAGCCTTGTGGGTGATGACTTGCTTCTCATCCTTCTAAAACATCCCTACATACACTCGCTACTTTATCGCTATTTCCATGGCAAATGTTCAGACGAACTACATTCTTTGGTTCAAGTCGTTCAGACTTTCAAAGCTAGGACACACCACTTTACATACACCGAGATGTACCACTCCCATTCCTTTCGTATTCCATTGATAAGGAGGAAGTTCCACTCAAACAGCTTCTAGTCCAGAACTCTTACATTGTGGAACCGCCACCCGAATCATTACAATTTTAACTGCTTCACGTCTCGTGTGAACCATTATCTACGGTCCATATCTCCAAAATACGCACTTCTTACTTTTTTTTTACAATATGTTTATCCTGTACAAGGCCTAAGAGCCACTTAATGTAGAGTATTACAGGAGCAGAGTTTATGGGGATATGCGAGGAAGATAAAGGTTGACCCTAGACTTGAACAGATTAAGACTGAATTTATCGGGGAAGCATCCTCTAGAAATTCGGTTCGTGTAAAGAGTCCGCTTGAGTGGAAGTTACATCGTAGTCAGTTATGTGCCATGCGTGATACATGCTTAGGCGACCATGTATCTTTCGATACATGACTGACGAGGCAGAATTTTTCCCGTAGTAGGTTGCCATTTCTTTCTGGGTAGACCAGTTGCCATCCATAGTTATAGTACCCGATCTGCCCTGCTATTTACCTATAGCTGGGATCTATGTCAAAATCTATGACAAAATGGAAAAAAAATTTAAAACTTCGTCACTGCTCAAATGTTCGGTCAATGGTATCCTCACCATCTTTCTGTCGAACGACATTTCAAGTCTCTTCATCTTTGAGGAGATTGTCCATCAGTCACTGCCATATAGGAGGTCAGATATCAGTCAGTTATGTGCAATCCGTGATACACGCTTAGGCGATCATGTATCTTTCGATACATAACTGACGAGACAGGTTTTTTTTTCCCGGAGTAGGTCGACATTTCTTTCTGCGGTAGACCAGTTGCCATCCAAGGCTATAGAACCCGGTCTGTCTTGCTATTTGCCCATAGATATGGGGGAGAAGAATAGGATTAAGATCTTTCCCAAGGGTATTAGCACGTAAATAAATGTAATCGATTCGAATGGAGTTCGAACTCGGCTCTCCGATTCCTCAATCCCAGCCGCTAACCATTATTCCACCCCATTACATCTCACTAGTGGAATACGAAAAGAATGAAGGCGGTTCACTGCAAAGGGTCTTGTGTGAAAAATAGTATAAAATTGGATCGGTCTCTTCCTTATTGCTAGTGGAATGACCAGTGTTCCTCTATCACTGGACGTCAGGATCAACAAGACATTCAAGTTCAGTGTTTGGAACAAATGGTAACAGAGTCTGGAATAGGAGCACAAGTCACTAACTCTGGCAGGGCGCATTCGCTGGTCCAGATCTTCAAATATCTAGGTACATATATTATTTAATATCCGTGTGAACAAAAAAGAAGCAAAACAAACAATATGTTTGTTTAAAGACTTAAATAATTTAATATACATTAGTTACTTTGGAAAATATATACAGAGTGTCCATAAAGTCTCTTTACAATTAAAAAAATAAACACCTGGCCAAAATCTTAAGACCAGATACAAAAGGGTTAAAAAATATAAAAATACTGATACTTTAATCAAAATATATTTGCGAAACATTTAATTTTAATTAGAAAATGTAGTTTATCAACAAACAAGTGAACATTTTAAACCTATAATTGATTAATTTAAGCAAACATTGAAAAAATAATTTTTTTTTTGGTTGGTCATAAAGATAAGACCAAGTGTGAAAAAAAACAAACAAATTATCTGGGCAAAAAGTTTAGAACTAGCAAGTGTGCCCATAGCTTCAGACGTGTAGACACATACGTTGCACGTTTCCAGTATTAAATTTCAGATTTTAAAATGGCTAAGGGTAAAATTTTAACAAAGTTCGAAAAGGGCAGGATTGTTGATCTTCAAAGACGTGGTCTTTTGCAAAGAGCCATTGCAAATGAAATTGGTCGTAGAAGAACTGTCATTGCTAACTTCATTAGAAATTGGGATGTGTATGCTTCTAAAAAATCAAGCAGTCGCCCCAATAAAATCTCACCATTTCTAGACAGACGCATTAGGCGATAAGTTAAGAGAGATTCAAGCCTAACATCAAATCAGATAAAAGCGAATGCAGATACTGAATGCAGCTGTCGAACAATTCGATGTCATTTAAATAAGAAAGGGTTTAAGAACTTGAAACGAATGCAGAGGCCTCGCCTTCTTCTTCGACATAAACTCTCCCGTTTACAATTTGGTTCCGATTATCAAACTTGGGATGTGGATAAATGGAAGAAAGTGTTTTTTCAGACGAGAAATATTCAGTCTTGATGGCCCTGACTGTTTTCAGCGTTACTGACACGCACAAGATGTCCCAAAACAAATTTTCTCCACACGACACAGTGGAGGGGGATCAATTATGGTCTGGGGTTCATTTTTGTACAGTGTAAATCTTGAGTTACACGAGGGAAAACGTCGGCAAACAGCTGCTAGCTACATTGACATGTTAAGAAAGTCATCCCTAATTACTGAAAGGCCTCATCTATGTGGAGAAAACTGGAGATTCCAACGGGACAATGCTGTAATCCACAACTCTCGCCAGATCGAAACCCAATCGAGAACATTTGGGGATGGATGGATGGCAAAGGATGTTTATAAACATGTATCGCAATTTGAAACTGTGGATGCTCTTCGTGCTGCAGTTTACGCAGTCTGGGAGAGCATCCCAAGCACCCTGATGCAGAAGTTAATAATGAGTATGCCAAAGCAAATTTTCGAAGTAATTCGTAAAAATGGAGGATATACCGAGTCATTTGTGTGTATTTGCTATTTTTATTTACATGGTCTTATCTTTATGACCAACCAAAAAAAAAAAAAAAAAAAAAACTTTTTTCAATGGTTGTTTAAATTAATCAATTGAAAGCTTAAAATGTTCACTTGTTTGTTGATAAACTAAATTTTCTAATTAAATGTGAATGTTTAGCAAATATATTTTGATTAAAGTAAAAGAATTTTATATTTCTTTTAACCCTCTTGTATCTGGTGTTAAGGGGTATATATTGCAAAGGCGAGTGATGAGATATCTTAATAACATTTGTTGTATGTTCTCAGTAGTTATCAAATCTTTTAATCACATTGCATTTGTGTATTTCCGGTATTTATTGATGAAAGAGGTACTGTTAAATAAACCCCTAACATTTCCAAATCGGAGGATTGAAAGGGATGGCCCAATTTCCTGGCCAACTTGTTCATTAGATATCACTCCCCTTGGACTTCTTTCTATGGGATTATGTTAAAGATATCGTGTATCGAACAAAGATACGGGACATCACTGATTTAAAGTAAAAGATCACTGATGCCATGGTCACCATTGGTATCAGAGATACAGCGAACATGGCAAGAAATCGAATACCGCCTTTATATGTTTCATAGAACTAATGGCACCCATAGAGCAGTGTATTAATTTAGTTAAAAAAGAAAAAAAAAACTTCAGTATCTACTCCTTATTTTGTAACACTTTCTACATATTTGTCTGTTCATTTGCTTTTGTAATAGTTCTTTTTTTAATTATTTCTGGTATTAAAATCTATTTTTACACTTTCATAGTGTTTTGAGTAAGGTTGTGGGGTCAACTATTTTCCCATAGCTAGGACTCTAACAGGTGCAACCACACCGGGTCAGGATGGATCTAAGAACACCAGCAATTTAGAAGTGGTTCTACTTTCCTCAAAAACTCCTGATCAGAGGCCTTGCTATTGGACCTAGTTTATCGTCTTACCCAGGACGCGGATGCAGTTTATCGTAATACCCAGGAAGCTTGATAGAAAGGAAAGTTATACAATTTTCATCAATTCACTTGTCGTATTCAGATAACAATCGACTGTTGGTTCAATAATGCTTTATATTTACAAAATTATGTTTCGCTTATAAATAATCATATCCCAAATCAAGCAAATATTGATCCCGCACGATCGGAAACTTCTCGGCCTACCCTTTTCCCCATGAGAATTTCATAACCCATACCAGGCAGTGAAGATATCCGATGGATCCTTAGTGATGGTTATGACGGAGGAGGTAAATATTTTTTCCACATTATATTGAGGTTGTGCGGATTATCATCCTGAACCCTCATCATTTCGAACCGATACTCGACCGGCATTATGAACCGTTACCCGACTGCTCGTGCCACACAATAAACCTGAGTCAGATCAACAGATTATTCGTCTAAATCTTGATGAAGCATTTTACTGATTTATTTTTACAGCTTATCGACCTTTTATAGATTTATTTCAACGCCAAAACATATTCTTGGGATTGTAAGACATTTTTGGAGGGAGATGATAAATAATTTTGATATAAGTTTTACTGTTTAACCCATAGCTAGGAAGTGAAGAATTGGATTCCTACCTTTTCCAAGGATATTCATTTTTACGGCATATTACTCTATTGCAGGTTATTCCAACGCCGGAGCTTGTTTTTGAGATTGTAAAGCATTTGTTTTTATATGATAATAATTTTTGATACAAGTCCTACTGTTTAACCCATAGCTAGGAAGAAAAGAATTGGATTCCTACCTTTTCTAAGGTTATGTGCGCGTAAGTCAAAATAATGAACCCGACTGGAATTGAAACTCAGCTCTCCGATTTCTCTTTCTGAGCTGTTATCCCTTACACCACCCGCACATCCAAGCTTGCGACACTTAGTATTTCGCAGCGGTCACCTATTTGAAAAATTATCATTTTGCCTTTTTCCACGTTACTTCTTTGTATAAATACAGGTTACTAAAAAAATGTCTAATCTTGCCTTGATAAATCCCTCAAGGAACAAAACGGGTTGGCATAAAACATCTATAACTTTTGAAATTTACGTACCCATTAAGAACCTGTTTCACGCTTCTCGATTTTTCAAAATGGGTACTTGTTTATTTACATCACTCCCGAGATCTAACGTTCTTTTCACACTACTCGAAATGAATGTTAACAGTCTGTAATAATTCCACCCCTTTTCTTTATTATACAATTCACGCTCTTAAATTCTATAACTTTCAGTTTCCCTCCCATGAGAAATGCGAAGGATCGACAGGCCTTGACAGCGTCGAAAATAAACAAGCATTAACTAAAGTTAAGCAACGTCGTTTCTAGTCAGTATCTAGATGAGGGACAGCTTGGGAATACCAGGTGTTGTATGTTTAGATGTGACGATCTCCATCAGATAAAGGCTCAAAATTGGGACTCGGCCAGCTAACTTCCAATTCCAGTCGGGTTCATTATATCAACATGCACAAATAACATTGGGAAAGGTAGGAATACACGTCTTTTCCCAACTATGGGTTAATTAGTAGGACATGCATCATTATCATTATTATTATTATTATTATTATTATTATTATTATTATCTCGAACAATTTTTCAAAATGTAAAAATATTTTTCTGGCGTTAAATAACATGCAAAAGTTTGTGAAGGCGTAAAAAAAACAAATTAAACAATCTTATTAAAGTAATTATCTTTCAATTTTAAAAGTATTTTCTGGCTCTAAATAAATTTGCAAAAGATTGGTTAGCCGTAAAAACAGATAAATCAAAAGGTTGGTAATCTGTAAAAAAAAAACAAATAAATCAGATTTATAACTGTAAGTATATTTCAATCTAAAAGTATTTTCTGGCTTTAAATGACCCGTAAAATGATGATAATTCATAAAAAAAAAAAAAAAAACCTCGAAAAACAAAACAAATCAATCTGTATATGCTAACTTTCGCAGGAAAGTTTTACTTTTGATAACTTAAAAGGCAGGATTTTTTTCTTACATGTGACAATAGATTTAATTTTTATATTAGGTTGGTGCAAAAATAATGACGTAATAATGTCGTTTTTTGACTTATTTTTTAACGTCAAAAAACGACGTTATTACGTCATTATTTTTGCACCAACCTAATAGTTAAAATAATATCCTAGATTCTTCATCTAAAATAATTGACGTGGAAATTTTCTTTTTTTAGATATAGGCGTCACTTTTGTGCGGCAAGCATTTTGATGGTAGCTTTGTTTGGATTTTTTTTTTTTTTTACTATTAATGATGTAACAATCAAACATCTTTCTTTCGTTCAACAATAGGCTTAATTGTACAGATAAGAATTCCTATATTACTTATTCCGAAAATATAAACAATGTAATTTCAAAAATATTTAAATATAAGCCATTTTTTGATGGTACGAATCGCACTATATTTTTAAAAAATGCTTTTCTATTGTTAATGAATTAAATCTTAAAATTCTTCATTACATGCCACAACACTGTTCATTTTTACAGATAAAAAAAAAAAAAAAAAAAAAAAACTTTGATTACTCATACAGAAATATATAGACACTAAAATGGCAAAATTACTTGAAAATTGCTTTCGTTTTTTTTCCTCCGTTGTAGTTAAAGGGAATTAAAAGGTAAAAAGTAAGTTGTAGTAGAATATTGACTAGAAAAGGTGACACATTAAGAATTGTCCAATAGTCTTAGATTGTTTTTTTTTAATCATTTCACCTCAGGCAAGGCAATAAAGTCACTATGCCACAAGGTGTTACTGAGTGTGAAAGAATAAGAATAAAAGAGTAAAATCATTTTTAAAGATAGATAAAAAAAAAAAAAAAAAAAAAAGACAGGAATTATAAAAACAAAAAGTATCGAAGATCATATTTGCCTGGAAAGCAAGTAGTCGTCAGAAACATCCCCGAGCGAGAAGTATGAGAGAAGAAACTGTTAGCATAGAACGTACGGTTGCATCAAGCCATTTTTAAGTGTAAAATGATAAGACATTGTCGTCAATATTGAAAGTACCCTTAAATTTATAAAGTTTAGGTACTGTTCCTACTTAACGTTGATCTTCTATGTACCGTTTCCCTTCAGGACGTAGGCAATCACGGCTCTCCATAACTTCCTGTTCTTTTTAACTCGTTTGTGTCTAGCGATTTTAAGTCTAAAATGATGAGACCTTGTCATTAATATAGTAGTAACCTTAAATTCATAAAATCTAAGTAATGTTCCTCATTAATCATGATCTTCTCTGTACCGTATCTGTTGAGGCATCCACCCTTTTTTTTATACAAATGGACTCCCCCAGTGTATACTTATACTACTGCCAGTGAATACCCGAGAGAACAGTCGCACAGATTGTTCAACTGTCCAACTCTCTGCCTCGGCAGAGGGGAACTCGGACGAAGCTTTGCGTTTCATCCGGGGAGGTAGACAGTCCCTGAATCCGTCTAGGCGGGTTTAAAGGGAATATTTTTGGCCGAGCCTACGGGCTCGGAGAAACCCACGTTGAACTCGGCCATGTGCCACATACATTCCTTGTGGGGGGACTGTTAAATATAATATAGAGCAAGACCGAGGAGTCGAGTCGAGTCGAGAGTGACAGAGTAAAAGGTTGTAGGTAACCGGAAGAGTGAGGGTAAGGTAACAGCGTTGTAAGAGTCAGAGTGAGCGAGCACGTAGACTCAGTAAGAAGTCATACGGCGATACTTCAATACCAATGACTATATATATATATATTTTGCTACTAACCCGTATTCCTGGGACTACTAATCTGCTTTACCAGTTTGTATTATTACGTTAATACATTATTTTCATATATTCATTCCTGGCGTTTGTTATTTATTGGTACCGGATTTTAACCCTGGATCCAAAACAGTATCCTTTCAAGACGTAGACAATCACGAATCTCCACAGCTTCCTGTCTTTTTTAGCTGTTAATGTTTTCTTGCTATCCTTCCTAATCGCTGTCCTGAAAAAAAATACACAAGTCCGTTGGGTAGTTTGGTCACTGCTCTTGCCTATCTCATTTTTAAATATGTGATGTGTGTGCCAAATTCCCGATGACCTTTTTCCTCATTAAGTATCCCAGAAATTTCCATTGTCTCCTCCTGATTCTAAGTATTCTTTTTGTTTACATTTTCTGTAAAACTTCATCCTGGCTGACATGTTACGCCTATAGAATTCTCACCATCCTTCTGTAGACCTAAATTTTTACTGATGCAATTTTCTTCTTTATTTGTGAGAAGATTGTTCAGCATTAACGGCCATTGATGTAACATACCAATTAAGCACTCTTTTCTTTATATAATAGCGAGATTTTCGTGTTTAATACTTTATTTCGCTTTTGGTAGGCATCTTTCTCTATTTCAGTGTCCTCAGTTTTCGGTGTTATATTGTACATCCTCTGTTAAAAAGCTTATTACTTGATTTTTTTTTTTTGTGGCTCCAAATCGTAGTTTGCATTTTGGGTTGTTACATCTATTGGCCACCATACATTGACTCTTCTTACAGTTACCACAAACTAATCTAGCGATTTGGGTTATAATCCAGAATCTTAAAATCCCGAATGTTGAAATCGTGAAATTTAAAAATCTCGAAATTTTAAATCCTGAATGTATTAGGTTGGTGCAAAAATAATGTCGTTTTCTCACATGTGAGAAAACGACATTATTTTTGCACCAACCTAATATAAAAAAAAATCCGAAAGATCAAAATCCCGAAATTTAAAATGCTGAAAGATTAGGATCCCGAAAAATAGTCTTTTGGAGTAATTGAAAAAAAAAAAAAAAATTGAAATATTTTTATTTCTGTTTGAAATACCTAATTTGAATAACTTTTATTTCTATTAAATTTAATCTATTACCTTGAGATTAAAACTGAAATAAAAGCTTCCAGAAAGATTTTTCATTTTTTTAAAATTCATTTTAAAATTTAGCTATCGCGAATCTGTCGAGGTACCTAGATTAGGGTAACGATCATAATCCTTAATCTTAAAATCCCGAATGTCGAAATCCTGAAATTTGAAATCCCGAATTTATAAAATCCTGAAAAATCGTTATCTCGAAAAATAGTCTTTGGCAGAAATTGAAAAAAAAAGTTTGGGAAATAAATTTATTCGTAAACATTTACTAAATAGAGTTTAAATAGTGTTTATACATTTAGAAAATTCAGCATACATAAAAAAACATAGAAAATCAGAATATATGAATTATTTAAAATGATAAATTATGGGCAAGACCTGGTCAGTTTTCAAGATCATTAACTATATTTTTAAGCCTTTCTTCACGTTAAAACATTTTTTGGGACAAGAATAATCTTTTTCATTTTTGAATAAGTCTTGACAATTTCATTTATATCCGATAAGTATTTGACTTTTGCAAGAATTTCCAAAATGCGTTTTTGCCGCAAAAAGACGCTAAAAGTTCCTATACTAATCTCCCTACCCTCTACAGACGCAAGAAAAACAAGAATTTTTAAACAAAATTTTGAACGTGCTGGAAAGGATAAAAAAAAATCATAAAAATAAATAAAAAAATACTTAGATCTTTCTTAATAAACCTTTTGAAGATAAAACTTAATTTTAATCAACTTTGGTGACTTTATTCATGATGGTATCCTCTTTTCAGCAAATTAGTGGAGTTATTACTTATACTAATCTGATACCATGTTAGGAATATTAGATTTTTAAAAATGTTTACTTATCTTGTCTCTTATAGGAACATGCCTTAACATAACTGCTTTTTTTCCATAATTTTTTTTTCTAAAACGTGAAAGAACAATCTTTATGTTTGGAAGTATTTCAAAAGAGGAACCCAAGTTTCGACGTAAGATACTTTTTTTTTCCTAATTGTAGAATACATCTGGACTGCTTCTCACAAGGCATATCTATAAACAGAATTGCGAAAAAACACCTGCCACTTAATCACGAAATATGAAATCTGAAGATGCTGGACAAAAAAGAAAAAAAAATGTTAATCAGGATTAGAATTTTTCCATAATCATATGTTGATTATAATCTTTTAATCGCTCGATTAAACACTATTAAAAATATTACATTTTGTTTCATATAACACTTTGGAATCAAATTATATTCTTCTTGTAGTGTTAACTGCTGCCATTATAATAATCAACTTTACTGTTTCGTTTTCGCAATCAATTTCTTTGATTTCTACCTCAGCAAACTAATAACACACCATCGATCAATAAATAATGTACTGTAATCTGTAAAATTGATAATTTCTAGTATTTATTGATTGGATGATTAAATTGAATATTGTGAAACATTTAATGTAAACAGGTCTAAATTCGAGCCGTAAACACATTCAATGTAATGTTCGCCTTGGCGAAATTAATTAGACTCATCTTAACAAGCGTTCATTTTAGTCATTTAATAATTAATTTCGTACAAAAATATGATTAACTGTTTGCTATATTTTGTATTCTCCTTTTGAAAATGAAATTAAAAAAAAAAAAATACGCCCTTAAATAAAATTTGTTTCGAATCCGTCACTTTTAAAAAAAAATATCGCCCTGTCGATTGGAAGTAAAATGTTTGTAATTTGCCATTAATGACAAAAGATATAGCAGCAAAATAGAGAAACTAGACTCACAGAGTGCTCGGGAAAACCTTTTCTGTGTCTGTCTATTCTATGAGAGAATTCAGCATTAAATAAACTGGAAAATGTAGATATACCATGAAAAAGCTAGGAATGTTCATTTACTCTGTCGTGCTAGACAATTTTTATTACATCTTTATAAATCTACCATCCGTTATTGCTTTGAATATTGCCCTCTCTAGTCTGTTACTCCTGTTATGTACGTAGAGATTCTTGATAAAATTCCAAAGAAGCTGCAATTTTATGGTTCCTGACCTGGCATCTCGGCTTCAGTCACTTGTACATCGCGGCAAAGTAGCTTCCCTGTGTATTTTCTAGAGATACCTTCATGGTAATTGTTTTGACGACGTAAGAATGTGTTGTTTTGGTGTAAGGAATACGTGGTATGTTTAGGTCAGTAATTGTGATTAGCTAAGCTTAAGATATAAACAGATTGGTAACCAGCCTTTCCCTACCCACCTTTTCGCCTTGTGTCACATTTTTGTATTATTCAAAAAAGGAATATAACTTTCCTCTCTGGTACTTAGACTATATGAATTTAAACGCAGTACTAGATTGGTAACCAGGTCTCATCATTTTATAGTTAAAATGGTTAGATGTAACCGTAAGTTCTATACTAATTGTTTCTTCTATCATATTTCTTGCTTGTAGAATTCTCTTTTGGCCTCTTGCTTCCCAGTCAACTTTGATCTACAAAAATGCAATGTCAACTGTTATCTTTCTGTCTTCTTAATTCCTGTTCTTTTATTGTCATCTCTCCTTAAAAGTGTTTTTTCTCATGCTCTCTAACACTCAGTAATATCTTGCATCTTAGTGGATTTATTGCCTTATTTGGGATGAAATGATTTAAAAAAATGCTAATTGTAATCTTCAGACAAATAAGAGCCTAAAATCTTAATCATCTTAAGATTGCAGTTTGTCTAAAATGTAGAGTTACAGTTTAAGGTTTAGTTTCCTTAGATGCATTTCTGGTTGTTGTTCTTTTTTGATTAACAATTCCAAGCCATTGTTCATTACACAACCCATGCATTCAAGCTTACAGCACCTGATATTCCCAAATGCCCCCACCTCTAGGTACTGGCCAGGCTCGACATTGCTTAACTTCACTGATTGTGTATAATTGTATGTCATGTGACTGTATTAATACAATCTTAGATCATTTCTATTTTTTACATTTTTTTTTACAATGGTGTATTTTTTAACTCTTATTGTTCTGATTAATAACAGTTTCTTTTGTATCGTACTTCTCGCTTGTGGAACTCACTTCCGGCTTCTTGCTTCTCGGTTAACTTCGATCTTCCAAAACTTAAATACAATGCCAATCATTATGTTTTCTTAATTATTGTTCTCTTATTTTTCTCTTAGTAGTATATTTTTATCGTATTTTCTAGAAAAAGTAAACCCCTTGCCTCTTAGTGGCTTTAGTACCTTGCTTTGGGGTGAAAAGATTAAAAAAAAAATCAGAAAACAAACGAATTCAAACAGTGAGAAACAGAAAGTAAGAACATTGCCTTGTGCCAGTTATAGTAATGAGCAAAGAGTTTGGGCCTTAGCAAATCGGTATTTGAAATTCTGGCTGTGAAAAGAGTGCTTAAAATAATAGCGCATCTCCTCCTGAAATTTCTGATGTATAGAGTCAAAACAAACTCCTACCGCGTTTCACCTCTTACTTTATATTCTCTTTCTTTACTGGAATTAACTGATTCGTTCAACTGCGAAAGTCCTAGTTACGCCTTTGCAACTCCCGGCGAGGCAACAAGAAGTTATCTACCGATTCGTGACACGCTCAGTTGATACTTGATTAGTGGCCGCCTTGAACTGAACGATTTTCACAACGATATTCTGCAGCCCGTTACAGCGGCGGTTGAGTGTGTATTTGTGATGATTGATGGTTGGTAATCGATGCTAAGGTGCTCGGACTACAGCCAGTTTTGCACCTTTTCTTCTACGCTTGTTACATTGCGCAAGTGAGACTGGAAACTTATTGCCGTGAAGAAAGAAAAGATCCATTGTTTCCAAATTCTAGCTGTAGGGGAAATTAAAGCAATAATCTGTAGACTCGCTCTATCCGTATTTGAACACAGCTCAGCTCAGCTCAGCTCAGCTCAGCTCAGATTACCCACATCCCCAGAATATAAACAGGTATAGTTTACTTTAGTCTAGAATAATCCCAGTGGTATGACTGGGGTTAACTTACTTCATAATTAGGGGAATAGAAAACCCGAGTCTAAGCTCTACCATCATGGAGATTTATGTCCTCTTCTACTAGCAGTATAAACAAAGGTTCTTTTTTATAATGTTATGTGATAGTTTTAGTCTTCTTCTTATTAGTTGTGTCCTTCAGGACGTGGGTGATCATGGTTCTCCACAACTTCCTATCTCTTGTGAACCACTGCAGAGTATCCGCCTTTGCTAATCCAACCTCCACCGTTTATTCACGCAAGCTCGTCAGGTAGTTGACTCGCTGCTTTCCCCTATCTCTCTTGCCCTTGTGGTATGCCCTGTGAGTATTATGTTCTTCAAGCCCTTCTTAAGCTTTCTCATGATTCTGAGTATAAGTGTTCTTTTTGATAGCATTTTCTGGAAGACGTCTTCGTTACTTATTAGCTTCGTCCATGTAATTCTCAGTATTTTTATGTAGAACCACATTTTAGCTGCCTCCAGTTTGGTTTTCGTCTTCATTTTACTGTTGAAATGGCCAGATGTAACCGCAAGTTCTATGGTAGCAGTTTCTTCTCTCGCACTCTCTTCCGCCTTCTTGTTTCTCACTTAACATTTATCTAAAACAATTTAAATGCAATGTCAATCGTTATATTCTGTCTTCTTAATTCCTTTATTTAAATCTTCTCTTTCCTTTATAGTCTTCTTAATTCCTGCTTTTTTATTCCTTTCTCTCCTTAATAGTGTTTTTTTTTCATATTCTCTCACACTCAGTAATCCATTGCATCTTAGTGGCTTTATATCCTTGCATGTAATGAAATGATTAAAAATCATCTGATGTACGTGTGTTGTAAAGTTTTCGACGAGGAGAGTTCAAATTCCGGTCTAGTCAAATGCTTTTAGTAAACACATGAATTCCCGTCTTTCACTCAACAAATTCAGCTATGGGTTAAATAGTACGATAGACTGAATTCTCTAGATCTGGATGCGTGCCAGTCAATAATAAGAAGGAAACTCTCTAGATTCAAAACAGTGAAGGAGTCCACTATTTACATTATTCGGACTATTGTCCTCAGCTTTGTCGCCATATTTATTACAACGTTTCGGCTGTTGTACGCTCCGGCCTTCTTCAGTTGGTTGGAATGTCGAACTGAACCCTTTATTTCGCTCACTGGGGTAGACTGTTCTAGTTCCACTTGCCAGTTATCAGTTATCTCCTGTTAATTTCCCTCTTCAAGTTCTCCACTGCCTTAACCGGGTATTGAACTCACACTCTTTGGGTCCTGTCACTGGATCTAACCAACGCCTTTATCCACTGTGCCATGTGTCCTTGAGTGTGAGTTCAATACCCGGTTAAGGCAGTGGAGAACTTGGCTTCGACATTCCAACCACCTGAAGAAGGCCGAGCGTACAACGGCCGAAGTGTTGTAATAAATATGGCGACAAAGATGAAGACAATAGTCCGAATAATGTAAATAGTGTACATAATACCTTATCTCAGAAATATAGACAGATACTGAAAGCCGAAAC
The DNA here is from genome assembly GCA_963932145.1 of Acanthosepion lycidas. Classification (NCBI taxonomy): domain Eukaryota; kingdom Metazoa; phylum Mollusca; class Cephalopoda; order Sepiida; family Sepiidae; genus Acanthosepion; species Acanthosepion lycidas. Next base: position 53,060,728 of record OZ010602.1, on the reverse strand, counting down.
GCTGTAATAAATATGGCGACAAAGATGAGGACAATAGTCCGAATAATGTAAATAGTGTACGTAATATCTCATCTCAGAAATATAGACAGATAGTGAAGGAGTCTTTCCTAATATTTATGGCAATTCACAGAGAATAAATAATGCATATATGGAGAACAATGATCGGCTATATCGCGAAGGGACGCAGAATATAGCAAAAATGTTAATTTTATCTGATCATTCATCTCTTCGCCTTGCAATAAGGTTTGTAAAGTACAATTAATTCAGTGATCAAATAGCACTTGACACTTATAGCCTACGTTTTTATAAATCAACTTCTTCTTTGTGCCATGACCTTTTACCATGTCACCTCCTCATCGACATTCCAACCACCTGAAGAAGGCCGGAGCGTACAACGGCTGAAACGTTGTGATAAATATGGCAAGAGAAAAGTGGTTTTACAAAAGGATAAGCTCTGGCCTTCCTCAGGTGGTTACCTGAGGAAGGCCGGAGCGTATCGTTGTGATAAATATGTTTGTTTGTTTGGGTTTTATGGCATATCAACCACTGTGGGTTATTTAATGCCAAATCCAGTTTATATGAATTTTAAATGCCTGTTTTGTATAGAATAAAAAACGTATAGCTGGCAACATTATTGTTTCAAAAAAAACGTATAGCTGGCAACATTATTGTTTCAAAAAAAACGTATAGCTGGCAACATTATTGTTTAAAAAAAACGTATAGCTGGCAACATTATTGTTTCAAAAAAACCGAATAGCTGGCAACATTATTGTTTCAAAAACGTATAGCTGGCAACATTATTGTTTCAAAAACTTAGAGATGGCAACATTATTGTTTCAAAAACTTAGAGCTGGCAACATTATCTTTCTAAAAACATTATCTGAGACCTTGCTGTTGGATGCAGTTTATCGCCATACCCAGAACGCGGATGTAGTTTACCGTCATACCCAGGACGTGAGCAAAACCTGGAAAACTAGCAGTTCACTATTTACCCATAGCTGGGACCCTAACAGGTGCTACCACCCCGGGTCAAGGTGGACCTGGGAACACCAGCAATTAAGAGGTGGTTCCACGCTCCTCAAAACCTCCACATCAGAGGCCTTGCTGTTGGATACAATTTAACGTCATACCCAGGACGCCTCATTGGGGGGGGTCTTACCCCTCTACAGAGGTGCAGTCGGCGTATTCTAAAGCCCCAGCCGACAGGGCCTGATAAATATGGCAACAAAGATAAGGGCAATAGTCTGAATAATGTAAATAGTAAACAAAAACCATAAAAGCTATATGCGCTGATAATTTAACTGTTTCAAATGCCAATTCCAGCCAAGGCTGAGTGAAAAAATAACACGTTCGCCTCTTTGAAGCGCTTTCGTTAATACTGTTTGCCTACTAGATTACTATTCGTATACAAAAGCGAAAGTCTTTCGCCAGAGTAACACAACAGAAAAACCAAAGTCAGTGAGAAAAAATTGAATTCGGCAAATGTTAGAAAATATAAATTAAAACCTGACATGCATTGAAACCACTTAAGGAAGATTGTTACAGTGAGTATCATTGATTTCCTTGGCTTCTTACGAATGATTCTTGTGTTTTGCTTTGGCTTTTGGAGCTGGTCCTGTTTACGTGAAAAAAAAAAAGAATTAACAAAAGTTTGGTAATGGAATCGGTCAGCTAACAGCAAACACAGCCAAGGAAATATACGAGGCCAACTCATCAATTTACTCTGATTAAATTCAAAATTGAAACCAGTGAAGAATGAATGAACGAAGTTATTTGATTTCTGGAAACTGAAGATTTTCAGTTTATTATTGGAAATAGGTGTGTGTAGCGTAAAAAATTATTTCAGCATAAAATGTAATTGGAGATCTGAGTTCAAATTCCAGACCAGTCACTTGCATTTAATTTTTCCTACTAATCTCCCGTAGAAATATATAAGTCTATATTTTCATCCCCTAGAGAAAGAGTAGTTTCCTAATACTTTCTCTACTGTTTTGAATTCAGATCAGTTCTTTTTCTGGACAAGGCTAGAGAACTCAATCTACCTTGTTATTTTGCACAGAATTAGTGCCGGGGGCAAGCAGAAGGTGTGGATTCATACCTTTTTCCAAGAAAAATCCCGTGAAAGTGAGCGCATTAAATTAATTATTCATTTTTTCTTTTCCTTTTCTGTTTCCCCATCTTGCTTTTTTTATACTTCATTGCAAAAAATATTTTCAGTAAACGTTGTGTATGGATATGCAAAATTCACTTAAAACTGGACTTTTACTAATTATGGATTTATACATTCATTTCGAACTATTGTCCTTGGGGAAAGAGTATGTATTAATTCACATCATCTTCTCCAGCTATGGATTAAATACAAAGACAGACCGTCCTGGGTATGACGATAAACTACATCCGCGTCCTGGGTATGACGAAAAAGTGCGTCCAACAACAAGGTTTCAGATAATGTTGCCACCTATACGTATTTTGAAACAATAATGTTGCCAGCTATGTGTTTTTGAAAAAATGATATTGCCAGCTATGTTTAATAGTACTGTATATTTAATATATATATATATATATATATATATATATATATATATATATATATATATATATATATATCTTAATTTGGCATTAAATGACCCACAGTGGTTGATATGCCATAAAACCCAACCAACCAACAAAGACAGAACGTAGCCGCTAGCTTTGATGAAAGCTGCGAATTCAAAAGTGTGAAAGTAACTTGAATAAACTTGAGTACCTATTCAAGAATTTATGACAGCTCACAGATATCAAAGGAAGCAATGTTCTTTTATAAACTCCGTAGAACTGAAGAGATATGGTATATTTTAGAACAGCTAAGGAAGTTGTAGAGAGTAGTGATCTTTCCCGCATTTAAAAAATACAGCATGAAAAAGAAGGTAAATTAGCTTTACATTGTAAAGGTAGTTGGAGTTTGGCTAATTGTAGTATAGTCTCCTATATTTATTTTTTAATCGAGTTCACTCCATGCAAAGCAAATAAGCGACTGTGACACAAAGGGGTTACGGGTCTGGAAGAGTCAGAGAAAGTAACATTGCCAAGGAGCGAGGACAGAGGAAGTGTAATCAGGAGGACAGTAGATAGCGATTGACATTGTATTTAAATTTTTGCAGATCAAAGTTGGATAGAAAGCATGGAGCCGGAAGTGAGTTCCACAAGAGAGAATTTTAAGAAAAGAAACTGTCAGCAAAGAATTTAGGGTTACATCTCACCAACTTAACTGTAAATTAGTGAGACCTACTCGCCAGTCTAGTACTGCGCTTAGTTCCAATAGACGAGGCACCAAATTGAAAAGAACTAATTTCAGTGTAACCCGGATATAAGAGAGTTTTCGGGGGGGGGTATCTTATATCCGGGTTTCTCTTATATCCGGGTTTTGTCTATTTTATATACATTAACACGGGATCTAATTTGGGACTAGAGACAACCTCTCTTATATCCGGGTTTCTCTTATATCAGGGTCTCTTATATCCGGGTTACACTGTATTTATAATACATACAAAATGTGACACAAGGCCAAAAAGGGGAATGGGGAAAAAGATGGTCTTCTTCTCTCTTAACGTTAATCTTCGTTAGCCACAAACACCTCACCCAAACAAACAGCAATATTCCTTGCACCAAAACAAAGCATTTTTACTTACCATTCTTATCTATTCCACTATAATACTTCAAAATCTCCATGAAGTCCGAACAAGTCCCCAGACGTACCATTCATTGTCTGTAGGGGGAGGGAAATAAAACAGCAATTTAAAATCTAGCCCCAATGTGCACCAAAGCGAAGAGCAATATTTATTCTACGATGTACAGAAATGTGGCACAAGGCCAAAATGGGTGAAAAAGGCGATATTCATCTGTCTTAACTTTAAACTTACCTAGCCACAAACACAGTGCCAAACAATATTCTTTACACCAAAACAACGCATTCTTACTTACCTTTCTTACTACATTCACCGTAATACCTCATGTCTCTTTGAAAGTTCTAACTTGTCCCCTTATGCACAATTCATTGTCTGAAAAAAAAATAAAATAAAAAAAACTTAAAACTAGCCCCAATGAGTATTTACAATATGAAAACAAAACTATTTACAAGAAACTAAACAAAATAATGTTAGTAATAAACCCCCACACAATCTCTAAATAAGTAAAGAGTTAATCCGAACAAAATATCGTGAAAATATTTATAGGAAAGGCAAAGGGAGGCAATCTTACCGCGGTAGGAATATGACTGAAGCTGCGCTGCCTCATCAGGGCCTTTATTATTGCTGATTCTTCTTCTGATTTTACCAAGGAGCTCTAATAAATAGCAGAATTAATATTCTAAGCGTGGACGAATGGTAGGCTTATAGATATGAAAGATAGAGTCTGGAGAGAATAATTGTCTAGCACAACACAGTGAACCAACTTTCTTAGTAACTGACCTATCAATGGATTCAGTGTAGTCATTCCATTTCATGTCAGTTGAGAACTTACAAATAGTTATAAGAGAAATTTTATTCACAGAGATTAACTTGTAACTTTGACTCAAGCTTAATCCAAACCAATAATAACCTTTTAACTCAATAATAAAACGGCCCTATGTTTACATATGTCATCAAGTATAAACAATATTAGCGTTTATCTTTTGACTCACGTCCCTACTAGACCCAACTTTACTTTTTACCACTGTTTATATTTGAACTAAAGAATAAATTACACCAATTTTTAATGTTTCTCTCAAGTGTAAACCTGATTAATGATTACCTTTCGACTAATGTTAAATATAATTGTTTTTTTTATTTCTATTTTCTCTAAACAAACCCAGACTAATACTTTCATTAATATAGTGATTTTCTAAATGCAGTTTAAATGTGGCACATTGCTGTAAGTATGAGACCCCAATGAGGATAGAAATCACTACTCAGACAAGCTTTCTAAGAATTAAACCACGTCGAGGTGCCATTTCTTTTCTTTTTATGTGCCATGTCCTGTCAGGACGTAGGCGATGATGGTTTTCCACCTCCCTTTGCTTCCTCCCGCGGACCAAGTTCTGTCATCCCCTTGCTTCAGTCCGCCGGGTATGTCACGCGGTGTTTTCCCCTGTCTCTCGTTCCCTCTATTCGACCCGTGAGTATTAGATTCTCCAGGCCTTCCTTCCTTCCTCATTGTGTGTCCCAGAAATTTCAGCTGCCTCTTCCTGATATTAAGTATAAGCGCCTGACTTGTTTGCAGCATCTCTAAAAGCTCATCGTTGCTCACACGCTCGATCCATATCTTTAGCATCCTTCTGTAGAACCACATCTATGTCGCCTCGAGTCTCTTCTTCATCTTTGAGGAAATCGTCCAAAATTCGATGTCGTAATGAAGGACAGATGTCACGTAACAGTTCAGTATTCTTTTCTTTGTGACCAAAGAAATAGGGGAAGAAAAGAAAACAAAACGAAAATACTTTTTGTTCACTCTAATATTTGCTCACCAGATCTGTATCCATTGTTCTTATTGCAACTCAGGGTGGCTTAAGTAAGTCCTCCATAGAGATGTACCGTCAATTCTAAGAAAATATTCAAAGGTGAGTGACTGAAAGTAAACTCTTTATTTCATATGTAACCCTTATAGGCAATCTGGTTTATTGTAATTTCAAAGTAGATAGTTTTCTTTTAATGAGGTAAATCTGATTGAAACTGAAAGGTTGTAAGCCCAATATTCAAACAGAATAACTTCATAGGAAATAAATAAATAAATAAGAGAAAATTTGACTGAAATCCAGACAGATCAGTGAATGCCGTTACAGGCATGTTACCTCTACAAGTATAGTTTTAACCGCTATCTCTTCTAGCAAATCAATCTCAAAGGGAAAGTTCTTTCAGTGAATTTGCTTTCCATTTCGTCGATTGTCATGCAACGCAATATCATTTTCGTATTCTCTTTTTTTATTTTTTATTAATGTCTACCAAATATAAGGAATCTAGAGCCACTCAAGGTAGAATGTAACTTAATGATGGTTTTTTTTTTTAGCGTAAGAAGAGTGGGTAACACGTCCATTTTCTGAGGGGTTATGTAGGAGAAAACGGAGGCACGTGGAACTATCTTATTCTTCCCTCTCAGCTATGTGTCAACAGCCGTCCACTGTAACTATGGTTTAAAGAGCCTCACCAACCCGCAATTGATCAAGCGTGGTGAGTACGGCTAAAGGTTAACCAAGGAGGAATTCTCCCCACAGGGTCGAAAAGTCACTGTTTTGATTTGGTAGAAGAGATAGCGGTTAAAACTAGACTTATAGCGGCATTCACCCAGGGTGGGTTGAGCCGGCTCCAATATTGGAGTTCCATGCGAATTTGGAATTCACAAGCGGTCCCCAAACCCGCATGTATAGCAAATGAGATTTGATTATAGTGGTGAAGGTTTCGTGCAGGACCATCCACACATTTTGAAGGGCCGATTACAGAGACCTGGTGCACTACGTGCCACAAGGTCCCCAAACGACACTCCGCAGGTTCTGAATTCAGAGTTGTCCTTCTCCTAGACCAGTTGCCATCCAAGCCTATAGAACCCAGTCTGTCCTGCTATTTACCCATAGCTGGAGGCAGGAGAAGAGGATTCACACTTTTTCCAAGGGTATTAGCACGTAAGTGAATGTAATGGACTCGAGTGGAATTCGAACTCGGCTCTCCGATTCCTCAATCCAAACCGCCATTACTCCACCCTGCCTCCTTGTAGAGGTTAAGATTATAGTGATCGAGAAAAGATCTCCTTGGGAGGCTGTTCCAAAAGGTAGCAGTTGATGGGAAGAATCTGTCCAAGTGGGATATTCCATATGTGGTATGGCGGGTTTCAGCTGCGAAGGTTAGGAACTGGTGGAATAAAACGCCTCAGAACATTTGCCATGAAAATAGCGACAAAGTTTGGAAGAGGCTTGCAAAGATTTGTCTGAGATGAAAGGTGTCATAGGTTAGTGAATCATTCATGAAGGCTGCAGAGAAATCTGAGTATTTTATGGCTGAAATTAATGAATTCGATGTTTTTAGGTGGGAATTGATTGAATTGTTTGTTTGGCGGCATATCAACTCCTTATGAGTCATTTAATGGCAGAATTTTCTAGTGAGTAATAAAAATATTATATATATATATATATATATATATATATATATATATATATATATATATATATATATATATATATATATATATATATATATATATATATATATATATATATAGTGGGGCTCGCCCCTTGTACACGAGATGGACTCGTCCAAAGTATACTTATACTACGGAGACATAGCGTGACAAAAAGGTCGAGACACGGTGTTCACCCAGTGTTATACGAGAGTCCAGAAAGAGAGATAATTACGACTTCCATTACAGAGACTTGTACATATACTTTTCTACTAACCCGCATTCCTGGACTACTAATCTTCATTTCAAGTTTGTATTCTTAGGTTTAATACGCATATTTTTTTTATTTAAATTACTGGCGTTGTCTATTTATTTAACAGGATTCCCTCCCCGGAATCCACAACAATATATATATATATATATATATATATATATATATATATATATATATATATATATATATTGCTTGGGCACCTCGACGTGGTGTAATGGTTAGGAAGCATGTCTTGCTAGTTTATTTATAACTGAGTAGTGACTTCGATCCTCACTGGGCGCCGCATGCTTTCGGCCTTGTGCCACATCGAAACTATGCTTAGAAAATCATTTGGACACCTCGAGGTGGTGTAATTGTTAACAAGTTTGTCTCGCTAGAACAATTAAGCATGAGTAATGAGTTCGATACTCCATGGGTGCTCCTTACTTTCGGCCTTGTGCCACAACCAACCTACGGTTGGAAAATTGCTGTATATTATTCTGCTTTCACAATTGAATACATGGTAGAGGATACTCAGCTTTCGTGCATACATATGTTTTTGTGGACATAATTTCTAGAAACGGTGATATGCGTGTTTTATGTTTTGCTGAAGTAACATTTCGCATTACATATTTATTTAAGAAATTCTAGGATATTATATGGATCAATATAATGAAAGTTCTTTCATGTTGGTTGTCTGGTAGTATTTTAAACGGATTTGGGGAAGTCGCTAAAATTTGTCGGTATGTGCGTATTTTTTTTTTATATCTTTACTATAAAAACTTAAGGAATCAGCACATATGCCACAAATCTCCTGAGCCGACCAAGCATAGAAATGAATACAATATGGGAACCAGTAATAAGGAGTGCCGGAGAAAAGCAATGATAACAAAAAAAATTGCAATATTAGATCTGGTAAAAATATAAAATGTTAACAGCAAAAATTACAATATGAGCACTGTTGCTGAAGATATTAGGTTCATAATACCCAGAAATTCATACACAGATGTCCTCCAGGCACATTGGATAAAGGCGTTGGTTAGGTCCAGTGGCAAAACCCAAAGAGTGTGAGATCAATACCCGGTTAAGGCAGTGGAGAACTTTCAGAGGGAAAATTAACAGGAGATAACTGATAACTGACATCCATTGAACATGGTACGTGGAACCAGAACAGTCTACCCCAGTGAGCGAAATAAAGGGTTCAGTTCGACATTCCAACCACCTGAAGTGGGCCAGAGCGTACAACGGCCGAAACGTTGTAATAAATATGGCGACAAAGATGAGGACAATAGTCCGAATAATGTAAATAAAAACACATTTTTATACATTCATAGTGTTTAGTTTTTGTTTGGGGGTCACTACTTGTCCATAGCTGGGAACCTAACAGGTGCTACCACTCCATGTCAGGGTTGGACCTGGTGACAACAGCGGTGAAGAGGTGGTTCCACGCTCTTCAAAACGCTCAATATCAGAGGCCTTGCTGCCGGATGTTTATTTAGTTGGATATAAGAAATTATTTAAAACCGTGTTGCAATTTACATAACAAATTTAAATAAACAATTCGAAATGGTAAAGTATGTGATCTCGTTTCAAACGTGCCATTCTATTTTGAAATTAAGATGAAGTAAATTGATAAAGGCGTTTCATTTAACGCAAAGCTAAAGAAGAGAAATTAGGGAATGAAGAGGCCGTGACGCAAAACCTCCAACCTCCAACCTTCAAGTTTATAATTGTTTGTACGAGAATTCAAAATATTGATTCGAGTTTATATTTTAATTTCTTAAATTGGGAAATACAATTATTAGGAAAAATGTTGAAAAGGATGAAGAAGAAGGAACTAAGGACAAAGAGATAGAAATAGAGAATTAAAAGTGAAGATGAATAGGTAAAAAAAAAAAAATACTCCACTCATATATTCCTTTCTTTTTTCATATATATTAGGTAGGTGCAAAAATAAATCGGTTTTTGACATATTTTTAACGTCAAATCCGACATTATTCTTGCACCAACCTAATTATATATATATATATATATATTTATATATATATATTTATATATATATATTTATATATATATATATATATATATTTATATATATTTATATATATATATATATATATATATATTTATATATATTTATATATATATATATATATTTATATATATATATATATATATTTTATATATATATATTTTTATATATATATATATATATATTTATATATATATATATATATATATTTTTATATATATATATATATATATATTTTTATATATATATATATATATATATATATATTTTTATATATATATATATATATATATATTTTTATATATATATTTATATATATATATATATTTTTATATATATATATATATATATATTTATATATATATATATATATATATATATTTATATATATATATATATATATTTATATATATATATATATATATTTATATATATATATATATATTTATATATATATATATATATATATATATTTATATATATATATATATATATATTTATATATATATATATATATTTATATATATATATATATATATATATATATATATATATATTTATATATATATATATATATATATATTTATATATATATATATATATATATATTTATATATATATATTTATATATATATATATTTATATATATATATATATATATATATATATATATATAATTTAAATAAAAACAGATAACTTTGCACCAACCTAATATATATATATATTTAATGAAAAACAGACCACTTTAAGATACCATTACAATAAGTTATTTCACCAAAATCCTTTTAAAGGACTCCGGATAATCAGGTAACACTTCCAACAAAGAAATGAAAGGAAAAATGATATTGAAAATTGATGGGTAGTGTAATTTTTGTAATTTAACAGAGGGGGGGATGAGGGGGGTAGTCGCCATCTTTTATTTTCTTCCATCCCGTTCATATTATGTCCTTTCCTCAATCCTCTCTATTCTCAGTCTTTTCTCTCACTTTTAATCCCTGTAACTCCCGGATTACTAGCGGCATTTCCGCCTTGCTCGGAATTAAATGATTAATATATATATATATATATATATATATATATATATATATATATATATATATATATATATATATAAAATCTAAACTATAATTATAAACTAGTATTTTCTAAAATGTAAATGTCGCTTGAATATGTTGGAACTCTTTCCAATTTTCATATGAAATGAAGAAATTATAAACTTTATGAAAAAAGCCATACGGAAAATAGAAGGCGTCAGTTTAAATTTACACCATGATATATGGGTTAAAATGTGTGGGGAAAATGCTTAGTATTTGAATAGAAGGAGAAAAGATCTAAAAGGATATTTAAAAATCGGCAACCAATGTATTACTTTAGCTAGTTTCGTTTCGTTTGGCAGAGGGCCACAGTATCTGGGAACCTATTTAAATGAATGCCTCTCAGCCAGAGAGAATGAAATAGATAAAGAAAATTTGGTTAAAGTGTTTGGGGGCAAGTGATTAAAATTATGAGAAAGAAAGAATGAATAAAGTGAAAGGTTAATACAGAGAAGATACGCAAATTTGGTTGGAGAAAAAGGTATGAAAAAAAAATGGAGGGATAAGTGGTGTGAGGCCTAGAGAAATATATTTCACAAGCCAAGAAATGACAGGTGCAAAGGAAACTTAAGAACAAGGAAAAAAGAAGTGTAAAAAGGATATAACGCTTGGAAAAAAATATACTGTAATAGTGGAAGAAGTAGAAAAAAGAGTAAAGAAAAAGAAATAATCAGAATACGATAGAAAGAAAGAAAGTAAGGAATGGAAGAAAGAAAGAAAGAAAGAAAGTAAGAAAGAAAGAAAGAAAGTAAGGAATAGAAGAAAGTAAGGAATGGGAGGAAGAAAGAAAGAAAGAAAGAAAGTAAGGAATAGAAGAAAGAAAGAAAGAAAGAAAGTAAGGAATGGAAGAAAGTAAGGAATGGGAGGAAGAAAGAAAGAAAGTAAGGAATAGAAGAAAGAAAGAAAGAAAGAAAGTAAGGAATGGAAGAAAGAAAGAAAGAAAGAAAGTAAGGAATGGAAGAAAGTAAGGAATGGGAGGAAGAAAGAAAGAAAGAAAGAAAGAAAGTAAGGAATGGAAGAAAGAAAGAAAGAAAGAAAGTAAGGAATGGAAGAAAGTAAGGAATGGGAGGAAGAAAGAAAGAAAGAAAGAAAGTAAGGAATAGAAGAAAGAAAGAAAGAAAGAAAGTAAGGAATGGAAGAAAGAAAGAAAGAAAGAAAGTAAGGAATAGAAGAAAGTAAGGAATGGGAGGAAGAAAGTAAGGAATAGAAGAAAGAAAGAAAGAAAGAAAGAAAGTAAGGAATGGAAGAAAGAAAGAAAGAAAGAAAGAAAGAAAGAAAGAAAGAATGTAAGCAATGGAAGAAAGTAAGGAATGGGAGGAAGAAAGAAAGAAAGAAAGAAAGAAAGAAAGAAAGAAAGGAAGAAAGAAAGAAAGTAAGGAATAGAAGAAAGTAAGGAATAGAAGAAAGAAAGAAAGAAAGAAAGAAAGAAAGAAAATAAGGAATAGAAGAAAGAAAGAAAGAAAGAAAGAAAGAAAGAAAGAAAGTAAGGAATAGAAGAAAGTAAGGAATGGAAGAAAGAAAGAAAGAAAGAAAGTAAGAAATGGAAGAAAGTAAGGAATGGGAGGAAGAAAGAAAGAAAGTAAGGAATAGAAGAAAGAAAGAAAGAAAGAAAGAAAGAAAGAAAGAAAGAAAGTAAGGAATAGAAGAAAGAAAGAAAGAAAGAAAGAAAGAAAGGAAGAAAGAAAGAAAGTAAGGAATAGAAGAAAGTAAGGAATAGAAGAAAGAAAGAAAGAAAGAAAGAAAGAAAATAAGGAATAGAAGAAAGAAAGAAAGAAAGAAAGAAAGTAAGGAATAGAAGAAAGAAAGAAAGAAAGAAAGAAAATAAGGAATAGAAGAAAGAAAGAAAGAAAGAAAGAAAGAAAGTAAGGAATAGAAGAAAGAAAGAAAGAAAGAAAGAAAGAAACAAACAAACAAACAAACAAAGGAACGTAAGAATTAAATAAATAAAGAAAGAAAATATAAGATTAGCGAAGTTAGAAAGAAAGAGGGAGAGAGACATGAAGAAATGAAAATACATTACGAGAAAGAAAGAAAGAAAGAAAAATGAAGGAAGGAAGGAAAGTAAGAAGGAAGAAAGGAAGAAAGAAAAATAAATAAATAACTAAAGTTGAAGAAAAATTAGTTAAAATAAAAGGTTAAGAAAGAAAGAAAGAAAGAAAAAAAGAACAAAGAAAGAAACAAACTAAAAGAAAAACAATGAAAGAAAGAATGAAAAATTCTATTAAGGAAGATCGCAAGAAAGGATGAAAAAACGAAAGAAAAGAAAATAAATACATTATGAGAAAGAAAGAAGAAAAGGAAGAAAATCGAGGAAAACTGCCAAGTAAAAAAATAAAATTAAGAAAGAAAAAAGAATGAAAGAAAAACATGTAAGAAAGAAAAAGGGTTACGATATAAAAAAGAAATGGTGAGCAAGAAATAAAGAAACAATAAAATACTTACATTATGAGAAAGAAAGAAAGAAAGAAAGAAAGAAAGAAAGAAATTGAAAGAAGAAAGAAAAAAGAAAATCGAAGTATGTTACATAGAAAAGTTAGTTACAAAATAAGATAAAGAAAGAAAGAAAGAAAATCTAATATTAACGAAAATAGAAACAAAGAGTTAGGGAGAAATGAAAGAAAAGAAAATATATAATAAGAAATAAAGAAAGAAAGAAAGAAAGAAAGAAAGAAAGAAAGAAAGAAAGAAAGAAAGAAAGAAAGAAAGAAAAGAAAAGAAATACAATATACGGTTAAAGAAAATAAAAAAGTGAGAAAGAAATGAAAGAAAACAAAATACTAACATTTGGGAAAGAAAGAAAGAAAGAAAGAAAGAAAGAAAGAAAGAAAGAAATATAAACAGACAAACAAACAAACAAAAAACAAGATGGAAACAGACATCGTTACAATGTAAAAATAACGAAAGAAAAGAAAAAAACGATGGTGAGAAGAGAGAAAGAAAAAACAGCATCAAATAAATTAATAAATTCTATAATATAAGGTAAAAAAGAAAAAAGAAAGATAGAACGAAAGAAAGAAAGAAAAAAGAAAGAAAGATAGATAGATAGATAGATAGATAGATAGATAGATAGATGTACAGAAAAGAAAATAATTACAGTATCTACAAAGAAAAGAAGAAATAAAGAATAAAAACAAAAAGATAAGTAAAAGTTGGGGAGGAAGAAAGGTAATGAAAATATATGATGTCGAAAGAAAGAAAAGCATTGAACAAAGACAGACACACAAACAGACGCACACTAGCTGGAAAGAAAAATATAATTCATTTGCACAACCTGGGAATAATCGAATGAGGTTTAATAGGAAAGAGAGAAGAATAAAAGTAATAATAATAAAAAAAAAAAAAACTCAGAAGAAAGTATTAGAGAAGTTGGGGGAGGGAGCAGAGGGAGAGGGGGAGAGGGGGGAAGAGAGAGAGAGAAAAAACAATCGATTTTCTATTCGGCCTTATTTGACATTTATCGATCTCCAGTCTCATTCCTCACGTGGAGGTAGATTCACAAAATTTAGGGACACACGCTCCGTCGTTTTTGTCGGCAAGATGTTGCACCAGTTCATTCAATCGACCACTTCGGTCGTTAATTTCAATGTCTAAACGCAGACAAACGCGTGCAGTTTACCCCCCTCTCTCTCTCTGTTTTTTCGCTCTCCTTCTCCCTCGCTCCCTCCCATTTCTCTCGCATCGCATATATATCTGCATCGACACATGTATGCATTAACGCTGGTGTCCAAAAACAGATGCATTCTATGTGCATATGCAAGTACTCACATAGCTAAGTACAGGGTGGTCCGAAATTCGTGTCACCCTTACAAGAATCATCAAATCTTCGTAAAATATCACAGAGGATATGGCGCTGCATCATAGAGACTATCATCTTGATGTGGGAAAGCGTCAATGAAAGTGAATAAACTGAATCCAGTAGTTTTTTATTACTGTATTACTTGTTCCTCTATTGTTCTCAATTTTTGGCACGAGTTTTCAGACCACCCAATACATGGTGTCTATCTGTCTATATCAGTATGATTTAAATCTATCTATCTATCTATCTATCTATCTATCTATCTATCTATCTATCTACATCTTTCATTCATTCATTCATGCTTTCTTTCTTTCTTTCTTATAATCTATCTATCTATCTATCTATCTATCTATCTATCTCACTTTCATTCATTCATTCTTTGTTTGTTTGTTTCTTTCTTTCTTATAATCTATCTATCTATCTATCTATCTATCTATCTATCTATCTATCTACGTCTTTCATTCATTCATTCATGCTTTCTTTCTTTCTTTATTTCTTGTAATCTATCTGTCTGTCTATCTATCTATCTATCTCAGTCTTTCATTCATTCATTCTTTCTTTGTTTCTTTGTTTCTTATAATCTATCTATCTATCTATCTATCTATCTATCTATCTATCTATCTACGTCTTTCATTCATTCATTCATGCTTTCTTTCTTTCTTATAATCTATCTATCTATCTATCTCAGTCTTTCATTCATTCATTCTTTGTTTGTTTGTTTCTATCTATCTATCTATCTATCTAAGTCTAAGCGATATGTATGTATGTATCTAGAAACACACAAACATATTATTGTGAGACCGGAAACTACCTACACAATAGACACTTCCAGGCTAATATTAAGTAGGCGACGTAGCACTCTAGAGGAGAGTGACAGAGAGTGACAGAGAGTCTAGTACGACTACCAGTGTTGGACACTAACTTATAGTAAGCTCTACTTACACTATCTCTGTAACCTGTTGTTAATATATCTTTCTTACATCTAATCCGTGTTCCGTGTTTTACTTCTGTGGGCCCAACTTTGGCACCCACATCAGTGGCGACGAAGGATTCTAGAAACGCACTCACGGAGAAACCTAAATACCTTACCAATCCCACATCTGGGTCGACGAAGAATTCTAGAAACGCATTCACGTCGAAAAACCGCAATACCTTGCCAGTTCCACAACAGTGGCGACAGAGAAGATTCAAGAATTTCGTTCTCACCGTATCAATAGCGACAGGACTCGAAAAATACACAAACTACACGCGTTCCCACGGCATTGCTGAACGTGAAATTAAGCTGGTATTAATACATTAGCGATTTAAAGGGCTAAATACCCAGCGTCTACATATATTCCAATACCAAACGCCATTGACAAACTAGTGATTCGACATCTACGGAATATTAACGTCTGTCCAATACGAGAACGATTTCTACACACACACACATACACACAGAAAAAAAAAACAGTTGTTCGTAAAAAACTAACAACACAAGATCAAGTACTACCATTGTACTCAAGTTTTCAGAAAAAAGTATCGAAAAATTTTTTATGTAACTGAGTTGAACTCGGGCATAAAATTATTCTCCCCTCAAATTCACTGAGGTGAGTTTTCTTCTTTTTGTACCTCTATAAAAATAAATAAATACATAAGTGTGGTGAAAAATGATTCAATTACGTTAAAATTAATGGAACCACGGGGAAAAAAAAAAGCTAAACACACTTAATTAGTTTAGTTAACTATTGTCTGTCCATATTTTTTTTTCTATAAAAGAAAAAAAAAGGAACAAATCTATCAAGATTTTTTTTGTGTACCTCCTCTTAGTACACGTGTTTCAAAGCAACAAAAAAGCGCTGTCATTTTTAAATATGGAAGATTTGCAAAAAGTAGTTGCCCAAATGTTAAAACTAAATTTGGACCAGCAACAAAAATCAGAAGAAAGACAACAACTATTTTTGAAATTACATAAACAACAAATGGAATTCCAAAAAATTACGCTTCAGAATGCTGAACTACAACAGAAACAACTTAAAGAATTACTCGTAAATGCATTAAAAGGCTCAAACTCTGAAAAAAATACAATATTCTCCCAGAGTATAATCTACAATTCAATGGAAACCTTTGAATACGTACCAGAGGAAGAAAAAAGTTCCAGGATTTTTACAGGCGCTACGAAGATATTTTCAACGTAGACAGTGAACAATGACCCAGTAAAAAAACGGTACGTCTACTATTGAGAAAACTGGGAACTACAGAACATAGTAGGTTCGTAGACTTCATACTACCCAAGAAAACGACTGACTTGGATTTTTCAGAGACGATTAAGCTCCTATCGGAATTATTCGGGCCTAACACAACCTTGTTCCACAAACGTTGGAAATGTCTGAACAGAGTCACAGAAAACCAGCAAGATTTTCTAACGTTGGCAGCATCGGTGAACAAGCTATGTAAGGATTTTAAACTAGCCGAACTGACTGCCGATGATTTTAAGTGCTTAATTTTCGCACAAGGTTTAGTATCTGCAGAAGACGCCGAAGTCAGACGACGGGGACTGACTAAGCTTGAGAACGAACAAGGATTGACTCTCCAAAAACTGGCAGAGGACTGTCAAAGAGTAATGTCTGTAAAGCGGGACTCAAACACTATCGAGGAATCAGGTGTGACTCAGATTAATAAAATCAGCAGTAAGTCTACCTCCCATTCTCCTCAAAAAGACAAAAGGCAAATCTCATGTCCTGAATTACGCAGTAACCAAAACTTAAATAGGTTAAAGAAACCCCCCGGACCATGTTACCATTGTGGTAAATGGCATTGGATGAAATTCTGTCCAGTTAAGAACAAAAAATATTGCAAAAATTGCAATAAAAGTGGTTATACTTTAACTTCGTGCTCGTACGCCAACAGAACGAGAAAACCCAAAAATAAAATTAGGCAAGCTCAATCTGACAATATTGTGGATAGGAATTTAAGAAAATATGTAACTGTGGATATTTTCAATAAGTCCATTAAATTCCAGCTTGACTCGGGTTCTGATATTTCAACTATTAACTGGCGTACTTGGCGAAAATTGAACAAGCCGACTTTATTAAAAACGGATAAAACAGCAAAATCCGTAACTGGCGAAAATATTAACATTTTAGGCGAAGTAATACCTACAGTAACACTAAATGGAGTTACCAAAAAGCTCAAAGCCTACGTATTAAAAACTTCAGACAATTATTTGGAACTGATTGGATAGAAAAATTCAGTCTCTGGGATTGCCCAATGAGTACATTTTATCGCAAGATACAAAGTATAACGCCCAATTTGGTAAATCTAAAAAAGGAACTCAAACAACAATTTCCCCAGGTTTTTTTCTGGCGGCCTTGGGAAATGTACTAAAATGAAAGCTAAGTTCAAGGTGAAGGACGGTGCACAACCGGTATTCAAAAAGAAACGGAATGTCCCTTTCGCTGCTCTAGAGCAAATCAATAAAGAGTTAGATAGACTCGAACAAGCAGGTATTCTGTCAAAAACAGATTTCAGCGAGTGGGCAGCACCTACGGTCTACGTAAAAAAGAAGTCCAATCAAATACGAGTATGCGCAGATTTTTCCACAGGGTTAAACGATGGCTTGCAAGATCACCAATATCCTCTCCCAAGCCCTGAAGAAATTTTCAATAAACTCAATGGTGGAAAATTTTTTTCTAAAATCTACCTCTCGGACGCATACCTTCAGTTAGAGGTGGAAGAAGAAAGTTCCAAATTGCTCTGCATAAACACCCATAGAGGGTTGTACAAATACAATAGGCTGGCTTTTAGAGTAAATGTTGCGCCTGCAATTTTCCAGCAGGTCATGGACGCCATGCCCGGCGAGCTTGACTACGCAACAGCATATTTAGATGATATACTAGTTACTAGTAAAACTACGGTAGAGCACCGGAACCATATTATAAACGTATTCGAAAAGATACAAGAATACGAATTTAAGGTTAAGGAGGCAAAGTGTGACTTTTTCTTACCAGAGATTAAATCCTTAGGACACATCATAAATAAAGATGGTCGTCGGCCGGATCCAGAAAGAGCCAACGTGATCAGAAACATGCCGGCTCCAGATAACGATCAAGCGTTACAAAGCTTCCTCGGCCTAGCTAATTTTTACCAAGGGTTCATTAAGAACATGCAAAATTTGAGAGGGCCTCTAAACCAACCTTTAAAAAAGGACAAACCATGGTCATTGACTCCGGAATGCCAAGACGCATTCGAGAAGATCAAGAAAACTTTAACTTCAGACCTCTCCCTCACCCATTACGACCCTAGTCTCGACATCATAGTCGCAAGTGATGCAAGCTCGTACGGTATAGGCGCTTGCATATTACATAAACTGCCAGATGGTTCGCGAAAAGCTGTGGCTCACTCATCAAGATCTCTACTCCCAGCAGAGAAACAATAAATCCCAAGAGGAAAAAGTATTAACAGTTTTATTTTTTCTCTCCTTTTCAAAAAGAAAACTCCTTGGATGGGGGGTATTGTGAGACCGGAAACTACCTACACAATAGACTCTTCCAGGCCTATATTAAGTAGGCGACATAGCACTCTACAGGAGAGTGACAGAGACTCTAGTACGACTACCAGTGTTGGACACTAACTTATAGTAAGCTCTGCTTACACTATCTCTGTAATCTGTTGTTAATATACCTTTCTTATATCTAATCTGTGTTCCGTACCCAACTTTGGCACCCACATCACATATATATATGTATGTGTGTTTGTGTATATATATATATATATATATATATACACACACACATAAGTTGATATCCTTTTATCTCGGTCGCTTAATAGCTATCAATAAATCCTGGACAAATTATATCTATCTTACGTTTATCCCTTTCAAGACGATCATCTATCATTGTACACGTGGTCCGAAAAGCATGCCACCCCATGCATAATGCAATTTTCTATTTCAATGATCGGTCGGTTATTATCAAGAGATTTTCACCTGAACGATACCAGAGATACCTATAAGCTAAAAGAAGACATTCCAAGAGCCTTTGCATCAATCAACAAAGGACAGCTTTGTAAAATATCACACAGGACATGGCGTGACGCATTATATTGTCCCACGAAAATGTAGGTGTTCTACAGATTTTCTTGATGTATGACAGCGTCAATGAAAATGAATAAACTCAATGCATGTGGTTTGTATTAATGTATTAATTATTCTTCTCATTACTTTTTGGTATTGGATGACAAGTCATTCGGAGTAAAAGGTACATTTGAAGTTTCCACACGCGCTTACATACATACATACATGCATACACACACACACACACACACACACACACACATATATATATATATATATATATATATATATTTGTTTGAATAAAAACAGACCACTTTAAGGTTCCATGTAATAAATTATTTCCCCACAGCCCATTTAAGGGGCTCTGGATCATCAGACTTTCTCTGGAAGTAAAGTCTGATGATCCAGAGCCCTTTAAAAGGGCTGTGGTGATATAATTTATTACATGGAACCTTAAAGTGGTCTGTTTTTATTCAAACATATTTGTTCTGAATTTACATTGACCTCTCCGGATATAATCCTCCTTGGGTCTACCCATACGGATTACCTACTTTTTCCTAAACGATATATATATATATATATATATATATATATATATATATATATATATATATATATATATAAAACAATTTGGAAGAATTCTATTTTGAGATGTTTCGGTCGTGGATCGGTTTTACAAAAACAGTTATTTCCAGAAAAGTTTTAATTTAAAGAAATTATAACAACGAAGAAAAAATTCGTGTGACTCTTTCCGTTCTTAAAGAACGGAAAGAGTCACACGAATTTTTAAAAAATATATTAAAAATATATTAAATTTAAATTTTAAATTTAAAATAATAATAAATTTAAAATTTCAGCATCCCCTTTCCTTCATCCACGTTTGTAATGGCGTCAGCGTAAACATTGCTTTAATCCGATGAAGTCCAGAAATATGAAATGCGTTACACGAAAAAAAAAAAAAAAAATCACAGATTTTCTTAAAATTGTTTGGATAGGAACAGATATGTTTGCCTATTGTCCAGTTCACGCTTCTCCCCTGGAGTAAAATTTTATCTCTTTTTTGCTGTTTAGCATTGGGTTTCAGGTTGCTCTGTTGCTAATCTATACTTCTAACTTCGCCGACTAAACTCTGAAAATGTATTCAATATTTATTATATTTTCCTCAATAGGAAAATAAAATAAAACAGCATGTACTGGATGGTACTCAAACTTATACCAAAAATAAACCTATTCGACTATCCTTCGGTTCACACACTCCCCCGTCATTTGAACAGAAGTTTATATCTTTTTTCTGTTTGAGATTGGGTTAATGGTTCCTTCCAAAATGTTCTCATATTTTTTTTTACTCATATGAGCCTCTTGCGTCTTAGTGGCATTATCACCTTGTTTAGTGCGAAATGTTAAAAAAAAAACTATCGTTTTACAATGAAAACAATTTTACTCAGTAGTAGATATATAGAAAGTGCTGTAATGTATGAATAAGCAATATACGCCCCGAGTATTTCAGTTCATCACCTAATCTTAATAAATTAGAGGTCAAACAAATTGGGATTCTTAAAAATAATCAAGAATCTCTATCTATAAAAGGTAGGATGTGTGTGTGTGTGTGTGTGTGTGTGTGTGTGTGTGTGTGTGTGAGGAATGCACGGCCGCAATTTTTGACGGATTTGCACAAAAATTTACATGCACATGCTCCAAGTTAGTGAAAAGGCCAAGATCGACTTTGCATTTCCCAACTCCCATCGATAGTGGAAATAATCGATTTTTTCATGCTTCTACGGAAGTTTTCATATAGTTTGCGGCCATTTTCTACTGTCCAGAGTGAGAGCCTATAGCTAGCTGCCACGAATAGGGAGGAAGATTCTATTAGCCAACGTGAGAGCCAACAGCTGACTGACACGAATGTTAACTAGCATACTAGCAAAAAATATCAATTGCTGCATTCATCACAAGTGGGAAAATTTTAAATCTGCATGGCACTTTACTCCAATTGGATCATTAGCTTGCTTAAAATCAACGTTGATTCTGATTCCGCAAACGGGGTTGGGTGTGAAAAAGTATTGTTGTTAACATTCTTTTTTCATTCGGTTTTTCCAGTTACGAGTCCTTTTTTAAAGCTGATCGTTTTGTGTTCATTTTGTTTAGTTCTTTTTTCGTAACAGATTTAATGCTTAGTATAGAGCTTAGAAAAAAGTCGCAGTGTGAGATAGGAAAGAAGTAAGGCATGTAGCAACATCAGCACGGCAAAGGGCACTCCTTTAATGGCAAGGAAGGACAAAAATATTTTAAGTCAAGTGATTGCGATTGCTGTACGAGTCGTACGATTTTTGAATCAAGCACGCGCAACGCCGGGTCATGCTGCTAATAATAATATAAACTGAGGAAGAATGTAATTTTTAAAACGATGCGTTTAAAGAGAAAATGAATTATTCACATATTTAACGTGAATCACGTTTAATCTTGCTAATGCTGATTTTGTTGAAATAAAATCCTTTTTTTTTTTTTTTTTTTTTGATGATGCTGATCTATTGGCGAAAGTTATCTAAATTTTCTCATATTTTTATCACGAATTCTCATCCAAACTTTATTGTGTTTGTGTTATTTGAGAGACTTTCTGTGCCGACAGAGTTGTTTTGATTTGTGACACCATTTAGGGGCGCACAAAGAAGGAAAAAGAAGGAAAGGAAAAAGAGAAAGAAAAGAAAGAAAAGGAGAGGCGAGACTTAACTTATATGATAAAGTGAGGCCACCCACGACAAAGACATTTGGCAATGTTATTTTGATAATGGAAAAAATGGTGAAAATTCTGACGGCCATTGTCGTAGGGCTCGCTGACAAAGTCCAGGTTGATACATTGTTTTTTTTTAAATACATAAAGAATTAACTGTGTCTTTGTGGCAAACAGATTATCAGGAGTGTTGAAATTCCCTGCGAGGAAATTTTAAAGATAAAGTCACCTACGAGAAGAGACATTTGAAAATGTTATTTTGATAGTCGAAAACAATGGTGGGAGTTCTGTCGGCCATTGTCATAAGTCTAAAGCTAACAAGGTCCAGGTTGATACGCAGTTTTTTTTTGTTTTGTTTAGATAGATAAAAAATTAACTGTCTTTGTGGCAAACAATGCTGTCTGAAAAGAATTTAATAGGTCATCTGATACCGCCCACGTTGGACAAAGATATGTTGGAAATTCGGTCGTGGTAATAAGGGACTGTGTTGTCGGAGGTTGACATCCATAATGTAAATACGGCTAAAACAATGAAATTGTTTTTTTGGCTGACCAAAACCCTTGATAATTGGCATTGATAGATCCCAGGTGACATTGAGGATGAGGGCTTCGATTAAGGAAGGAAGACAAAGGAAAAAAAAAAAAAAAAAAAGGATAATTTTTTTTTGTTTGAACAAGATATTTTTTTTAAGAAACAAGGCTAGTCTAGTCACGCCCACACTGTTGATCGACCATTGGTTGAATGCTAACCAGCCAGGTGGAGGTGATCATGTGACGCAAGGAGGCAGCCGCAGAGAGTTTAGATATGAGGGATTACTACGAAGAAGTGGGGAGGACCGTTGACGCCCCTCTGGGGCATGGTGAGGTGTCCATATGAGAATAAGAGAAGGTGGGAGTAAGAGAAGACTTCCAAAAATGGAAATAATAAATTTTTCCTGACCGAAAACAAAAGAAGGGGTTTATGGATTTAGACTTATCAAGGAACCTCAAACCCCGACGAGCCCACCCCGATTTTGAATCGGCGTCCATATAAGCCAATTCGCAGCGAGCAAAAATCAGTTTTGAGTTAGTTCTCATTTGAGTTCGAGTGAGTTCCAGTTGAGAGTTCTGAAGCCCCGCTACTAAGAAGCTGACCAAGATTCGCGCAACTTCCGAACTCACCTTCAATCCTAGGACAATTTAATTTTGAAGGGCGACTTAGATCCATACCACCAAATAAGTTTTACGACTATCGCCTGAAGACACGCTAAGAGCCAGTTTATTAGAGAACAGACAACTTAAGATGTTAAGACTCGCCTAAAAACCACGTGTCACAATCGATATAGCGGGTCGGGAGATAGACGCAGTCCTATGTATCCAGAAACCAGATATAAAGTATTGTTATCCTTTTTTTGATACCATTTTCGATTTATTATTTTCTTTTCTTTTGCACGTACTTGTGCGATACCGCCCTCATTCGAACTCAAGCTTGCAGTACGGCCCCGACGCTGATTGATTTCGTCTGCCTAAGATCAATTCACAACGTGGGTAGGCAGACCGGAGATCAAAGTAGTTACTTCGGTAACCAGACGTTGGAAGGGAGTTGGGAACTACGAGGCTGATATCGAATCTAACCAGATTCCCATCCGAATCACTTAAAGGTTAGATCATCACAATTGGCGCCGCGACCAGGATAAGACCCGGGATCGGCTGACGTCACAATTTGTCGTAAAAGTTGGATGCCACAGATTGACAGATTTATTTTACGGCTTATCAATCTTTTGCAGGTTATTTAAAGTCAGAAAATAGTTTTAGATTCTAAGAATTTTTTGAGTTACTAACAACTAACTGATACTAATTAACCTCTAGCTAGGTGGAGAATAGGTAGATTCATACCTTTCCCAAGAGTATTTGAGCGTAAGTGAATATAAGAAACCCGGCTGGAATTGGAACTCTGTTCCTCGATTTCCAATCCCGAGACGTTGTCCAGTACACCACACGCACATCCACGCTTACAACACCTGTTGTTCCGACACGTTGCTTAACTTTGGTAAGCGTACAAGTACGTGTGTTTTAATGTGTTATGACCATAAGCCCCGCCAGCGGAAAACTACGAAAATAATAACGGAAGATCGGCTTGCGCCAACCTTCCAAACTTATTTGACTTTGTTATATTCGGTTCTGTGGATTTAAATAGAATGTCAGTGTATTTGTGCATGTATTAAATTAGCTGCTGGATATTCGGAACCAAATTCTAGATAAATTTTCCAAAGTTCAGATTTTTGGTCTGTTTTGGATCGAGTGCTTACTCAGTATCGTAGACATGAGTTCATTAAGTGCATCCAGGTATTTTGGTGAACGTTACCTTCCCATTTAAATATGCTTTTATCGATAAAGGGTTTTAAGGCTAAAAATGTTTCAAAGAAATTGTTGTGTTATCCTCCCTCTAATGAGTATATTGTGGTTATTTGTTTTGTTTTATGGCATATCAACCTCAGTGGGCCATTTAATGCCAACAAAATTTTTGAAACAGATTCATAGCAATAGTTTGGAATAAAAGGTCTGTATGTACACATATATATTTCAACCATTTTTCAATTACTCATATTTTTGAGTACAATCCAACTTCAAATGTATAGCTGTTTGTATTACTAGTATTTTTTTTAAAGTATTGCTGATAATTTTTCCTTAAAAATTATTGCTAGTATTATTGCTGGTATTAAAAACTATTTTTACACAAATTTGGGTGTTAACTATTTTCCCATAGCTGGGACCCTTAACAGGTGCTACTACCCCGGGTCAGGGTGGACCTGGGAACATCAGCAATTAAGAGGTGGTTCCACGCTCCTCGAAACCTCCTGATCAGAGGCCTTGCTGTTGGAGGTAGTTTATCGTCTTACCCAGGACGCGGATGTAGTTTATCGTCATACCCACGACGGGAGTCTATTGTGAACTTTTTCACTTACTATAAAATCAGTAGGAAAATAAACCCCGGGGGAACAGTGATATAGACTGAACGCTGGTCAACCGACACACACTCCCAAGCAGTGTAATAATCTTCTGTTTAATATACAATTTATCTGCAACCTCTTGTTTTGTTATTTCTTAAACATTTACATGGTTACAACATCTTGGATAATCGAGACGTCACTATCACTTCTAGCACCACGCACACAATCAACACCCCCACAATCATCACGATTACCACTAGAACAGAAATTGACAACACCGAAAAGAATTTAGTAAATTCGCGTACATATAGATGAAAATATTACAAATAAATTAATAAAGATATTGATACAAACTATACGTAAGTGGCAAGTTTGTGACATAATTATGAAGATATATATCTTGTTCAGTATTTATAAGCTAGGAAGATGGGTAATATCACAATTAAACGTATAGCTAATTATAACATAGACATTGTAGTTGGCAATTAAAAGGCTTCTTTAAGAAAGCGGTGAATACAACTGAAGTGTTTAAAAATAAAAATAAAGTGACATTCATATTAGATGTTAATAATAAAATGTTAAAATAATCATTTACTCATCAGCTATTTAATATCGCCTGAAGAAGCAGAACTTAGGACTGAAACATGAAAGCTATTGTATAGCGATTTTGAACATGTTTTTGTTTTAATCTGCTATAATAAATAATATCGAGCTCTACTCTGTATATAGCCATTTTTAAAAAAAATTAAATCCTACAGACAGTAGAATTATACTCTATTTGTTCTTACCTCATAACTGGATATATATATATATATATATATATATATATATATATATATATATATATATAAAACTACAATTTGAAAAATATTTTTCAATTTTTAAAAATTAATAGTGAAAATATAAAGACGATGGACATAAGAACAAGACTGGTATTTATTTGAACAAAAAGTACAAATTGTGGCACAAGGCCAATAAAGGGGAGGGGTAGAGGCTGGTCAACACTAACTATCTTATACCTAGCTAATCAGATTCGCGACCCATTCGTACATTACATTTTACACATTCACCAAAAGAACTCGTCCATCACCAAACAATCCTTCAACCACCATAATACCACGTGCTCTCAAGGGAGACCTAACAAAATCGCGCCCCATACCATGAAAATTCTAATGATGATATATATATATATACAATTCTAATAATGATAAAATGAGACGGGAGGGAAATGAACCCAATAATAAACTTAAAATAAACACAAATACAAACTAAACATAATTGATGTTAGTAGGGACCGTCCAACCCATAAAACAGAGAGGCCGCTGTATTCTGCCCAGGGGACAAAATCAAGAGACGCTCTCGCTAAGGGAATGGGAAAAAGTATAAAATATTAGGCTGGAATGGGAAAATATAAAACTGACCCAGTCGAGATGAAAATGGGGCGGGGGTCAAAACAAACTGGGGAGGATGGGAATCTCGACTTGGATCATAACCAAAGAACGGCCGGGATGCAGGCCAGGAACAACACTTACTCACATTAACTAGGTACACTGAAGCTTGTCTAACCTAACCAAGGGGAGGGTTCCACAGGAAGCCACCCCGATGTGCAATACGTTGACCTAGAAGAGAAAATCAAGGCTAGCCCCGTTCACACGAAGCAAGCTCGCTTCTTTTACCCACCTTTCGCTAAAGACTGTCGAATGCAATCGTTTTCTATCCGATCTAATCTTCATCTTGAGCTGATGCTCAAAGAATCGAATCAGATCCGAATGAGAAAGACGATTGCCTCGCAAGACTTCCTCCTTTCGCGTCGTCCAAATCACCATTCGAGCCGTGGCCATCAGCGTCAGAAACACCATCCGTTTCATCCCGGAATACGGGGGCGACACATTGTCACACGCGTATGCGCGATCAATGGACACAAGCTGTTCGGGAGCGAGACGAGCCGTCAGCTCGCCGACATGGTCCCATAAGGGGCGGACCTGCGGGCAATGGTAGAAGGCGTGCGCAGCCGTTTCCTCTAAGCCAAGGCCACACCGTTCACAGTCTGGCAAATCCGCCAAGCCCCATATGAAAGCCTTGTCGTTGAGAGGCAGCCGATTCCGAGCCAATCGCCAGCTAAGCGAAAACTCAGGGTTACTGAGGTAATCCGCCGCTGGTGCCCAAGACCAGTAGGAGCAGTACTCCTCCTCCGACAAGCCGAGCGTATCTCGTAGGAGATCCTTCGCGGGCCTCTCCACTAATTCACGATAGAAGACCTTCCTAGGCCGAGAAAGGTCACTGGACCGGGGAACGGCCCTCAAGGCCGACCGACACTCGCGAAGGAAAACCGATTGATCCCGGGGTTTACGACCGCGCTCAACCCGCGAGATGGGGGGACTGATGGTAAGGCCAGGGAACGCGTCCCTAACAATCCCCTCCAGAATCGGATCTCCTCCAGTCAATGCACGGCGTAGGAAAGCCAACCTAGAGGCACGCATGTGACTCGGCAGGTGCGGCATTCCCAGCCCCCCATGACACGGACGTTTAGTGCAGACTCGTCTGTCGACCCGATTCCAGCGTCCCCTCCATAAAATGGAGGATAGCGATTGCTCGAGCGCCTTCTTGTGAGTCTTACAGAGAGGAAGTACGGACAATCGATAAAGAATCAGGGGGAAAATGTATGTAGCAGACACCTCCGCCCTGCCCTTCACGGACAACCTCCGTCGATTCCAAGTCTGACCGGCGGAATCGACCTTTGCTCGTACTTCAGACCAATTCTTCTCCAGCTGGAGGTCAGGCCCAAACCACACTCCAAGAATGCGGACAGGACCGTCTGTCCAACCGAAGCGGCCCGGAAGAGCGACCCCCTTCCAGGCACCTAACCGCAAGCCGGACGACTTGTCGCGGTTTATTTTGGCCCCTGTCACCTTCTCGTACCGATCAAGCGCCTTCTGTACCACCTCAATGTCGTTGCGGGACGACACGAAAGCAGATACGTCATCGGCGTACGCGGAAACCCTGGCTCGAGACCCTCCAGGAACGGCAATTCCACGTAGGGCCGGACTGCCGGTCTCGTCCTTCAGCCGGCGAAGGAGAGGCTCCAACACCAAAGCATAAAGGAGAGGCGACAGCGGACAACCCTGACGAACCGACCTAGACAGCACGAACGCGTCCGACA
Source organism: Acanthosepion lycidas (assembly GCA_963932145.1). NCBI lineage: Eukaryota > Metazoa > Mollusca > Cephalopoda > Sepiida > Sepiidae > Acanthosepion > Acanthosepion lycidas. Next base: position 53,032,564 of record OZ010602.1, on the reverse strand, counting down.
GCCTTCCGTTCACCTGTACCACCGCACTGGGGGAGCGATACAGGAGGCTAATCCAGCGGCAGAAGTTGGGTGCGAATCCAGCGGCCTGCAGGACAGCTGCAAGGTAGCGATGGTCGACCCTATCAAATGCCTTGGACTGATCCAAATTGATCAGCGCGGCTTCTTCGTCGTCTTTTACACCCTCTATGATCGTGCGGATCAGATGCAGGTTGCTCTGAATTGTTCGGCCCCTCACAGAACAAGTCTGCTCAGGTCCCAACAGAGACTCGGCAACTGACTGCAAACGCTCCTGCAGGATCTTGGCCATAATCTTTAACTCTGTGTTTAGCAGAGTTATGGGCCTGTAATCATCTAGGTTCCCCCCACCACCTTTGCCCTTTTTCAACAGAGTGATCACACCCCTGGTGATCCGGTTGGGGATGGACCCCGACCGAAACCAGTTGTTGAACACTGCAGTCAAAATTGGAACAAAGATGTGCGACAGCCTCAAGTACAATTCATAGGGCAAACCATCCAGACCGGGCGACTTGCCTCTGCCGACCTTCTTCAAAACCGCGTAGACATCGCCCTCCGTAATCTCTCCCTCGCAGCTAGCCGCTTCAGTCGGCGAAAGCCGAGGAAAGTCAGCCAAATAGCTACGAAACTCCTCCTCACGGAGACCAGGCTCCTTGGTAAACCGGTTCTCGAAATGGCGCCGAAACGCTCCGCACATGTCGTCAGTGGCCCGAAGAGTACGCCCCTCCGGGGATTTGACTTCACGAATGTAACGATCGCCACCTCGACGGACCTCTTCCCTGCGCAGATCTGCGCCCAAGTTCACGGCTTCGGAAGACATCTTGCTTAACTTATGTCTAATTACCTGACCCATGTACCGCTCGCTATTCGATCGATCCAGGGCCTCCTTAGCTAAGGCTATCTCTAGGGGATCCCCCCCAGCCACCGCCCGGGAATAACTAGCTTTAAGCGTCTTCACCTTTTCAGCTCTATCTAGAGCGAGCCGTTTGCTGAAATCAGTGGTGAAGGACCTAATCCTACATTTAAGGCGTTCCCACCACCTATTCCCGATAACCGCCCCCACTAGCTCCCGCTGCACTAGTCTAGTTAGCTGCTCCCGGAAGTTCCGCCTGTCCAGTAAAGACAGATTGAACTTCCAGTAGCCAGCCATTCTAGGCCTATTGTCTAACGCCACCCGGGCACAAACGAGTTTGTGATCCGAATAGCCTACCCAGTGGAACGTAGGGCAATCTAGTAGTTCTATGTCGGCTCTTCTCACTAACATTCTGTCAAGGTAGCTAACCACCTTGTCAAAAGGCCAATTAAGAGCCCACGTCCACATTTTTCCCTTGGGATGATCGACCCGGTATCTATCGACGAGACCATAATCGTCGATCAGATCGACCAAGCTGCGATCGCCCCCTCTCCTGCTAGCACCCCGCCCCCTGTCTAACTTGGGGTCCAGGATGGCATTCCAGTCCCCCATTAAAACTAGGCGCGTTGAATCCACCAGGAACGGCCCCAACCGCAGAAAGAACGAGACCCTCTCCCTCTGGTCATTGGGCGCATAAACCGCAACGACCCGGAACGAACCACTTTTCACGGCAATATCGGCCACGATCAACCGGCCCTCTGCATCGGTATGCACAAGGTCTACCTTCGCATCGAGAGTACGTCTGACAAGCAAAGAAACACCTCTGGCAGACCGGTCCCCGTATGCTGAATAAACGACAAAGTCATCCTCCAGCACACACGCATCGGAACTGCAAACAAAGTGGGTCTCTTCGATCGCGGCGACATCCACATCAAAAGACAACAGGTCCCGGAGCAGGCGGGCAGCCTTACCCCGATCCCTCAAGCCATTCACATTCAGTATAGCTAACTTAACTGCCATCGTCTAGGCCTGCAAAAAGAAAAAAGAATAAGTGCAAAAACCTTATACACATACGGGGCGGAAATCTGCGTTGAGCAGGACCCCGACAGATTGTCCCAGACTGCCAGTGCCCAATTCAGTCGTCATACGACCGCCCAGGACAATACCGCCGACGTCAATAGGGTACATTAATTTAATAGCCCTATATAAGGAGGGGTGAACTAAAACCGGGACCCTCCCAGAGCAAAAGTTGCGCAATCTCTTTAAGACGGGGTTGTCAAATTCGCACATTTTAATGTTCGGAAAGGCATCCCTGGCCTCGAATATGTGGCTCCACACCTTCAGTTTGCCACCAGAGTCTCTGATACAGGTAATGACACCTGGAGTCTTTGGAAAATTACGGGGGTTCTCGACACTTTTGCCGTCCACCTCCGTCGTTTTGTACAGCACCTCCAACAGGGCCTTCCTTTGTTTGGACAGGCCCCTTATGTACTCTTCTTTGTCAATTTTACAAATTGACTCGGGACCCTCAAACATTTTCTTAACAGATAACTGAAAGTTTTATAGGATCAGCGTTCCGTTTAAACATGGTCACGTTTTGACAGCGTCGCCCACGTGACGACAATAGGCCTAGAATGGCTGGGTACTGGAAGTTCAATCTGTCTTTACTGGACAGGCGGGACTTCCAGGAGAAGCTAACTATACTAGTGCAGCGGGAGCTAGTGGGGGCGGTTATCGGGAATAAGTGGTGGGAACGCCTTAAATGTAGGATTAGCTCCTTCACCACTGATTTCAGCAAACGGCTCGCTCTAGATAGAGCTGAAAAGGTGAAGACGCTTAAAGCTAGTTATTCCCGGGCAGTGGATGGGGGGATCCCTTAGAGATAGCCTTAGGTAAGGAGGCCCTGGATCGATCGAATAGCGAGCGGTACATGGGTCAGGTAATTAGACATAAGTTAAGCAAGATGTCTTCCGAAGCCGTGAACTTGGGCGCAGATCTGCGCAGGGAAGAGGTACGTCGAGGTGGCGATCGTTACATTCGTGAAGTCAAATACCCGGAGGGGCGTACTCTTCGGGCCACTGACGACATGTGCGGAGCGTTTCGGCGCCATTTCGAGAACCGGTTTACCAAGGAGCCTGGTCTCCGTGAGGAGGAGTTTCGTAGCTATTTGGCTGACTTTCCTCGGCTTTCGTCGACTGAAGCGGCTAGCTGCGAGGGAGAGATTACGGAGGGCGATGTCTACGCGGTTTTGAAGAAGGTCGGCAGAGGCAAGTCGCCCGGTCTGGATGGTTTGCCCTATGAATTGTACTTGAGGCTGTCGCACATCTTTGTTCCAATTTTGACTGCAGTGTTCAACAACTGGTTTCGGTCGGGGTCCATCCCCAACCGGATCATCAGGGGTGTGATCACTCTGTTGAAAAAGGGCAAAGGTGGTGGGGGGACCTAGATAATTACAGGCCCATAACTCTGCTAAACACAGAGTTAAAGATTATGGCCAAGATCCTGCAGGAGCGTTTGCAGTCATTTGCCGAGTCTCTGTTGGGACCTGAGCAGACTTGTTCTATGAGGGGCCGAACAATTCAGAGCAACCTGCATCTGATCCGCACGATCATAGAGGGTGTAAAAGATGACGAAGAAGCCGCGCTGATCAATTTGGATCAGTCCAAGGCATTTGATAGGTTCGACCATCGCTACCTTGCAGCTTACCTGCAGGCCGCTGGATTCGCACCCAACTTCTGCCGCTGGATTAGCCTCCTGTATCGCTCCCCCAGTGCGGTGGTACAGGTGAACGGAAGGCTGTCGGACGCGTTCGTGCTGTCTAGGTCGGTTCGTCAGGGTTGTCCGCTGTCGCCTCTCCTTTATGCTTTGGCGTTGGAGCCTCTCCTTCGCCGGCTGAAGGATGAGACCGGCAGTCCGGCCCTACGTGGAATTGCCGTTCCTAGAGGGTCTCGAGCCAGGGTTTCCCCGTACGCCGATGACGTATCTGCTTTCGTGTCGTCCCACAACGACATTAAGGTGGTACAGAAGGCGCTTGATCGGTACGAGAAGGTGACAGGGGCCAAAATAAATCGCGACAAGTCGTCCGGCTTGCGGTTAGGTGCCTGGAAGGGGGTCGCTCTTCCGGGCCGCTTCGGTTGGACAGACGGTCCTGTCCGCATTCTTGGAGTGTGGTTTGGGCCTGACCTCCAGCTGGAGAAGAATTGGTCTGAAGTACGAGCAAAGGTCGATTCCGCCGGTCAGACTTGGTATCGACGGAGGTTGTCCGTGAAGGGCAGGGCGGAGGTGTGTGCGACATACATTTTCCCCCTGATTCTTTATCGATTGTCCGTACTTCCTCTCTGTAAGACTCACAAGAAGGCGCTCGAGCAATCGCTATCCTCCATTTTATGGAGGGGACGCGGGAATCGGGTCGACAGACGAGTCTGCACTAAACGTCCGTGTCATGGGGGGCTGGGAATGCCGCACCTGCCGAGTCACATCCGTGCCTCTAGGTTGGCTTTCTTACGCCGTGCATTGACTGGAGTAGATCCGATTCTGGAGGGGATTGTTAGGGACGCGTTCCCTGACCTTACCATCAGTCCCCCCATCTCGCGGGTTGAGCGCGGTCGTAAACCCCGGGATCAATCGGTTTTCCTTCGCGAGTGTCGGTCGGCCTTGAGGGCCGTTCCCGGTCCAGTGACCTTTCTCGGCCTAGGAAGGTCTTCTATCGTGAATTAGTGGAGAGGCCCGCGAAGGATCCCCTACGAGATACGCTCGGCTTGTCGGAGGAGGAGTATCGCTCCTACTGGTCTTGGGCGCCAGCGGCGGATTACCTCAGTAACCCTGAGTTTTCGCTTAGCTGGCGATTGGCTCGGAATCGGCTGCCTCTCAACGACAAGGCTTTCATATGGGGCTTGGCGGATTTGCCAGACTGTGAACGGTGTGGCCTTGGCTTAGAGGAAACGGCTGCGCACGCCTTCTACCATTGCCCGCAGGTCCGCCCCTTATGGGACCATGTCGGCGAGCTGACGGCTCGTCTCGCTCCCGAACAGCTTGTGTCCATTGATCGCGCATACGCGTGTGACAATGTGTCGCCCCCGTATTCCGGGATGAAACGGATGGTGTTTCTGACGCTGATGGCCACGGCTCGAATGGTGATTTGGACGACGCGAAAGGAGGAAGTCTTGCGAGGCAATCGTCTTTCTCATTCGGATCTAATTCGATTCTTTGAGCATCAGCTCAAGATGAAGATTAGATCTGATAGAAAACGATTGCATTCGACAGTCTTTAGCGAAAGGTGGGTAAAAGAAGCGAGCTTGCTTCGTGTGAACGGGGCTAGCCTTGATTTTCTCTCGTAGGTCAACCTTTTGCACATCGGGGTGGCTTCCTGTGGAACCCTCCTCTTGGTTAGGTTAGACAAGCTTCAGTGTACCTAGTTAATGTGAGTAAGTGTTGTTCCTGGCCTGCATCCCGGCCGTTCTTTGGTTATGATCCAAGTCGAGATTCCCATCCTCCCCAGTTTGTTTTGACCCCCCACCCCTTTTCATCTCGACTGGGTCAGTTTTATATTTTCCCATTCCAGCCTAATATTTTATACTTTTTCCCACTCCCTTAGCGAGAGCGTCTCTTGATTTTGTCCCCTGGGCAGAATACAGAGGCCTCTCTGTTTTATGGGTTGGATGGTCCCTACTAACATCAATTATGTTTAGTTTGTATTTGTGTTTATTTTAAGTTTATTATTGGGTTCATTTCCCTCCCCTCTCATTTTATCATTATTAGAATTGTATATATATATATCATCATTAGAATTTTTATGGTATGGGGTGCGATTTTGGTAGGTCTCCCTTGAGAGCACGTGGTATTATGGTGGTTGAAGGATTGTTTGGTGATGGACGAGTTCTTTTGGTGAATGTGTAAAATGTAATGTACGAATGGGTCGCGAATCTGATTAGCTAGGTATAAGATAGTTAGTGTTGACCAGCCTCTACCCCTCCCCTTTATTGGCCTTGTGCCACAATTTGTACTTTTTGTTCAAATAAATACCAGTCTTGTTCTTATGTCCATCGTCTTTGTCATGTTGAATTGATAATGTTAATTATATTTTATGAATATGTCCTGAAGATGTTTTATTAGACCGAAACGTCCGACGTTGACATTATATTAACATTAAAACAGCATAATTGCATATAAGAATTTTTGTTTGTTTTTTCCGTATATTTTTCTTCATACTGTCGGATCTATATCCATATATTTGCTTATATATATATATATATATATATATATATATATATATATACACACCTGGTGGAATCCGCTGACAAGATTTCTGTGCTGCTCGGGAAGCTAGTTAACGAAACCTGGTGGCTGTTTCGAAGTTTAAATAAAACCTAATGCTTAAAGCCTTTCTTTCATATCCATTTCTTGTAAAAATTATAGCAAATAAATGAATTATAAGTACTTTAACATGAGCAGTTATTTTTCAATCAGCTTGTATATTGAATACGAATATTGAGTCTGTAGAAGAACGTATGGATGAGAATAAGTATGTAATTAAAAATATACATCCGAGGCAGTGAATATCTGACACCCGTGGAGTGTATAAGTCAGAATGTAGCTACTGGTTTCATATTTCTTCTGACTGATGTGTGATTTCATGAAACTCTGAGTAGCGTACCTTGATATTAGTGTTTGAACTCTAGAGTTATAGGGATGTTTTTTTTCCGAACACAGCCAGACTCCATCCAAAACATACCAGTGGAAAATACAAGCATAATAAGTTCATCCAGATTTGCCTTAATAATAAAAAGGAAAATCTGACATATATTATCTACGAATATGGCCATATTATCCGGAAAATAAAACATCCCTATAACTCTAGATACATACACTCAACCCATATATCCCGTTAAAAAGTAAAAATAAAATCATCCTTGATAATGACTAAAAATATAGCCGAAAGCCGAAAGCGGTCGGAATTACAAATCACTTAGAGTTTCCAAATACTCTGTGTCCAGAAAAGAAAACATTCTTTCGGACACAAGAAAAATTAAATAAAAAGCTCAAACGTAGTACCTTGCCTGTCGTCTTTAATGAAACATATATGAAGCATATATATATATATATATATATATATATATATATATATATATATATATATATATATATTTCTCTCTTCTCTCCTTACCTTACAACGTATCACTTCCGTTTAGTGACCCATTAAATAGGTCAATTTCTGGTTCCTCCTTCTTCAATACTAACTATGATAGAAAGAAATATTAAAAAAAAAACCCTCTCTAAACTCGATCATGTCTCTCACACCACTCCTCGCTACCCTCTCTGTTAAATCACATAAACTTAATACTACCCATCAAAAGTGTACATTTTCATTTCATTTTTGTTTTACCTTTTGGAAGTGATGTCCGATGATCCAGCGGCCTTTAAAAGGTCTCTGGTCAAATAAACTATTGCAATGGAGCCTTAAAGTGGTCTGTTTTTTCTTTAAATTATTAGGTTGGTGCAAAATTAATGTCGTTTTCTCACATAGTAACATATGTGAGAAAACGACATTAATTTCGCACCAACCTAATATTAGCTCTGAATTTATATTAGGTTCTCAGGATTTAATCCTCCTTGGGACTACTCATACGGATTACCAAGTTTTTCGTAACTTAACTATATATATATATATATATATATATATATATATATTAGCTTGGTGCAAAAATAATGTCGTTTTTCTTTTGAAGCTGAACGTCAAAAAACGACATTATTTTCGCACCAACCTAATATTAGCTCTGAATTTACATTGGGCTCTCAGGATTTCATCCTCCTTGGGACTACACATACGGATTACCAAGTTTTTCGTAACTTAACTATATATATATATTTGGTTGGTGCAAAAATAATGTCGGTTTTATTATGTAGTTGAACGTCAAAAAACGACATTTTTTGCACCAACCTAATATATATATATATATATATATATATATATATATATATATATATATATATATATATATATATATAATTCAAAGTTTTGGTACAACGGACAGAAAACCTAGCAGGTATCTATATAAAAGACATGTGAAAAAAGAATTTATTAACAACGAATAACCAAGAGAATATTTATTAACAATCATCAATCAAGAAATCCTGTACAAGAAAACGGGAAAATAAACTAGAAAAAAAGACAACAAAAGGAAAACACCTACCTTATGAGTAACCAGCAGTGTTTTCTGTCTACGAAGACATTGCCAAAACTTTCACAGCGTCTCGCCACAAAGTTCGGATTATTCTTTATGTTCCACGCTGCTCGCCTGAACTTTGTCTCTTTCAATGGATCTGTAGAAAATAGAATATATACACGTATATTAATCAACGCATCAATTACAAGATTGCCGTATTTGACGGCATATAAGGCGCACTTTCTTTTACTAAAAATATCTTTTAAAATCCCCTGCGTCTTATATGCCATATGTAGGTTTAAAATTCGTGTTAGTCGGCCGAAATTATCTACCTGACAACTCCTATTAGCTTAGACTTTAGAGTAACTTTCATATACCTATTGACATTATTTAAAATGCAGATTAAAAGGGTTATCATTTATAATGTTGATTATATTAGGTTGGTGCAAAAATACTGACGACAATATTTTTGCACAAACCTAATAATAATTTAATCGCGTTTAATATTAGTTTCACTAAAATGATATGCAATAAATTCGAATTGCATATTTGTAAAATATATTTGTTTCATTAATATTTTTCTTGGGATAACTCCCGGTTGCATTGGTATAAATACAATCTGATTTTTTTTGTCCTATTTATTCCATTGAAATGTTTATAAGATCATATAAAGAAAAAGTTTTGACTGAATTTTAATGGTATTAGGTTGGTGCAAAAATAATGACGTAATGTCGTTTTTTGACGTTAAAAAATACGCCAAAAAACGACATTATTACGTCATTATTTTTGCACCAACCTAATAACTGTACTGTTTTGCACGATTGTAATTATTGCTTGATTTTTATTTTGTTTTCTTACCTTTGGAGATAATGAAGTTTTTATAGGCACGCGTTCTTTTTTTCCCCTATTATTTTTCGTTTAACTGTAATCATAACTTGTTTAACCAAAATAATGCCTCATAAACATAGCCGCGGCTGTAGCATTTACTAACGATTTCACTATTCATGCTAATTATTAGGTTGGTGCAAAAATAATGTCGTTTTCTCAACGTTTTCTCAACGTCAAAAACGACATTATTTTTGCACCAACCCAATACTAAATTTTATTGATTTGCCCGGCTGAGATTGGGTGCGTCTTATACACCCATGCGTCTTATATGGTATCAAATACGGTAGCCATGTCTGTTAAAATAACAAAGTGTATATATGTATTCGTAATTCCTCTTTATTGATTGGTAAAGTTTGTGTTCGCCATCGTTTATTAATTTACTGGTTTGTTCGACAAGCCGTGTTTGCTGGTGTTCACACTGCGGCTATTTACATCGATAAATGACTCGTGCAAGCCGGTTTGAGGCGAAGACAACCGATTCCTCATTTCGTTCTGATATATTGTTTCGAATTACCTTTTACTCTCGGTCCCTCTCTACCCCCACCCACGTTTATTTGAACGTGAGGGTGGTGTAATGGATGGTGGTTCGAAATGGGAAATCGGAGGTGCCGAGGTCTAATTCCAGTGGAGATCGTTACAATTCACGTAAGCGGATATATCCTTGGGAAAGGTGTGAATCCATGTCTTCTCCCTCCAATCATTGATACTGCAAAATAATTTTGATGCAATATTCACTCAAAAAAGTATACTTATATACTTATACTCAGAATCCAAACCATATTTATAATCTTTCTCGCTACTTAGCTTTTTAATTGCGTATTGAGTCCAATCAATCACTCACTCTATCTATCTATCTATCTATCTATCTATCTATCTATCTATCTATCTATCTAAGGCTCATAATCTATCTATCTATCTATCTATCTATTTATCTATCTAAGGCTCATAATCTATCTATCTATCTATCTATCTATCTATCTATCTATCTATCTAACTCAAGCTCATAATCTATCTATCTATCTATCTATCTATCTATCTATCTAACTCAGGCTCATAATCTATCTATCTATCTATCTATCTATATATCTATCTATCTATCTATCTATCTAACTCAAGCTCATAATCTATCTATCTATCTATCTATCTATTTATCTATCTAAGGCTCATAATCTATCTATCTATCTATCTAACTCAGGCTCATAATCTATCTATCTATCTATCTATCTATCTAACTCAGGCTCATAATGAATCTATCTATCTAACTCAGGCTCATAATCTATCTATCTATCTGTCTATCTATCTATCTATCTAACTCAAGCTCATAATCTATCTATCTATCTATCTATCTATCTATCTATCTATCTATCTATCTATCTATCTATCTATCTATGATTTATATCTATTTATATAGCTATCTATCTCATTCTATTCATATCTATCTATCTATTTCAGTATATTCCAATATTCTCACTTCATATCTATCTATCTATCTATCTATCTATCTATCTCAGTATATATTCTCATTCGTATCTATCTATCGATCTATCTACGTAGCTTGCTTTGTATATATCTCATTTTTTCATATCTATCTATCTATCTATCTATCTATCTATCTATCTATATATATATATATATATATATATATATATATATATATATATATCTACACACACTCGCATATATATATATATATATATATATATATATATATATATAAAGTTGATATCTCTTTATCTCGGTCGCTTAACACTTATCAGTTAATACTGGACTAATTATATTTATCTTACTCTGTTCATCTCTCTCAAGACGATCGTCTGTCATTGTACAGGGTGGTCCGAAAATTTAGTCACCCCTAAATAATATCATTTTCTATTTCAACGTTCTGTAAGGTATTATCCAGGAGGAGAGAGTTTCACAGGAACGATACCAGAATAACTTTTTAGTTGAAGGACGTCATTTTGAGAGTCTTTGTATCAATCAACAAAGCACAGTTTCGTAAAAATATCACACAGGACATGGCGCCGCATCATTTTGTACCACAAAAATGATGATGTTCATACAGAACTTTTCAATGTGTGGTAGCGTCAATGAAAGTGAATAGACTGAATACAGTACATGTGATTTGTATTGCTGTATTACTTGTTCTTCTAATGTTTTCATTACTTTTTGGCAGGAGGTGATAAGACATTCTGATTAACCTGTAGATACAAATATATCTGCAAATCGATTTCTTGTTTAACATTCTTCTTTCCCTTGTTTCTTTCTCCTCCTAATCTCAATGTAACTGTTGACTTTCTTATTTTCAACATCATTCATTCTACCTTCTTAGTTTCAATTTTCCTTTTCTATTTACTTAGCAAAATCTCATTCCCACCTTCATTTTCTTTTCTTTTTTTCTTTTCTTATTTCCTTAAAAACCTGTTCATTTTAATTGTTTTTCATTTCCGGTTCGTTTCTTCACGCCTTCCGACTTCAATAAATTAAATAAATATCGCGGATGTCTGTCTTTTGACTCTTTTAATATTGAGATTTGCAATGTTTTCGTGATAATGTATTTTAGTATTCTTTTTTTCTATCATATTTTAGAATTTCTTATTTGAATTAAAAAAAAAAAATGTTTTTTGAATTTTAAAAGTATACTCGATTTTTTTTTTTAAATATTTTGAAATAAAAAAAAATAGTCTAACGTATTTTGGTTTTTATAATTTTTAACTTTCTTTTATGAACTTTAGAGAATTTTTTGTTGAGAATTTTAAAGTTATTTCATTAAATATTTTTCCGCGTCATAGTTCAAAAAAGCTGCCATTTCTTTCAGAGAATGACGTGATCGACAACTGTATCGTGACTTGTGTATTTGGGAAATAACTTTATAAATTACTAAATATTAATATTAACTAACCGTAGCAATTGAATACTGGATATTATAAGTAATATACAAAAAAAAAAAAAATCTCCCACAAAATTCGACTTCATTTTATTTTCTCGTTGAGAAAGATTTAGTTTAGTTAGTTTATTTAACGGCATATCAACACCTTATGGGTCATTTAATGCCAAAATGTTATTTTCTTGTAAGGCTTGCTATAAGGTTGGTGCAAAAATAATGACGTAATAATGTCGTTTTTTGACGTATTTTTTAACGTCAGAAAACGACATTATTACGTCATTATTTTTGCACCAACCTAATAATTTTTCTTTCTTTTCGAAAAATGTATTGCTGGTAATTTTTTTTTCAATGAACTGGTAATTGTTTTAATAAAGTATTGCTGGTAATTTTCTCTAATGTATTTTCATATTTTGAATACCAGTTTGGGGATTCACTGTTTGCCCATAGGTGGCAGCATAACAGGTGCTACCCTCTTTGTTCAGGGTGGACCTGAGAACAGCAGCCAAATTAAGAGGCCGTTGAGAAAGGATACGAGCACGTCCGAAAATTCCGAATTTTTAAGATATGCTCACATCATGATTCTATTTTGTTTAAGGGGCTACTTGTATACGATAAATATTATTATTATAATTATTTTTATTTCCTTTGATTTCTGACGTTTACGCATTTCTTTCCGGGTCCCGCCCAGGGACCTAAGGTTAGAAATGGCATCATGACACTTTCCACTGACAAATTAAAAAAAAAAAAAATTACATAGATAAAGCCCTTCGTTAAGTGTGGGCTGTACTTGTCAGAACATTTTTGTATCTCCTTGAGGTATGGACTTCCAGGAATCCCTTCAATTAGTTTACTGCAATCTTTTCCAATCAATCCTAAAGTTCCAACTACAACAGGGATTGTTGATGTTCCCATATGCCACATTTTTGAGATTTCTATTTCAAGGTCTTTGCATTTTGACAGCTTTTTGAATATCTTCAAAGATACATTGCTGTCTGCAGGGATTGCCATACCAACAAGGAGACACTTTTTTTGTTTGTGGTCTTTAATAACAATATCTGGGCGGTTGGCCTTGATTGTTCTGTCAGTGTGAATTGTGTAGTCCCATAGAATTGTAACAGGTCCTATCTCCGTAACCGGGTCTGGGTGATGTTGATACCAGTTTTTTCAGTTTCCTTCCCGTAGAAGTTGCAAATTTTACAGTGCAGATATTGGCCCACTCTGTCATGCCGGATTTATATTCAGTGGGTGCCAATGTCGTGCAACCTGATACAAGATATTTATCACGGAATCTGCCTTTGGGCTAAGACAGTATTTTAGTATATGTGTTTGATAATTCCTAGTTAGCAAGCATTGGTCCTGTGCAGCAAGGATAAAACCTTCAGTTTCAGCTTTCAACCCAGCACTTCGTAGCCACTGATGGGTACGGGTTTTGTCTACGTCACCTTGTTTGGTACGGGCAGATTATTGGCCATGAAGCGGTTTATCTTGCCATCGCTTCTGTATCTGGTCGGTTGCATTCGTCTTTGCTGTCTTATTATTGTTGTTGTTGTTGTTGATAACTCTATCTCTCGAATTTCTTTCATCAGCTTAACACACACACACACACACACATACCTATATATATATATATATATATATATATGACTATATTAATAAATATAGATACCATCTCACACCACTAGCACGACACTGATTTACAACGTGATCCTCGGGTGCAGAATTCAAATGACTTTTACAGTTTGAATCCAGATATCTCTAGGGATAAATACACTGATATGGGGATACTTAATATATATCCACATATCCATATATATATATATATATATATATATATATATATATACATATCTCCACATATCGATATATATATATATATATATATATATATATATATATCCACATATCGATATATATATATATATATATATATATATATATATATATATATATATATATATATCCATATATATATATATATATATATATATATATATATATATATATAACTTTAAAAATTAGAAGGTTAGTTGAATACGTGACCTCGGTTTCGACCTCACGGCTTCATCAGGCGATTTCTATCAACTGACCACCCAAACGCTTTATTAAAAAAAAAAAAAACACAAAGAATCCTACATTATTATTTTTCAAAAATAAATAAACAGCACATAACGCCCGACAGTCAAACGCATAACGTTGAGTGTAATAGAAAGGAAGTGGGCATGGAGAAGGAAGAAGAAGGGAAAAAAATAAGCGTGAAGAGTAGAAGAGAAAAGAACAGGACAGCAATTTCTCATGTTAACATACGTTGCAAATGCGTGTATGATTGCTGTATGGTTTTTACCTTTCTTAAAATTTTCCACCTTAGGAACGGGTCCCTGGTGTTTTTTTTTCTTTCAAATTCCACATATGGCTAGCAAGTTTGGTGGAGTATCTAAGATTTGCTAGGTTAAAAGATTATATCATCTACGCTTAAAAGAAGCTTCTGTGCAACCTATATATGTTATATTTTGACCATTAATATCTATCACTTCTGATTTATAAATGATGACTTCTTTTTTACAAGCTCCATTTAATGGACACCTAAAATTATTTCTGCAATTACATGAAATATTATTGTTATTTCGCTGTACGTTAGTTTTAATATTTTATCTATTTTTTTTATTGTATCTAAATTAATAGTGTAAACTGTAGCTTAATTTAACTGTATTTTATTGAATATCTTATGTAACTCTGAATTGTCTGAGAAGTGTTCAGTAACCAAGTTGAAAAATAATTTACTTATAATAATTTACAATTCTGCTACAATCATACCTGTTCATTTTTTAACATTGTCCAACCAGTTTTTGCGCTGGCGTCCTCTCCTACGTCCGCTATCAACAGTGCCACGCATGATGGTTTCACACAGGCTGCCCTGCCTTGTAATGTGTCACCCCCAAAACTTTTCAACCCTTTTTTCAACCCTTTTCCGCACAAATTCATTGGTTTTAATGTTCTTAATAGAAAATGTCATGGAGTTTTCTCATACATTTTTTTCGATCGCTTGGCTCATTCTCTCTGTTTCTGCAAACAGTGTCCACATTTTAAATCCATATAAGAGAATGGAGACTAAAAAAGATTGTTTATAGATATTTTGTTTCCACAAATTCATTTCGTTTTTTTTTTTTTTTTTACTTGAAAATTCTATATTGGATGAAACTCGTCGACTAAAGCTAGTTGTCTTTTTCCATTATATGTTTTTTAGTTGTTGAATGAATCTTTAACCCCCACCCCATATCTGGCTCACTAGGTTTATCTATCTATCTATCTATCTATCTATCTATCTATCTATCTATCTATCTATCTATATGTGTGTGTGGGGGGTGATTTTGTTGTAAGGGCGTGAAAAAATTGAGAATATTCTACACAATGAACTTAGCACAACGAAGGTTTCTGTCGGTGGGTGGCACATCTGACACCTGATTAAAAGCATCCCAGTTAGATAACTGTTAAAGGGCCCACCCCTTTTTCATACAAGTCGACTCGCCCAGTGTGTACTTGTACTGCTGCCGGTGAATACATGAGAGAGTAAGGGAGATACACTGATACAGTGATACAGTGAGAGAATAACAATGTGAGGTAACCGCTTTGTAGGAGTCATAGTTGCGAACACGTAGACTCAGAAGGAAGTCCTACTTCGATACTGAATTTCCCAGACTGTATATATATTATTATTGCTACTAACCGCATTTCTGGATCTACTAACCGTATTACCAATTGTGTTACTACGTCAATACATTTATTTGCTATATTTCATTCCTGCGTTTGTCATTCATTTGAGACCGGATTTCATCCCGAATCTACAACAATAACATCACGGGAATATCTGACAGGGTTCATCGATTTCAGCCAGAGACAAAGTGACAATCCATGCAGTGGAATTACCTCTTCTTGCCTGCTCCAAAGAAGGCTAACGCAGTTTCATCTGTAGGGAAGGTGATGGCAACACTTTTTTTGAGGTCGGGATTCAAAAGACATTGTGATTATTGACTCTCTTCAAAAGGTACACAACATGAATGGGGAGTCCATTACTCACATTATGATGTATTTACAAAAGGCTATCAAGACCAAATACCCAGGAAAGCTGACGAAAGGGGTCTTGTTTCACCAGGACAATGCTTCACCACAACTGATTTCAAATGCCGCTAACTGTAACTGCGGTTTTGAACTGTTTGATCACACTCCATGTTATCCTGACTGGATTATCATCTGTTCCCCAACATGAGAAAAACACTTGGCTGGGAACCAGTATCGTATTGATGACTTTTTTTTAACAGTCAGATGTCAGTTCTTCAGGAAATAAAGTTATTAATAAGAAGAGACGTAATTAATGCATGCAAGATTTCCCAGCTGTAGCATCATTCCTTTATAGTAAGCCTGTGATATTTCAGGCCACCCTCATACCCGAAAAAATTCCAGTTATTAAAAACAAGAGTTGAAATTAAGCATGCAAGATATAACAGTTGTAGCATCTCTTCATCATAGTAAGCTTATGAACTTTTCAGCCCACCCTACTACTGAGAAACTGCTTATCCAAAAGGAATGAAACATTAAAAAAGACATTGGAATAAAAGTTCTGGCACAGGATCCTTCAGGTATATAAGCATATCGGCACACGCTCTTCGACGTAGCATAATGGTTAGAAAGTTTGTCTCGTTAGATCATTTACGACTGATTATTGAGTTCGATCCTCATGGACGCCCTTTATTTTTGACCTTGTGCAACTTCTTATTAAATCGCTATATATATATATTAGGTTGGTGCAAAAATAATGACGTAATAATGTCGTTTTTTGAGGTTAAAAATACGTTAAAAAACGACATTATTACGTCATTATTTTTGCACCAACCTAATATTTAGATTCAGAATGTTTTTGGTCTTCTTGTGTCTACTTTTGTACATTCACATATGCGTTTGTCTTTGTGTATGGGTGATTTTGTGTGCATTTCTTGAAGGCAGAATAAGCCATGGTAGTTACCCGTGCCAAAACACTGCTGGCCAAATCCCAAGTCCTCCGTCTGGGTTGGTTCCTCAGGGACACCGGTTTTAGTGGGTCCGTTGCTGGTCTGAGTGGGCCGTGCCAGCCTTTTGCATTCGATTGGCTCAGAAAGTAGTCATGAGAATTGAAATTCAAACCTTTGTTGTAAGTGCTTAGTGCTGAAAAAAAATATGTATGTAAAACGTAAAGAGAGAATGAAAATGAATTGTTATGAGAGAAGAAGGAACAAACGTCTAACCTCTGTGGGGGATCGTGTTTTCAGAAATTTCACCAATAACTTTGCGTTTTTTCTACTTTTCAAATGGTTTGTAGCATTAAGATATCTTTTTTTTTATCATTGGTTTAAGCATATGTAAATAAATGGTAGAACAGGGAGTCGGAGTGATGGCGCACATAGAAACATTAATATTAGGTTGGTGCAAAAATAATGACGTAATAATGTCGTTTTTTGACGTATTTTTAACATAAAAAAACGACATTATTACGTCATTATTTTTGCACCAAGCTAATAAAAACCTTCAAAAGATAGAAAATTACGAAGAGAGACGATCTCCCACGTCTTGAAGGAATACAACACAGGAAAATTAAGTGGTTCCGATGGAATCAATCCTTACATAGCTATCTTTAATTTACCAAGTGTTGCTGTGTAAGTGTTACCAGAAATAAACCTGTAAATATTGTATAGACAGTTTCTTGGTAATAGATTTTGTCTGAGAGGAAATGGTTAACAAACCCAGGTGCGTTGGCTAAGATGTTGGGCCTCGAGGAAACCATGGGTTTTCATATCAATATAGGTTTGTGTTATATAATTACCTATGAACACTAATGATTATACCCGAATAATCATAAATAAGTTGAACATTATTACAAGTGGGGGTAATATGCTGTTAGGATCAATGTCATTACAGATTCTTCTTTTGATTTTATCAAAAATCCCTAAATATATAGCAGGTGAAACAGACTAGATGTGAGAGCAATATTCAAAGCAAGGACGAACTGTAGACTTATAAATATGCATGACAGATTCTGTCCAGTAAAATTTTCTAACAGGATTTTCGATTATATTACAGATCCTTCTTTAGATTTTGTCAAAAATCTCAACATGTATTCCAGCTGCACCAGATCAGATATGGCAACAGCAGTATTCAATGTACAGATGAATGATAGATTTGTAAATGTGCAAGATTCAAGATAAAAATCTTCTGGCACGGCACAGTGAACCAAATTTCCTTACAGAAGACGTAGCACTTGAGTCGATATAGTCGCCCCAGTTCATGTCAGTGGAAAACGTGAGTCCAAGAAGTCGCAGTGTGTTGCTCACCTGCAGTCTGGTATCACCTATGCTGATGGTGGGCAGAAAAAGGTTCTCTCTGTTGGTTAAATGAAGGCAGTTTAGTTTTGGAGCCGTTACAATTTACAATCCATTTCCCGCCTCCGTTAACCAGCTTCCAGATTTCCAAAGCGTCTGAGCGGCCTTGTAAGTGACTGTTTATTGTACACCCTACAACCTCTTCCGCAAACCAATCATTATTGCTATTTCCTTGCAAAATGTTCAGAAGAGTTACATTACTTATTTCGACCAGTTCAGACTTTTACAACTAACGCCCGCCATGTCACGTACATTCTCTTTGTATAACATTGGTAAGAAGGAACTTCCACGCGGTCAGTTTCTTGCCGAGAACTGTCATTTTTTGGAACAGACTGGAAAAAAGATGTTTCACCAATTACTACCATTTAAACAACTTTAAATCTAGTGTCAATCGTTATTTATCCTACGATATATTGTCGAGTATCGTGCGAGGTTTGAAGACCTAATTTTGAAGCTGATTTTAAGGGTATCGCATCATAAACGAGATATAAAATTAGCGTATGTATTACCGGCTATGGATACACCACTGACCAAACTATATATCCATTTACTGTAGTCTAAAGATACAGATGTATTTAAAATAAACATAAATACATTGAATACGCATCTTTTCTATTGTTTACGTTCATAAGATGTTTAGGTGTTTCCCGTGGCTGTACCCGTTTAAGCAACGACTATAGCTTTAGTAACGATATTTTTTATCATTCTCTTTTACCTTTTTAACGTATTTAACTAGAAGACGGGATAAAGAGATAAGGGAAAAGAGGTTAGTCTATTGTAATTTGGTCTTTCATAAAAGGAACTCGCATGATACACGAGATACATGATAAAATCATTTTTTTATAATTGAAAATTTCGGGGTTGAACGATACGCGTGATCGGGAGTTACGCAAATATATACGGTACATATTTTCACAATCTGCACATCTTACATCTTCCTACGCCAATAAAAATATATCGTTTAGTGATCGTTTACATTGAGTTGCTTTCTTATATTGTAATGGATGGAGAATAGTTTAAAATATCCAGTAACCGATGTAGAGGCACTGAGATTAAGCAGTAATTGGAGTTCATTGCATGGTTATAAAAACTCTAAGACAAAAGACTACCTTTGGTCTTAAACAGATGAAAGAAAACTTTTCATGTCAACAGTAACCAGATATTTAACCGCCATTGTATAGCTTGCAGGAGTCTTCCACCGTAACGCAGCAACATTTGGCGTAGTAATTAAACACAGATAAATAGCTCGAAGCCTGTTGGTAAACGAACAGTTATAGGATGAATAAGTGATCAGTAAGCTAGTCTCGCAGACCATGACGACTCTGCTGGATTGGATGCTAACTTGGGGTACGTATTTGTGGCTTTCTGTCTGTATGCTTGGTAAATGTCTTTAGCATAGTTAATTTAGAAAATCTGGATTTCTCTTGCGTGACAGAACTAATTTCAACTCGGAAGTAATTTAATTTCGGAACTAATTTCAACTCGGAACTAATTTCGCTTCGGAACTAATTTCAACTCGCAACTAATTTCGCCCCGGAACAAATTTCACCTTGGAATTAATTTCAACTCGGAATTAATTTCAACTCAGAACTAATTTCAACTCGAAACTAATTTCACCTCGGAACTAATTTCAACTCGGGTAAAATTTCAAATCGGAACTAATTTCACCTCGGAACTAATTTCAACCTGGAACTAATTTCACCTCGGAACGAATTTCAACCTGGAACTAATTTCACCTCGGAACTAATTTCAACTCGGAACTAATTTCAACACGGAACTAAATTCAACTCGATTTAAAAATCCTAACACTTAGTTCCGAGTTGAAATTAGTTCCGAGTTGAAATTAGTTCCGAGTTGAAATACACTAAGTATAAAATCAAACATTATGTAATTTTGGCACACGTTATAACATAATTTTATTTACTTTAGTTTCGGGGCCATGTTAGCCTACTACATGTTTAGGGGTCGACCTATACGGTAAATATTGGGCAAAGCTTAAGCTAAAAATCTTTGGTAATTATGGAAAACTCTCTGCGTGAATATGATTGATTTGATTATGATTATTTGACGAATTAAATTTATTGAGATTGGAAGAATATTGTTGAGCAAGATTCGTTATAGGAAATCGAACGTCTCCAAGACTGAACTTAGTAAGCAGCAGATGTTTACCACATGATAAAGACAATTTTAGTAATTGAATAAATAAATACATGAAGAATTCTCATTAAACGTATTAAAGATGTTCGGAAAGTACACCACCAATTGTAAATGAGTTAAAGTCTCATTGAATCAATCAGTTATTTAGATTCTAAATTCAAGATGGAAAATTCAAAATTGACCTTAGTAGAATAAACGTTATTTTTTGCGAGCACACGTATTTGAGCTACTACTTCTACTTACTTCTCAAACAGTAAAAGGAATGACAAACGGACTGCATTCAAAAGTCTTACTAAAAACCTGTATCCCTGAATCAAACCTGTTTCCCCTATTCCGTCAGGGAAACCTTGCTACCCATTGTCCCAAAGTGAGGGATTTATATATAGGTATACAGGATGCGATGAGTAAATTGTCACCATATCATATTTTGAATTTCGCGCATGCGCATTTTTTTTGTTTTGTCGACTGCACAATATTGTAGGGTCAGTTGGGCACCATCTGGGAGAGAAAAAAAAAGCACCATGACGCAATTCATTCCGACATAAATTAGGAAACGGCATGATTTACTGCTTAGCATTCCGGTCGGAAGCTCTAATACGAAGAGTGTTTGGGTGTCAATCTCAGGACAGTGTAGAGGATTCAGAAAGAGTTGGATGAGTCTCATGGTGATTATGAATGTACAGCAGTTCGGTAAACTCGTTCTGATGAGAAAAGAATTCCCGAATCTGTTAGTGAGGTCCTCAGACTCAACACGGAGACCTATATCAAGTACCTCGAGGAGGTAGTGTTGCCCTGGGTCAAGATAGTGGCTGGCGGAGGCTCCATGTCTGGCAACATGACTGCACCATGCCAAACAAGCAGAAGAACCCAGTCATGGATCTAACTCCCCAGACGGCAACCTCCTTCATTATTATGCGCGGGGTGCAGTTTGGCGAGAGACCAACAATTTTTTAAAGACCAAATATAGATTGAAAGCAATGATTATGGCAGCATTCACCAAATTAAACAAGGAGACCTTCCAGAAGAGTTGCAGGAGATTCGGAAGTTGTCTGGGGGTCGTGGTTGAAGCCAATGACGATTTTATTGAATAAATCTACACGTTAGTATATCAAGATATTTTTTTGTGTAAATTTGGTAAATATATCTGTTAAAATGAGAAGCCTGTGTTATTTTTATTTTTGCGTAATTTAGACGACAATTTATCCATCGCACCTTACACCTGAAAATGCTGGGATATTTTAGTTTTCCTTTTTCTTTTTTTCTTTTTTTCCCCTTATCTGTCATAGTAAAACTAGACACATTTTTTTTCCTAATTATTATGGGATGAGCGTTCGCTCGCAGAATCTGTCGAATGTGTAAACATCGCTAGAAAACAAGTCCCGGGACATAGCAATTCGCATCTTGTTACAACATGTACCGCATTCACACAGAGTTATGTTGAAACAAGTTTCAAGGGAATTATTTGCAAGTAGCAGAATGTGAGTTCTCTCATCTTTGTAGTCTGGTTAAGTAATAAATCATCTACTCAAAAAATAAGGCCAGCCTAGTGATTGGCCACAAGATATTTTATTTTTAATTTTCACTTATAAAAATAACCAGGATCTTATGAAATGTAATAGTGATAATTTAATTTAACTTTCTACTATAAATTGAAAACAATTATATAGATTTATAATACTTACCTGGCTTATGTCAGAGGGTATCCCCCAGACGAGACTCTGCCTTTCGGCAGAGTCTCGTCTCGGGAAACTGACTCAGTTTTTACGTGGTCTCTAGGGAATATTTGGGATTTGGGATTTGGGATTTGGGATTTGGGATATTTGGGATTTGGGATACCTCACTTTAAACTCGGCCTTGTGCCACATCTTGTTGCGTGGGGGAGCGGGTAAATAATTATATTGATTTATAAATAAATTTCTGGTGATCCGATGCCAAGGAAGCAGCAACATTATTATTATTATTATTATTATTATTATTATTATTATTTTTGAAAAAAATGGACAGTTTTTACCACCCCCTCTAGCCCATTACGTAACAACGAGGGTTGTTGGAGTGTGCATATTATGTCCACATTAGCTACCCATATTTTTATGTGTAATAATATTATGTACACATCAGCTACGTTCGTTATTTACCGAGAGGTAAATGCCTATATGGTCATAAATAAAATGCGATAATGACAATTGTTTGGGGAAAAATTACAAAGACCAAAAAAAACTGGCTCAATATATTTTTTTTTACTTTGCTCTGCTTAGTGTATTGAGCACTTTACGTTCTTTACGGCTAGACATTACGGCGTTGGTAGAGTTTTTTAGACCTACTCGAATGTATTTATTCTTTAATCTAATGTTTTCTTGTTTCCATTTTTTTCCCTAGATACCTGTTTGTTTAAATATAATTTTAGTTGCAAATTGTGTTTTCCATTTTCTTTTTAAACCAATCGAGTATAGGTATCAAAATAAACATTATATATATATATATATATATATATATATATATATATATATATATTGATAAAAGAAAGAAATGACAAGAAACACTTTTATACCAACACGTTTCGATTCTTGAATGTCCGAGAAATTTGCATGGAGGACGAATATTTTCTATGAAAATTTCTCGAACATTCAGGCCGGTAAATGTTGTTTAATACTGTTTATTATAAAACAGAGCATTTACTTAAATATTTGTATCTATAAAAAGAATGTATAAACATAAAAATGTCTTTATATATATATATATATATATATATATATATATATATATATATATATATATAAATTTAAGAAGAGTACCTACGCCTTTATGCAAATTAACTGAAGCAAAACGAATTTTTTTTTTCATATTTTCCAATGAAACATGAACCAATGCACATGTTAGTACTTCATATGCCCATTCAACGGAGTCTTACCTGGCAGATTGACCACAGATTTTCGATTGGATTTAAATCAGGAGAGTTTTCGAGCCAGCCGATAGTACTTTGATTTGCTCACTGTTAATGCTTGCCATTGTGTTCGCGCATGTTTAAAATGTTCGTACACTTACTTGGAGTAACGTCCATTGCAGACAATGGCCGTCGGACAACTAATCGACAGTCGAGACAATAGTGTCTGGGCGTGATGAAAACCTCATACAATCACGGATGATGAAATATTTTTCAAAGCCAAACAAATTTCATCATACACCCCAGAAAATAGATTCATATTACTGCACATCACTGCATAATCTGAGGAAAAAATAGTAATCGGTTACATTCTGTCACTCGAGTGGGTCTAAAACTGACCGTATGGTGAAAGGAAGGAAACTAAAGCGGTTGTTTCAATTAATTCGCACAAGGGTATAGGTTCGCCTATCACCTGATTCACACTTCTGATCGGTCTTTTGAACAGGAGTATAAGGTTATCACGTGATTCCACTTTAAAATTGGGTTTCTGGTTCCTGCTAACGTCTGCTTCATCTCTATGCTCCTAACGCTTAATTCTTTCCTACGATATTATAAGTCCAGACAGTAAACATCTCTACCTAGTGTGACTCTTAGGCCTTGTATTGGATGAACATTAGTAAATATATATATATATATATATATATATATATATATATATATATATATATATATATATATTAATAAATATAGATACTATCTCACACCACTAGCACGACTCTGATGCACAACGTGATCCTCAGGTGCAGAATTCAAATGACTTTTACAGTTTGAATCCAGATATCTCCGGGGATAAATACACTAATATGGGGATACTTAATATATATCCACATATCCTTATATATATATATATATATATATATATATATATATATATATATATATATATATAAGGAAATATAGTCTTAAGGTGTGCTATATTTATGGAATAAAGTGCTCAATATCAGAGATAGAGCGTGTGTAAATATAAAAGTGAACATAGAAGTCAACACTTAGAGGCGACAGTCTGTTTCATGCTATATGCAATCGTCAGGCCACCTGGCCTGACGATTGCATATAGCATGAAACAGACTGTCGCCTCTAAGTGTTGACTTCTATGTTCACTTTTATATATATATATATATATATATATATATATATATATATATAAATCCTTTCACTTCAAACAAGGCAATAAACTGACTAAAAAAGTGGGTGAAAGAGAATATGAGAAAAAGAAAAAGAATGAAGAAGGCAGAAGGTGACATTGCAATTAACCTTTGTAAAATCAATGTTGACTGTAATGCAAGAACATGGAAGAGAGTTCCACAAGCGAGAAATGCTAGAGAAGAAACCATCAGTATAGAACTTACAGTTACAGATAGCCATTTCTACTGTATAACAAATTCTAAATAAGGTTGACATAATTTACTAAGACGAATCAACTATGGTTAATATGTGACCATTGTACTTCAGTTTTAAAATCTTCAAGTGACGTTTTTTTGTTTTTTTTTATTTAGTAAAATTCTTTGTATTCTGTAGAGCCGTTACGAAGACCTGGGTAAGGAGAGTGCTCTTCAAGACCAACAGGATTCTTTCGCATGAAGCCATTTTGGATATTGGATCTTACAAAACAGCTGTATATACGTGAGAGTTTACACATTTGTGAATGAGTTGGAGTTTTATGCGAGTGTCGTGATCTGACGAGGGTGACATTTAAATGTTCGGCGGTTTTAATATTGCCATATTCAAGGTGAATTTCGCCGAACGTATGTGACTAACTGTATTAATTACATTAAGAGTATTTTTTTTTTCTCTCAAAAAGCATGTTGTTTTTAGCTACAGGAAAATGTTTTAATGACTTGATTAACTAGGAAAAGAGTTTTAATGACTTTATTAAACAGGAAAACAGTTTTAATAAATTGATTAAATTGGAAAACTGTTTTAATGACTTGATTAAATTAGAAAACTGTTTTAATGATTTGATCAAATAGGAAAATATTTTAATGACTTGTTTAAATAGGAAAACAGTTTTAATGACATTATTACATTGGAAATTTGTTTTAACGACTTGATTAAATCGGCAAAAATTTTAATGACATTATTAAATAGCAAGACAGTTTTAATGAATTGATTAAATAGGTAAAGGTTTAATGACTTGATTAAATCGGAAAATATGTTAATGACTTTATTAAATAGCAAAATAGTGATAATGACATGATTAAATTAGAAAACTGTTTTAATGGCTTGATTACATAGGGAAATATCCTAAGGACTTGATTTAATTGTAAAACAGTTTTAATGACTTGATTAAATTAGAAAACTGTTTTAATTGCTTCATCAAATTAGAAAAACTGTTTCATTGACTTAATTTCGCCATCTTTAGATAAGCTTCCTCATATCAAAACGAAAGAAAAAGCTCTGTACACGTGTGTGTTTGTGCTTCAATATTAAATCTTAATATTAATATGTTCTCGCTAAATTAGCGTCCCCCAGTCGAGATAAAAGAAAAGATAATTCTGTAACATTTGTGTAAATGCCGTTATTTGAATTTATGGTGTCTTTTCTTTTCAATTTTCTTTTTTTTTGTCGAAATTTGGCGAACATATTTCTTCTATCCTGATCTGAAGAAGCCGACCTAACGATGTCGAAACGCGTAATTAAGTAAAGAAAAGAGATTTTCCAATCTGTCAAATTTATCAAAACTTTATTAAATAGATTTTTTTTTCGTATGGAAAGCAATTCTGCGAGTTATATATATATATATATATATATATATATATATATATATATATATATATATATATATATATATATATAAATGGAAGGAAGTAAAATATGGCTTCCTAATTTAGTTGATTAGTCGCCCTTACGTTGTCTATCCGCTGTCTGCTTCTATTTCTGGATAATGTCAGATAATATCTTTGTTCTATATTTATGTATCGTACAATAGACAAAGAACTGTTTTACTGTCTATCACTCCCTTTTCGGATTTTAGCTCTAAGTAAAGCAATTAATTATAGATTCCGACATTTTTATACATCTTTAATAACTCAATCTGTTAAAAAGGAAAAGAAAACTACATATGAATAAAGGTGTTTAATTTGGCATTTCTACAGAAACAAGATTTTTTTTTTTCATTTTTCGAATAAGCACGCGAAAGTTTAGTTTTTCTTCCCTCGTCTTCTACGTGCCGTCAAGACGTAAGTGGTCATAGCTCTCCAAAATTTCCTGTCGTTTGTAGCTCTTACTAAATTTTTATCTCTTTGTTATCTTATCCTGAACCCTGTTCGGCCATCCATTTATTCACGTTCGCTAAGGGGCTTATACGTTGTTTTCTCTGTATTCAATCTGTACGCTATCAAATTTTCCAAGCCCTCTTTATTTATATCAGCTCTTTTCCTTATGTTATATACAGTGTAACCCTGATATAAGAGACCCGGATATAAGAGAAACCCGGATATAAGAGATATTTTATCTGGTCCCAAATTAGAGCCCGTGTTAATGTATATAAAATAGACCAAACCCGGATATAAGAGAAACCGAATATAAGAGATTTTTTCTGGTCCAAAATTAGAGCCTGTGTTAATTTATATAAATTAGACCCAACCCGGATATAAGAGAAACTCGGATATAAGAGAGATTTTATCTGGTCCCAAATTAGAGCCTGTGTTAATGTATATAAAATAGACCCAACCCGGATATAAGAGAAACCCGGATATAAAAGAGTTTTTATCTGGCCCCAAATTAGAGCCTGTGTTAATGTATATAAAATAGACCCAACCCGGATATAAGAGAGATTTTCTCTGGTCCCAAATTAGAGCCTGTGTTAATGTATATAAAATAGACCCAACCCGGATATAAGAGAAACCCGGATATAAAAGAGTTTTTATCTGGCCCCAAATTAGAGCCTGTGTTAATGTATATAAAATAGACCCAACCCGGATATAAGAGAGATTTTCTCTGGTCCCAAATTAGAGCCTGTGTTAATGTATATAAAATAGACCCAACCCGGATATAAGAGAAACCCGGATATAAAAGAGTTTTTATCTGGCCCCAAATTAGAGCCTGTGTTAATATATATAAAAATAGACCCAACCCGGATATAAGAGAAACCCGGATATAAAAGACTTCATCTCCGGTCCCGACAACTCTCTTATATCTGTGTTGCACTGTATAAGTGTTTTTTTTTCTATATTCTCTAAAACTTTGTCGTTGCCCATACGTTCCGTCCAACGTATTCTCAGTATCCTACTACGTTTCTATTGCTTAATGTCCATCATTTGCCGCCATATAGGGGAACTGATATTGCATAACAATTCAGTACTCTTTTCTTTGTTTCTAATGCTTTTTTTTTTTTTGCTTCTCAATAATTTGCTTAGCATTTTACAAATATAAAAAAGAAGATAATTTTCTAACTTTAATGGGGGTTCAGCTTTCTAGGTAAATTCATTGTAAACTGATCTCCTATAACGACCCCCACCCAGAAAAAAAATAACCAACCCAATGCTCATGGTACATAATATTATCAATGGTAGTATTAGCCGTATCCTGATAAGGAAACATTCGGCATTCATTAATCAAACTGGTTGAAATTTATAAATTTTTTTCTTAACACAATTCTTCATTAAAATATGTTTCTCAGGTTCAATAGCTCTTATTATTATTTCCGCTATTTAGGAAGGCTTACTTCCTAAATTTTTTTTAAGACGTTATCGTCGCCCACTTCGAGCATTGCGATCACCATCTCTCTCTTTATCCTCTTTCTCCCATCTGGTGGCGGTCACGAAGATGGCTAAGGCCCAGTCTACACATGAAGAGTCTTGAGCCGGAGTCACAGAGAAATGTGGTCGGTGGACAGCACGTCACAGTTCTTCTTCATACTGACGATTGAACTCGAAAGTCTCAGTCCCTCTCAGATGGTCCTACGTCAGGAAGCCCGATTTGCAGCAACGATTTTCCCCAAGTCTCAGTCAGGATGTTGATCTGTGTCAAGGCTGTATTCGACTGGTCATTGTTATGTCGTTTTGGGACACCGCGTAGCCTGTTTTCGCTGGCGAGTCATCCAAATACTTGCGAGTCGAACGGAACTCTATTCTCCGGTTTTCGCTTCCCCGCCACTTACGAGCTTCAAAAATTTAAATGCTACGTCAGTCGCCACCTCTTGTCTTCCTGAAACCCGTTCTTTTATTGTCCTGTCTTCTCACGAGTGTTTTCTCATTTTCTTTCACTCGCAGTAACAGCTTGCGTCTTAGTGGCATTATTCCCTTGCTTGCGATGAAACGAATAAAAAAATGGAACAAACACATCCTCTATCTTTTCAAAACAGAATCAAAGATTTGAAATTGGAATAAAGACAGTGATGGCCCCTGCCTTGAATCCACCATAAAAAAAAGAATTACTTCTAGTCACGATGAACAGTGTTCCGTGCTTTGAGAGAATATTGGACATTGAATTCATCAGTAACCTCAAGTGGAACTCTTGAATACGAGCCCTCGCTAATGATTCAGGAAAAATGGTCGGCTTTTATACCGGTTTAGTAAGTACATATTCTCTATCTTCACAAGAGCCAGATAAGGCCGAAAATGGAGCACTGTTGTTGTATTTGGCCAGGAGCTGCCTAATCCTCACTTTCCAGCATTTACAGAATTCAAAATGTCTTTGAGGTCTTTTGGGTGACGAATTATCTTCCACGCTTCTACCTGTTTCGCATCAGCTGGATTTGGCTTGACTGTCGCTGCTCTATTGCTATTTCCATGTGAAATTTCCGGATGAACTACATTTCTTGGTGCCGCCAGGTCTACTCTTGCGGCTAGGACACGCCATGCCACTTACATAGTAGCAATTCACTTCATTGTCTCCGTATTCCATTGGTGAGAAGTAAGTTCCGCTCTAAGAGCATTTTTACCGCGAACCACTACTCTCTGAAAACGATTCTCAAGAGAATGTTTCCCTGATCACTACAATGTTAACCTGTTCAATTCTAGGGTTAACGGCCATATCTCCCTCCTATCCGTATGACGTAACCCTCTACGGTGACTTGGTCCAGGCCTTGTACAGGGTGAACCTTACTAAAAAAAAAAAGTGGGATTAGTAAATAGTAAACACCTCAAACACATCGATGTATAGATTGCTTATAACAAATTCAGTATCTGAGATAAGGAAACTGATCCTAGACTTGGCTGAGCTCAAGTTAGGTCCGCTCAACACCGCAAATTGTTACACAACCAAACCATTAACCTAAAAACTCGAGCTTAGTAATGTATAGCGCCAAACTCGTTCACAAATATCAAAACTCTCAGCTTTATACAATGGCATTGAAATAGTGAAGCCTGCTGATCATGGTGAAGACCACATTTCTTTTAATATTGTAGACTGGCGCTACAGAATCACAAACAAAGAACTGTAGCAAGTAACAGAAAACACATCAGTCGAGGAACTTCAACAGCAGCAACAACTAAACTCGAGGAAGCAATAGCATAATCAAAATGTTGACTTTCCACAAATAAAATTTAGGAAGGAAAGCCCCATCAATACTGGAAAAAGCAATAACAGCTACTGGACTTGAGAAACCTATTTTCCTGAAGAATTGTTTTAAGAGAAAGATTTTATAAATTTATCCCGACTGCAGCGTTGCCTACTTGGTCAATGAATGCCGTATGCTTCCTTATAAGGAAATGGTTAATATTACCATTTCGATTACCATTTGTCTGATGTACCTGTTACGAATAATCAAGAGTGGTCTCCCTTTGTTTTGTTAATCTCCTCTTTGAGAGACCTATTTCGTTTTACTGGGACCAGAAATGGACACTATACGCAAACGTTGTATTCTCAGTTGAATAAAGATTTCTTAAAGCCTACACCTGCGTACTTTTGTCACTACAGTGCCTTTTTTCAGAATTTGTCATGATGAGTATATTGGCTTTTGAATATTAATAGGCCAGTGGTACTTTGTAGGCGAACTGGAGTCTCGCGTAGTGATATCGAGAAAAAAAAGAGCAGGAGGAGAAAGGGAAGAAGAAGGAGAAAGGGAAGAATGAGGAGAAAGGGAAGAAGGAGGAGAAAGGGAAGAAGGAGGAGAAAGGGAAGAAGGAGGAGAAAGGGAAGAAGGAGGAGAAGCGAAGGGAAAAAAAGAAAATAAAACGTATTAGCGTAAAATAAGAAACGTGAGAAAAGTGAATGGAAAATTCATAAAAGCAGGAGATGATTCAAGAAGAGTGAAAGAAAGATGAGTTATAATGATGAAAGCAGAGTCAGGACGGAAGAGAAATTTAAAAAAATCTATAACAGCTGCAGGAGGAAGTAGAAGAGAGAGTGGGCAGGAGAATAGAATGAAAAGAAAAATAGCCAAAAACAAAACAAAACAAAAAAAAAATGTTCAAAAAGCTTTCTCGGGGTATTGTGATGCAAATATTGCCATTTATAAATGATATACCATCGCGTTTTACTCGGCTTTTCTCTAATAAAACACTAACACTTCGTCTTAAAGAAAAGTATCATTGAAATACACCCTCCCCTTTTCAGCAGTGTACGGTTTAGATAAATCGATTTAATCTAATTCAGATTTCGAAAAATATTCTTTTAAAGCTAAGAGTTAAAGTCGGAAGCCGAAGGAAATGAGGTCATGATTGAGAGAGATGCAAGAACTGTCATTCCGCCATGGGAGGAATTTGATTTGAAAACAAATATTTCTCACTACCGACGAATCGACGGCGGACAGAGATATGCGGTAATATCCACACGCTTTTAAAACGTCCAGGATAAAGGGTTTAAAACCTCAGATTTGTTTGTTTGTTTGTTTGTTTGTTTGATCTTTTAGTTAATATGGAATTAAAAAAAAAAAAAAACTATTTTTCTTTTAAAGTAATTTTCGGAGAGGAAATAGCCGATGCGTTAACTTATTGGCTGGACGAAATATTTATTCATTCCTTCCAAGGAAAACTATTTTTTCCTGAGAAAAGGGACAATCGTTGATATAATACAGATCCAATGATTGCTGGAAGAAAGAATGCTTCGTCGATGTATTCAGTAAAGTATTAAGCTATAAATGCATAGGTACATTTAATATATATATATATATATATATATATATATATATATATATATATATATGATAAAATTATAGTTTTAAGGTGTGCTTAAAAGGGTAAAATGCTAGAATATGTAAGTATAAAAGTGGACACTGGGGTCAAACTGAGTGGCAACAGTCTGTTTCATGATTGTGAGAGAGAATTTCGTTTCTGATTTTGTGGGGTATATACACACCTACACTCAAATATAAACACACGCACACACGCACATATATATATATATATATATATATATATATATATATATATATATATATATATATATACATATATATATATACATATATATATATATATATATATATATATATATATATATATATATATATATACTCGCCTAGAAGCCGCCCTTTGGGCGGGCCTTAAGCTTGTTCTTGCGGAAGGATTTCGGGACTTCTGCCTTTTATCTTCAGCGTAAAAGTTATAACAATTTAGAAATAATAAAATCATTTTAACTATATTCATCGCCTTAATTCGGCATAATCTTTCTTCGTATACGCAATCGATCACCTTAGATTGTTTATATTTATTTGGGGCGAAATTTTTATTTTCTTCTAAAATCACCATTCTTTATGATCTTCTCACATAAAGTCACTCTTAAAAGACATTATGGAACCGAACTATGTAATATTTCGAGTACGTCACAGTACACATGCTACAAAAAGAAAAATAAGCAACGTACCGTGCCCCGATTAAGTTTTAATTATAGTTTAATTAGAAGATATCAATTGCAATTGTGACAAAAGTGCGAAATTCAAATTAAAGATTTAATTAAAAAAAAAAAATTTTTTTTTAAACCATTCACTGTTCGTTATTTAAATTTAACTTTAAATGAGTTTCTTTTTTAAATTTTTAATCCTGTGTAATTACAGTTAGTTCTTACCTGTTGTGGCGGGGATCGAAATGTATTAAATTACATTAGATGTAAAGAAGACAAGATGGATTCTTTAACTGTTTGTTTTGACGTCCAAACAAGTTAACTTGTATAATTTAAATTTTCCCCTTATTCATTCTCCGTATTTATAGCGAAACCAGATAACATTTCTTGGCAAGGGAGGTAACCATGGATTAATACATATCCCCCCCTTTTTTTAAAAAGTCCTCTCAATATAAAAATCTCTCAGAAGATCAAACCTTGTGACCATATCTTGTGTGAAGTAACATTAGTAGTAAGAAACCCAAGGACGTAATGTAAGTCTTTCTCTCTCATTTCTCGAATTTTATACCTTTTTTTTTGGCATAATGTCCTTTTCAAGAACACTTTCGGCAAATGGTATTTTTGGCTGGACAGTCGTTTTGAGTGCATGATGGAATATTGCCACAGCATATACATCGATTTCTACTTTTATGGTGTACAGTATCATAAACTGCTTTTTATATTTCTTTGATTTATCCCTGCTAACGTTTCCTTCTATTGCATTTGTGCTTGAAAAAAATATTTTCTTGGAAATTTCAAAAGCTCTTCCTATACTATTTACATTATTCGGACTATTGTCTTCATCTTTGTTGCCATATTTATCACAACGTTTCGGCCGCTGTACGTTCCGACCTTCTTCAGTTGGTTAGCATGTCGAACAGAACCCTTTATTTCGCTCGCTGGGATAGACTGTTCTAGTAACACGTGCCATATCAGTTATCAGTTATCACCTGTTAATTCACCTCTCCAAGTTCTTTACTGCCATAACCAGGTATTGAACTCACAACTCTTTGGCTCCTGTAACTGGATCTAACCAACTGCTTATCCACTGTGCCATATGTACCTAAGGACAGGAGGTAACTGATAACTGACACTCATTAGACATGGCACGTGGAACTAGAACAGTCTACCCCAGCGAGCGAAATGATGGGTTCAGTTCGACATTCCAACCACGGAGCGTGCAACGGGGGAAACGTTGTGATAAATATGGCAACAAAGATGAACACAATAGTCCGAATAATGTAAATAGTATACATAACACCTCATATCAGAAATATAGACAGATAACTGTTCCTATGTCTATATATTTTTCTGGGATAAGCCTTTTATCATTTGGAAACTTTTCCCTGGCTGAATCATCTTTAACCACTAGAAACATTTGGTCTCGAATTAGGTTGTCTTTTAATTTCCATAAAATTGCCGCCTTTTTTTAACTGCTCGATCGCAGCGACATATGCCTCTGTACTTCCTGAAGCTTCTTCCTTTACAATATGAAGTTTGTAAGCTTCGTACTCTTCGTGGATTTCTCCAACA
This sequence comes from Acanthosepion lycidas, assembly GCA_963932145.1. NCBI lineage: Eukaryota > Metazoa > Mollusca > Cephalopoda > Sepiida > Sepiidae > Acanthosepion > Acanthosepion lycidas. The sequence continues at coordinate 52,998,963 of OZ010602.1, read as the reverse complement.
AAACTTTCTTCGAATTTCGTTATTACTATTTCGTGATTTCAAATGCAGGGGTAATACCAATCCTCACCATCTCCAAAGAAAATTAAGTTCGTTTTCTCTGTAGGAAAGGTGATGGAATAAGTTTTTTGGGACGCAAAAGGCAATGAGTTTATTGACTATCTTCAAAAGGACCACACCCTCAATAGAGGGTACTATGTCAACTTACCTAGGCAGTTACAAAAAGCTATCAAGAAAAAATGCCCGGCAAAATTGACGAAAGGAGTCTTGTTTCACCCGAACACAAGTCCTTGGTTTCGATAGCTGATGTCTTTAACTGTGGCTTTGAACAGGTTGATCACCTACCCTATTCTTTTGGTTTGGCTATCATCTGTTCCCCAGACTCTACTATGCTGGTGATCACTATCGCAGTGATGATGAACTCATATCTGCTATTAATTACTTTTTGACCAACAGGATGAAAACTTCTTCACCAATGGGGTCCGAGCACAGCAACACCGATAGAAGATGTTTTCGGACCGCAAGGGGACTATTTTGAAAAATCAATCTTATTTGGTCGAATTCCATGAGAATATCTTCGTTAGCATATTAACTGCTAGCCTACCATCGTATCTCCTGTGGATAACCTTTTTTCCAAACCTTCTTTCTTCATTTCCTGAAATTTCAAAATGCCTCTTTCTGATTCTAAGTATAAGTGTCCTTTTTTCTGTTCATTTTCCTCAAAAAGTCCTCCTTGTGCCATCCATGGAATTCTCATCATCTTTCTGTAGAGCAATATCCTCTCTTGCCTCAAGTATCCTCTTCATCCTTGTGTGGATCATTCAGTATTCACTACCATACTGGAGGATGAATAAGATATAACAATTCAGTACATGGTAACTAGACAATTCAGGAGGCATGGTGGAGTAATGTATAGCGGCTCGGAGTGAGGAATCGGAGAGCCGAGTTCGAATTCCAGTCGAAGCCATGACATTCACTTACTTGGAAAAGGTATGAATCCTGTTCTTTTCCCCCCACAACAATGGCCGAATAGCAGAGCAGGCCAGGTTCTATAGATTTGGATAGCAACTGGTCTACTGCAGAAAGAAATGGCGAGTTACTGCGGGGAAAAAATTGCCTCGTCAGTCATGTATCGAAACATACATGATTGCTTAAGCGTGTATCACGCATGATACATAACTGACTTTTTTTTTCTAACGATATTTTCAATGTTTGACATTATTTTGCTTCTTCCGATAAAGCGATTCACCTTTGGACTTCTGTGGCACATTTTTCATCCTCTGCAAATAATACCTCCCAGCTCGTTCAGTTTCTGTACCTGCTTGATTTTGACATCTCCAATACGGGGGGGGGTCGCATCTGGGACTGTTTCCCTTAAAATGAATATTCGGTTACTTATAAATGTGTTTATGGACTTAGATGCAGTCGTCTCGTTTTTCCTGTTCTGTCAGTTGGTTCGAGTGATAGAAAAGGGAATCAGTCATTTGATTCCATGGTTGAAAAGAGTTATGGTTTAAAATGGGTTATCGATTAAGAAGACTTTGATGATAAGTCACATTGAATTTTCTTTTTTAAGTTGGGGCTGAGTTCAGCCCGCAAGACGACGGATCCAACTGACGCATTTGGTATAAGACATATAGGCATTTATGTTTTTGAAGACATCAACTGTCAACCCATGGTTGAAATCCAATTAGCATGATCGACATTTTAGTGCCTAAAACTATATTCACCATAGTGAATCATGTCATTTTATAAAATTGTATTCTTTATCTATCTACCTATCTATCACAGTTTTTTCATATCTATCTATCTATCTATGAAGAATCACCAAACGTTAAATCTCACCATCTGCGGGATTTTCAATCAAGGTGTCACTTATCTGCGGTTGGCCGAAGCACCCAACCTAAAACTACATTAACTCTTTGAGCTTCACTTTCTTGAAATATTTTACCTGTTCTACCTGAGCTCCTGAGTCAAAATTCGCAAATAATTGGTATGTAATATTTCACGGTAGATATAAATGTAGGTACAAATGTTTACCAACCGTTCAACCGGTAGCTGAGAATTAAGTAATTTTTCTTTACCACTGTTCAATCGGTGGCTGGGCATTATGTTATTTTTCTCTACCAGCGGTAAAGCGATGGTAAGGGCTCAACGGGTTAAAGCGTAAAGCAGAAAATAAAACTTATTTTAATGCAGAACCGTTTTTTATATATAAAACTATAATCAATTTCAATGACCTTATAGTGATCAAAGGTTAAATATTCAAAACCTGAAAAAAAAACAACAGATATTTATTTTTAAAAAAGCTTAATTCATTGAACATTGTAATATTTTTGCCAAATTCATTCATAGTTTTTTTGTTTTTTTTCTCACATAAGTTAAAAGCATTTAAGCATTTTTACATATTCCTTCTGTAAGGAAGACGTTCAAAGTCAGACAGTGTCTTTCCAAGAACCGCTACGTTTTGAAACAAACTTCCGCCTGGATGCTATCCTGAACACTGAAATCTTAACGTCATCATATCTCCCGATAATCTTTTCTCCATATGATCACACTCTTCGGTCCCTACTTCCTGCTCTTAAGATCATATCCCACCCCTCACTCAGTAACCATCTACCTTGAGGGGCTCTTGAGGCTTGCATTCGATGTAAATATGAATAAGATCTGGGTATGACGATAAACTACATCCGGCAGCAAGGCTTCTGATCGAAGGATTGGAATTCTTGAGGAGCATGGAACCCCCTCTTAAAAAAATAGTAAATATATATAACGTTTTTAAAATAGAATAATGACTACATATAAAGTTCGGTATTATAGGGGACGACTTCGTTTAACGCGAATAACGTTGTCTAACTATATATATATATATATATATATATATATATATATATATATATATATATATATATCAGGTTGGTGCAAAAATAATGTCGTTTTCTCACATAGTAGCATATGTGAGAAAACGACATTATTTTTGCACCAACCTAATATATATATATATATATATATATATGTATGTATATATATATATATATATATATATATATATATATATATATATATATATATATATATATATACACACACAAATTAGAGAAAGAACAGATGGAGTAAAATTTCACTGTTCGTAACATTTACTTTTAAAAAGTGATTAATACAAAGTAGAGCAATATATTATTATTATTATTATTATTATTATTATTATTATTATTTTATTATAAGAGATTATAATAAAAACATGTTGTAATCGCTACACAAAAGCTTTCATGTTTCAATACTATGATTGTACTTCTTCAGGCGATGGTAAGTAACTGGTGATTAAATGATTTTTAAGGAAATTTAAAAACACATTTTTATCTGTTTTCCGAAAGTTAAAGTGGGAGACATAACTTCAGAATTAAAGATAGACTTGTGGGTATGTCTTGGTTAACCAATTACATTTCAGATCTACGCTAAATAGAAAAGTAAGCTCAGAGAGTAGGATGGATGAGTTATTTTGTCATATCATGATAAACCGGAATATAGACAGACCATTATTGACAATTCCGATATATATTAGCATATTTATGTATAGTATTTATTTTTTATTAAGCCATCGAATTATTTTAGTTGGAAATGGCAAAATTGGGGAAGGAAATCTAAATAAATTAGTATGAGTTAATTTGTAGTGACTGGTTTCGTTATGTACGTGTGTCATTATATGTGCGTGTGCGTATTTTTACATTTATGTGTGGATGCGGGACCGTACATACAGGTGTTTTGTGCGTGTGTGTGTTTGTGTGTGTGTGTGTGTTTGGGTGTGTGGGTGCGCGCGATTTTGTTTGAATGGGAGAATAAGGTAAAACTTAGACATTGACCTGATAGAATAGCGAATTTCCTTTTTTATAGGAAGTGCTGGTATAGGATAGAATGGGGTTGCTTGTAGGTTTAGTTAATGACTTAGTATCGCTATGCGATTAGTATTTATTATGTAAAACATGGGATTAAACAACGCAATAAAGATACCATCTCACCTCGTTATTGATTCCGGAAGTAGAAGATCAAAGCTAAACCGGATGAAGTAAAACGACAATACTATATAGGTGAGGAGCTTAAAAAGCCCTGTTTTCATTTGCTGACGCTGATTGACATATATCAATAAGAACGGTCGAATTCCGGCCTTACTAGGAAGATGAATACTGTTTTGGCAATGTCGCGGTGCGTACTACGACGCTTTCAAGGAGGCGGCCTGACATGTCTAGAATCAGGTGGGGGTTGCTGTTGGAGACGATATGACGCAAAACACGAAATCGGCGATGAGAGCAGTCCATCACTTAAGACCACCCTTGATATATCTAAAATGTATTATTTAAATACATACATACATACATATATATATATATATATATATATATATATATATATATATATATATATATATATATATATATATATATTTCAATATTTTATCACTATATATATATATATATATATGCTTAAAAAATATATATATACATATATATATATATATATATATATATATATACATATATATTTTAATATTTTATGACTATATATATATATATTTCAATATTTTATGACTATATATATATATATATATATCAATATTTTTCACTATATATATATGCATATATATATATCAATATTTTATCACTATATATATATATATATATATATATATATATATATATTTCAATATGTTATCACTTTGAATGCCCTTGTTAATTTTATTTCAATTCATAAGATGAAAATGATCATTAGAAATCGTAATTCCTAATCTATGATATATATATATATATATATATATATATATATATATATATATATATATATATTTTGAACAATAAAAAAATAAAAAAATTAAAAAAATTAAAATCCTCAGACACACTGGGTTGTAGATTAATATTCTTTCGTTTTTTTTTATTATTATTCCATTTATATATATATATATATATATATATATATATATATATATATATATATATATATGGAGAGAGAGAGAGAAACAGAGAGACTGAGAGAGAGACAGAGAGAGAGAAATATATAAAGAGTAAGAGCCAGAGATGTAGAACAGAGGAATGCGTTGGTTCAGTTAAGATAACGGTCATATTTTAAGTTCGTAGGGAAGCTAATGAAAATAAATATAATCATTTCCTGTCTGCCTCAGTTGGCCGAGGGTTTTCATTTTCTTTTTTTTTTTTGCAGTGATAATTTTATTCGCTTCTCTTATTCGTGTTGCCATTTTGTTTCTACGAATTTTATTTAATCTTGTAGCTGAATACTGATAAGACTTTACAAACATCGCTTTGCTTAAAACCGAAAAACTATTTGCAAAGAAATTAAGGAAGCAAGATAAAAAGATATGAGAAAAGAAAAGAGACTCCTCTCTTTAAGATTATTTCACTCCTTTTCGATTCCTCACCCTACATTGAATATCGAGTTTATTTGTTTTTCTTTTCGTTTTTTTTTTGTTGCTGACGGCTTCATGTTTTTATTTATTTATTTTATTTTTTTTTAATTTTTCTTTCGTTACTGAATTCCGCTTTTGTTGCTTTTAGAAATTTTCTTTTCGTTTATTTAGTTAATAATTTTTTTTCGAATATTTTTTATCTTCCATATTTGTTACTCTTTGCCCTTCTCTTTCTCTTTCTTCTTATTTATAGTTGCTATTATAGATCTTTTTTTATTTTAATTTTTCTCCCTTTCTTTTTTTTCTTTCTTTATCGACTCCCTCTTCTGTTTCGCTTATTCTCTTTATTTTCTTTCTATTTCTCTTTACCTCTTCATCTTTTTTTCTCACACCGAGCTGACATTCATTCTTTCTCCTCCCCTTTTCTCTACTTACTTTAATGACTTTATTTGCCTCTTCCTTTTCTTCTCACTTTATCTTCTCATCAGTTTTCTTTTCATTTAAATCCTCTTTACTTTTTATTCATATTTTCGCCATTTTTTTCTTCTATCCTCTTCAGTCCGTTGAAATTTTCATTAACTTTCTCTTTCTGTTTTAGTTTTTCAACTTCTAAATTTTTTTCCAGCTACTCAAAACGATGTTTTCTCAACTTACTAAATATCTTAAACTCTTCAACATTGGCTCCGTCTAACAGCACTGGAGAGAAGGTAAATAAATATTATTATGTTTTTTTTTTATAACTTTCTGTGGGAGGATAAGTTAAACAATTAATTTCTTCGACTAAAACATAATATAGGTATAGAGGTACGACTAAATCTCTGACGAAACTTTAATGAAAGTGAAACGTTAAATTTATAAACGTTTCCTATTTGTTCTTCATCTTATCATATATATATATATATATATATATATATATATATATATATATATATATATCTCAATTAAAACAAATACATGTAATATATAATAAAGACTATCAATTTTATTACCAATATTGTTATCATTTTGTAGTATTTTTAGTCCTCAAATTTCACTAGCAGGCCTATTAAATCTATTAATTCTATGCACACACGCACACACATAAATATATATATATATATATATATATGTATTATGTCATTCGCAGACAGTACTGTTTCTCTGTATCACAGCTCTTCAGTGCGACGAGACAACCGGATGCCTCAAACCATGTCTCTCTCTCTCTCTCACACACACAAACACACACACTCTCTCTCTCTCTCTATATATATATATATATGTGTGTGTGTGTGTATGTATGTAGAGATAGATAGAGAGATAGAATTTAAAAGACATATTCAGACTTAAAGTAATAAAAATCTGTTGTCTTTTAAATGCTTTAAGCTCCACTAATTTAGATAACAATGTGCTTATTACTTGTTAACGATCATTGTCATTACACACACGCACACACACACACACACATATATATATATATATATATATATATATATGTGTGTGTGTGTGTGTTTATACATTTCTTAATAAAATATAACTTTATGTATGCTATATTTATGGGTTCATGTGCTCAGTATCCTGGATAGATCCTGTGTAAATATAAATTATAAACACTGACGTCAACACCGAATCTGTTTCATGCCTGTTTGAGGATTGCATTCAAGCAATATATATATTTGTGTCACATCTCATCTCAGTTGAGTAAATACAGAGTTCATTAAAGCTCTGTCAGAGTCAGGCGGTCCGTTGCCTTCCTCTGATTGTCAAGCTTTCTGTCTTCGGATAGAAAGAAACTCAGTCGGAGTCCCATCTAGCGACAGAAACTCAGCTGCGAAAAACATACAAGAATTGTACCCGATCCCAGGAATGCGCCGATTGGGTAAATTTTGACCAATGGCTCTGGTTTCCCATGTAAATCTCGATCTTGTGTCAAATTTCATCTCAGTCGGGAGACTTGGGTAAATATCGCGTTCATTAAAGTATACTTCCAAACAAATATGTATTTGCTCAAACAATTCTATTACAGTTTGATGAATTCTCGTTCTTAGTTATGTGTCATTTGAACCGCATATTATAAAAATCTTTCCTTGCTTTACTTCCTCTCCATCACACTACATTAGATGTCTTTCATTGTTTTTTTTTGTTATTTTTTTGTCAGCAAGTTGGGTTCAGTATGGGCCATACGTGATACATGCTTACGCGATTATGTCTCTTTCGATACATGACTGACGAGGCAGATTTTTTCCCGCAGTAGGTTGCCATTTCTTTCTGCGGTAGACCAGTTGCCATCAAAGGCTATAGAACCCGGTCTGTCGTGCTATTTACCCATAGCTGAAGGTGCGGAGCAGAAGAGGATTCATACCTTTCGAAAGGGTATTAGCACGTAAGTGAATGTAAAGTAGTCGATTGGGATTCGAACTCGGCTTTCCGATTCCCCAATTCACGCCGCTAGTGAACCATATAAAAATCTAACAAAAATCTTTCCTTGATTCACTTTCTCGCCATCACAATCTACTATCTATATTTCTCTTGTTGTCTGTCTGGGTGTCTGTCGTGGGCGTTGTTACTTCGCCCAGGCCGCATTTCTCACCCGATTTCGATGCGGTTTTCACCACAAGTTTGCAAATGGCTGCCGTAAGGACATGACGGAGGCCGATTTTTGAGTTCGGACTCAGGTTCCGAAAAAATCGATAATCGAAAAATCTGCTTACAGAAGGAATAATCCCCTAAACAGCGCTGAAAATCGATATAACCCAAAAACCGATACTCTCAGATTGCGCCTGAACCGCATGTCGGTTTTTAGCGAAAACCGACCGGATTTATGAGGAGGCCATTGGGAGTTTCCATGTAAAGTTTCAACTCTGAGCGCCCCCCAAACAGAGTACAAATCGACAATTGGTCAACCCTTAAAAATGTTTTTTTCTGGTTGGGTATTTCTTAAATGCAGATTAATTTAAGGTGACGCTATGCACGGGAAGAAACAGGTCAGTGTGTGCAGTGGAGTGGAAGAAAACATTTGACCTCAAATTCTGGAATGGGTGCAGGGCCATTGAAATTCGGCTTTTTTTTTTATCCCTACTACCAGTTCTGACTTTGAGCCACAAATGACATATTCGACTTTGTCAACACTATTGCTTTAATCGTAGTAACATCAGCACGGCAAATGGCACTCCTTTAAAGGCAAGGAAGGGCAAAAATATTTTAAGTCAAGTGATAGCGATTGCTCTATGAGTCGTATGATTTTGTAATCAAGCACGGGCAACGCCGGGTCATCCTGCTAGTACATCAGATATCCTTCATTGTCATTTTGTTTTGTTGTCAGCAAGTTGTGTTCTTTATGGGCCATGCTTAATACATGCTTAGGCGATTATGTATCTTTCGATACATGACTGACGAGGCAGATTTTTTCCCGCAGTAGGTTGCCATTTCTTTCTGCGGTAGACTAGTTGCCATCCAAGGCTATAGAACCCAGTCTGTCCTGCTATTTAATC
>OZ010602.1:52955086-52985086 GCA_963932145.1 Acanthosepion lycidas | reverse complement strand
AAAAATATTCATAGAAAGTACATTAAAAGAATAAAATTTTATTTTAAAATATCAGTTTACTCCTAATAATCTTTTTTTAATCTCTTTAAAAAATTTTATTATTGATTATTAAGTTGACATCTCTATCCATTTGAATTTTTTTCATGAATTTAACTCGTGACTGTTTCTAGATAGGTAATCTGATTTACTTAAATTTTAGTTAAGTTAATATGGGGTAATATTTGAAGGTAATATTAAAGATCTTGCTCTGTCATATACTGTATACACCCCCATGCAAATATCACATATACACACGTTCCTTTACATGTTCAATCACTCATAGAGGTACCCATGTGCCGATATACACAGGTAACTTCATGCATTAACACCTACCTAAATATCAAAATTTTTTCCAATTTAAATATTTTATCATCAATAATGATTATTAAAGGGTAATATATTTCAATTTAAATTAAATTATCAATTTAAAAAAAATTTCCTCCATATTATAAAGAATTTTAAACTCACACTTCCAATTGGAGAATATTAAATGAGAAAATCATAAAAAATTAATAACAGGACTGTAAGACCTTCTTTTTATAATATTCTATGTATCCATAAATATACACATGCACACATATCCGTACACATACACACATACATATACATACATATCCATACATATACATATATTCACATATACACATACACACACATATATATTTATGTATATACTCATACATACACACATACACATGTAGATATACACACACACATACATACATACATACAGATGTACATATACACACACATATACCCACATATATACACACACACACACATATATATATATATACATACACATACATATACACATATATACAGATATACACACACATACACATATACACATATACACACATATACACATAGACACAAATATATACATATACATATATACATCCACATGTGCGTGCATACAAAAAACATATCAAAATCCATACTTAATTACTTTATTATATCTATATTCTCCCATATTATATATATGAACTTACAACTTCTTATATTTATACATACATACATACATACATACATACACTATCTATGGAACGACATACATGTACCCATCTATATATACACACCCACACTCACACATACATATATAGAAATTATAAAAAATTGTATACGTACACATCCACACATATACATGTACCCAGACATGCACATATATACAACTATATATACATATAACTACATATATTTAAAAAAAAAAACAAAAAAACAAAACAAAAACAGATCACCTATATACATACAAGTATATATACATATATATCCATAACCATGCCCACCCACTCCAAAAATGTGCCCACAATACACAAAAATAACACATGCATGCCTATTACATTGAGCTCTCTGGATGTTATCCTACTTAGGTTTACCCATACGGATTACCTATTTTTTCATGAACTAACTAACTATATATATATATATATATATATATATATATATATATATATATATATATATATATGTATGTATGTGTGTGTGTGTAATTTTGATATGTATTATTTATATATTATATATGCGCAGTACCTATTGGAAAACGGTCAATATCAGTGATAGATCTAACATATTTGGTTGGATTGATGTGTGTTTAGATCTATCACTGATACTGAGCGCTTTCCAATAAGTACCGGGCATATCATACTTATTGTAAAACCCAGATTGTGTGTGTGTGTGTGTCTGTTCGTTTATATATTGGATCGGATTTCCTACATCTTTCAACCGATTTCAACAAAACTTCCCAGGACTACGTAAAAATACCTTGCGGGGGTTCTAACAGCGCCAAAAATTTGAAAAACACAATTGTTTTTGCACGAAATCAATTTGAAAACACGATTAAGAGGCATCGCGAGAATGAAAGGGGGACAACTCATATCGAGTTATAGTTATTATAAAACCCAGGTTGTTTGTGTGTGTGTGTGTGTGTGTTCGTTTATATATGGGATCGGATTTCCTACATTTTTCAACCGATTTCGACAAAACTTCACTTTTTGGGGCAGGTAGTGTTTCTTATTGTCTTTTTTCTTTATTTTTACATTCAGAATGCTTTAAAAATTCCACTTACAAGACAATTGTTTATAATAAAATTCTATTCAATCGGTAGACTCATAACGATTGAAAACAATGTTTTTGTTTGAGTTTGACCAATTCGTAAAAAAAAAAGAAAAACTAATTAAGACATGCGTGTCCGTAAACCTTAAACAATAATCTTTGTCATTTTTATTTTTCAGTGTTTATGATGGTCGATACTTGATCTATCGCTTACAGTTACATCCCTGGGCAACGCCGGGCGCTACTGCTAGTATAATATATAAATAATATGTATAGGAATTTCATATATATATATATATATATATATATATATATATATATATATATATATATATATGTATATATATATATTGCATATATACATATATATATATATATATATATATATATATATATATATATATATAATTGCGTATATATATGCTATAACACTGGATGGCAATTGGTCTAAGAGAAGGGTAACTCTGAATTTAAAACCTGCGCAGGGTCATTTGGCCCTTCAAAAAGTGTGGTTGGTTCTGCACAAAGCCTTCAACACTATAATCAAATCATATTCGTTGGTGTCTGGCTGTCGCTTCCTAGGAACTAAGCTGCTTGACCCTCATACGTCGAATTCGACGGGAGAGTCCACCATATATATATATATATATATATATATATATATATAATAAACTTCCCTGTAGAAAGCCTATTTTTTTTCTTCTTTGTTTATCGTGTGTAAAGAGGCACACACATAGAATACATCCAGACACACCGCCGTTTAAATTCTGTAAGCGCTTCAAGGATGGAATGAAGAAAGTCATGTCGAAAGGGACGAACAAAACAGAAATTGAACAAATAAAAAAAAAATCACGTAATGAAAATAGAACGGATTTCCTAAGAAGCCGGTGGCTCTTGCTATGCGAGTGTCAAAAATGGTAGACTGCTGAATACGAACATTACGCTTGTCTGTACAAAGGTTTGTTGGTAAGGTCAGCACGATGAAGCAAAATCGATCGAGTCGAAAGAAATTAAGGACAAATAAAAGTAGTTCATTTGTTTAACAAATTTAAAAAGAATGACAAAAAGAAAAGAGATAGAGAGACAAAGGTGGGCGTAGTTGTCGTCTAATAGTCGCAAACTAGTATATTTGACTTGCTGTTTTCTGGTAAGGAGCCAAGCTAATTCTGTCTGAACGTTAATTGTGGGTGTGATCAAAGGATAAAAAAGACTTAGTTTTCAAACCAGATGTGAAAACATTTTTTAAACTCGATGTGAATTCTGACTGGCTGTGAATTTTGCCTTCCTGTTTTCTAGTAAAGAGTCAAGTTATATCTATACGAGCGTTACATTTTTTTTACCTTTGATTTGCGGTTAGTTTTTTTTTTTTTAATTGTGTTAGGGAATGTTAGGTTTGAATCGATATTAATTTTGTCTTACTTTTTTTGGACAAGGGACAAACAGCGTTAATTTCGACAAAAAGCCAAGAACATTAATTCCGTCAGTTTTGACTTGTTACATAATACTGTTAGTCATGGTTTGTAGTTAGTTTAGACTTCTTATTTTTAACTTAATTCTGTTTGTTTTGACGTGATAGTTTTTATTTGTTATTAGATTCATCCTTGTTTTCTGATGATAAACCATGCTAATACTTTCTAACCCTTCTATAAGGTTTGAGAAGCTGTAAAATTTGCTCTGCTGTTTAATTGGTAAGTAGTCAAGATGCTTGAACACTAATTCTCTTAGTTTTTTCTATTGTTACTTCGTACTCGCTATTCCTAATGTACCTTTAATTATTCTCGTTGTCCTCTGGTGGTGAGCCAAATTAAGTCTTTTTGATTGTTAATTCCGCTACTTTAGGTTTACTGTTACATAATTCGGTAAGTTTTGACTGGCTCTTTGTTTTACCTGTTATTTTTCGTCGTTTGGACATTTTCTTGGTTTCATTTTATTTCTTCTGAAAATTGGCTTACTAATGACTTCTAACTGTTAAGTCTCTTAAATCTGGCTTATTGTTATTTTTTAAATTTTGACTTGATCTTCGTTTTGATCTCTTCTTAGTTTTACAGTGTAACCCGGATATAAGAGAAACCCGAATATAAGAGAGATTTTATCTGGTCCCAAATTAGAGCCATACTTACCTAAACAAAATAGACCAAACCCGGATATAAGAGAAAGCCGGATATAAGAGAAACCCGAATATAAGAGAGATTTTCTCTGGTCCCAAATTAGAGCCATACTTACCTAAACAAAATAGACCAGACCCGGATATAAGAGAAACCCGAATATAAGAGATATTTTCTCTGGTCCCAAATTAGAGCCATACTTACCTAAACAAAATAGACCAAACGCGGATATAAGAGAAAGCCGGATATAAGAGAAACCCGAATATAAGAGAGATTTTCTCTGGTCCCAAATTAGAGCCATACTTACCTAAACAAAATAGACCAGACCCGGATATAAGAGAAACCCGAATATAAGAGATATTTTCTCTGGTCCCAAATTAGAGCCATACTTACCTAAACAAAATAGACCAAACGCGGATATAAGAGAAAGCCGGATATAAGAGAAACCCGAATATAAGAGAGATTTTCTCTGGTCCCAAATTAGAGCCATACTTACCTAAACAAAATAGACCAAACCCGGATATAAGAGAAAGCCGGATATAAGAGAAAGCCGGATATAAGAGACTTCTTCTCCGGTCCCGACAACTCTCTTATATCCGGGTTACACTGTACCTTGTTTTTGAGATAAGCCAAGCTTATTCTTTTTTTTTTTTTAAATCTTCTATGAGTTTGGTTTCGTTTGTTTTACGCCATAACAATCTTAATGGGTTATTTAATGCCGACAAGATTTTTATTGCTGATAATATTTTTTTTCAAATGTATTACTAGTAAAAAATATTTCCTTCAAATATTTGTGTTACCAATTATAGGCATAATATAATAAATACATTGGGCTCTTTTTGTGGATCAGTTTTAATATTTTATATTACTAGGATCCACTTGGATTATATACCAACAGATCTATTACCTTTAATATATATATATATATATATATATATATATATATATTGATATTGTATTAGAAGACATTTAAGTACACGAGAAATATCGTGAGTTTAAATTACTCCTGATACAATAATTATTTTTGCCTGTTCGCCTTAAATTACGTATAACAATTAAGCACTTAAAAACGTTCTCCTCTGTTAAGAATATAGACCGAATATTTCTAATGAAAATTAAATTAAGATATATATCAGGCTAATAACATCGATCCATACTCTAGTTTTCTATCATTCTGATTGTATTTTATTCGATGTTATTTACTCTCTGTCTCTCTCTCTCTCGATCTGACGCATACTCTATCTATCTATCTATCTATCTATCTATCTATCTATCTATCTATCTATCTCAGTCAAATTATATCTAGCTAATCAGCTACGTTTTTCCTGACTTTCTTTCTTTCTGACATCCTTTCGTACCTTCTCTCTCTATCCCTATCTTTCTATGTTTATACTTAAGCTTGCTCATATATATTTACTTAATACAGTCTTCTCCTATCTATAGATCCTTCAACCTAGCTCTCTTTATCTATCTATCTATCTATCTATCTATCTATCTATCTATGCCAAACTATTCAATTATATCTATCTCTGTCTGTTCCTATCTATCTATGCTACTCTGTTCATATCCAACTAGTCTAGTCATATCTATCTATCTATCTATCTATCTATCTATCTATCTATCTATCTATGCCAAACTATTCAATTATATCTATCTCTGTCTGTTCGTATCTATCTATGCTACTCTGTTCATATCCAATTAGTCTAGTCATATCTATCTATCTATCTATCTATCTATCTATCTATCTATCTATCTATGCCAAACTATTCAATTATATCTATCTCTGTCTGTTCGTATCTATCTATGCTACTCTGTTCATATCCAACTAGTCTAGTCATATCTATCTATCTATCTATCTATCTATCTATCTATCTATCTATCTATCTATCTATCTATCTATCTATCTATGCCAAACTATTCAATTATATCTATCTCTGTCTGTTCGTATCTATCTATGCTACTCTGTTCATATCCAACTAGTCTAGTCATATCTATCTATCTATCTATCTATCTATCTATCTATCTATCTATCTATCTTCAACAGCCTGTCCCTATCTATCTATCTATCTATCTATCTATCTATCTATGTCTGTTCATAGTATAAAGGCATTTACAGGGTTTGTCATTGACTCTCAATAGCGGTATTCATATCAAGTTAGTGAAAGCTAACTTTCAGGAAAGCTTCGTTTCTCACTCCACCGGGTTGACTCCCTTTCTTTCTTCCATCCTTTCATCTGCCAGCTTCCTGTAAATTTCCTCCGTTTTTATCGCACAAAAGGATGTAATTTGTTCGCCGAGTTAAATGGTAGATCAAAGTGCATGCCTTGGCTATCAGCGAGAGAATGCGTTCATTTAGAACAGGTTCTCCATTGGAATGCCTTGCTGAATATTTGTTAAGTGGCCCTGCTGTCAACAGGGCCCAGTATCAAATAATGGTCAATTTTATCAATTCCGGGATTTTCCTCTCCCCTTAACTTTCATATTCTTATAATCCCTATATTTATGACCAACTGCAGATCTGTCTTTTTATCTGCCAGGCTATTGTATTCTATGAAGTTATCCATCTGATTTCTGTAAATAGACGCGTGAATGCTGAAAGGCAGTGACAGAACTAATTTAAACTCGGAACTAATTTCACCTCGGAATTAATTTCAACTCGGAACTAATTTCAACTTGATTTAAAATCCCTAACCCTAATCCCTAACCCTACCCCTTAGTTCTGAGAGTAAATTAATCCCGAGTTGAAATTGTGCACCCCCTGAAAAGTTCTAGGTCCACTGCACCCCCTACACATACACACACAGACACGCCATTTGTCCACATTTTGGAAAAGTGGTCAAGCTGAGAATGTTGCATACTCCCTCTCTTCTGGGGAGGTCTCATGGTTGACTAGCCAGTGGGATCGCTCTATCACCCCGCTGGGGAGCAATTTTCCCGAGACACGAAATAACCACGTCTGCTGTTTATGACGTGTAAAATCTTAATTCCTCAAAAACACTTTCTATATCTTTAACATTGCCACGTTCGACTCAGCCAATCAAAATCGACATCTCTATTTTGTCTGCCATCTGACCTTATGGTCAACCTCAGAACGTCTGGAACAAATGCACTAAAATAATAATGTTGAACTATTATTTAACTAGAACTTTTTAATGAGTTCGAATTATGAGGAATTTTCGTTTTTTTGGAAACAAGTGTAATTTTTAAAAAGTCAGTATCACCCCATAGAAGGCAGTAAAGCCACTAAGACACAAGGGTTTACTAGTTGCGGAAGAATTAGGAACAGAGACATTAATAATGAGCGGGAAGTGAAAAAGTGGGATCAGGAGGACAGTAGATAGCGATTGACACTGGATTAAAATCTTTGCAGATGAAAGGTGGCTGGAAGAGCCAGGAGAGTCTCTCAAGCAAGAAGTGCGAGAAAAGAAACGGTTAACATAGAATTTACTGTTACATCTAGCCAGCTCAAATTTAAATTGATGAGATCTTGACGCCAGTCTAGTACTGCGCTTAACTTCAAAATCTCTATGACAAATTGGAACAGAAAAAGGAGAAAAAAATCTGCAGGTAAGTTTCGTGAATGAAACGACAATTCACATGTTACAAATGTTCAACAAACAAGCATCCTAAACGTCTGAACAGTTTTCAGTGCTTTGCCGTTCCTATCCTATCATATATACTTTGCATTTGTCCTGGTATAATTTGTTACATTCATGCTTTATATATATATATATATATATATATATATATATATATATATATGTGTGTGTGTGTGTGTGTGTGTGTGTCTGTGGAGAGGCATGCCGACAAAACCCCCAAAAATGGAAATGGATCTAAGAACACAGAGGTGTCATTAAAAGATAAGTATATCGATAACTTTCTCACCCTTTCTCGGAACAGTCTTAATTGTTTTATTACCCTTCACACAGAACTTTTTCACTGCCAGTTCGAGGAAGACATTTGGGTCACTAACACACAAGAAAGAGAATGTCTAATATCGGGAATATTTAACATCGAAAAACGGAAGAAAAATGAAATCCTTTTAATAACATGTTGAAATATCCACTGTTTGCCTGATGAAGATCGCGAAACCGGAAACTCGTGTAGCGAAATTATGCAAAATAAAACATAATATATTTTTTCTTAAAAATCCACATTGCAACCAAAACCTTTTGCGGTTTCTCTCTTCTTTTTATACACAATTTCCTCTCGTTGTAACTACTATAACTTCTTCCCCCTATATATATATATATATATATATATATATATATATATATATATATATATTAAGACATTTTATGTTTATACATTTTTTTTATAGATACAAATATTTAAGTAAATTCTCTGTTTATAATAAACAGTATTAAACAAAATTTACTTAAATATTTGTATCTATAAAAAGAATGTATAAACATAAAATGTCTTAAAATAATTGTCGGACTTTGTACATTTAATATATATATATAATCTATTGCTGTCAACCTTATAATGTTCAGAGAAGAATCTACAAGGGATTCTTTCCAACAAGTTCGTATGGCTTGTCCTAGCTGTAAAATCTGATCAAGGGAAACTAAAGATTGGAGCTCGTATTTATACGCAAGCCTGCAACTATTATTTGGGATGTTATCACCCCCAATCTTGCCTTTCTGGATCTTACTCGTCTTTAGAAAAATAGTCAACATCATCTATGCCCATATCATAGGGGATTTTAATGTATAATGAGGCGATATTTTAACTTCATCTGGCATGAGTTTTCAAGCAGGGAATACCTATTTAGTCTCATAATAATTTAATGGAATTAGAGATTTAATATATATATATATATATATATATATATATATATATATATATATATATTGTTGCTTTGTGGAGATACAGATTGATAGCAGATACCATAAAGGTGTTATATGCATATCCCTTAACAGAGACTTGGTTCTAAGTGGAAAGTGAAGCAAGAATACTCCGGATTGTAAAGATAAGGGAAAATTTACAGGAGAACCAATCAGCTTTATCTGAGGCGGACGTTAAAACCTCATATTGTGAACTGTCTCGATAATAAAGCCTCAAATAATGCTTCCTGAGGGCTATAGCGGCAGCGTCTGCAGGTGTGAACGATTGAAAAGATTGAAAAATATCCGGAAAAGAATGAAAGCATCCCTCTTCATTCAACCGCTTCCTGCAACTCAGACGTTTTTTTTTTCTTTTTCAACAGAAGTTTCTTCGTTTCGAATTTGGAACACTCCCCTTCTGACACTTCGTAGACGTTTCATACTCTTTCACTTACTCTATCAGTATTAAACGTTTCACAGAACACTGGTCCAGATTACGTTACATGGCTTCGAGTAGACATGCATTCGATTACATTGCATTTTATTAGGCGTGGGCTATAGAGAACAAACTTTTCCAAAAAGAGTAGGGAAATGTGTTTAATCCAATCATTTGTTGTATAATTTTTAGGTTGAAAAAGTTATTGTTGGTAATATTTTAATAAAAACATGTATTGCTGGTAATCTTACTATAATAATGTGTCATTTTTTCCCCATCAATGCCTCACACATGACATACATTACTATAGTAAAATTTCATACAATACATTTTTAATAAAATATTATCAACAGTAAATTTTATGATCTACAAATTATATAACTAAAAAACAATACTTTTACACTAAAAGTATGAAATTATGTATAGAATATATGTAGTTGAAAGAATAAAGTTCTATAAAAGAATATTTAGATTTCGACATTAAATAAACCATAGAGGTATTGATATGGCCCTAAATAAAATCCAAAAACCAAATTCTATTGTGAAATTAGATTTCTACTGTGGAACTATATTTCAGCAGGCACAAGTCTCTTTCTCCTCTGTGGAGACATTGTACAGCATTCATTGCAATATAGTCGGGTTGATATTAATTTAGTGCTATTTCTTTGTCTAACATTCACAGCAATATAGACGGGTTGATATTAGATTAGTGCTATTTCTTTGTCTATCATTCATAGCAATATAGACGGGTTGATATTAGTTTAGTGCTATTTGACCAATATTCACTGCAATATAGTTGGGTTGATATTAATTTAGTGCTATTTCTTTGTCTAACATTCACAGCAATATAGACGGGTTGATATTAGTTTAGTGCTATTTCTTTGTCTAACATTAACTACAATATAGTCGGGTTGATATTAGTTTAGTGCTATTTATTTGTCTAACATTTACAGCAATATAGACGGGTTGATAATTGTTTAGTGCTATTTCTTTGTCTAACATTAACTGCAATATAGTCGGGTTTATATTAGTTTAGTGCTATTTTTTTTATCTAACATTCACAGCAATATAGACGGGCTGATATTAGTTTAGTGATATTTCCTTGTCTAACATTCACAGCAATATAGTCAGGTTGATATTAGTTAAGTTGCTATTTTTTTTGTCTAACATTCACTGCAATATAATCTGTTTGATATTAGTTTAGTGCTATTTCTTTATCAAACATTAACTGCAATATAGTCGGGTTGATATTAGTTTAGTGCTATTTCTTTGGGTAACATTCACTGCAATATAGTCGGGTTGATATTACTTTAGTGCTATTTTTTTGTCTAACATTCACTGCAATATAGACGGGTTGATATTAGATTAGTGCTATTTCTTTGTCTAACATTCAGAGCAATATAGACGCGTTGATATTAGTTTAGTGCTATTTCTTTATCTAACATTTACTGCATATAGACGTGTTGATATTAGTTTAGTGCTATTTCTTTGTCTAACATTCACTGCAATATAGAAGAGTTGATATTTGTTTAGTGGTATTTCTTTGTCTAACATTCACTGAAATATTGGCGGATTTGTTTTAGTTTAGTTCTATTTTCTCTGCTTCTAATGAAATATTCCTGTTTTTATTACTTTGAAGACGTTTCGGAAAGCATATTTCGCTCTGCCAAAGCACCTTCGTATTTCTGTGTCACATCTTGCGTCCTCTGACGCATTTAGTGTGGCATATTTCTTGGAAAAAATACCTTGGATTTCTCAAATCCTCTTTATATAATTTCAAACCAACCGTACAGGTAGACATTCTACAAGACCCGTTGACTATTTTAGACTAGAACGCAAATGACACATTTTAACATACCTGGGAAAAAATCTGGCACGTTTTCCCTTTTATCGATTAGATTTTCTCTTCATGTAGCCATGTAAACTTAAGAAATGATATTTATCATTTAGTTCAAAAGCTTCATGAAAGGAGATATATTTGGAAGAAATGGTACAATTTTTGTATTTATTTTTTTTTATCACCTCAGCACCAGCGATTGGAATTTACAATATTTTTTTTTGTTATGAAATTAGCGACATCAAGTTTTGTATGTAAAAGGTTTAAGAAAAAAAAATATCCCTCTTTTTATTTGCCATATTTACAGCCGGATTGGCAGCTGCTCTCGAAAATTACATCCAATTAGTTATTAACTGAGGTAAGACATAGCTTGTATATTTTAACGCTTCAGAATGGAAACTGCTATCCTTTAATCATTATAGAGAACCATTTTTGCCTTCCATTAACACGGCTGATGCTAACCTCCAAGAGAAAAACACGTTGCGTCTTTTTGGTCTCACGTTTTTCCACTGACATGGAGTGTATTGAACAATTTACTAAGTCTAATGCTGTGGAAGTTGGTTCATCGTGTCGTGCCAGACAGTTTTTCTCGTCGGAATCTATTTTGTACAAAACTTTTTATATTTTGTATAAAACTCCCATTTGTCCATATACTGAATATTGATGCCATAACTTGTCTGATAGTCCGGATATATATCTCTAAATTCGCGACAAAATCCAAAGAATGGTCCGTAATGTTATGGATCCTACTGTAAACGTTTACCATGAAAGTGTTTATAGAAATGGTAATTTTACTGCGGTGGGAAATTGACTGAAGACGAGATGCCAGGCCAGCATCAATAATATTGCTGGTTCTTCTTTAGATTTTATCAAGAATCTTTAAATATACATCAGGAGCACGGGACCATATGTGGCAGCAGTATTCTAAGCATGGCTAATGATACAGTTATAGATATATAAAATAGGTATTTTGCGCCTTAATTTTTGTTTTACTAAATACTCCCAGTACAAGGCTCGAAAGCCACATATTGTATAAGGTTACAGAAATGAGGTCTGTGATATGAAATTAGGCAGAAGTAGAAAGATGGGAATATTATGATTGTAAATAGTGATTGCTTTTTTATTTGAAGAGTTTACTCAGAGAATTACCCACGCAGGAGTTTATTCAACAAATAAACAGTTCTAGGGAAAAAGCTCTCCAAGGAGAACTTCCTCCTTACCATTAGAATACGGATGAAATGCGGGTTATTTACCGACTTGGACGTAGCAATGCGATTGATAGTTTGATTGTTTTTTACGGCTTACCAACCTTTTTCTGGATATTCAAATTCTGAAAATAGTATTAGATTGGAAGATTTTGTTTTTAGATAATAATGATTTACAGATGCAAGTCTTACTAATTAACCCATATCTGAAGGGAGAATATTCAATTCCTAAACGTTATCCATTACACCACCCATACATTCAAGCCTACAGCCCCTGGTATTTCCAAGTGGCCAGTCATCTAGGAACTGACCAGGCTTGGCGTTACTTAACTTCGATTATCGTACCAGAACCGGTGCTTCAACGCGATATGGCCATAAGCCCGTAGCATTTTGAGTCTTAGCTGCAAAGCTCTGGACTGGGAAAATAAAGAATGGAGCTGATTTGAAGATGTGCCATCAAATTATCAATAGAATAAATTGGGTCTGTTGGAAAGAGGATGAAAATTGGAAGTTAAGTAGTCACCTACAAGGCCGCGTAAAGGCTTTTGAACTCTATCAAGGTTAGAAAGCGCGATTTGCATAACTTCAATCGAGACATGGCAGCAGTACGCCAGTTTTGGTCTGATCTGACCAGGCAGCGTAAAAGAAACTCTGTGAAAAGCAGGACTAACAATCAGCGAACAAGATGCGATGTCCTTAAATACGGAAAACAGTACGGGAAAAATTTCCGTCCCACGGATCGACAATCACCTGATGAAGGCCCGAGGACACGATGGCCGAAATGTTGTTATAATAAAAGCAAAGTGGAAGATATTTGCTGTTAACAATAAAATTAAAAAAAAAAAACAACTAAAAAAACCCAGACGACATGAATTTAACGGATGTCAGAATTCGTTGAAAAATACATCCCCACCCGTACCTAAACTTAACCCCTTTTTCGAAAGTAACAAGTAACTGATACAACAAAAGTTAATAAAATGAAAACGCTACCACCCCTTGTCTGGATGATTGGATTTCTCAGTATCCTTGGTAACCGTTAATTATGAATTTCCCTTGCAGTTAAAACTCAGTAAATATAAAAAATAAGTTACTCCAAAATTCGCTTGAGGATGAAATGGAACTAATGTTTTTAATTTAATTAGAAATTCAAATTTTAAGTTTTTAGCTTCCATTTTTGGAACATGGTTATTATTGTGTAGCGAAAAAAAACATATTTTAAATAAGTTAATTTATAATATTAATGCTCTGTAAATTTACATTGAGCACTATTTTGTAAAAAATAGAAATATCAATAAGAACATCGGGTTACATATCTTACTGTTCTTTCTTTTTATTTAAATATACATACATACATACATACAATATATATATATATATATATATATATATATATATATATATATATATATATACAGTGGGTGGAAATAAATATTCGTACACATGAAAAATTGTATTTTTACAAATGTAAAAGCCTTAACTAAAAGAAATTTTGATACATTTTATATATAAGTAATCTCTATCTATAAAAGGCAGGATGTGTGTGTGTGTGTGTGTGTGTGTGTGTGTGTGTGTGTGTGTGTGTGTGTGTGTGTGTGTGTGTGTGTGTGTGTGTAACAAATGCACGGCCGCAATTTTCGACGGATTTGTACCAAAATTTACGTGCACATGCTTCAAGTTAGTAGGAAGGCCAAGACCGACTTTGCATTTCCCAACTCCCATCGATAGTGGAAGTAATCGATTTTTTTCATGCTTCTACGGCAGTTTTCATGCAGTTTGCGACCATTTTGTACTGGCCAGGGTGAGAGCCTATAGTTGGCTGACACGAATAGGTAGGAAGATTTTATTGGTCAGCGTGAGAGCCAACAGCTGACTGACACGAATGTTAACTAGCATGCTTGCATGTAAAAAAATCGATAGCTGCATTCGTCACCAGTGGGAAAAATTTAGATCTGCATGGCACTTTACTCCAATTGGCTAATTCACTTGCTTAAACTCAACGTTGATTCTGATTCCACAGAACTGGGTTGGGTGTGAAAAAGTATTTGTTGTTAACATTCTTTTTTCATTCGGTTTGTCCAGTTACGTGTCCTTTTTTAAAGCTGATCGTTTTGTGTTCATTTCGTTTAGTTCTTTTTTCGTAACAGATTTAATGTTTAGTATAGAGCTTAGAAAAAATTCGCAGTGTGAGATAGGCAAGGAGTAAGGCATGTAGCAAAATCAGCACGGCAAAGGGCACTCCTTTAAAGGCAAAGAAGAGCAAAAATATTTTAAGTCAAGTGATAGCGATTGCTGTATGAGTCGTACGATTTTTGAATCAAGCTGCTAGTGTATATAATATGCCTTGAGGTGTAATGGATATCGGCTCGGAATGAGAGAACCGAGTTCGAATTACAGTCATGGTTTGTTATAATCAATTACGCTCAAATACCCTTGGGAAAGGTCTGAATTCATCTATTCTCTCTTGTACCAGCGATGGGTTGTATAGCAAGACAGACTGGGTCATATAGCCTTGGTTGGCAACGGGTCTACCGCAGAAAGAAACGGCAACCTGACGCGGGAAATTATTCTGCTTAGTCTGTGATGAATCAAAGGAGACATGATCGCCCAAGCGCGTATCCCGTGTGACACTCAACAGGCTGACTGATGCAATGATAGTTCTCATTGCTGAAATTCAGTCATAAATTACCACGTTCTATAATCTTAACTTCTGTCATTGCATCGAATACAGTCTTCCTTCTGCATTAAAATCATTAAGAGATTAGTTAGTAAACCTATTCAAATCATTGATACGTGTGATAAGAAAAGACATATGCATACTGCAGTCAAACAGGTGCAAACAAACAATATATATATTAGGTTGGTGCAAAAATAAGACGTAATAATGTCGTTTTTTTACGTATTTTTTAACGTCACAAACGACATTATTACGTCATTATTTTTGCACCAACCTAATATTAATATATATTGATCGATGCTATATTTATAAGAAAAAAAAACTATATAAACTTCAAAGAAAATTATTGACGTTATACTAAATGTTATATTAAATTGATCCAAAAACATTTAGCGTCATATTGGCACAATGCTAAGTACTACTTTTAAATTCCTATTAAAAGATATGCTACAAATTTAGTTGGACGAAATAAATATATGTGCCTGTTAGCGTAAAAACACCAGATTATTGATTTAGGGAAAAATGCTCATAAACACTTGTCGAGATGATGATTTTTACAAAGGCGGTTACTGGGGTTTTGTTTGAAAAAAGATCGATGGAACAACAGAGAAAACATCGAATTTACTTGCATAAACAGAACCTGTAGATGCATATCAAAAAGCATGACATGAACAGATATATTTACTGATATCCACAGGAATACATAGATAACCATATCTATATATGCACATACTCTGAAACATATTTTAGTTTTAGCATATTTATGGCGCAAATTCATATAAGGGGTGTTTCATTAAGACGGATTATATATACGGATATTTCATTAAGACGGATCAAAGTCAGCTGTAAATAAATCAGTGTTATTGGTAAAAAATTATTTATTTCTCTATTGGATCATGTTATTTAAGACATGGCAAATATGTGTGAAAAATAATATCGCCCAGATTTCCGCCAAATCTGAAAGAAAAAGAAAAAATCATTAGACGCTTAAACTTAATTCACATTAAAATCGATCCAAGTTGTTAGAACACCCTTTATATATATATATATATATATATATATATATATATATATATATATATATATATATATTCAAAATGGCATAAATAAGCTTCCTCTAAATTGTGCTTAAAGGAAAATAATACTGACATATGTACCAGATATATTTATAAAAATTACACAAAAATATCTTGAAATACGAAACAGAAAATTTATTCAATAAGATCGCCATTGGCTTCAACCACTTTCTCCAGACGACTTCGAAATCTCCTGCAACTCTTCTGGGCGGTCTCCTTGTTTAAGTTGGTGAATGTTTCCATAATCCTTGCCTTCAGTTCCTATATGGTTTTATAAGGAGTTTTGTTGATCTTTCACTCAACTGCGCCCACATATAACAATTAAGGGGGTTGCATTCTGGGGAGTTAGATGGTCAGATGTAAGGGGTGATGTGGACGTAGATATTGTCTAATATTTATCACTGGGTTCTCTTGTTTGTGTGGCATGGTGTAGATTCCTGTTGACAGACCTGGAGTCTTCCAGCAGCCACCCTCTTGATCCATGGCAGAACTACCTGCTCAAGGCACTTGATGTAGGCCTCCGTGTTGAGTCTGAACCCGTGTGCGAAGATGAACGGAGGCATAACTTTGACATCACTAGCGATCACTCCAAACACATTCGTAATCACCATTAGACTCATATAGCTTTTTCTGGATCCTTTGCACTGTCCTCCTGAAATATTCGTATTGGAGCTTCGGGCGCGAATACTGTTTCCAAAGTTTTGGTAGAGTGAATTGCATCATGGTGCCCTTTTTCTCAAAGACGGTGCCCAACTGACTCTACTATAATCTGCCGTTTACAAAATCAAAATTAAAAATATGAAATATCGACAATCTACCCATCAGTCTCCCCACTGAAACGAGATGTGACACAAGGTCATGGGGAATCTAAGTGCGTAGACTTCCTTGATGAATTTCATCTTGACATCAAGAAACTGATTAGACAAGTCAGTGGAAAGGATCTGTGTTAAATAATTAGTTACAGTACGTCTATATTCTTCAATAAAACATGTTTGAATGAAGATATACTGCCTATATATATATATATATATATATATATATATATATATGTTAATAATTACGCATATACAATTTATTTAAATACACATATACAATTTATTAACATATATTTTATAGTTATGTTTAACTACACTGACCACTGTTATGTATTGACTGTTGATTAAACAAATAGATATTTCCTCACCTGTATGAGAAAATTTACGAAAAATCGATCACATATATGGTTGATCTTTATTTAGCTAATTTCTACATATACTTATATACATATATATATATATATATATATATATATATATGAGAGAGAGAGCGAGAGAGCTATATATAATTTTAGAAAGTCAGGTTTATGTTGACGCGACTACACAAGTGCACGAACGAGAGGGGACATTACGAATTTAAGATTTATATTATTTTCTCAATATATGTTTTGGTTATATAAACTACCCGATTCAATTTATTTTTCTCCATGTTTTCACCACTTTTGTTATTAATTATCGCACATTGTAATAATAGATTGTTGAAATGTAAGAAACTCAACGTAAATTTTCTAAACTTGCCTAATATATATATATATATATATATATATATATATATATATATATATATATATATATATGTGTGTGTGTGTGTGTGTGCGTGCGTGTTCTGTCTATTTAGTTAACAAATGTTCTTTAAGGCAAATATTATTAATAACAGCAGATATTTTATGTCGAGACCGTTGTTTAGTTTCGTAGAACGAGTGAAATTCGTGGCAAAGGCAAATAAAATTGTGATGTAAGCAATGGATGACGTATTTTTATATACATCTGAGGATACATTAAAGCCGTCGCATAATCCACAAATATATATATATATATATATATATATATATATATATATATATATATATTATAAATTAATTGATTTAAATTCTCTGTAAATTTACATTGAGCACTATTTTGTAAAAATAAAAATATCTATAAGAACACCGGATTATATATCTTACTGTTCTTTCTTTATATATATATATATATATATATATATATATATATACAGTAGCGGCCATAATATAAGGAACAACAAAGGCATAACTATGTGTATTACTTAAAAAGTAATGCATGATTAGCAATGAATTTTTTACCGAATAAAGATTAGGGTGTAATGCATAAATATTATAAAAAATTACAAAAAATTTACATAATAATTAAAAAAAAAAAAAAAAAGATTAAATGGAACAAAGGAAATAAGCCACTGGACAAAAGTTAAGGTACGATCTTGTTAATACTTGATTGTGAACAAAATATCAACAACATTTAATATTTGGTAAACATCCCCTTATTTTCAATGACTTCCCTGCATCGTCGACCACATGATTTCTAGCAAAAATCAGCAGTGATTCCCTCCCATTCGTCTTTCAATAACTCCCATAGGTGATCCTGGTTTTTCGGGTTTCTTTTCTGAGCCCTTTCTCCAATTATCTTCCAAACATTTTCTATTGGATTCAGGTTGGGGTTCTGGACTGGCCACTTCATTAGGGCGATTCCTTCTTCTTCAAATAAAGCCATAACCTTGTGAGCCTTGTGGCAAGGTGCATTGTCCTGCATGAAAATAGGAGATTCATAAAGATTATGGTGTAATCTTGGTACCACATGCTGCTGAAGAAGCCTTTTGTAAATCTCAGCATTGATATTGCCATGTACGCGGATGATAGGGCCAACTCCTGCAGATGAAATCATTCCCCCACACCATCACACTGCCACCACCAAACTTAACGGTTTTCTTGACACATTAAGAAGACAGTCTTTCACCTTTTCTACGGCGTACGTAAGTTTTGCCCTCAGGACCAAATATAGTAAACTTGGACTCATCACTGAAATCTCATTGTGCATCACTGTATCTCATTGTGCATCAGTCCAAACATGGGAGGCTTCCAAGCTGGAATACAGTCACGCAATCCTGCATTTTTTAACCTGCGAGCAACTGTTTTCCTTGAGATCTTATTATCTGTCTCTTTTATTAAATTTACGATCAATTGATGTAGCAGTTTCAATACATTTTTTTGTAGATATTTTAACAATTCTTCGATCTTATCTTTGCGATCTTCTCTTTGCGATGTTTTTCGAGGTCTACCAGTTTTTGGTTTTGCATCTAACGTTTTATCGGTTTTATACCTGCTAATTGCACGATGAACGACACTTTTAGACCTATGAACAATATCAGAAATTTCTGAAATTGACTTTTTTTTCTTGATAGTTAGCGATAATGAGTTTTTTTTTCTTCAAAAGAGAGCGTTTTGCGTGTAGAATTTGCCATATTGCTTAAAAATAAAGTCCTAATGATAAATGAAGTTTTACTTATTGTTGAAAAGCTCCATCGAGTTTTTTAACAATGTAAATAAAAAGTTTATGCAAATTATTAACATCGTCCCTTAACTTTTGTCCAGTAGGTTATTTCCTTTGTTCCATTTAATCTTTATTTAAAAAAAAAAAGCTATTATGTAAATTTTTGTAAATTGTATAATATTTATGCATTACACGCTAATCTTTATTCGGTAAAAATTTCATTGCTAATCATGCATTACTTTTTAAGTAATACACATATTTATGTCTTTGTTGTTTCCGTTCATTATATTAGGGCCGCTATTGTATATCGGGTGTGGCACCAAAATTGACCAAACCGTGTAACATTAAAATTGTCCAATTGTTAGATTAAACTTTGAACCGTTGTGCCTTAGAAATGATTAAACATATCTTACTGGATTCTCCGAGGTTTTTATAACACTTCTGGACTCTAGCTTGAACAATAAAAATGTATTTAGCTCTAAGTTGAAGTGATGATGCCTCTTTCTGTTGTGACCTCTTGATCCAATTTTCTTCTCTACGGTTCCCTCTTTTTTAAAGTTATTCACCGTTCTATTGATAGTTCTTGAATGAACTTTGAAGATGGAAGCTAGAGTATGAATGTTGGTATCTTTACTGAAGGCCTGAATGATCTTTTTTCTCTCACCGATTGCTCAGTTGGGAAGATACGGTGCGGCTGACGCAAAACGATTTAAACTGTTCTCTTCCTAGTTGAATAACTGAAAGGGTTCTTACGATAAATAGTGTGAAGATGGCTAAACGTTTTATCTGAAAATCTGTAAAAGAAAGTATCTCAACTAGTTTAGTGTTTTCTTAGAGATATTAAACATATTGTGGGATGGCTAATTATGCTATTACACGATTTGGACCATTTTGCTGTTACATCCAGTAAATATAAATATATATATATATATATATATATATATATATATATATATATATATATATATATATGTGTGTGTGTGTGTGTGTGTATGTATGTATGTATGTATGTATGTATGTATGTATGGGAATAGTTCTAACTGTGAACTGTGTGTAATCGAACAAAACTGAAAAAAATAGCCCCGACAAAGAGCTACTTCAGATTAATAATTATGAGGACAATCTATTGATCATAATGTATGTATTTATCTATATTTCACCTCATTTATATATACATACATGCATATATATATATATATATATATATATATATATATATATATATGTGTGTGTGTGTGTGTATGCGTGTGTGTGCGTGCGTGTGTGTGTGTGAGTGTGTGTGCGTGTGTGTGTGTGAAAAGTGTGTGTATATAAATATAAATAAATATATATATATAATTATTTATATATTATATGCGCGGTATTTATTAGAAAGCGCTCAATATCAGAGATAGAGCTAACATATTTGGTTGGATAGATGTGAGTTTGTGACCCTGGGTTTCACAACGATCGCAAAAGGGTGAAACCCATGGTCACAAACTCACATCTATCCAACTAAATATATATATATATATATATATATATATATATATATATATATATATATATATATATATATATATATATTTGTATAAATGAAAATCTACTCTCCAAAAAGCTCAAATAATATATATATATATATATATATATATATATATATATATATATATATATATATATATATATATATATATATATATATTATTTGAGCGTTTTTGGAGAGTAGGCTTTCATTTATACAAGTTTATTTAAAGTTTAGCTTTTATCCTGTGCATGCTTAATTACTAATTTTACAATTCTTTACAATATTACATTGTTCGGGCTGATGTCTTCATCTTTATTGTCATATTCACGACGTTTCGGTCGCTGTACAAGCCGGCCTCCTTCAGGTGATACACGTTGGAATTTCGGACCAAACCGTTTATTGAGCCCACGGCGGTAGAGTATTCTAGTTCCACGTTCCATGCCTTTTCTGGATATCTCAGTTCTCAGTTAATTCCCTTTAGTAACTCAACTCGCCAATTTTTTTTTTTTTTTGTTCACCTCTTCTGTGGTCAAGTATTGAACTTACAACTCTTTGATTAAGTCAGTGACTTGCTTCAATATATGAGTGCTCAATTTTAAACACTTTCAGAAGAACTTTTGAAAAATCGATAAGCGCGAAGCAGGCAGCTAATGGGCAAATAAATCAAAACTTATTTTTATGTCAGTATCTATTTAAATACACACACACACACACACATACACACACACACACACACATATATATATATATATATATATATATATATATATATGTGTGTGTGTGTGTGTGCGTGTTGCATCTGTATCTTCACATGCGTTTGAGAAGTGATATGTGTCTGGGAGCTGAATTTCCGAAACACTTTCGTAAAGAATCACAAAAATAGCCTGATAAGCCTTCCAAGATACACAAACATCCGCGTCTACATACAGAATTAATGCGATAAATTTAACTTCATATCGAATTATGCGAATACGCACATTAATAACAAAAACATTATTAATAATGAAACGTCCAATTAGACAAAAAAATGAAACAAACATCACGTTTCGTCTTCCTCACCAAAAATATTTAAAAATAATAAAAAAGTAGCAGTAGCCAATTAGTATATATATATATATATATATATATATATATATATATATATATATATATATATATATATATATATATATATATATATATATATATATATGAAATAACATTAATAAATAAGTAAAAGAAGAAATTAAATGAAATCGCCAGAAATAAGCAAACCCCACTGGCCAAATTTAAAACGACGTTCCAGTCCGAAGCTTGCATATACGGCCCCAATATGCAAAAGAAGCAAATAGATTTGTTTGTTAATCTTTCTATAGAGTAAATATTAATTTCCGACCATACAGTCTTGAGCAAATTTATTTTGATCTCGTTAAATATTTCCGCCATTTTTTCCATGAATCTTTTGTTTTTTATTGACCGACATATTTTTCCCTGTTTATATTTTATTTTTCCTTTATATATATATATATATATATATATATATATATATATATATATATATATATATATATATATATATATATTACCTTCTTTTACTCGTTTTAACCCTTGCTAATTTTTCTCTTTAGTATTTCTCCTTCATCGCTCTCATTTTCTTCTTTTTCTTGTCATTTTTACATTCTCTTTCATATTCTATATTCTTTACCTCTTTTCTACCACTACTACCTTACCCTCATCCTTCTTCATTGTCATTAGTCTTCCTCCTTTTCCTCTACTTCCTCTTCGTTCTGCATCATTGTCATCCATCTCTTCCTCCTCGTCTTTTTTGCGTTCTTTCCTTCACCTTCTTCGATCTGTTTCTTCCTCTATGGTTTTTTCTTCTTTTTCTTCGTCCCTTTGATTCTTCATAGTCATATTATTATTGTTTTTTTTTTATTTTTCTTCTCCAATTCTTCTTCTTCAATTCTTCTTCTTCTTCTTCTTCTTCTTCTTCTTCTTCTTCACACGTATTTATCTATCTATCTATCTATCTATCTATCTATCTATCTATCTATCTATCTCGTTATGTTCATAACTATCTATGCATATATGTTATTATTTTCATATCTATCTCATTATGCTCCGATCTATCTATCTAGCTAGCTAGCTAGCTATCCACGTCTGTTCATTATCTATCTATGTAAAGATCGATAAAACTGATATATCGAGAGAATTTTACCGAGAAAAAGAGCATACATACTACTTCACTTACTCGGTCTGTATATTCATAATTGTGTGTCTTTGCATATAACTATCACTATATAGTATATTTACTAATGTATGTTCATGTGTACCATTCTATATCTGTTTTCCTTACGATCTATCATATTACATCTCTCAATGTCTCTACATCTCTCCATTTCTTACTGTTTATTTTGCAACATCTACTAATGTATAATTTTCTCATTATATATCGTTTTATCTGTCAATAATTATCGTTTATTTTTCTCAACGTTTATCTTTTTTAAAACTATGTTAGTCTAATTGTTAAAGTCTGTGTTTTTTTTTTCTTTCGTATTGTGCACTTTAATGGAGCTGTTAATACCAGTACAGTGTAACCCGGATATAAGAGAAACCCGGATATAAGAGAAACCCGGATATATGTCTATCATTCTTACGGGTCTATTTTACTGTATCTATTAATTTCTATTCATGTTTACGTTTCTTAAAATTTCTTCTGTTAGGTTGGTGCAAAAATAATATCGCTTTTTGACGTTAAAAACTACGTCAAAAAACGATATTATTTTTGTACCAACCTAATAGTAGGTCTGTTAATGTATGTGCGTGTCTTTCTTTCTTATTGAGTAGTTTCCTATAGCTTGTTAATGTCAATTCTTCTTATGATCTAGGTTACTATATCTGTTAATAGCTTCGACATCAGACCGTATCTATCATTCTCAAGCTATCTTGATCTTTATAGTTGGGACGTAGCAAAGTAACGTACTTTTCAGAATTCATTATTACATTGATTTTATCAATATTATTACACCCTTACTGTTAGATTCCTCTAAAGCTTTAGAATTCTGATACCATATTGTACTGTCTTCTTTGTATATTTGCTGATTTTTTTTTTTATTTAAACCATCTATTCATCAGATATATTCTCTTACATTAGAATACTTACGGACATATCACGTCAAACCACCGCTTCTCGTGGGATCACCGAAGTTTAGCAACGTCGAGGCCGATAAGTCTCTAAATGGGTGACTGCTAGGGAGGACCGGGTGCTGTAAGTTTTGATGGTTGGTTGGTTGGGTTTTATGGCATATCAACCACTGTGGGTCATTTAATGCCAAATTAAAGTATATATATATATATATATATATATATATATATATATATATATATATATATGTAAGGTTGGTGCAAAAATAATGACGTAATAATGTCGTTTTTTGACATATTTTTAACGTCAAAAAACGACATTATTGCGTCATTATTTTTGCACCAACCTAATATATATATATATATATATATATATATATATATATATATATATATATATGGTGTATATATATATATACACATATACCTATACATGTATTAAATATATAGTACTATTAAACGTATAGCTGGCAACATTATTTTTTTTAAAAAAAACGTATAGCTGGCAATAATTATCTTTCCAAAAAACGTATAGCTGGCAACATTATTTTTCCGAAAACACTATCTGAGGCCTTGTTGTCGGACGTAGTTTATCGTCATACCCAGGACGCGGATGTAGTTTATCGTCATACCCAGGACGATGTAAGTTTTGATGTGCGGTTGGTGTAGACAACGGCTGGAAATTGTTAATTGGATTCCAGAGTTCCAATTCTAGTTAGTTTTTGTTATGTTCACTTACGCGCAAATACCTGCAGCTTTCCCCCCAGAGCTATGGGTTACTTAGTGGGACTTGTGTAAGTAGATTATTATTGTCTCCAAGACTATCTTGCAATCTAAAAATATTTTCTGGTTTTTAATAGCCGGCAACGTGTTGATAAAATGAAAAAAAAAGGCAACAAAAAAAAAATCTTATAACGGAATGAAGTTAAAATTTTTCTCCGTTGTGAAATATCGCTGTGTATCATTTTCAGTACACAATAACAGATGTTCTTTTGCCAAGTGTTGTGACCAAAGTCCATCTTTTTTCGACCAAATATATTCCCTTATAACCCATATAAACGGGTTCAGGACCTGTCTACCTCCCCGGACGAAACTTTGCCCTTCGGCGAATCCTCGTCAGGGTTCCCCTCTGCTCAAGGCTGACAGTTCGATAGTAACGAACAATCTATACTACTGTTAATATTTAACAGCCTCCCCCCCCCATGAGGTATGTATGTGGCACAAGGCCTAGTTTACCGTGGGTTCTCCGAGGCTGGAGAACATATACATTCCCTTTGAACCCGCATAAACGGGTTCAAGAACTGTCTACCTCCCCGGACGAAAATTTGCCTTTCGGCAAAGCCTCGTCCGGGTTCAAGGCACATAATTCGACAGTTGAACAATCTAAACTACTGTTAATATTTAACAGCCCCCATCCACAAGTGTGTATGTGGCACAAGGTCCGTTTATTGTGAGTATTCCGAACCCGTAGGCTCGGCTAAAAATATTCCCTTTGAACCTGTCTAAACGGGTTCAGGGACTGTCTACCACCCCGGACGAAATTTTGCCCTGCGGCAAAGCTTCGTCCGAGTTCCTCTCTTCCGAGGCAGAGAGTTTGACAGTTGAACAATCTATACTACTGTTCCCCCGAGGCTTATTTTTCCTACTTTATAGTAAGTGGAAGAGTCCACAATAGCCTTATTAGAGGGAAGACACTACAACGCCAAAGGAATTTGCAATTTTAGAACACGTATTCTTAATGCCAGGTCTCTTGAAGCCGTAGAAACCATGAAGATCTTGCGAATCTATTCCTTTATTATTGATTAAATGCCATGACTCTTGCGAAAGATAGTGGAGAACTTTCCTGTTGATTTCTCCATAGTTTTGAATGCCGGGTACTCCTTTCCCAAAATTGATTAGTACACACACACACACACACACACACACACACACACACACACACACACACACACACATATATATATATATATATATATATATATATAATGAAATGGACAAAGTCCGACAATTATTTTATGTATATACATTATTTTTATGGATAACCGATTGCGCCTCTGTGGCCAAATCGGTAAAGGTACGTCAAGCTAAATGACGATTCCTTATAGGATGCAGGTTCGAATCCTGTCGGGCGAATATTTTCTGTGAAAATTTCTCGGATATTAGGGTCGGTAAATGTTGTTTAATACTGTTTATTATAAACAGAGCATTTACTTAAATATTTGTATCTATAAAAAGAATGTATAAACATAAAAATGTCTTAAAACATATATATATATATATATATATATATATATATATATATATATATACATATATATATATATATATACATATGTATATATATATATATATGTATATATACACACACACACACACATATATATATATATATATACCGTGTACACTACTCTGTGTTTCATGAAAGTATCTGGCATGAAATTCGGAGTAGCGAAAACATTGTGTGATAATATATATATATATATTGTCATCCACAGACAGACTGTTCCTCTGTCTCATAGCTCATCAGTGTGACTAAACATTCGATTGCCTCAAACCGGGATCGAATCGCGACTGATTTATTTTTAGACAAAGACGCTAGTGACCGGAGAACTCGATTCGTGTTAACGAAGAATCTTGCATCAGCAGCAGTGTATTTTATTTTATAAGCGCAGTACTTAGTGGAAAGTGCTCAAAATCAGTGATAGAGCTAACATTAAAAATTAAACCAGCTTGTCTGATGATCGCAAAAGTGTCACGAAATCACATCTATGCGACTGAATATATATATATATAATGTGTGTGTGTGTATGGACACATTACAACTGTAGCATCCACTTTTTTCGTTGTACACATACTATTCCTAATATATACCATTTTACCCATACATATAGCATACCTCAAACTATATCTTGATGATACACACACACAAACACACACCAACACACATACATACAGAAGTACACCCACCAACAGACATATATATATATTTCTTTTATTCAATTTCTCGAATGCACACGCCGGTAGGCATAATTCATACTGTTAAAAAAGATATCAAATTTAACACTGAGATTAACACCGATCGGTGACAGTGTGTTTCATGCTTGAATGAAATATTTGGTCTTGTTCTCAGAATTCAATTTTATATTTAAATTTTTATATACTTTTCTCTCTCTTTAATAATATTTTCTTTTTCTTCTATTTTCTTACACTCAGTAAAATCTTGCATGTCTTAAACATATAATATATCTGTCGATAAATCTGAAGTGTTCTAACGGGTTGGAACATGAACAACTTAACATCGACATGAACTTTCCGTACACCTCAATATAAGTGTAAATCGCTAAAAAAAAATACTCACTTCTAAGTTAGTTCTCTCTCTTGTGTAATTCTAGAATAAATAAATTCTACTTTTGAATCAGATGTCTTTTTGTCTCTATTTTGCGGGAAGGCGATTGTTCATATTTGCCAGTTTTTTTTTCCAGTGGGAATAAGTATTATTTTAGAAATAACATTCTCTGTGTGTGTGAGCGTATGTGTGTGTGACGAATGAATATTACACTCGAAATAAAATCACTGGTGTTATTAAAACTGAATATTATAAATGTCCATTTCCTCCGACACTTACACTTAAATCAGAAAGAATCAATTGCAGCTTATCGTACGGATTAAGAGGGTTGACGTTTTGGAAAATTTAACACTGACAGCAGATTGAAAGAGCAAGTAACCGCTACTTAAAATTCAAACATCGAATGAACTCCTCAACCCGAAAACAAACGTATCATGATCTGAAAAAGAGAAGGTTCCGAGCCGGAAAAAAAATATTTTGTTTTCAGAACATATCGGTAATTAGAATTGAATATGTCCGAATGGATCATGAAATTGATTTTTGTGAATCTTGTGCAAACGAGAAGGGAAAGAAATATAATGGGAGATAAACTGCAGATGTGGTCTTTTTCAAAAAGAAGGTCAACGCAATCATTTTTTCCCCAATCTAAACGTTTATTGATTTTTACCCTTAAAAAGGAAAGAAATTACATTCCCTTAAGCAGGCATCATTTCAAGAAAATATTTCTGAATGTCAATCTTGCCTTTTTATTCGTTCATTTCTTCCTTCCTATTTTCATTCATTTGCGTTATTTTTATTTTTTTATCTTTGCTTACTTTCTTAAAATTTATCTTAGGATTTATTATTCTTTATTTTGACCCAATTTTTCTCGACTGTTATTTATTTCTTCTTCTTCTTCTTCTTCTTCTTTTTCTTGTAGTTTTTCTTCCTCTTCTTCTTCTTCTTCTTCCTCTTCTTCCTCTACTTCCTCTTCTTCTTCTCCTTCTACTTCCTCTTCTTCTTCTTCTCCTCCTCCTCCTTCTTCTTCTTTTTCTTCTAGTTCTTCATCAACTTCTTCTTCTTCTACTTCCTCTTCTTCTTCTTCTTCTTCTCCTCCTCCTTCTTCTTCTTCTTCTTCCTTTTCTACTTTTTTCATCTTTACTTCTATTTCTTCTTTTACTTCTACTTTTCTTTCGTTTTTCTTCTTTTTCTTCTTCTTCCTCTTCTACTTTCTCTTCTACT
Organism: Acanthosepion lycidas; assembly: GCA_963932145.1. Lineage (NCBI taxonomy): Eukaryota > Metazoa > Mollusca > Cephalopoda > Sepiida > Sepiidae > Acanthosepion > Acanthosepion lycidas. The sequence continues at coordinate 52,956,319 of OZ010602.1, read as the reverse complement.
TCTCCTTCCACTTCCTTTTTCATCTTGTACTTCTTCTCCTTCTTCTTCTTCTTCTAGTTCTACTTCTTCCTTCTCTTCTTCCTCTACTTCCTCTTCTTCTTCTTTTTCTTCTTCCTCTTCTTCTTCTTCTTCTACTTGTAGTTCTTCTTCTTCTCTTCTTCTCCTTCTACTTCGTCTTCTACTTTTAGTTCTTCTTCCTCTTCCTCTTCTTCTTCTTCTTCCTCTTCTTCTTCTTCTTCTCCTTGTAGTTCTTCTTCTTCCTCTTCTTCTCCTTCTACTTCCTCTTCTTCTTCTTCTTCTCCTCCTCCTTCTTCTTCTTCTTCTTCTTCTTCTAGTTCTTCTTCAACTTCTTATTCTTCTACTTCTAGTTCTTTCTTCTTCCTCTTCTTCTTCTTCTTCTACTTCCTCTTCTTCTTCTCCTTCTTCTTTTTCTTCTACTTCTAGTTCTTCTTCCTCCTCTTCCTCTCCTTCTACTTCCTCTTCTTCTTCTTCTTCTTCTTCTCCTCCTCCTCCTTCTTCTTCTTTTTCTTCTAGTTCTTCTTTTCCCTCCTCCCTCCTCCTCCTTCTTCTTCTTCTTCTTCTTCTTCTTCTTCTTATTCTTCTTCTAGTTCTTCTTCTACTTCGTCTTCTTCTTCTTCTTCTTCTTCTTCTTCTTCTTCTTCTTCGTTTTCTACTTTTTTCATCTTTACTTCTATTTCTTCTTTTACTTCTACTTTTCTTTCGTTTTACTTCTTTTTCTTCTTCTTCCTCTTCTACTTCTCCTTCCACTTCCTTTTTCATCTTGTACTTCTTCTCCTTCTTCTTCTTCTTCTTCTTCTTCTTCTTCTTCTTCTTCTTCTTCTTCTTCTTCTTCTATTTGTATTGTCTACATCCTTCATCCTCCGACCGTCTTAAGATTTTGATATTGCTGACAAAAATATAATAAACATTCCTAATTGCTCACTATTAAATCTAATCTGAAAAATTAAAAAAGTCAATCGCTGCTGTAAGAATGGAAACGTACATAAATCACCCCAGTTTTTAGCGAATATCTGTGTTTAAATCCCAGTACACGGATTTTAGAAGAGTGGCAAAAACTGTTTAATTTTGTCAAAAACTAAACCTCGAATCCAGTAAGAGTTTTAAGAAGTATTGCGTCAAAATAACGTATTATGTATAACGTACTACGTTTTATGTATAAAGTATTTTGTATTATGTAAAAACAAAAGTATTATTAATTCATGAATTTATAGA
>OZ010602.1:52939781-52949781 GCA_963932145.1 Acanthosepion lycidas | reverse complement strand
ATAGGAGAGTCTTGGATTATCAGCAGTAATAATGACTGTAATAGTTATATATATATATATATATATATATATATATATATATATATATATATATATATATCCATACAAGTTTCATTGATTAATATACACAAGTGATGTTTATTTATTTTATGTAAATTCTTTTCATAACGTCTGATAAGCTTAATAACATTATCATTAAACGAAGAAAGAAAATCACAATATTGATCCATATTTTTTAATCCAATCTAAGCTTTTGACTTGTATAAGCCATTATCATATGTGACAATTACATTACAATATATTAAGCAATACACGGACAAGAATGTGATGATAGTCTGTTTCTGTTTACGTGGATGATTTCCAAGCAATGATAAACACGTGCATATAAGACGCTGGAAGCGAAAATCGCACTGCAGCTCATGTCGTCACACATGACCACGCATGAGGGAATTCGAGAAGTATTAAGTATGGGAATCCGTTCGTATAAACCAATGGCTTCTGTTACAAATTATAGACTTTTAAGGATATTTCTGGAGATATGTGGAGCTTAGATTGGATTAAAAAATATTTATCAATATTGTGATTTTCTTTCTTTGTTTAATGATAATGTTATTAAGCTTATCAGACGTTATGAAGTGAATTTACGTAAAATGAATAGACAACACTTGTCTATATTATCTAATGAAACATGTATGAATAAAAAAATGGTGCCTAAATACATTCAATATATATATATATATATATATATATATATATATATATATATATATATATATATATAATAGTAATAGTTCTATTAATAATATATATTAGTAATAATTATATATAATAAGAATAATAGGTATATTAATAATAGTTATATATATATATTGTAATAGTTATATTAATAATATATATTAATAGTGATAATTATATATATTAGGTTGGTCCAAAAATAATATAGTTTTTTGACGTATTTTTTAACGTAAAAAACGATATTATTTTTGCACCAACCTAATAGTTTTATTAATAATATATATATATTTATATATATTGTAATAGTTATATTAATAGTAATAATTATATACATAATAATAATCATATTAATAGCATATATTAATAGTAATAGTTATATTAATAATATGTATTAATATTAGGTTGGTGCAAAAATAATAACGTGATAATGTCGTTTTTTGACGTTAAAAATACGTCAAAAAACGACATTATTACGTCATTATTTTTGCACCAACCTAATAGCAATAATTATATATATTAATAATAATAGTTATATTAATAACATATATTAATCGTAATAGTTATATATATATATGTGCTTGTGTGTCAGCGTGTGTAAAAATTAAGGTATAAATAAAACATATCTTAAAAAAACACATATAAATAAAGGCAACAGGAAAACTTTTCTTTGGAACCGCCTTTTAGTCTATGATAGAATTCATTAATATCATTTCCCTTGATAAGATCCATCAGAGGATGAAACGCGTTGGTGATGCAAAGGTTTCCTGTTGATTCTATGCAAAATTCCATTTCTTCTTTAGAAAGCTGAAAGTTTGAAATAGTTCACGATTACGTCTTGCGTAACATTAAAGGGGCCGTTGTGTTTAATTTAATCGATTTGAGTGATTATTTGTTGCGGAAATATACCTTAAACAATTACTCTTCGATAAATATTTGATTTCACCGAGCCATTTCACGACACATACGCTATCGTTACGAGCACGAACAGTAAATTTGGTTGTTAGAAGTTGAATTTAGTAGAAATCAAGTATTCATTACTAATTTCCCGATGAAAAAAAAAAAAGAAATTTAATGCGTCTCCATATTCAAGGCATATCAAAAATGCTTTTGCAAACGTCGGGGTCAGGTTCCTCACAGCAAAAGAAGGACAAATGAATATGATTCCAGGATACTGGCGAAACTTTAAATTACTTTTATTAACAGAAGATAATGTTAGAATACACGCTGTTATCTGTATTCAAATCAGCCTCACAGTAATGCCGAGTAAGTAAGCTAAGAAGAACTCTTCCGGTGGACCGGTGTTACTTATATAGCAGTTCCTCATGAAAGACATTCATGCTGGAACCTACTACAATCCAGATCATGTTACAGAGATAGCATCTGTAATATTTTCATGGGACGTTACAATACGCATATGAAGAAGCGCTTTTTCTATGTAAAATGTGCGTGATTTTAGTTTGTTTTACTACACACATTTAAACTTTGAAGACAGAGTAGCCACAAATGTACACGAATGCAAGTTTAACCTTGTCTACTGGACAATACAGCGCCATCTACTGTAAACTTTCTTTAAACTTAATAACTAAGAAACTAAGAGTTTGCAAACATATTAGGTTGGTGCAAAAATAATGTTAATATGTGAGAAAACGACATTATTTTTGCACCAACCTAATATATTTATTTGTTCTTTTTTTCTTCATACACCTTGTATATACAATCCACTTCGTTTTAGATGGCCGACAAGGCAAAGCTGGTGTTTAAATGAGCGACACTCTGCTGAAAATCGAAGTATATGTACTGATTCATTGTAAAATCTATGGTAGAAATGATTGTCAGACATTTTGCGCCAGCTTTTCCCTTAATCACAGTCATGGAGATTCAGAACGAGACACACCTGCTGTACAAGATTATGCCCCTATACACCAATGGTGTATAGATATCTAAACTTTCCATCAGTTCTTCTGTTTCTTTCTAAAATCATTTGGCGATAACTACGAGTGACAAACTGTGCTGCCCAGAGACAAGTTTTTCATGTGCCATGTTTGCTAATGACGTGTAAATCAGATGCTGTTCTTCAAAATATTCTCCCGAGATATGTCGGTGATGGATAGGCGTGAACAATGAAGACATCAGTCATCCTGTAGGATGCAGTAGTTAACACACACACACACACACACACACACACACACACACACACACACACACATATAAACAAAAGTTTGAAAATTTCCACAAAACAATGTTGTCTATGAATTCACTTGTTGTTCACTTTGGGGGTGTCTCTCTAGTTATACTTAAAGCAACGCATATCTTGTTTAAACAGCAACTACATTATCGCGTCGATTCACTTGTCACTTATCCAATAAGTGTACCATTAAACTGCACATCATCCCAAAAAACAAATTTAAGAAATCCGACAAATCAGTGTGAAAAACAAAATAGAAAAACGCTATATCACATACGCTGTAAAAAGAACATCTTTAGATTCTAGAAGAACTACTTTTAAAGGGAAACATCCATAATTTGTTAATAAATATAGAAATATATTACAGTAGGTACCTCAAATAATTTTCGATCGCCCAGGTTTAAAATGATTTTTTATAAATGAAGACGTCATGCAAAAAACATAAAATGCGAGATAATTAATCAAAATTTCGAACATGGATTAAGAAATTTAATGAAATAATGAAAAAATAATACTTTGGTGTTTCCTCTTAATAATAACGTAAACACTTTGACGTTAAATTTTTTCTTTTATTAAGTTTGTTGCCATTTTCACTATGCTGTGCTCATTTTGCAGCGAAAAAGTGGATGATCAAAAAAAACATGCCACGTGCCAGACATGGGCAGTGGAACGCGGTCTATCCCCGTAGATCCAATAAAGGGTTCAGTTCAGAATTCCCTGTAGTTTACCCAGTTCGATATACATCTGAGGAAGGCCAGAGAGCGCAATGGCGGAAACTTTGTGATAACAACAATAAAGATGAGGATAGTAGTCCGAATATAAATAGTGTAAGCATTATTAGTATTTTGTGTATGAATTGGAATGATTATATTGAATCAATTTCTAAGTCAGTTCCTGTGAAAGTAAGATCAATGTTGTGCCAGACAATTTTTTCTCGCCGGAATCTGTCTTGCACATTTATAAGCCTACCATTTGTTGTACCCCGAATATTCCAGCCACATCTGGTTTGGTGTCTCTGTTTTACATCTGGTGATTCTTGAAAAGTTCCAAGAAGAATCTGCATCGCTCTCGGTCCTGACCTGGCATCTCTACTTCAGTCACTTTCTCGCCTCCATCATGTTATTTTCGTTTAACTATTCTATAGTTATTTTCTGATGAGTTCTCCTTCATTTGTACCTCAAGTTTTGCGGGTCTGAATTCTAAAAGCTTTAAAGTCATTTGCAGTCAATCTGTGGATTATACTGCAACTATGCTCAGCTCACCTGTTATGGTCCAAGTTCCTTGTACCACGGTGATGGTCCAAGGTTAGAACCAATGAAAGAATAACACGAACACAGGTATGGAATACAAAGACATATTACAACAGAAATATAATACAAAGAAGTAGAAGTATTAGTAATGACTATCAGATTTGGTCAGAGTGAACTATGTTGTCTCGACAAGTATCACTATTCCAATGCCCTTACAATATACTCTCAATTATCTCTCCTCGTCTTACAATCTCCTCATACCTCTTGAGAGGCACAGTATTTATAATGTCAGGAATAGTCCATTATTATTAGGGGTAAGTTCCCATAACACCACCTTAGCTACAGTTTCTGGTAAATAACGTATAATCCGTATTTAAACAAGACCAATCACTTGAACCCCTAGTTCCCGGTGACTTGTAACTTCCAGTTGGCACAACCATAGAGGACTTCTGAACCAAATTCTCTCACAAGGATTAGGTCAACCCATGGTATTGTTTTCATCCACTCCTCAGTAGCTGCGATCCTCTCAAAATCCTTACACTAACACCTCCTTGAAAAATCGGCTACGGTGATATTCGCATGTGACGTTTTATTCATCCTGGGTATGACGATAAACTACATCCGACAGCAATGCCTCTTATCGGAAGCGTGGAACCTCATCTTAAATGCCGTTGTCCCCAGGTACATATTGACCCAGGGTGGTAGCACCTGTTAGGTTCCAGCTATGGGCTGATAGTGCCTCCTAAAAGCAACGATACATTTTTATAGCAAAATGTCCAACAATGCAACAATAAAATGGTATAAAAATTCAAGCAAAACATATTTTTTATAAAAAAAATACCAACAATATAATCTTGTAATAAAATTGCCAGAAATATATTTTATGATCTACAAATTACGCTGAAACAATAAAATTACGAAATATCTAGGTTTTAGCATTAAATAACCAATAGATGTTGATATCCCGCTAAACAAAATCAACCAACCAAAATCCAAATATTTAGATTTCGGCATTAAATAACCTATAGAGGTTAATATGCCACTAAACAAAATCAACGAACCAAAATCCAAATATTTTGATTTCGGCATTAAATAACTCATAGAGGTTGATATGCCACTAAACAAAATCAACCAACCAAAATCCAAATATTTAGATTTCGGCATTAAATAACTCATAGAGGTTGATATGCCGCTAAACAAAATCAACCAACCAAAATCCAAATATTTAGATTTCGGCATTAAATAACCCATAGAGGTTGATATGCTGCTAAACAAAATCAACCAACCATAATCCAAATATTTAGATTTCGGCATTAAATAACTCATAGAGGTTGATATGCCGCTAAACAAAATTACGAAATATCTAGGTTTTAGCATTAAATAACCAATAGATGTTGATATCCCGCTAAACAAAATCAACCAACCAAAATCCAAATATTTAGATTTCGGCATTAAATAACCTATAGAGGTTAATATGCCACTAAACAAAATCAACGAACCAAAATCCAAATATTTTGATTTCGGCATTAAATAACCCATAGAGGTTGATATGCCACTAAACAAAATCAACCAACCAAAATCCAAATATTTAGATTTCGGCATTAAATAACCCATAGAGGTTGATATGCCGCTAAACAAAATCAACCAACCAAAATCCAAATATTTAGATTTCGGCATTAAATAACACATAGAGGTTGATATGCCGCTAAACAAAATCAACCAACCAAAATCCAAATATTTAGATTTCGGCATTAAATAACCCATAGAGGTTGATATGCCGCTAAACAAAATCAACCAACCAAAATCCAAATATTTAGATTTCGGCATTAAATAACCCATAGAGGTTGATATGCCGCTAAACAAAATCAACCAACCAAAATCCAAATATTTAGATTTCGGCATTAAATAACCCATAGAGGTTGATATCCCGCTAAACAAAATCAACCAACCAAAATCCAAATATTTAGATTTCGGCATTAAATAACCTATAGAGGTTAATATGCCACTAAACAAAATCAACCAACCAAAATCCAAATATTTAGATTTCGGCATTAAATAACCCATAGAGGTCGATATGCCGCTAAACAAAATCAACCAACCAAAATCCAAATATTTAGATTTCGGCATTAAATAACCTATAGAGGTTGATATGCCGCTAAACAAAATCAACCAACCAAAATCCAAATATTTAGATTTCGGCATTAAATAACCCATAGAGTTTGATATGCCCCGAAATAAAATCAACCAACCAACAAATATGCATATGCACAAAAGCTGAGTATCATCTACCATGTATTCAAGTGTGAAAGCAGAATAACATATATCAGATTTTTATTACTTCAATGGTCCCAAGAAAATTAAATTTCGGGATTAAATTACCATAAGGCGTTGATATACCGTAAAACATATAAATCAATCATTGAGATCTCATGATCGGGAAACATTCTAGCCACTTGACCACCTTCTTCGTTTATTTAAACAACAGACACCATTTAAACAATATAATATCTTGTTAGCCCCTAACAACAGGGTATATACTTGAGGAAAGCCGGAGAGCACAACAGCCGAAACGTTGTAATATAAACAAAGATGGGGACAATAGACCGAATATAGTGTAAGCATTAATAGTACTTTATGCACATTTTAAATCAGCGACTCCTCTGGTGAAAGATATGATGCTAATCTCCAGGAGAGATACACATTGGGCCATTCTAGTGTCATGTTTTCCACTGACGTCTTGTTAAGGTTGATAACAGAGTATTGATGCTATATATGGACATTAACTGCCCAGTCTTCACTTTCCAGGCTTTAAAAATCGCCCCACCGCCCTTGTGGGTGAGAAACTATTTTCCAATCCCTTTCTCGTAGAACAAACGTCGCAAGCCTCTCGCTGTCCTTTTGCTATTTCCATGGTAATTGTTGACATCAAGTTCCACCGGTTCTAACTTTCAAGGCTAAGATCCAACATACCATGAACATGACAGGGAACTACACTCATTTCCTTCGCATTCTAATGGAGAAATGTAAGTCCCACTCAAGAAGCTTCTTCCCACGAACCACTGCTTTGTGGAACCAACTCCCAAGAGGATGCTTCTCCGATCACTACAATCTTAACCTGTTCAAGTCTAGGCTTAATTGTTATCTTCCATGCATAAAGTGTGCTCCTTATCTCTTACGCTGCAGCTGGAGTGGCTTTTGGGTGTTCTAGAGAGTGAAATTTCTTTTTGTATTTACCCTCATCCCCCCTCACGAGGTCAGATTGATGACACAAGGTCGGTTTAATGTGGGGAGCCAGAGCACGTACACCCGGGCTAGGAACAAAAATTACCCGAACCTTCGCAACCGTCGGTTGCGCTGGCCTCGGTGCTTGCACCGATCCTTCTTTCTAGTGCAATGAGAGGGCGCGGCTTCGAGCAGTTGTTCCCCAGGGCCGGCATCTCTCAGTATAATTTTCCCCTGTTGCGACTCTGTCTTTCAGGGAGGCGCTCCTGAGCGCACTCTGCCCAAAGACAGAGACACAACTGAGAGATGATAAATATACGTGCTACAAACTACTCGAGGGTAGATCATACACCACAGAGTGAACATTACTGTAGAAACAAATCAGCACTTTGCTTTGAATGCTGATTGTCTGGATAGGCAAAGTTGTTAGGAGAGGTTGGTTTGATAACGGGCACGATCACTCACATTTTTTTCTCTGTTGACATCGATAATGAAAAATATTTTATCAAGATATCTGACGGTGGCTAAAAGCACAGAGATAAGTAGATTCACGCCTTTCCTATGGATATGAGAGCGACCTGGATAAACAAAAAACTAAGTTTTTTCATTTTCTGTGATGATGATCGATCCACAGTTTTTTTTATTGCTATTCATGTACCTTATTATGGGTTAAATAGTTTCCACAACCATCAAGCGTTGTGAGTACGGCTACAACACAGAAGACATAATCGATCAGGGAGGGCTTTCTCCAATAACAGTAAGAAAGGCCCTAAATCTGGATATTTAGAAACAGGAAATTTCTGATAACATAGTAACCAATGAATTTGAAAAATTATGGAAGTATAAAAACCTGAAAATCGAAATAAAAAAAATGTGGAAATTGAAAACGAGAATAGTTTAACAGTCATAGCAGGCGTGCTTGGAATTATATAAAAAAAAAAAAAGACCAGCACACTAACAAAATCCATAGAAATCCCGGCTTAGGAGAAATACAAGAAAAGCAAAAACATATTTTGATAAGTACAGCTCGCACGCTATGAAGAACTTTGTTCATGTAACTAGTGATGTTATGGGAGATAGAAAAATAAATTACGGTATTAAGACAGCCCTATTTTTTTTTTTTTAAAGAAATTTACAGTATTTACATTATGCGGACTATTGTCCTCATCTTTGTCGCCATATTTATCACAACGTTTCGGTCGTTGTACGCTCCAGCCTTCTTCAGGTGGTTGGAATTTCGAACTGAACCCTTTATTTCGATCACTGGGGTACACTGTTCTAGTTCCACGTGCCATGTTTGATGGATGTCAGTTATCAGTTAATTTTCCCTCTGAAAGTTCCCCACTGCCAAGGACACATGGCACAGTGGATAAAGGCGTTGGTTAGATCCAGTGAGACCCAAAGAGTGTGAGTTCAATACCCGGTTAAGGCAGTGGAGAACTTTCAGAGGGAAAATTAGCAGGAGATAACTGATAACTGACATCCATCAAACATGGCACGTGGAACTAGAACAGTCTACCCCAGTGATCGTAATAAGGGGTTCAGTTCGAAATTCCAACCACCTGAAGAAGGCCGGAGCGTACAATGGATTGAAACGTTGTGATAAATATGGCGACAAAGATGAGGACAATAGTCCGCATAATGTAAATACTGTACATAATACCTCATCTCAGAAATATAGACAGACTAAGAAGAAATTTCTATTTCATATCATGTGGCAGTACATTCTTCCTTGTACCCAAATATGACGTGTAGTCAATTCTGACGCCATCGACCAATTTTTGTCCTTCGTTCGTATGTACGGCACCCCAGATTGAAACGACCTTTTATCACATCCTACCAACGTGGAGTAAAAACCAAGCGCATCTTCCCCGACCTTCGGGCTAGGATCAAACGTAATACAAGTTCTCTTATAATCCGAATATAATTAACAATGCAAATAATATTATGTAAATAATATCGAATTCTTGTCGAATCCATTACGTTCACTTATGTGCTAATAACCTTGGGAAAGGTATGAATGCTCTTCTTCACCCCCTTCTATCGGTAAATAGCAGAACAGACCGTGTTCTATAGCCTTGGGTGGCAACTGCTCTACTGCAAAAAAAAAAAAATGGTAACTTACTGCGGGAAAAAAATCTGCCTCGTCAGTCATGCATCGAACGATACATGATTACCTAAGCGTGTATCACGCATGGCACATAACTGACTGACAGGACTTTGTATGTCTTTAAGGCCAATCACCCGCCCATAACACAGTCATTTGTGTTCGCCCCATCTTTAAAAAACCGTTATATCCACAGACGGATATGCAACGTGGTTGGTCCTCATCTAGCATCCTGTCTACAGTCGATATCTCACAGACTTGCTGTGGCTTCCCTCTGTCTTTTCTACAAGTATTTTCATAGCAAGTTCTCTGACGAGCGACTTTCACTAGTTCCCAAATTACTTTAAGCGTGCTACTAGAGATAGAAGAAAGAGATATTTGTGGCGAACCGAGGAATATGTGTGTCCTTAAGCGACACGGCATACCAAAGAAAAAGGTTTAAAACGATCAGTTTTCAATGTTCGGTAGTTGTTATTTAACTATTTAGCTGTTTTGGAGAGA
>OZ010602.1:52897281-52934781 GCA_963932145.1 Acanthosepion lycidas | reverse complement strand
CTCTGTCGTACCTACACGTCCGTCTGTATTTATGACGGACACCAGCCAATCATATTCCAGTGAGGGGGAACACAGGTGTATGCATATTCCATTATATCAATAATAATAATAATAATAATAATAATAATAATAATAATGATAAATTGATTATCTTGTACCAGGTTGGAAAACAATTAATCATCTTGTATCAGGTTGCACGGGATTGGCACCCTCTGACTATAAAACCCGACATGACAGAATGCGCCAATATCTGCACTGGAAAATCTGCAACTTCTATGGGAAGGAAACTGAAAGAAATTGGTATAAACACCATCCAAACCCGGTTACGGAGATAGGACCTTTTACAATTTTATGGGACTACACTATACACACAGATAGAACAATCAATCCTAATCGCCCAGACATCGTTATTAGAGACCGTAAAACAAAAAAAGTGCCTCCTTATTGATATGCCAGTCCCTGAGAACTGCAGTGTATCTATGAAATCTTCAAAAAGCTATCAAAATGCAAGAACCTTCAAATCGAAATCTCAAAAATGAGGCACCTCGGGATATCAAAATCCTTGTAGTCAGTGGGACCCCCGGATTGGTTGGAAATGATTCCAGTAGACTCATTGAAGTGATTCCTGAAAGTCCACGTCTTAAAGAAATCAAAAAATTGTTCTCACAAGTACAGCCTACACCTTACGAAGGGATCTAAGTAAAATATTGTGTTTATTATATTTTTTAATTTTTCAGAGGAAAATATCATGATGCCATTTTAAACCTTAGGTCTCTGGGCGGGACCCGGAAAGAAATGTGTACACACCAGAAATCAAAGGAAATAATAATATAAATAATAATAATAATAATAATAATAATAATAATAATAATAATAATAATAATAATAATGTATTGACACCCATTGATTATAAAACCCGACACGAGTCAAACTAGTAAGCCAACATGAAACATGCACTGGAAGATCTGCAGCGCATACGGGAAGGAAACTGCAAGAAATTGCTATGAATATCACGCGGACTCGGTTACAGAGATAGGATCTGTAACAATTTTATGGGACTTTATATTACACACAGACAGACCAATCTAATCTAATCGCCCTGACAACGGGATTAGAGACCGCAAAGACAAAATATGCGTCCTTATATTATTTTGATATGCCTCTTTATCAAAATACAAGTACCTTGAAATCGAAATCGCCAAAGCGTGGCACATGAGGACAGCAACAACTCCAGTTGTAGTTTGAGCTTTCGGATTGATTGGAAAATATTCCAATAGATTCATTGAAGGGATTCCTGGTAGTCGATGCCCTAAAGAAATACAAAAAAAAGTACAGCTCACACCTTACGAATGACGTTATCTATGTAAAATATCTGTGATCTTAGGTGGTGTTTTTCCCTCAAAAAATGGTCGGTTAAAATGTCATGATGCCATTTCTGACCTTTGGTCTCGTGTTGGGACCTGGAAAGAAATGAGGATCCCTATATATAAAAAACAGGATGTGTGTGTGTGTGTCTGTGTGTGTAACGAATGCACGTTCGCAATTTTCGACGGATTTGCACCAAAATTTACATGCACATGCTCCAAGTTAGCGGGAAGGCCAAGACCGACTTTGCATTTCCCAACTCCCATCGATAGTGGAAATAATCGATTTTTTCATGCTTCTACGGCAGTTTTCATGTAGTTTGCGGCTATTTTAAAATAAATCACATATATTGAGAGCCTATAGCTGGCTGCCACGAATAGGCAGGAAGATTCTATTGGCCAGCATGAGAGCCAACACCTGACTGACACGAATGTTAACTAGCATGCTAGCATGCAAAAAAAAATCAATAGGTCCATTCGTCACAAGTAGGAAGAGTTTAAATCTGCATAGCACTTTACTCCAATTGGCTCATTCACTTGCTTAAACTGAACGTTGATTCTGATTCCGTCCGCAGAACTGGGTTAGGTGTGAAAAAGTATTTGTTGTTAACATTCTTTTTTCATTCGTTTTTCCAGTTACGAGTCCTTTTTTAAAGCTGATCGTTTTGTGTTCATTTTGTTTAGTTCTTTTTTCGTAACAGATTTAATGTTTAGTATAAAGCTTAGAAAAAATTCGCAGTGTGAGATTGGCAAGAAATAAGGCATGTAGCAACATCAGCACGGCAAAGGGCACTCCTTTAAAGGCAAGGAAGGGCAAAAATATTTTAAGCCAAGTGATAGCGATTGCTGTATGAGTCGTAGGATTTTTGAATCAAGCACGGGCAACTCCGGGCTATGCTGCTAGTACGACATAAATCAAAGAAAATAAAATAATAATAATAAACAAAAAAAAAAAAAAGCAAAAACCTATTAAAATATCACGAAGTCTTTAGGTAATTAAAAAATCTCTTGGACCTGTATGTTAAGTTCATGCTTGTCATCGACAGTTTTTTTTTTTTTTTTTTTTTTTTGAACCCGTGCCCAAACACTAGCATCAAGAGGGAATTGAATCAGAAATCTGATGAAAAGCATATTGTCCACTGTTGCTAAAAGGTATAGGGATACCAACTGGGGTGCTGGATTGATTTAATTTGATTTGTTTGTTTAACGGCATATCAATTCTTCATGGGTCATTTAATTCCGAAATTCAATTATTCTTGGAAGCTTTGAAGTGATAAAAATATGATATATCTTCCTCTGTTTTCACAATTGAATAAATGGTAGATGATACTCAGCTTTTCTGCATATACATGTTTGTGTGGACATAATTATTAGATGCGGTGATATGTGTGTTTTATGTTGTAGTTCTGTTTTAGTTATATTTTGGAATACAGTTTGATTTCTTGAAGAAATTGTAGAACATTATATGGATTAATGTTATGAAAGTTTTCTTTCATGTTGGCCTTTTAGTAGTTTGACTCTGTTTAGCGAATATCAAACTCTATGGGTATTTGATGCCGAAATCTAAATATTTTTAACGCAGTTGTATGCCTTCAACTACAGTTTGTAGAAATAGTTGAAATGTAGTTGAAATGATTTGCTAGCCATTTTGCTTTAAAAACGTATTCTTGAACATTTTGTGTACCTCGAGGTGTTGTAATGGTTGGCAAGCTTGTCTCGCTAGAACACTTATGACTAAGTAGTGAGTTCGATCCTCACTGGGTGTCTCATATTTTCGGCCTTGTGCCACATCTGAGCCACGCTTGGAAAATCACTATTTTTGGTAATTTTATTATAAATATGTATTGGAGGTAATTTTTTGTATAAAAATGTATTGCTAGTATTTTTACTATAAAACTGTATTTTTATATTTTCATAGTGTTTGGTTTGTGGTTGGGGGTTCACTATTTGCTTATAACTGGGACCCTAATAGGTGCTACCATCCCGGGTGAGACAACAGCAGTTAAGAGGTGGTTCTACGCTCCTCAAAACCTCCAATCTTCAGGTCAGAAACCTTGCTGCCAGATGTAGTTTATCGTCATTCCCAGGACTAGAGGTGCTAGAGATTTTAAACTTGCTGTCATTCAAACTCCAGCCATAACTACCTGGCACTTGGCATGGAAATTGTAGATACATTAAACCTTAAATAGAAAATCTATTTTCCAAGTAGGTGCTTTTCACAATGGTGTCTACTTTCAATGTATTTATAATCGTGCTCAACGAGAAGGATTTCCAAAAATCAGTTTTGCGGTCTTGATTCGAAAAGCTTTAACCTCCTGCAGTCGAACCAAATTAAATTTAAAAATAAAACACTTTTGAGAGAAAGAAATTTTAAGAACTCGTGATGAAAGAGATCCCACTTTCACTTGAATTTTTGAAAAAAAAGAGGTAAAAAATTAACATAATATCTAAAATGGGGAATACTTACATTAAAAAGAGGACGAAGGAAAAAAGAAACGAGCTGATAGAAGGAAATACGAGAGAAAGAAAGGAAGGAGCTGACAGAAGGAAATAAAAAAGAAAGAAAAAAGGAAAAAAGAAAGAACAGAGCTACAATGGACATAAATAAATAAATGAATAAATAAAGACAGAAAGAAAGAAAGAAAGAAAGAAAGAAAGAAATATTTGAGGATACAAGATAGCACTGAAGATCACAGAGAAAGAAAGAATGAAAGAAAGGAAAAAACAAAAGACCTGCAAAGAGTAAAGAGAAAGGAAGAAAGGAGGCGAAAGAAAGAAAGAAAGAAAGAAAGAAAGAAAGAAAGAAAGAAAGAAAGAAAGAAAGAAAGAAAGAAAGAAAAAGAATAGAAGTACAAGATGGAAAAAGAAAGAAAGGAACTGAAAGAAAGAAAGAAAGAAAGAAAGAAAGAAAGAAAGAAAGAAAGAAAGAAAGAAAGGATAAATGAAAAGAAAAGAAGTACAAGTAAGGAACTGAAAGAAAGAAAGAAAGAAAGAGAGAAAGAAAGAAAGAAAGAGAGAAAGAAAGAAAGAAAGAAAGAAAGAAAAAAGAAAAGAAGTACAAGATGGAAAAAGAAAAAAAGGGAGTGAAAGAAAGAAAGAAAGAAAGAATGAATAAATGAAAAGAAAAGAAGTACAAGTAAGGAACTGAAAGAAAGAAAGAAAGAGAGAAAGAATGAATGAAAGAAAGAAATGAATAGAAGTACAAGATGGATAAAGAAAGAAAGGAAATGAAAGAAAGAAAGAAAGAAAGAATGAATGAATAATTGAAAAGAAAAAGGGTACAAGTAAAGAACTGAAAGAAAGAAAGAAAGAAAGAAAGAAGAAAAGAATAGAAGTTCAAGATAGAAAATGAAAGAAAGAACTGAAAGAAAGAATGAATGAATGAATGAATGAATGAATGAAAAGAAGTACAAGTAAGGAACTGAAAGAAAGAAAGAAAGAAAGAAAGAAAGAATGAATAAATGAAAAGAAAAAGGGTACAAGTAAAGAACTGAAAGAAATACAGAAAGAAAGAAAGAAAGACAGACAGACAGAAAGAAAGAAAGAAAGAAAGAATGAATGAATAAATGAAAAGAAAAGAAGTACAAGTAAGGAACTGAAAGAAAGAAAGAAAGAAAGACAGAAAGAAAGAAAGAAAGAATGAAAGAAAGAAAGAAAGAAAAGAATAGAAGTACAAGACGGAAAAAGAAAGAAAGAAAGAAAGAAAGAAAGAATGAATGAATAAATGAAAAGAAAAGAAGTACAAGTAAGGAACTGAAAGAAAGAAAGAAAGAAAGACAGAAAGAAAGAAAGAAAGAATGAAAGAAAGAAAGAAAGAAAAGAATAAAAGTACAAGACGGAAAAAGAAAGAAAGAAAGAAAGAAAGAAAGAATGAATGAATAAATGAAAAGAAAAGAAGTACAAGTAAGGAACTGAAAGAAAGAAAGAAAGAAAGAAAGAAAAAGAAAGAAAAAAAAGAAAAGAGCTGAAAGAATGAACATCAATAAAGAAAGGAAAGATCTGAAAGAAGAAAGAAATTTTGGTGGATTCACAATGGCACAGAAGATCACAGAGAAAGAAAGAATGAAAAAAAGAAAAGACCTGAAAAAAAGAAAAAGAAAGGAAGAAAGAAAAGAGGTGAATGAAAGAACTGAAAGATGAAAAAAATTACGAAAGAAAGAAGCTGAAAGAAAGAAGGAGCTGAAAGAAGGAAAGAAAGAAAGAAAGAAAGAAAGAAAGAAAGAAAATAGCTGAAAAAAGGAATATAAATAAAGGAAAGTGTTGAAAGAAGAAAGAAAGAAATATGGAAGATTCACGATAACAGTGAAGATCACGGAGAAAGAAAGAATGAAAGAAAAAAGAAAAGAAGGGAGAAAAGAAGTGAAAAAAGAAAGAAAGAAAATTGAAAAATGAACAGTGAAGACAGAAAGGTAGTAAGCAATAGTAGAGAAGAGAATAAAGAAAGCATGAAAGAAGGAAAGATAGACAGGAAGATGGGGGGAGGGGGAGACATAGAGAGAGAAACCGATAGAGAGTCAACAACAAAAAAAGAAGTAAAATAAATCACATATCTAAATAACGTCTGAATGGCGATTACTGATTTAAAAAAACAAACTCTCATTCAATCAAATGCGAAAGGAGAACACAAAATTAAGTAAATTCTAATGCAATAAGAATCACTTTTTCTTTTTATAAAACAAAACATTTTTCTAAGATTTTTATTATATTTTCTTTTATTTCTGTAGAATGTCTCTATTTCAGTAAACGTATTTTGCATTGATTTCCATCATTTTGATCGAATTTCAAATTAAGAATAAACAGACTGGCCCAGTCAAGAAACCTCCAATGGTTTTGGTAGATCTTAAAGATCTTTTAAGGTCTTACAATCATCATGGAGTTCAAGAACCATTCAGTTCTTCTCAGCACCACGATAATGATAATTTTCATCATTGCTTCATCCATTTTATATTAAGCAATGTCGAGCCTTGTCAGTACCTAGATGGGTAACCGCTTGGCAATCAATCAATCATTAAAACAATTATCTTTCTAGTCTATATCTTCCGTCAAAGCTTCCATCCTCAGAAAATATTGTGGCTACAGATTTGTTTTTCATGCTAATTTTAAACCAGTAGAAGACCAGAGAGACATTCATGATTCAGGTTTGCTGAATGATGTGTACGATATAAATGTAAGAGGAGGAAGACAGAAGTTTGGTAACGACCGAGGTTAGAGCGATGAAGAGGTTAATATAGGAGATTACGGGGAGCCGCGTGTCTTTTTCGGTTCTGATGAGGGAGCTGTCAAAATGGAACGTCCTTTTGTTTCCAAAGGAATAAGTAGAGAATAAGGGTGATTTAACATTTTCTTCCGGGTTCGAACCAGAGACCTAAGTTCAGAAATGGCTTCATAAGATCATTTAAAAAAAAAATTTAGGGAATCTCAGATCAAAGACAGTTTACATAGATAAAGCCATCCGCAAGGTGTGTGCTGTACATGTCAGTAAAAGTTTTTGCATTTCTTTAAGGCATGTGTAACCAGGATGACCTTCATGAGTTTATGGGAACCGTTTCCAATCAAGCCGAACGCTCCGACTACAACTGGAATTATTGATGTCCCAATGCGTTACATTTCTGAGATTTTTACTTCAAGATCTTTGTATTTTGATAGTTCCTTTTTTTTTTTTTGAGATCTTAAAAGAATCATTACAATTTGCAGGAACAGCCATGTCTATAAAAAAGCACATTTTGTTTTTGTGGTTTCTGATTACGATTATTATTATTATTATTATTATTATTATTATTATTATTATTATTATTATTTCCTTTGATTTCTGTACACATTTCGTTCCAGGTCCCCCCACCCCAGAGGCCGAATGTTAGAAATGGCATCATGACATTTTTTAATATGTCATAATATTTATTATAACATTTTACATAGATAAAGCCCTTCGTAAGGTGTGGACTGTACTTGTCAGAACAATTTTTTGTATTTCTTTAAGGCATGGGCTTCCAGGAATCCCTTCAATTAGTCTACTAGAATCTTTTCCAACCAATCCGAGGGCTCCAACTACAACAGGGATTGTTGATGTTCCCATGTGCCATATTTTTGAGATTTCGATTTCAAGGTCCTTGTATTTTGATAGCTCTTTGAATATTTTCAAATATACATTGCAGTCCGCAGGGGCTGCCATATCAATACGGAATCACTTTTTTTGTTTGCGGTCTCTAATAACGATGTCTGGACGATTAGGATTGATTGTTCTATCTGTGTGTATAGTGTAGTCTCATAAAATTGTAAAAGGTCCTATCTCCGTAATCGGGTTTGGGTGGTGTTCACACCAATTTCTTTCAGTTTCCTTCCCATAGAAGTTGCAGATTTTCCAGTGCAGATATTGGCCCACTCTGTCATGTCGGGTTTTATAGTCAGAGGGTGCCAATCCCGTGCAACCTGATACAAGATGATCAATTGTTTTCCAACCTGGTACAAGATGATCAATTTATCATTATTATTATTATTATTATTATTATTATTATTATTATTATTATTGATATAATGGAATATGCATACACCTGTGTTCCCTCTCACTGGAATATGATTGGCTGGTGTCCGTCATAAATACAGACGGACGTGTAGGTACGACAGAGTCTAAGTCTATGACGACGCCCATTAGACTACGCGATTGGCTATCCTATTGGTCTACACCTATTACCTGCGATTACAACGAGTACCGGTCGATTACTGCTACCGTGTACTACTTTGTTATAGTGACCAAACCCACTTAGCTACTTCGTTCAAATATATCCCTTTCCGGGATATATCAATTATTATATTAGTACGTCGTATCATTTTAGCAGAGAGTAATTGTCAGTGTCTACTACCAACTCCACTTCGGGGTGTAAGAGTAAAAAAATAAACTGTAGGCGAGTTTTCTATGCCCATTTGAGATGTCTAGTTTAGATAGAGAGGGTTTTGCGGATTTTATGTGCAGTTCCGCACAAAATAATTTTTTTACATTTGTGATGTGTCCCGGAATCTGACTCATATGATTTTCTGTAGTATTCTTTATCATATCCAATGTCACTATCACAACACGGATAATTGTAGCTTTAAGTTTCCCCATTTTTATTGCTTCGATTTGTTGGTCTTTATAAGTTGACAATTTTTTATCTTTTTTTTTTTTTAGGAACACTGGAACCCTGTTGGCAAGTCATATCAATTAATGGTCAGTTTCTTTTTTAGGAATCTCATATGACGATGTCTGGTCTATTTGCATCAATTTCCCTGTCTGTATGTAATCTATGGGCGCATGACTGAGTCGTTAGAACATTCGCATTCTAACCATAAAACCGACCATGGTCAATTTGTCAGGAAGGAGACTTCCTGATGTTATCAGCCTGAAAACCATAACACGGGTTGACCCAAGCCTTGTAAGTGAAGTTAGGTAGACAGATACCTTAGTGGCCGTCGATAGCTCCGCTAGCCCGAAATCACAAGTCATCGCGGCCGAAGGCTTGAGCGTGATGGCCTTGTTCAAATTGTTGATCACGCTAGATAACGCTCTCTTTCCCAGAAACTGTAACCAAGGCTTACTCAGTATAGTTGCAGTATAAACCACAGGTGGGCTCTGCGGGTGTTGAATAAACACAAATACGTCTGAGCAAGCGTCTGCAATAGGGATTGGCTATCCGCTCGAGTAGACGGGTATCCTCGAATACAAGTGGCCAGCAATACACACATATATATATATATATATATATATATATATATATATATATATATATATACACGTATTGGGAAATTCCACAGTATAGTCACCCCATCACAATGCGTGACATCATTAGGGTAGCGTTTGTACATTGTATCCGCGAATGCAATGTCATATGTCGAACAAACATACCAATGAATATATTGTCCTAATCTGCCATGTCGAATAATAAGCATTAAATTTATGGCAGAACCGACACAGTCCTGGGTATGACGTTAAACTACCCCCGCGATCGGTAGATTGCAGGTTTTCCGGGTCGGGAAACAACTTAATTTCTGTTGTTCCCAGCTCCACCGGATTTGGTTTGGTTTGGTTTGGTTTGGTTTGGTTTGTTTTACGGCATATCAATCTCAGTGGGTTATTTAATGTCGACAAGATTTTTTATTGTTGGTAATATGTCTTTCTTCAAAAATCTATTTCTGGGAATATTTTTCCTTGAGGAAATCTATAGCTGGTCATATTTTTTTTCAAAGAATGTATAGCTTTTTGTATTTCTGGTACTTTTTTTTAAGTATTGCTGATAATTTTTCCTTCAAAAATTATTGCTGGTAATATATTTTTGGTATTACAAAGTATTTCTGGTATTAAAACCTTTTAACCAGCAATTAAGAGGTGGTTCCATGCTCCTCAAAACCTTCTGATCAGAGGCCTTGCTGTTATACGTAGTTTATCGTCTTACTCAGGACGCCAGCTCCACCAGATTGGTAGCATCTGTTAGCGTCCAGTTATGTGAAAATAGTAAAATCCCAAACAAAAACACTATAAACGTATAAAAGTACATTTTATAGTAAAAGTACCATCAATTTTAGATTAAAAAAAAAAAGTTACTAACATTACAATTTTAAAGTAAAATGACCACCAATACAATTTTATAGTAGAATTACCAAACACACAAAATATTTTATCTGTAGTTGAAGGAATACAATTGCATTCAAAATATTAAGTTGGTGCAAAAATAATGACGTAATAATGTCGTTTTTTGACGTTAAAAATACGTCAAAAAACGACATTATTACGTCATTATTTTTGCACCAACCTAATATGTTTAGTTGAAGATTTTGGGATTAAATAACCCATGAAGGGCATACTGGTAGCACATGCCTTAAAGAAATACAAAATCATCCAAACCGTAAGCAGCTGACGGGATTTGAGCAATTTTTTTGTTTTTAGTCTTGTAGGCATATTATTATTATTATTATTATTATTATTATTATTATTATTATTATTATTGGTGCTAAATTATGTACAAGTACTAGTAGTTTGGAGCATTTGGGTAAACATTTATTAATAGATACCACATGTCACATATATGCATCTTATATGCAACCAAATATGTCAATGTTATATGCTGCGAATGAAACTCTATAATCAAATGTTCTGATCCAAGTTAAAAAAAAAAAAAGAAAATATAGAATTTTGAATATTTACATTATTCGGACTGTTATCCTCATCTTCATTGCCATATTCACAACATTTTTGCCGTTGTACGCCCCAGGGTGATTCTAGTTCCACGTGCCATGCCCCTTCCAGATGTCTCAGTTATTTCCCTTTAACTCAACTCTCCAAGTTTTTTGGTTCACCACTGCTGTGGCCTGGTATTGAACTCCCAACTCTTTGGGTCTAATCACTGGATTTAGCCAACGTCTTCATCCACTGGGCTATATATCCTCGAGACATCCGGAATAGGCATGGTACGTGGAACTAGAACAATCTACCCCCACCCCCATCCCCGGTGGACGAAATAATGGCTTCGGTTCGAAATTTCAATCACCTGAAGAAGGCCAGAGCGCACTACTGCCGAAACTTTGTGAATATGGCAATGAAGATGAAAATAACAGTTCGAATAATGTAAATAATGTAAATATTCAAAATTCTATATTATCTTTTTTTTTTTTTTTTAATTTGGATCAGAACATTTGATTATAGAGTTTCATTCGCAGCATATAACATTGAGATATTTGGTTGCACATAAGATGCATATATTTTTAATGGTTAAAAACAGGGCCCCGGTCTTATATGTGACATTGAGGTATGTATTAAGTAAATGTTTACCCAAATGCTCTAAACTACCAGTACTTATATACCAGTAATACTATAGATAATCTTAACACACCATTTCAGTGATATAGAGAAAATTATTGAATATCTGAAAATCTGACGCAACATAATCATTATTCTTTTACTTCCTTCATTTAAATCTGTTTAAGATAGGCTTAGTAAATATTAAAATGCGAAGACTAAAAGCAAGCAAGAAAGAAAATTCAAAGATTCGAATTTAACTTACTTTTTTTTCAATTAAGGAAAATGAACGAAGCCCAAAGGGAAAATAGAAAAAAAATATATCAATCAGTGGCTTAACGTTATTCACAAGAAAGAGAATAGTTAAGAATAGAGACTTAAAAAGCCGGGCTGAATGAATAAGAGAAAAAGCTAATGAAATCAATTGCTAAATAAGGTGAAGGAATAATTAAAAGAATAAAAAGAATCAACATCCAAATCTAATTAAATGAAGTGAAAACAAAGCAATGACGTGAATGAGGAAGAAAGAAAGAAAGAAGGAATGAAAAGAAAAAAAGAAAGAAAGAAAGAAAAGGAAAAATAATGAAGTTGTTACAAAAGAGTGATAGTAAGTAAAAAACTCGGTGGAGTACAAACAGGAAATGAAAGATTTTTAGCCCAGTCGGCAACCAATCATAGAGAAGGAAGCTAAATAACGAACAGAAAATCGATAATAAAAAAAAAAGAAAAGAAAAGTGCATTAGCTAAAAGCCCAACAAGATAATTTCGTATAGAAAAGAGGAAAGGAAATCGAGCGATAGTAAGCGGTAGCTCGATAGAGTACAAATTGAAAAGAAGGAAAAAGAAGGAAAAAAGAAAGAAAAATGAGCTGAAAGAAGGAAAGAAAGAAAAATGAGCTGAAAGAAATGAAAATGAATAAACAGCAGAGATGAGATAAGAAAAAAAAAAGGAAATAAATAAAGAAAAGAGCTGAAAGAATGAAATAAGAAGGAAAGAAAGACTGAATGACGGAAGAAATAAAGGAAGAATGAAGGAAAAAGAAAGAAAGAAAAAGAAAGAGAGGATCTGACAGAAAGAAAGAAAGAAAGAAAGAAAGAAAGCAATAAGCTGAAAAAGAAAGAAAGAAAGAAAGAAAGAAATAAGCTGAAAAAAGAAAGAAAGAAAGAAAGAAAGACATGAGCTGAATAAAGAAAGAAAGAAAGAAAGAAAGAAATAAGCTGAAAAAAGAAAGAAAGAAAGAAAGAAAGACATGAGCTGAATAAAGAAAGAAAGAAAGAAAGAAATAAGCTGAAAAAAGAAAGAAAGAAAGAAAGAAAGAAAGACATGAGCTGAATAAAGAAAGAAAGAAAGAAAGAAAGAAATATGCTGAAAAAAGAAAGAAAGAAAGAAAGACATGAGCTGAAAAAAGAAAGAAAGAAAGAAAGAAAGAAAGAAATATTGGTGGACACACAAGTGAACAGAAGATCACAAAGAAACAAAGAATGAAAAAACGAAAAAATAAAAGAAATAAAGAAAATGGCAGAGAGAAGGGGAAAAGGAAGAAAAAAGGGGGAAAAAGGCATAAGAAAGAAAGGACTAACGAAAGAAAGAAAAGTGATGAAAAGGAAAATAAAGGAAGAATGAAAAGAACTGAAAGAAAGAAAGAAAGAAATGACCTGAAAAAGAAAGAAAGAAAGAAAGAAAGAAAATAAGAAAGAAAGGAAAATAACCGAAAAAGGAAAGAAAAGGGTTGAAAAGGAGGAAATAAATAAATATTGAAGGATACACAATAGCACAGACTATCACAAAGAAAGAAAGAATAAAAGAAAGAAAAATAAAAGAAAGAATAGAGTTGAATGTAGGAAAAAAGAAAGAAAGAAAGAGAGCTGAAAGAAAGAGGAAAAACAGAGAAAAGCCGGTAGACATGCAACAAAGAGAGAGAGAGGGGGGAGCAGAATTAATTAATATAAGAATAAATGCAAAGAAGGAAAAAAAAATCAGTATTGCTATTTTTTTTGCAAGCGTAAGGAAGGCTGCGTGTTTTTCAACAAATTAAATAAATAATTTGGTAAACAAACGACAGTTCCGTCAAAACAAGTTTTGTTAAAGCAGGATTGGAACAGCGAGAGACGCGTGCCGACACAAGACC
Organism: Acanthosepion lycidas; assembly: GCA_963932145.1. Classification (NCBI taxonomy): domain Eukaryota; kingdom Metazoa; phylum Mollusca; class Cephalopoda; order Sepiida; family Sepiidae; genus Acanthosepion; species Acanthosepion lycidas. Next base: position 52,921,526 of record OZ010602.1, on the reverse strand, counting down.
TAGTAAACCCAACCAGGGGGGAGGGGATACGGAGATTCACGGGCAGAAGCTTCATGGTAACAGCCAGCAACAAAAATACCGATCATTGCCAACAGAATTAAGTGTATAATTATCATCTTTGAGCAAAATAGAAACAATATTTTTTACAGTGAGAGTCACCCTTTACAGAACCTGTTGGGCCACTCGAGGTAGTTAGGAGTCCATTTGTGTGCATATAGGAGGAAGATAATGATTAACTTTCGCCTTGACTAGGTTAAGATTGCAGGGATGGGGGAATCATTCTGTTGGGAGACGATTCCACAGGGCAGTGGTTCGTGAGAGGAAGCTGCTCGAGTGGAAATTCTCACCGATGGAATATGGAAGGAATGTGGGTGGCTTGCTGCTATGATAGATAGATAGATAGATAGATAGATAGATAGATAGATAGATAGATATGGACAGACATAGATAGATAGATAGATAGATAGATAGATAGATAGATATGAATCAGACTTAGATAGATAGATAGATAGATAGATAGATAGATAGATAGATAGATATAAATCAGACTTAGATAGATATTAGGTTGGTGCAAAAATAATGTCGTTTTCTCACATAGTAACATATGTGAGAAAACGACATTATTTTTGCACCAACCTAATAGATAGATAGATAGATAGATAGATAGATATTAGGTTGGTGCAAAAATAATGACGTTTTTGACATTTTTTAACGTCAAAAAACGTCATTATTTTTGCACCAACCTAATAGATATGAATCAGACTTAGATAGAGAGATAGATAGTGATGACTGATAGATAGATAGATAGATAGATAGATAGATAGATAGATAGATAGATGGTGAGTGAGTTAAGAAGAGAGAAAATGGGAGAAAAATGGGAAGTATAGTATCAAGTAGACGTTTAGAGTTCAGTTTAAATATAATCATAATAGCACCATATTGAACAGGAGTAGAGGGTTATCCTTTGTTTCTTGTTTAGGATTGGGTTTCCGGTTCCTTCTCTTAATGTCTTCTTATTCTTTTTCATTCTCAGTAACCCATTGCGTCTTTGATGGCATTATCACCTTGCTTGGGGTGAAATGATTAAAGAGAGCCTATTAATATTACAGCCGATTGAAAGGTAGAAAGAAAGAAAGAAGAAAAATGTAACGAAAAAGCAGAAAGAAAGAAAGAAAAAGAATGAAGCAAGAAGAATGTAATGTGAAGAAAGAAAGAAACAAGAAGAACGTAACGAGAAAACAGAAAGAAAGAAACAAGAAAAATTTTCTAAGAAAGAAACAACAATATAACGAGAAGGAATAAAGAAGAATGTAACGTGAAGAAAGAAAGAAAGAAAGAAAGAAAGAAAGAAAGAAAGAAGAATGTGATAAGAAGAAAGAAAGTAAGAAAGAGGAAGAATTCAACGAGAAGAAAGAAAAGAGAAGAGTATAATGGGAAGAAAGAAAAATGAAAGAAACAAGAAACAAGAATGTAATGAGAAGAAAGAAAGAAAGAAAGAAAGAAAGAAAGAAAGAAAGAAAGAAAGAAAGAAAGTGGCTTTACTGTCTTGCTTGGAGTGAACTCGCTTAAAAGAGAAAAAAGTAGAAATAAATGAAGAAGAAAGAAAGAAAGAAAGAAAGAAACAAGAAAAATGTAACCAGAAGAATGAAAGAAAAAAGAACGTAACTTGAAAGTAAGAAAGAAATAAGTCGAATATAATGAGAAGAAAGAAACAAAAAAAAACCCCAATGTAACGAGAAGAAAGAAAAAAAGAAAGAAAGAAAACCAGAAAAAAGAAAGAAATGTGAAAACAAAATAAAATTAAATAAGAAAAAACTTCAAAGATGGATGATTTTTTCGAAATACTATATTTTGAACAATATTCAAATTGTAATCTGTAAATAGTGAAAAAGGTAACGTGACACCACACCACTATCTTTCCCAATAATACGTGGCAATTCGCAGATAATAATTAAAAGAAATCTGTGAAGATTCTTCATCGTTCATGATTCTCTTTTCACATATGCATTGTGGAAAACGAAAGCATTGCTGTTTATCAATACTTATGCAAACGGCCATAACACAAATATATGTATATATACACATATTTTATATACATTTTATACACATACTTATAGACAATTATCTCATACATATAACAGAAAAAAATGCAAAAAGATTGTCTCATGTAAAAACATATTTTAAGGAAGAAGAAATTCAATTAAGTTTATGTCATTAAATAAAATCTTTTAATGAAAATATGATTTCTGGAAATAATCCAAAATGACCAGCAAGTCTCATGAAGAGAGGATATAATTCTTTATACTACTGTCCACCAGATACAAGGTCCGGGTTCCGCGCAGCGTAGAGGGTTTATCATAGAACAATCTGACAGACCCGTTTTTGGCTTCCATCAGTATGGCTGATGCTAACCTCCAGAAGAGTGACTCGTTGTACCTTTTCGGGCTAACATTCTCGACTGACATGAAGTGGAAAGACTGTATTGAATCCATTGCTAGATCAGCTGCTGCGAAAGTTGGTTACATGTGTCATGTTAGATAATTTTCTCTTCAGAATCTATCGTAAATATCGTCCAAGCTTAGAATACTGTTGTCACGTATGGTCCGGTCTTCCTGCTATGAATTTAGAGATTCTTGATAAAAATCCAAAGAAGAATCAGCAATATTATTGGTTCTAACCTGGCAATCCGGCTTCAGTCATTTTGACACCGCCGTAAAGTTGCTTACCTGTGCATCTTTTTAATAAATATTTCCATGGTGATTGCCCTCTCACAGACGTGGATTTTACGTATGGGTACTAATTAGGTTTTTCATAGACAGATTGAGGCATTATGGTGGGTGTTGTAAAAATGAGAAAGTAAGAATGCGTTGTTCTGGTGCAAGAAATATTGTGATATGTTTAGGTTAGTGATCGTGGCTAGCTAAGTTTAAATTTAAGAGAGAAGAAGACCGTCCTTTTCCCTATTCACCGTTTTCGCTTCGTACCACATTTCGTAATATTTAAAAAGAACTAATGCTCATCGCTATAGTGTTCTTCCTGAAAAACACTGTCGAACTCTCTACCTTCGGGCAGTGAGGAGCCGAGACGGGGCTATGCCTAAGGGCAGAGTCTAATCTGTGGAGGTACACAAACCCGATCCCGTATATGCGGGGTCTACGGGGAATTTTTGTCTGAGCTTACGAGCTCGGATTCCCTCACATAAAAACCCGGCTTGTGCCAAATCCTGTCTCGTAGGGAGGTCGGGTCAATATCGGCTCCTCGCTGTAGTGCCTAGATGTTATAATTTTAAGTGCTCTTCTAGAACTGAACTGACTGGACGCAAACGTAAATTCTATGCTAATAACTTCTTTTCTCCCAGTTCTTGTTTCTGGGTCTCTCTTCCGGCTGCATGCTTTCCAGCCAACTTTGATCTTCAAAATTTTAAATGCGATTTTTATCTTTATCTACTGTCTTCCAGGTTCCTCTTCTATTTTTCTCTCTTGTTATACTTCTGTTTTCTATTTCTTTTATACCTGTTAACCCCTTGTGTCTTAGTGGCTTTACTGCCTTGGTTGGGCTAAATTTGATGATAATAAAAATAGCAGAATATGCGCTCAAATAACGAAACTGTTTCCTGTGTTCAGCTCGGTTTAAGAACCCATAATCGAGTTGTGTCCATTTCATTATGCTGTCCTGCCAAATTTAATTCATATCTTTTCATAATAATGTTCACTCAGTTCAAGGTCTAAGAGCCATTCGAGGTAGAGGTTTGCAGAGTAAGAGTTAAGAGTCAAGATAACGGAAGATAACGTTTTGTCCTAGACTTGAACAGTTTAAGATTGTAATGATCAGGGAGTCAGTTCCACAAAGAACCTGTTCGGTGGGAACTTACATCTTACCAATAGAATAAGAAGGGAATGAGGGTGGTTCGCTACAGTCGGCGAGGTTTAGCCATGAAGGTTAGAACTGTTGGAATGTGCTTCTGTTTAACACTTTCCATGGAAGTAGCGATAGAAATATAAAGCCTCTTTGTTTAGCGATAGAGACAGGGTCTTTAGTTGTAAATTTAACACTTACGTATGTTTAGTCTTCATTAAAAGGACGAGTGGAATCAGACCAGAAGGAATTGTATCCATATGCAATCTTTGAGACTAGTGTAGGCGATGAATCGCTTGCAGAATCCAAGCATTAAACCATTCCAGCGAGAATATGTGCTGTAGACTTTAGCGTTGATTCTGTAGGAAATACGAGAATATGTTATGATTTGTTTGTTTTCTTTGTTTAACGGCATCAACTCCTAGTGGATCATTTAATGGCAAAATTTAATTTTTTTGAGAGAGTTGAAGTAATAAACATATATGTTATTCTGCTTTCACAACTGAATACATAGTAGATGATACTCAACTTGTGTGCATATACATATTTCTGTGGACATAATTATTAGAGGCGGTGATGTGCGTGTTTCATGTTGCAGTTTTGCTGAAGTTATATTTTGGAATACAGCTTGATGTAAATACAGCTTGGAATACAGCTTACAATGTAAATAGTGAATATTTACATTGTTCGGACTATCGTTCTCATCTTTTCTGCTATATTTATTACAAAGTTTCGGCCGTTGTACGTTCCTTCCTTCTTCAGGTGGTTGGGATGTCGAACTGAACACTTTATTTTGCTCGCTGGGGTAGACTATTCTTGTTCCACGTGCCATGTCTAATGGATATCAGTTATCAGTTACCTCCTGTTCATTCCCTTTATCCACTGTAACATGTGTCCTCAAGGGCACATGGCACAGTGGATAAAGGCGTTAGTTACATCCAGTAACAGGACCCAAAGAGTGTGAGTTCAATACCTGGTTAAGGCGGTGGAGAACTTGGAGAGGAGAATTAACAGGAGATAACTGATAACTGACATCCATTAGACACGGCACGTGGAACTAGAACAGTCTACAACAGCGAGCGAATTAAAGGGTTCAGTTCGACATTACAACAACCTGAAGAAGGCCGGAGCGTACAACGGCCGAAACGTTGTGATAAATATGGCAACAAAGATGAGGACGAGAGTCCGAACAATGTATTAGGTTGGTACAAATATAATGTCGGTTTTTTGACGTATATTTTAACGTCAAAAACCGACATTATTTTTGCACCAACCTAATAAATAGTGTACCTAATACCTCATCTCAGAAATATAGACAGATACAGATTGATTTCTTTAAGAAATTTTAGGATATTATATGACTTAATGAATTCTTTCTTGTAGGTTGTATTGTTGGTTGAATTCGTTTTGCGGCATATCAACACCTCTACGGGTTATTTAATACCGAAATCTAAATATTATATAGCTTCAACTAAATATATTTTGAATGCAACTGATAAAACGCATTGTTGTTAATTCTATTATAAAATACAATGTGTCCCCTAAAAAAATTTGACATCATTTCACAGGCCAATAATTTTGGCAAATCCTCGTTGAAATAACCTCAGATTTTCATAGGATGTATAAAAACAGATCAAGATTGTATATTTAATAGAAGAGGAGAGTACGTGCTTATCTCAATTCGAATCTTCCAGAGAGTTAGATCGGGCGTGGTGGAGATGAAGACAGTTTTCTGATGAAATGGCCGCCTCGGTCACCGGACCTATCCCCGTGTGATTTCTTTTTTTATGGGGATATGTGAAGGGACTGGTATATGTGCCCTCTCTTCCTGCTCGCATTGATGAACTCTGAGAATCACTTGCACGTTGGATAATGTTACCGGAGACAATACTACAGCGTGATTGGCAAGAGTGTAACTATGAAGTTGGTGCAAAAATAATGTCGGTTTTTGACTTATTTTTAACGTCAAAAACCGACATTATTTTTGCACCAACCTAATATCAACTTGACGTGTGTCAATGTCACAGGCGTTGCAGATATCGAACACTTATAAAATCGGTCCCATAATAAACTTATGACGTTCAACACATAAACTGTTCCATTTCGTTGAGCTAGACTTAGTAGTTTCCAAGATAATTGCTTTTAAAATTATGTCAAAATTTTGGAACATCCTGTATTGGTAATTCTACTATATTTTGTATATGAATGCGCATTGATGGTTTTTTTTTTTTTTTTTTTGAATATAAAATTAATTTCATACTTCCTCAGTATTTTGTTTTAGTTTGGAGGTTTACTATTTGCCCATAGTTGGGATATTAACGGGTGCTACCACCCATCGCGAGGGTGGACCTGGGAACAACAGCAATTGAGGTGGTTTCACGCTCCTCCAAACCTCCAATCAGACGCCTTGCCGTTCTTTAACATCTCTCAATTCTTTCTCTGCTTCACTCTCTCTCTCTCTTTTCTTATTTTTTTCTCTCACTCTCTTTCTTTCTATTTTCCTCCTCTCTCTATATTCCCCTTCTCATCGCTCTCAGATTTTTTTTTCTCTATCTTCTTATCTCCCCACTATCTTTTATTCTCTCCACTCTCTGAGTACTTTCTGGAACAGACATTTTTTTTCAGTATCATTAATCATTATGTTATTAAGACTATTACTTATTTCTTTTATTAGGTTAGTGCAAAAATAATGTCGTTTTCTCACATATGTTACTATGTGAGAAAACGACATTAATATTATTCCATGAAAATTGGAATAGAGACGTGATAAGAAGACATTGAATTTTATTCGTTACTGTCAATCGTTTATCTCTTACTATCGAACACTATAAACCTTGATATTGACGACTAAGTATACTTACTTTAAAGATATTATATTTAAGAAATAAGCCGGTGGACCGGGATTTTTCTTCTTCATTTTTTTTTTTTAAATATGTCTGCGTTTGCAAGAGTATGTGTGTGTGAGAGCGCTTTGCGCATGCCTGCAGACTATAGACTACTGTAGGTACCTCCGCTAATTAACTGAAAAAAGAGCATATGAGTATAATGAAAAAATGGCCCCAGACTTGAAAAAAAAAAAAAAAAAATGAAAAATGTTTTATCGTCAAAATCATTATGTTATTAAGACTAAAGACCTAATTATTTTTTGGTTATTTAATTATATTTTTAAATCCTTTCCAGAACGTTCGAAAGCTTTGTTCAAAATCATGTTCAAGAGGCGGGCTATGAATTAGCATTTGCTAATTTTAGCGTCTTTTTTTTTTTTTGCAGTGAAAAACTCATTGATTGGACATTCTTGCAAAAAATAAATATTTATCGTATTTTAATGAAACTTTCAGAACTTATTCACAAATGAATGACATTATTCTAGAAATTAAAAAAAAAAAAAATTATGTTTTTTTTTACATCTGTTACCCACCCCCCACGTCCACTTATTTAATTTGATAAAAATTCAAGGAACCCAATGAAGTAAACATTAATGCTTATATTAGTTAAATGTGACCCTCTGTTACCAGAAATCGTAAAATAAAAATATAATATAATTAAGACTGCTAATTGCTTTTATGAATAAAATATATTAAAGGTAATACTGTCTTAAGGAACATAATCGATGAATAATGGATTTTTACAGGAATTGTATTTTAAATACAATAATCCTGTGGAACAAATTCCAATTTTTTGTCTATTGAAATATAATTTTGATAGTTCTATGGAATTTGGATGTGCTGAGCACGAATTTTTACTCGGTTTTGCTCTTCTTTCAACGTATTCTCAAAAGGATTTTTCTTAATACCCGCTACGTCTATTTGCCGTTGTATATTAGATTTTATCTACGTACTTACTGTTATGGTATTGTTGTATTACGTATATTTTTAATTTTGTCAATTCTAACCCATTTCAATACTAGTAAATTAAGCCAAAAATACTATTGAATTCTAGAATTTTCTCGTATTTTCTCTAGAATATTTTAGAGGGACAACTAAATTATATAAAAGCCCATTCAATCGTTCAGTTTATTAATTTTGGCTGTTAACATAATTTTTAAATTGGTATACGATTTAGGGAGTAATTTTGTCATCTTGATTTAATAGTTGATTTGATTAGTCATAATTTATTCCTTCTTTCTATGTGTCGTGTCCTTTCAGGACGTAGGCGATCATGGCTCTCCACCTCCTTCTATCCCTTGCTGCTCTCAACATGTTCCTTCCCTCTGCCATCTCTCGCAGACGACACGTCCTGGGTATGACGGTAAACTACATCCGCGTCCTGGGTATGACGTTAAACTACATCCGCGTCCTGGGTATGACGTTAAACTACATCCGCGTCCTGGGTATGATGATAAACTACATCCACGTCCTGGGTATGATGATAAACTACATCCACGTCCTGGGTACGGCGATAAACTGCATCCAACAGCAAGGTCTCAGATAATGTTTTCAGAAAAGTAATGTTGCCAGCTCTAAGTTTTTGAAACAATAATGTTGCCAGCTCTAAGTTTTTTTGTAAAAAAGTAATGTTGCCAGCTATACGTTTTTTTGAAACAATAATGTTGCCAGCTATACATTTTTTTATTCCATACAAAATAGGCATTTAAAATTCATATAAACTGGATTTGGCATTAAATAAGCCACAGTGGTTGATATGCCATAAAACCCAAACAAGCAATCAACAATCGCAGACCACGGTCTGTCATCCACTTCGTCAAGCCCGCTAAGTATGGCATGCGTTGTTTTCTTTAGTCTCTCTTTCTCTTTATTCGACCCGTGAGTATCATATTCTCCAGGCCCTCCTTCCTCATAATGTGTCTCAGGAACTTCAGCTGCCTCTTCCTGTAAGGTCTAATCCATGTTTCTAGTAAGTAAGTACCTATATCGTAAGTTGCTTTTTAAACCAAGGCTGGAATTTCCGATGGTCCATAAATAAGAACATTAATTAAAGACAGCAATGTTCCTAATGTCATGAATGAACGCGAAAAAATGACTTGATAGGAAACATTTTAGGCAATAAAGGGGCTGATAACTGCGAATAAATCGTAAAACAAAATTGTAACGGACTAAAAAGAGTTAGCTTAACAATATGAGCATAAAAAAATATGCTTTTGGAATAGCCATTTTGACCACTATTTATTAGGTTGGTGCAAAAATAATGTTGTTTTTTGACGATTTTTTTGATTATCGTTCACCCATTTATCCAACTTTTTTGACTTCCCTGTTTGCTTTAAATGGCGAACGACTGTTGAGTGGTCGACCTCGAGTTCAACAGCAACTTCTTGTGTGGTTTTGCGAGGATCGGTTTCAATTAAGGCTTTCAAATGTTCGTTATCAACCGCAGTCGGTAGGCCGCGACCGTCTTCATATTCGAGCCTCTCGTCACCATTGCAAAATTTCTTGAACCACCGTTGTGCCACACGTTCGTTAGTGGTTCCTGGGCCAAACGCATCATTGATATCACGAGCTGTCTCGGCAGCTTTTCGGCCTAGTTTGAACTGGAACAAGAAAATCGTGCGGATTTGAATTTTGTCCATGCTGTCGAAAAGCCTGTAAAAAAATGAATGAAGAGATTGAGAACGGTAACGAATAACACGATTCGATAGAGCGAAAAACGCGCATCAAAATGATATATAACATGGCTATATATATCAATGAATTAATTCAGAAATCATATATAAAAGTAACATATGTGAGAAAACGACATTATTTTTGCACCAACCTAATACATTATTCGGACTATTATCCTCATCTTTGTTGCCATATTTATCACAACGTTTCGTCTGTTGTACGCTCCGGCCTTCTTCAGGTGGTTGGAATGTCTAATTGAACACTTTATTTCGCTCGCTGAGGTAGACTGTTCTAGTTCCACGTGCCATGTCTAATGGATGGCCGTTATCATTTATATCCGGTTAATTCCCCTCTCCAGGTTCTCCACTGTCTTAACCATGCCACGTGGAACTAGAACAGTCTACCCCAGCGAGCAAATAAAGAGTTCAGTTCGACATTTTAACCACCTGAAAAGGAAGGAACGTACAACGGGCAAAACTTTGTGATAAATATGGCAAGAAAGATGAGGACAATAGTCCGAATAATGTAAATAGTGTACATAATACTTCATCTCAGAAATAGAGACAGATACCATTTTGATCAATTTCGAAAATAATTTAGGTGACTAAAGTGACGACCAAGGGGAGAGTTTCCACCAAGTTATCAAAATTATGGAGGAACAGTTTTCCCTAATGATGGCTGATTACTGATGGTGCTTGAAAAGTGAAGTGTCATCAACAAGCAAAAACCGCTAGAAACTCTTGTAAATTAAAATTTTTGCCACAGTAAAAGTTTCTTTTTTAAAAATTTAAGTCATTTCTATTGTTATAACATAATTTTACTGTAGTTTCAACTGCTTGTATTCATGAAGCTTGAAAAAAAGAATTAACACCTGACTTAATTGTTTAGACCTAATTTGAAAAATCTGGAAAACTGCGCATAAGCTTTTGACACGAATCACGACTTGATAGAGCCAAAAATGATTTGAAATTCGTATTCAGCGCGCCAAAATTATAAAGAACAAAGCGTCACTGTTCCCTATGGTAATTTATAAAGTTTTATATTTTTTTTAATTCGGTATTAAAGTGATATTGTTATTAGGTTGGTGCAAAAATAATGTCGTTTTCCCATATATGTTACTATGTGAGAAAACGACATTATTTTTGCACCAACCTAATATTAATTGAAAACTATTTTTACCAATCATAACTTGAAAAGGTTATTACAATTTACTGACCCCCATTATTTGTAAAAAAAAACGTATGCGTATGAACGTACCGATTTTTTTTTTTTAGATATGGGTGCTCATACATGACATTATAGGGAAAATAAGAGCGATAACTATCTATAGTAAATTTAAAGCCAAAGTATATATAATTCAATAAAACATTTGATTACGAATTTTTTATTAAATTTTTAAGATTACTGAGTACATAAAAATATATAAAAATGGCACCGACGTTATATTCTTCAATTATTTTTATACAGATATATCTATAGTTGAAAAACATTAAATAAATAGCTACTGCCATGTTCAAAAATGCATTTCTGCGACATATTAAACTCAAAATAAGTAATATTTGTTTCAAATCAAATTAATTAAATTTTAAATCAGCTAATATTTCTCAAAGTTTCAGAAATATATATTTTATTTTTGGAACATTGTTTAATAAAGAGAATTACATTGCGATGAACAGTGCTTAAAAATTATACCGAAAGCAGTTATTTAGGAAAAAATACTTTGCTTTATTTCAAAAATTAATTTAAATTAACTGATTATTTACAAATATGTTTATGAATCCATAGATATGATCATTAATTCAGGTTATAGACATAATTCGACACTGCCCCCGTCCATTAAACCGGGGTGGGGGGGAGCAGAGGTGAAACCTAGAAAAATAATATTGTGAGGTTCCCAGCACTGTGGAACAGTTTCCCGAAGCTGCACCGTGTCATGGCACAAGAGATAGATTGGTGCTCGCCACATCGTTTGTGGCAGTTCTGGAATTTTTGTCATTGGCTTTAGTGTATCCGCTCACATCCATAGAGTATACCCGACCTTGTTTCGCAGTGGGGAGACGAGGTAAATGCTTACCTCCATCCATTAAACGTAATATTCTCAAGAAATTATTGTATGCCTTCACAACTAAAGTCGTCCTCTACGAATATAATGGCAAGATCTAGAAAACAGAGTATGTAAAATAATTACTAAACATTTTCTTTGTTTATTGTCATCAAATCGCAGCTTAGATAAAGTATGGGCTCTTTTCCATTGTGCTATGTTCTTGTCAAATACAGGAAAGAAGAAAAACATAACTTGCGCGGTTTAGCTGAAAGTGAGAAATGAAAGTTTTATATTTCTTTCTTACACACAGACGCGTGAGCGCACGCACGCACACACACATAGACACACGGACACATACACAGACACCCACACACTCACAGACACACACACAGACACACAGACATATATATATATATATATATATATATATCATTGTATGCTGGTGTTAATAAAATAGTGCTAGCAGTGAGAAACATGTATATTTATTAATATATATATATATATATATATATATATATATATATATGTTAACTCTATTTCTGATATTGAGCGCTTTCTAATAAGTACCACGCATATAATATATAAATAATTATACATATATATATATTTATTTATATTTATATACACACACTTTTCACACACACACACACACACACACACATATATATATATATATATATATATATATATATATATATATATATATATATATATAATCGACTCTCCCGTTGGTTTCGACGAATGAGGATCTGACCGCTTTATTGATTCAGTTATGAACTTTTGTGCGATAATCTTATGTGGTATTTAAGACCCGCTAGTGATTTACAATGGATGCTACACATGGAGCAAGAGTTAAGATTGTAGGGTGAGATCACTGTTAGATTGGCTGATCTTTTAGATCTTGCTCTCGCTAGTTGAAGGTGATTTAGACAAATCGAGCTTAAATCTTTGTTTAGCATTCAAGTAGCGCAAAAGATGTTACCTACTTTATATATACCTACACACACACGCACACAGACACACAGACACAGACACACAGACAGACACACACACACACACACACACACACACACACACATATATATATATATATATATATATATATATATATATATATATATATATGAATGTTGAATATTAGCTAGTTTGCCAGTGGTTTAGCACACAAGTAGGCAAGTGTAGCCAAAGCCAAACTGACTTGAGTCATTCATGGAGAAATATATAGGTGAATAAAGACCCCTCATGGAAATGTATTGGGAAGGTCCATTCTAGCAAAATGGACCAACCCAACTGGTGTATTAGGCACTCTCCTATATAATAAGGTAAAATCAGATGGCTTGCTTTACAAGGAAACAGAAGGAGGCAGCCATGTTGGCAGGTAAGTCACTTGACTTCTACAATGAATACACCAAATTTATATATATATATATATATATATATATATAAGTGGACATTCACGTCAACACTCAGAAGCGACTGTCTTTTTTAGATATGAGCGTACGAGAGAAATTTGAAGTTTAAAAGCAGTAATTTGACCTTACTATCCAAGCGCTACCTCTGTAACTAAATGGTTTAGTGCGTCAGGCTATATGACGGTTCCGTGTAGAGATACAGTTTCGATTCCTGTCGGGGGACACATATTCTTTATGAGATTTCTCGGACATTCTGGCCGGTAAATTTTGTTAATACTGTTTATTATAAACAGACCATTTAATTAAATATTTGTATCTATAAAAATAATGTATAAACAGAAATATATTTACGTTATTTTATGTAAGCGTGTATTTTCTAGCGGTCTGTCAATGATACCAACATTGATACTGCTGTTACATTTAGCTTTGTTTACATATATCGCTCATATGCTTTTCGCGTTGTCTGAAATATTTCAAAAGCGAGATGTTTGGAAAAAGGTGCTTAAACTTAATACATTATAAAAAAGCTGAGTAATCAATATTGTTTGTAACCCTGGTTAAATTGATTTCTGGTAATTTGCGCTACGGTGTTTATAAGAAAAAATCGGATTACAAAAAGCTAAAAGTTAGATTTACTAGAAGTTTATTGGATAATAAATACATTTCCCATTTTTATATCTATTTTTAGGAACGAAATTATTGCTAATCGTGAGCCTTCAAATTTTCCTCGTTGACAACAGGGATGTCGTTTGCTTTTTGAAAGCTTGTACGGCATTTTAGATAACGTCGTTGATTGGTTAATTAATACGAATAACAAATGTGAATTTGAAGTTCGTGTGACCATAATTTTGGAAAAAAATGTGTTGCTGCCTAGTTTTTGCCCAGAAAGGAGATATTAGTGATATCTATTGAATATCTTTTACAATTTTAACTAGAGTATCCCGTTCAGTAGCACATATTTGCTTGTCATTTGCATGAGCTTCACCAATTGTGCAGTTTCCCTACGGGCTGAGGCACTGTGCATCTCTGATCATGAAAGGGCTTCCTGAGGTAGTATCATGGCCAGGTGTCGAGTGGGTTCTTGATTTAACTTTGAAGTATGACTTGATAGCCATTTTTACATACTTGGTAACACACTCAAACCGAGACCTTTTTATCTTACTGACCGTAATCAGTTGGAGGTGATCTCTAGACTTAAATTTAAAAAGAAAACAACCCTCTGTTCACCCGACTATTGATTTATTCGATTCGTTTTATATTTTACGGCTTATCAACCCTTTGTGGGTTATTTAAAGCCGGAACATATTTCAGATTGAAGCAAATTGCTTAATGCACCCTGTGTTCCCAAGCGGACTCACATCTAAGTACTGATCAAACTAGACACTGTTTAAGTTTAGTTAAGTTTGTTTCAGTGTTTTGAGCGAGATTTGACCATAACCACACCCGACCATCATGATCCAACACGACTTCAACTCGTGAAGGGATTAGCACCATTGAAATCTTGTCCAACTGATTAAATGTCAGGCAAAGGATAATCAAATCTGTTGTACTGAACAGGATATTTTCTTTTGCTAATCATAATTCACTAATAATAATAATAATAATAAATGTAATAATAATAATAATAATTATTATTATTATTATTATTATTGTTGTTGTTGTTGTTTCCTTTGATTTCTGTTGCACACACATTACTTGTTGGTCCCAACCAGAGACCTATGGTCAGAAATGGCTTCATGACATTTTCCACTTATCATTTTTTGTAAAAGAAATCCTTAAGATCGCACAATTTTTCATAAAGATATTATTATTATTATTATTATTATTATTATTATTATTATTATTATTATTATTGCTTTGATTTCTGTTGTATACAGACTTCCTTCTGGGTCCCAACCAGAGATCTAAGGTCAGAAATGGCTGCATGTCATTTTAAACAACCTAAGATCACATACATTACATGGATAAAACTCATTATAATGTGTGAGCTGTACTTGTATACAATATTTTGTATTTCTTTATTGCTTGGGCTACCATGAATCACTTCAATGAGTCTATTGGAGTCTTTTCCAAACAACCTGAGTGCTACAGCTGCAAATGGAATTAGTGATGACCTCATGTGACACATTTTTGAGATTTCAACTTCAAGTTCCTTGTATTTTGATAGTGTTTTGAAGACTTTTAAAGATACATTACAATCTGCAGGGACTGTTATATCAATAAGAATGCATATTATGTTCATGTGATTATTATTATTATTATTATTATTATTATTATTATTATTTATCATATTAGGTTTTTTTGCTTTGGTTTTGTGTACTACGAGTTGTCTCCCATATCTCAACCAACGTCTACAGAAGACAACACGATTTTTTGTATCAGAAGATGCAAACAGATGATGTGCCATGCAATCAGAGAGAGACAAAAAATTAGATTTTGGACACTGAATGGAAATAAATCTATGCAAGATGTGAGAAGTAGACACGTGTCAGTTGTCTTTTTGTATTTCTTCTTCTTCTTATTATTATTTCCTAGTTTGTTCTTTGATACAACCCTTTATCTATTTTTTAAACTTGTGATTTAAGGTAAAGTAATTTTTTAAAAATTATTCAGCATATCGCATTGTGTTGAGAGAGTCTTTTTCTGAAGAATGTGCGCAGTGCTCATGATTACATTTTTGTACCTCGAAGAGTGAGCCGTTTCCTGGAATTTTCTGAATGCGAGTATCAATAAACTTTTTAATCATTCCTAGTGCTCCTATTATTATTGGAATTATGTTTGTTTAAATTCGAATTATTCAAAAAGTTATTGAGTATATAGCATTGGCAGAATATATACATGATACTCATGTGCATAATTTTTAGCATCACAGAGAGTGGGGCTATTATTATTATTATTATTATTATTATTATTATTATTATTATTTGCTTTGATTTTTGTTGTATGCACATTATCTTCCCAGTGTCAGAAATGGTTTCATGACATTTTCCGCTGAGCATCTAAAAAGACCTAGGATCACACACATTTTAGAGAGGTAAAGCTCTTCGTAGTGTGTGAGTTGGACTTGTGAATACAATTTTTTGTATTTCTTTAAGGCATGAACCACCAGAAATTATTGGTCTTGTGCAGCAATGAATTATTATTATTATTATTATTATTATTATTATTATTATTGCATGAAACAATATACAGATAAACCTCTCATCTACGGACCCTACCTTCAAATCAACAGATTTCGGATGCAACGGACAAAATCTGCAGGCAAAATAAAAAAAAGGAAATCTGCAGGAAGAAACTTCCAAATTGTCTGCGATGTATTTCAAAATTTGCGGGCTTAGCGGAACGAGTCGTATTAGGTCTCAAAGTGACCGCTTGGCGGCGGTGGCGTGCTTTTCAATTGTAAACAAAGATGAGTGTACAGTATATAAAGTACGATACATTAGCGCATGTTTGAGAAAGTAGCCGTGAAAGATCTTTTATTTTGTTGTTCTGATTAATATATCTTTGTTAAGTATATATTTCTTTATACCATATATACATCTTTATAGTATTCACATTATTATCATAACTAGTGGTAGTTACAATAGCGGTTTTATAACTAAAAAATAATCCCTTCCCATCAACGGACTGTCGGCTTTAACGGACCCCCTTAATCCGTTGATGAGAGGTTTGTCTGTATTATTAAAGCAGGGTTAAAGAATTCACAACTAAAATAGAGATCTATAAACCGTTTGATTAATTATATATTTTAGACGTTCAGTGGTATTTATGGTTCATTGGTTATTCCTGGTGTTTTATAAATAGCTTTTTGCTCAATATATTTTCATGTTAAATATGTTATGTGTTTAATATAACAGATTAAAAAAAAGATTAGCAACAGATCGCTAAAGACGGCGACGACAAAGCCTATTTCAAGACCAGATCGAAGCAAGACGTTCACTTAATAGAGAAATGTATTTGAAAGCCTCGTTTAAAAGGATTTAACTGCCATCTAATAAACGTAGGAGTAAAAATATAGTGCAAATAGTATTAGGTTGGTGCAAAAAATAATGACGTAATAATGTCGTTTTTTGACGTTAAAAAATACCTCAAAAAACGACATTATTACGTCATTATTTTTGCACCAACCTAATAATATTTAGTATTTATCTATTGGGTTGGTGCAAAAAATAATGACGTAATAATGTCGTTTTTTGACGTTAAAAAATACCTCAAAAAACGACATTATTACGTCATTATTTTTGCACCAACCTAATAATATTTAGTATTTATCTATTGGGTTGGTGCAAAAAATAATGACGTAATAATGTCGTTTTTTGACGTTAAAAAATACCTCAAAAAACGACATTATTACGTCATTATTTTTGCACCAACCTAATAATATTTAGTATTTATCTATTGGGTTGGTGCAAAAAATAATGACGTAATAATGTCGTTTTTTGACGTTAAAAAATACCTCAAAAAACGACATTATTACGTCATTATTTTTGCACCAACCTAATAATATTTAGTATTTATCTATTGGGTTGGTGCAAAAAATAATGACGTAATAATGTCGTTTTTTGACGTTAAAAAATACCTCAAAAAACGACATTATTACGTCATTATTTTTGCACCAACCCAATAAAATCGTTGTCGGGAAGTGGATTCGAGTACTCGTGGAAAAATTCTCTACCAGGCTATTTACATCTTACTTTCGCATATATGTTTCTTCGGGAAGACAGGAATCACTTGTTTCTCCTACTAGCAGCCATTGGCTATATATTGGAAAGAGTAGAAATTGGTACCAGCCAGTCAAGTAGAAGAAAATTCAACTATATTACCAATACCCGTGAAACAAAGAAAGCATCCTTACAAATAGTATATACGCGAAAAGCACAATTCTGTCTAAACATATCTGGGAGTATCTGTCTATATTTCTGAGATGGAGTATCGTAACTATTTATTAGGTTGGTGCAAAAATAATGACGTAATAATGTCGTTTTTTGACGTATTTTTAACGTCAAAAAACGACATTATTACGTCATTATTTTGCACCAACCTAATACATTGTTCGGACTGTTGTCCTCATCTTTATTGTCATACTCACGACGTTTCGGCCGTTGTACGCTCCGGCGTTCTTCAGGTGATATAACACGGTGGATAAAAGCGTTGGTTGAAGTAATCCAGTGACTTGACCCAAAGAGTTGTGGGATCAATACCCGGTCACAGCAGAGATGAACAACAACTTGGAGAGCTGAGTTACTAAGAGGAAATAACTGGAACTGAGATATCCAGAAAAGGCATGGCACGTGGAATGAGAACAATTTACCCCAGTGGACTAACTAAAGGTTTCGATTCGAAATTCATACTGAAGAAAGCCGGAGCGTACCACGGCCGAAAGGTCGTGAATATGACGCTAAAGATGAGGACAACAGTCTTAACAATGTAAATAGTGTAAAGAAAAGGCAACTATCTTTTCGAAGCTATCAATGACAATTTTCAGAAAAAGAAACTATCGACAACAATGATCCCTTATATCCTGAAGAGAAAGGACATTAAAAAATAGAGAATTGTAAATAATTTGACTATAGATTTAAACATATAGAATTAATTCAGATTTGATCGAAAAATAGAGAATTAACAAAGCAGCAACATTAGTGAAAGATTTACACACGCGTTTTAAAGAAAGAAAACACTTTAAAATTAAAAAAATATATATATATATTTCGTATTTCATCATAATACATTTCAATGTTCAGTTCTTTTATTTGGCAAGAATTAAATTTATATTAAGGAAAAAGATAGCTGAAACCGAGTTTTATGGAAAATACGTATGCTGTAGATAAAAAGATGTAGCTATTTATTTAATTTCAGCCTTCTCTTTATTATAAAACGTATGCAAATGCATTACTAATGTTTTTTTTTTTTTATCTCTATCTATAAAAGGCAGGATGTGTGTGTGTGTGTGTGTGTGTGTGTGTGTGTGTGTGTGTGTGTGTGTGTGTAACAAATGCACGGCCGGAATTTTCGACGGATTCGCACCAAAATTTACATGCATATGCTCCAAGTTGCATTTCCCAACACCCATCGATAGTGGAAATAATCGATTTTTTCATGCTTCTACGGCAGTTTTCATGTAGTTCGCGGCCATTTTCTACTGACCAGAGTGAGAGCCTATAGCTGGCTGCCACGAATAGGCAGGAAGATTCTATTGGCCAGCGTGAGAGCCATCAGCTGATTGACACGAATGTTAACTAGCATGCTAGCATGCAAAAAAAATCGATAGATGCATTCGTCACAAGTGGGAAAAATTTAAATCTGTATGGCACTTTACTCCAATTGGCTGATTCGCTTGCTTAAACTCAACGTTGATTCTGATTCCGCAGAACTGGGTCGGATGTGAAAAAGTATTTGTTGTTAACATTCTTTTTTCATTCGGTTTTTCCAGTTACGAGTCCTTTTTTAAAGCAGATCGTATTGTGTTCATTTTGTTTAGTTCTTTTTTCGTAACAGATTTAATGTTTAGTATAGAGCTTAGAAAAAATTCGCAGTGTGAGATAGGCAAGAAGTAAGGCATGTAGCAACATCAGCACGGCAAAGGGCACTCCTTTAAAGGCAAGGAAGGGCAAAAATATTTTAAGTCAAATGATAGCGATTGCTGTATGAGTCGTAGGATTTTTGAATCAAGCACGGGCAACGCCGGGCCATGCAGCTAGTTATAGAAATAATTATCAATAATTTTACTATAAAATTTCATTTCTAAATGATTTTATTATAGAATTGTATGCAAAATAAAGAAAAGGAGTCGTCTATGGTCAGGTAATAAAAAAAGAGCTTACTGGCAGAATAATGCTGTTATATCGATAATTTCAGGTAATTGGCTGGGATGGTAGGCTTTTCTTAAGTATCTTTGACTTTAAAACGTATCGCATATGGCCTTAATTATATTCATCGTCCTTATAATGCCAATGTAGTTTGTGCCAATAGGAATCCTTGCGGCAGGCAGAGAACTAGTGTTGACGATGATGATAATGCTTATGATGATAACATCATAACGAAGACGTCTTGGCGGCAGCTGCTGTTGATGGTATTGAAAGCAGCGTTGATGCTAATAGTGTTTGTCCTATTGTTGCAGTTTTGTTGCTTTTGCCAATTTCACTCGCCAGGTGGCGCACTCTACCGTACAAAACCAGACTGCCAGTTCGCTTATCCGGAAAAAGCCACAAAAAGCCGATTTGGGCTTTTTTTTTTTTTTTTTTTTTTTTTCTTGATTTTTATTATATATTTTTTTATTGGATATTTTAATCATTTTTTTTGTTGTTGCAAGTTTATCCACCGTCTATCTGCGCCCAGTTGCAGTTTCCCCACTCACAAACTTGCTTTCAAGTTTGTTATTCACCAACTTTGTTTTCCACTTTTACGACTTTCCTTTTTCTCCTTGGCTTTCCTTTTAATTTCAATCTTTTATTCGGCGTTTCCTTCACTCAAAGATTTTTACAATATTTCTTTCAGTTTTGTCCTTATTATAACTCTTTTATTTTTCTATCTTTTCTCCTTTAATATTGCACATTTATTAGCATTTTATTCTTTCTACCTTTAAATTGTCTTGTACATTGTTCCTTGACAGTGATTTCATTCTTATTTCTTTACTATATCTCTTTTCACTTTTTTCTTCTTTTAATATTTCTTTTTCCCTTACTTTATCACGCTAAATTAAACGTCTTTCAGCCTTCTCTATTATTTACTATATATAGACTTTCGTTTTCTTTCTTTCTTTCTTTTGTCTGCATTTCGTTCTTCAACAGTTCTCTTTCATTTAGCTTTTCCCCCTTTATTTCAGGTATTAATTTACTTTTCTCACTCTCTTTCTTTCTTTCTTTAACACATTTATTTCACTTCTTTTTTTGCTTTAAGGTCTCTGTTTTCTCTTTGTTTTGTTTGTTTATTTCTTTATTGCCATCCTTTCTATTGCTTTTTCCTTAACAAAATCTTTTAGCGTTTGTCTCACACGTTCGTTCGTTTTTTGGTTCGTTATTTCTTTCTTTAAAACCTTCCTTCAACTTGCATTTTTTTCTTTCTTTAATATATATTTCACCTTTCTTTCTTTCTTCCCTTTCTTTCTTTCTTTTTTCTTTCTTTTTTCTTTCTTTCAAACTTTTCTTTCACTTTCTTGTCTTTCTTAATATATTTTCACTTTTCTTTTTCTTTCTTTCTTTCTTACTTTCTTTTTTCTTTCTTTTTTTTTTCTTTCTTTAAAGCTTTTCTTTCACTTTCTTTTCTTTCCTAATATATTTTCACTTTTCTTTCTTTCTTTCTTTCTTTCTTTCTTACTTTCTTTTATCTTTCTTTTTTTTTCTTTCTTTAAAGCTTTTCTTTCACTTTCTTTTCTTTCCTAATATATTTTCACTTTTCTTTCTTTCTTTCTTTCTTTCTTTCTTACTTTCTTTTTTCTTTCTTTTTTTTTCTTTCTTTAAAGCTTTTCTTTCACTTTCTTTTCTTTCCTAATATATTTTCACTTTTCTTTCTTTCTTTCTTTCTTTCTTACTTTCTTTTTTCTTTCTTTTTTTTTCTTTCTTTAAAGCTTTTCTTTCACTTTCTTGTCTTTCTTAATATATTTTCACTTTTCTTTCTTTCTTTCTTTCTTTATTTATTTATTTATTTATTTAGTTCTTTATTTACTTATTAATTAAAAACTTTCTTTCAGATTCCTCATTTATTTAACACATTTTTCACCCATCTCTCTTTCTTCTTTCTTTCTTCTTTCTTTCTTTAACATCTCTCTTTCCCTTCCTTTTCTTTTTCTTTAACATATCTTTCATCTTCTTTTCTTCCCTCGTTCGATCGGTCGTTTCTTTCATTTGTTTTTCGTTCTTTTGCATATTTTTCACACCCTTCTTCTTTCTTTTTCACACACACACACACACACACACATATATATATATATATATATATATATATATATATATATATATATATATATATATATATATATAGTTGCAAAAACTCGATATTCTTGCTTTATTTAACCGGACTATTTCCTGATCTTCTTTCATTTTAATCATATAAAAAAAACAAAAATAAAAAACATACAAAAATATAATTACCGATGTAGAAGTCAACTCTTCAGTCTTTTTAAACAGCAATGTTCGAAGTCAAAGAGATTTGATTTCCTTTCAATAATAGATCTGATCGAAAAATAGAGAATTAATAAAGCAGCAACATTAGTCAAAGATTTACACGCACGTTTTAAAGAAAGAAAACACTTTAAAAATTAAAAAAAAAATATTCCGTGTTTCATCATAATTCCTTTCAATATTCAGTTCTTTTATTTGGCAGGAATTAAATTTATAATAAGCAAAGAGATGACTGAAACCTAGTTTTATGGAAAATACGTATGCTGTAGATACAAAACTGGAGCTATTAACATGTGTAATCCAAAGGCTAAGTCACACTTTCTTGAGGAATAATATGAATTTCCCCCCACACCCCAAAAAATTATACTTCCAGTTCTAGGCTCCTTGACTTCATGACTGTAACAGAACTTTGATGCAAATAGAAGATAGTAGAAAGTATTAACGTTCTTCAAATATGTCTGAAATCGAAATGTTTTTGGTATGTTGGAACCTTCTGCATCTAATGCGTGGTATTACCACCGGGATTGATAACTAAACAGAAGAGATAATTAGTCATTTTGGCCGTAATATTTTTGTCTGAAATAACTACTGTCATTCTACTTCGATATGCTCTGTCCTTTTAAGACGTTGACGATCATGACTCTCCACAGTTTCCTGTCCTTTGTAGAGCTTTGCAAATTTTGAGTTTTTGCTATCTCTCCTAAACTCTGTTCTGACATCCATTTACACAACGTCGTTATTTAGGTCATGTGCTATTTTCAACTGTTTCTCTTGTCTTCAGTATGTCTTACGAGTGTCATATTTTGCAGTCGTTCAAGTCGATCTCGTCGACCGACTGTTCGGTTGAACACTCCGCCTTCGGACTGGGAGGAACCCGAAGGAGGCTACGCCAAAGGGCGGAATCTTTCGGGGAGGTAAACCGACCCTGAACCCGTTTATACGGGTTCAAAGGGTATATTTTTGGCCGAGCCCACGGGCTCGGAGATCCCACGTTAAAAAGGCCTAGTGCCACATGACGCCGTCGTGGGGTGGGTGACTGAATATCGTCATATTTGCCAAGCCCTCTTTCCTCATTATGCACCTTAAAATTTCAATTGTCAATTTTTTATGTTACGTAAAGGTGTTCTTCTTGCTTTCATTTTCTCTAAAACTTAATAACTTATTCGGTCAATGGTATTCTCACTATCCTTCTATATAACCACATTTCCTTTGCTTCAATTCACTTCTTCATCTGCGACGAGATTGTCCAGATTTTGCTGCCATATAAAAGGA
This sequence comes from Acanthosepion lycidas, assembly GCA_963932145.1. Classification (NCBI taxonomy): domain Eukaryota; kingdom Metazoa; phylum Mollusca; class Cephalopoda; order Sepiida; family Sepiidae; genus Acanthosepion; species Acanthosepion lycidas. The sequence goes on along the minus strand of OZ010602.1, from coordinate 52,898,269 downwards.
CTAACAATAAGTAACAGTTCAGCAATGTTTTCTTTGTTTCTAAAGAGATTTTCTGGTTTTTTAATACTTTGCTTGGGTTTTGGGAGGCATCTTTGGCTATCCCAATGAGTCTTGGGATTTCAATGTCGCACTAACTAGACGAGAAAGAAAAAGGTTTATATACTTATTGACATGATGAGAGAAGCAATTGACAAAAGCTTTTTCTGAGAAGGTTTTTGAGAACCTAAGCAAATATAAAGACCTAGAGATAGAAAAAACCGTAGACGTTAAAAACTAAATCTGTTCCTGTTCTGAGTGGAGCTTTGGGTTTGCTAAAGAAAGGAAGTCAAGAACAAATCAACGAAATCCTTGATGTTACATCAACCCAGGAAATATAATTATAAGAACAACAACCACAATGTAAGTTTTTTTTTCTTCCATAGATGTCATTTTATTAAATCGAAACAAACAAATCACATCATTCGATTGCCATTTGTCATTGGCAATGATCCAGTATGTTTGTCAAAAATAATACTAATAATAATAATACTAATACTACTACTACTAATAATAATAATAATAACAACCGCCCAGACATTGTTATTAAAGACCAAAAACCCGGTTACGGAGATAGGACCTGTTACAATTCTATGGGACTACATAATACACAGTAACTGAACAATCAAAGCCAACCGCCCAGATATTGTTATTAAAGACCACAAACAAAAACGGTGCTTCCTTATTGATATGGCAGTCACTGCAGACGGCAATGTATCTTTGAAGATATTAAAAAAAACTGTCAAAATACAAGGACCTTGAAAGAGAAATCTCGAAAATGTGGCATATGGGAACATCAACAATCCCTGTTGTTGGTTGGAGCCCTAGGATTGGTTGGAAAAGATTCCAGTAGACTAATTGAAGGGATTCCTGGAAGTCTATGCCTCAAAGAGATATAAAAAATTGTTTTGACAAGTACAGCCCACACTTTACGATGGTAATTTTTTTTTTG
>OZ010602.1:52882281-52892281 GCA_963932145.1 Acanthosepion lycidas | reverse complement strand
GAGGTTTCTGGGTCACATAATGAGGAAGGAATCCTGGAGAATCTTATCACAGGTCAAATAGAGGGAAAGAGACAAGGGAAAGCATTACGTGATATACCTGGCGAGCTTGAGCAGGTTGATGACGTTACGTGGTCTGGGGGAAAAGCAGAGGGGAGGAACTTGCTGAGAGCTGCAAGAAATAGAGGGAGGTGGAGAGTTATGATTGCCTACCTCGTGAAAGGACATGGTGCTTCAAAAGAAAGAATGTAGGTCTTGTTTTACACATCTTTCTATATCTATGTATAGCTGACTCTATTGGCGTGCAGGCGGTTTACTCTTTGATTATCCTATCTTTCACGAATAAGCCGAGTTTTCCTAGGAATTAAAACACTACTTTGTGCCACATTTTATCAAATGCTTTTGTATAATCTCTAAAACTTTGGTTCTAAACGTAGACATAAGCAATGTCAGTGTATAGATACTTCCTTGGCTTTAAGTAATTTCGTGTTTTTTCCTCATAGGAATATGCAATCTCTTGGCTCTTATTAAGAGCTACAAGGGGGTGGGAGAAGATAAGAAAGAGGAGAGTCATGATCGTCTAAGTCCTGAAGGGACACGGCACATAAAAGAAGAAAGAATGGCTCATTAAAATAGCCATTGTTGGTACCCTTCAGTTTTGAGGGCCTTATTAAATATAACCTCTTAATTGCGTCTATCGAGCAGCGGAAACTGCAAGAAGCAAAACCGCGAATTAGCAGGCCGCTCGTATCCGAATGTCTGTCAGCTAGGGCAGCTAGTCAATTCCTGTCGGAGATGCCTGTTCAGGCACTTTTTGTTTGTTCAACAAGCACAGAATCCAGTGGTTTATACAACAAGTATAGTTAAAGTTTCTGGGTGAGAGGTTATTTTCCAAACGTAGCTTAGATATGGCACAAGGCCGATAGTATAGGGCATCTAGTGAGGATCGAACTCACTTTTGAGTTGTAACTGATCTAGCGCGACAGGCTTGCTAACCATTACACCACGCCAGTTTCTGGGTGAGAGTGACAGTTTTGTTTATATGGTTAAGTCCTTGGTCACTGTGCGTTCATGCTAGCGCATCCATCGACCAACTATTCCGAACTCCAATTCTGATTTCACTAATATGTCTTATGACAACCCGGCACGTTCCAAAATTCGTCACCTTCCTGACAAATCAGTCATGGTGAGATTTGAACACGGGTCCCATGATCGGAAAGTGAACGCTATAAACACTCGGCCTCGTGATTTAAATACCTACTTTAGATTGTATTTATAACCTGGGACGTTACCTATATACTTATTCAGTATCAGTCAGTTATGTGCCATGTGTGATACACGTTTAGGTGATCATGTATCTTTCGATACATGCCTGACGAGGCAGATATTCTTCCCGCAAAAGTTTGCCAATTCTTTCTGCGGTAGACCAATTGCCATGCAAGGTTATAGAAGCGGATCTGTCCTGTTATTTACCCAGAGGGGAGAAGAAGAGAATTCATACCTTTCAGAAGGGTATTAGCACGTAAGTGAATGTAATGGATTCGACTGGAATTCGAACTCGGCTCTCCGATTCCTCAATCCGATTCGCTTGTGAAACATATAGAAATCTAACAAAAATCTTTTCCCACTTTCCTGCAATCACGCCACATTAGATATCCTTCATTGATTTTGTGTCAACAAATTGTGTTCTCTCAGTTATGGCGATCATATCACTTTCGATATACGACTGACGAGGTAGATGTTTTCCCCCAGTAGATTACCATCCAAGGCTATAGCACTTGGTCTCTCCTGCTATTTAACTATAACTTGGAAGAGAAGAAGATGATATATACCTTTCGCAAGAGTATTAGGACGTAAGTGAATATAATGGATTCTACTGCCATTCGAACTCGGCTTTCCGAAAAATAAAATACTACTACTAATAATAAATGTCTTGAGTAATTATGTAATTAAATTTCCATGACTGTCTATCTTTCAGAACATAATCGGTTAACAATGGCCGACTGTTCGGTGTGTACAGGCTCTCGAGAATAGGAAATCAGAGTTCATATTTTAAAAGCTTTCTTCCCCACCAATCAAATATGATCGTCTAACGACCGTAGCGTAAAAATTAATTCAGTCATGGGCCATGCGTGATACACACTAAGGCGATCATGTCTCTTTCGATACATAACTGACGATGCAGATATTTTTCCGGCAGTAGGTGGCCATGTGCACGACCATCCAAGGCTATAAAACCCGGTTTGTACGGCTATTTACTCATAGCTAGGTGCAGAAGAGGATTCATATCATTTTCAAGGGTATTAGCATGTAAGTGAATATAATGGATTCTTCTGGAATTCGAACTGGGCTCTCCGATTCCTAAATCCAAGCCGCTAACCATTACTTCTTCCTTTCTAAGTAGCATCACCATTATTATTATTATTATTATTATTATTATTATTCATAATAGAAACATGATAGAAAGAAACATATTACAGTTCAGCTTAATAGCATAGTCGCAGATTAAGGCCAAGAGGATTAATTAATTCGGGTCCGTTTCAGTGTAAACTAAAACGTTACAGGGAATAAAAGATTGAAAAGTAAATGATTAGATACATTTTTTTTCTAATTAATACACAGGCTGTCGATAAACTAGCACACGAATGTAACAGATTCGACTGGAATTCGATCTCGTCTCTGCGATTTCTCAATCCGAGCCGCTATTTCTTACTCTACCGTGTCTCCTTTATCCAATATAGGAGAGTTATATAAAAGTTTTAAATGCTAATATTCCAGATAGAAAAAGGAAGCGGAAATTTAGTTTTATGATTTATTTTGAAAATTTATGACAGTAATTATTTTTAAGAAACAATACAGTTCATCTTAATAGCATTGTCGTAGATTGAGTCCAAGAGAATTAATTAATTCGGACGCGTTCCAGTGTAAAACAAAATGAAAAGTTACAGGGGAAAAACGATTGAAAAGTACGTGATTAGATATACAGGCTGTCCATATATTTATAAGTAAACATTTTTTATTACATTCACTTTAGTTAAGAACCATCAATATATTTCTTTGCATGTTAAAGAAATATTATTAAATTTCGAATTTATATATAGTTCATTTAGACATTTTATATTGTTTGGAATGGTAACCTCATCTTTATTGACGATGTTAGTTGATTAAAAAACAAAAAAAAAAAAAAAAAAAACTTTGGTTGAAATAGTCCAGTGACTTGACTCAAAGATTTGTGAGTTCAATACCTGACGACAGCAGAAGAAAAACTTGGAGAGTTGATTTATTAAAGGGATTTAACTGAAACTGAGATAGCCAGAAAAGGCATGGCACGTGGAACTAGAACAATCTACCCTCGTGGACTAAATAAAGTGTTCGGCTCGAAATTCCAACGTATATTTCCTGAAGAAGGCCTAAACGTCGTTAATATGACAATAAATATGGGAACAACAGTGAACAATATAAATAGTGTAAATATCTCATCTAAGAAATATATATATATATATATATATCTAAACAGATATATATATATATATATATATATATATATATATATATATATATATATATATATATTTTTTTTTTTTTTTAAGCTTAGCGCCCCGAGCAAGGCATGAAGCCACTAGGATGCAGGGGGGTTGCAGAAGATTTGTAGTAAGAGCAGATAGGAATGATAGAAGAAAGGGTGAAGGGAAGGGTAGTGTGTATATCAAGGTAACTGGAGATGTCGATTCACATTACATCTGAATAGTTGGAGAGTATAGCTAGCAGGGAAACAGTAATTGGGAAGGGTGTTCCACAGGCGGGAGGTGCGAGGTATGAAGCTATTGGAGTAGAAGAGACGGCTACATTTTAAAGTTTCTACAGTGTAACGGTGAGAGCGGTATGCCAGCCTCGTAAGGCGCTTGTATTCATGGAGACTGGGGACCAGGGAAAGCAGCTCATCGAAGCAATTGCCATGAAAGTATTTGTAGAAGAGGTAGAGAGAGGCGACGGCGCGTCTGTGAGATAGTGGCTGCAGGCGAGACGCCAGATCAGGGCCAATCACATTACATATCCGTCTCTGGATCTTGTCAAGAACTCCGAGGTAAACAGAAGGTGCCCCAGACCATATATATATATATATATATATATATATATATATAGTCTGTTCTACAGCCTTGTGCAAATTAATTGAAACAAAACGAATAATTCTGTTATTATTTACTTTTTTCGTATATTCCCGATGAAACATGACCCAGTGCACATGTTACTACTTCGTATGTCCATTCCACGAAGCTTTTCCTTGTAGATTAACCACACATCTTTGATTGGATTTAACTCAGGAGAGTTTCCGAGCCAGTCGACTGTATTTTGATTTGCTCATTGGCACCGTTACAATTTTCGTACGCTTCCTTGAAGTGACGTCAATCGCAGACAATGGCCGTAGGACAATTAATCGACAGTCGAGAGAATAGTGCCTGGGCGTGATAAAAATCTGATTTAATCACGGGTGACACAATATTTTCAAGGCCAAAGAAATTTCATCATACATCCCTAAAATAGATTCATATTACTGAACACCACAGAAAATGACCTAATCTGAGGAAAACAAATAGAAATCGATTACACCCTGTCACTCCAGTGGGTCTTAAACTGACCGTATGCTGAAAAAAAGGAAACTAAAGTGGTTGTTTCAATTAATTTGTACAAGGGTGTATTTTTAATTCATTTTCGGTTGTTTTGTCATGCAGATGTTAAAAGTACTTATTAACAATCCCTGCGTTTTAATGAAAATGGCAAAACCACAAGTGAAAGAACAATATGTATCCTGATTTATAGAGACCAAATCAGACGCTCTGGCCCAGCAAAATTACAGTACAAAATAAAAAAGAAAACACCAAGTCGTGTTAGCATCCAAGTCAGTCACAAGAAGTTTATGTAAGCAGGAAGTATCTTGGTGAAAATAGAAATTGAGAATTGTCTTAAGACAATTTTGAAAAGTTCTATGTTTAAATAAAACTCTATTTGTTTGTTTTTTATGTTGTCCAATAAACCTTAATCTTGATGGTTTTAATTTTTTACGATTTTCTAAAATTGTGCAGACAGTTCATGGACACCCACTATAACGGGATATATGAATATACAGACGGCTTTAAAATATTGACAGAAAAGCTGCATGTCTTGGGAAAGCTGGTGGAGCTCTCTCTCCCCTCAATCACGAATCATTTGTTTATTTGGTTTATCCATTCTCTGTATCCGTATCAGTCTGAGGTAACTATTCTTCTCATTTTAGAAGACAGTGGGTGCCTGGCCTCGGGGATTCCAATCCTGTGGCAGCGGTTTCTTAATTGTACTATGAGAGGTAAGATTGGTGTAATATTGACATAAGCGTGAGTGTGATCACGGTGGCTGGCAATTTTGTCTTTGGTCCATATGTATAGACATGTAAAAGACCTTGTGTCACATCCTGCCTTCTTCTTGAGGAGATCAGATAAAAAAAAACTGCAATTGCCTATATATAAACTATATATTTTTAATTATAACGACAATCTATCTATCTATCTATCTATCTATCTATCTATATATATATATATATATATATATATATATATATATATACTCGACTTTCCCGTCGAATTCTACATATGAGGGTCAAGCAGATCAGTTCCTACGAAACCGACACCCCGACAACAGCACATAGTGGTGAAGGTTTTGTGCAGGACCATCCACACTTTTTGAAGGGCCGAATACAGAGACCTAGTGCACTACGTGCTACAACGTCCCCAAACGGCCCTCCGCAGGTTTTGAATTCAGAGTTGTCCTTCTCCTAGACCAGTTGCCATACAAGGGTCTGTCCTGCTATTTACCCATAGCTGGAGCGATAAGAAGAGGATTCACATTTAGCACGTAAGTGAATGTAATGGATACGACTGGAATTCGAACTCAGCTCTCCGATTCCTCAATCCATGCCGCGATCCATTAGCCTATATATATATATATATGTAAGCAAATATATGGATATAGATCCGACAGTATGAAGAAAATATACGGAAAAAACAAACAAAAATCCTTATATGCAATTATGCTGTTTTAATGTTAATATAATGTCAAAATCGGACGTTTCGGTCTAATAAACCATCTTCAGGACATATTCATAAAATATAATTAACATTATCAATTCAACATGACAAAGACGATGGACATAAGAAGAAGACTTATCCAAACAGATAACTGAAAATTGATAATGTTAATTATAAATGGTAAGTGATCCGGCGTATATATATATATATATATATATATATATATATATATATATATATATATATATATATATATATATATATATATATATATAAGTGCTAAGTGATCCGGCGTCCTTTAAAAGGGCTCTGGTGAAATAAATTATTATAATGGTACCTTAAAGTGGTCTGTTTTTCTTTTAAATATATATATATATATATATATATATATATATATATATATATATATATAGAGAGAGAGAGAGAGAGAGAGTGAGAGGGTGTCCTAAAAAATCATTAAAAGTAAATTTTTCTTAAAATACATTTCATTTTACAAATTTAATAGAACCTACAGGCATTATTTTACTGTTTTGTCAACTCCTGTTTTCAAACTGACCTCCATTCTGGTCCATGAACTGCTGACAACGCAGATATCACCAAACATTTCGTTTTGGCATTTTTCTGCATTCTCGTTCAATGGTTGTTCTCAATCCAAAGAACGTTGTAAGTCTTCTATGGTAGACTTTGCATCACCATAAACAAAAAGCGTAGTGTGTGTGAGGTCTGGTGAATACGGAGGGTTGTCTACGAAAGCACGTCGTCCTATAGACTTGTTTGGCAAGTTCTCATTAAGGTAGAATCTAACACCATTCTTCGGTCTAGATAATCGTCATTAGTAACATGGACTAATCTTGGAATGTAACTTTTCCATTGACAGCGCTTCAAAATGCGTAGGACAGACGATTTTGAAATACATACATCACGACAAAAAAAATTTAATTACAGTAAACAAACAAGTAATGAAGGTGAGAAATACTAGATGAAAGAATTGAGTGTTAGACACACAGAGACACACGCATATATATCTATATCTATCTATCTTCTATCTATCTATCTATACATATATATATATATATATATATATATATATATATATATATATATATGTGTGTGTGTGTATGAGGAAGGGAAAGATTTAGAGAAGATATACAAAATCAAAATATTGAAAGAATTTAAACAAATGGGGCCATAAATGTTTTACTACCGCCAAAATCTGAAAACACTGTATAGAAAAATATCAAAACAAACACTTCTTAATTAACTTTAACGCACATCGTTATAATAGACTTTTTCACTTACGAGGAAATTGTGAACCGATTCAAACTTCCTAAATCTGGTTGGTCGGGGGAAATTTACACTCAATTCGAAAAAATCATTCTTCCATTTTTTTCTTCATTCTTTCAATATTTTGTGGGTAAATAACTTAAGTAAATTCTAGTAAATGTTCTCTGTCTCGCTATTTTTTCCTATTTTTTTCTCATACGCAACAGGGCGTCTATTTCAAATACGAAGTCCCATATATATATATATATATATATATATATATATATATATATTGGTGTGCTTTAATGTGGTGTAATAGCAAGCTTTTATCGCGAAATCAGTTTTAATTGATGAGTCAGGTGATCTCTTCTTTTGAAATTTGACAACTATGCTTTTTTTTCTTTTTTACACCTTTTTGTTTGTTTGTTTTTTTTTTTTTGTTTTTTTTTACGGCTCAATAGTTTATTTAATGCCGACAAGATTTTCATTGCTGGTAATTTTTTTCAAAAATATATTGCTGCTAATATTTTTAAATGTATAGCTGGTAATTTTTTTCAAAAATGTATTGCTGGTAATATTTTTTTTTTTTTCGAAAATCTATTGCTAGTAATAATGCATTGCTGGTAATAATTTTTCTTAAATAATTTATTGCTGGTAATGAATTTTATGAAATATTTCTGGCATTAAAACGTATTTTTACACTTTCATAGTGCTTTTCCCAAGTCTCAGGTTAACTATTTACCCATAGCTGGGACCCTAACAGATGCTACCACACCGGATCAGCAGTAATCATGAAGTGTTTCCACGCTCCTCAAAATCAAAAAATCAGAGGCGTTGCTATTGGACGTAGCTTATCATCACACCCAGGAGGCAGGTGTAGTTTATCGTCATAACCAGGACTCGGGTGTAGTTTATCGTCATAACAAGGACTCGAGTGTAGGTTATCGTCATAACCAGGACTCGGGTGTAGTTTATCGTCATAACCAGGACTCGAGTGTAGGTTATCGTCATAACCAGGAGGCAGGTGTAGTTTATCGTCATAACCAGGACTCGGGTGTAGTTTATCGTCATAACCAGGACTCGAGTGTAGGTTATCGTCATAACCAGGACGCGGGTGTAGTTTATCGTCATAACCAGGACGCAAGTGTAGTTTATCGTCAAAACCAGAACTGACTCTTTTTGAACGTTTTATTTTGATTTTAGTCATTAATTTATTTACAATTAAAATATATTTTAATCGTGTGACAATTTTCCCTCGTTATTCGCTATTTACAAGTGTGACATTCATTATTTTGTTCTAGGCGGCAACGTTCTCTTTTTGATAAAGTGTTGGCTGAAAGGCTTTCCTAGAGGTAAAATTACGTTCTGTCTGTTTAATTCTATTTTTTCTTTTGTAGGTATAGGTCTTTATTTGTATATATTTATACATCATCGCTCTTCAGTTATGAATTGAGTGCTCTTAGCTACTGATTTGGCGTTTGTATACATCACTTATATAATACGTTAGAAGATCCCTTTTCTCCTCCGTTCACCGAGAGCTTAAGAGTTAAGTCTTTGACTAATGCCAAATCGGACGAGTTTGAAGCAAGCGGATGTCTCTCCACACTGATGAGTTGTGATACAGAAAGACAGACTTTTACGTGAATGACTATATATATATATAAATATATATATATTCCTTAAAGTTGTCTGTTTTCTTTAAATTAAATTAATCGCTCTGATTTCATATTGAGCTCTCCGGATTTCATACTCCTTGGGATTATCCATACAGATAACCAAGGTTTTCATTACTTATATATATATATATATATATATATATATATATACACACACACACACACATATATATATATATATATATATATATATATATATATATATATATATATATACTCTGCCGTTGGTTTTTGAGGTATGAACTTTCAGCAGTTGAAATGAATATTTAGTGCAGAACCGAAATTAATTTACGGAAGGAATGATTGCTTAATTTATTTTTTACGGCTTATCAACCCGTTGCAGGTTATTCAAAACCAGAAAATATTTTTATATTCTAGTAATTTTGGGGTGTGAGGTGGGGGTTGATAAGAATACTTTAGTGTTAAAAATTACTTATTAACCCACAGCTGGGGAGAGAAGGGGCAGATTAATACATTTCCCAGCGAAGCCAACTGGATTTGAAACTAGGGCCTTCTATTAACAATTCCGTGACATTAACCATTAAACAACTCGCACATGTATGCTTACTGCACTTATTATCCCCAAGTGGTCACCCATCAAACTATTGACCAGGCTCGACGTTGCTTAACTTTGCTGGTCTTTGCTGGATGTAGCTCTAAGCCCGGAAGAAATGAATACAGCGTACCGCTGCAAATAGTGTGCTTCGAACTCACTTTCTCAGATTTTGAATTCAGAGTTGTGAATGTAACGATATATATATATATATATATATATATATATATATATATATATATATATATATATATATATATATATATATATATATATATACACACACATTTCTATTACTGGTTCTGATTAAAAATATCGGAACAGTTCCTATAGTAACTGACCTAAAGTGCACGGATTGATAGATTTGTAAATGTGCAAGATGGACTCTGAGAAGAAAAAAAAAAAATTGGCACGACACAGTGATCGAACTTTCCTTGACATACATACAGCTG
>OZ010602.1:52837281-52877281 GCA_963932145.1 Acanthosepion lycidas | reverse complement strand
ACACACACACAGATATATATATATATATATATATATATATATACTAGCAGGATGGCCCGGCGTTGCCCATGCTTGATTCAAAAATCGTACGACTCATACAGCAATCGCTATCACTTGACTTAAAATATTTTTGCCCTTCCTTGCTTTTAAAGGAGTGCCCTTTGCCGTGCTGATGTTGCTACATGCCTTACTTCTTGCCTATCTCACACTGTGAATTTTTTCTAAGCGCTATACTAAACATTAAATGTGTTACGAAAAAAGAACTAAACAAAACGATCAGCTTTAAAAAGGACTCGTAACTGGAAAAGCCGAATGAAAAAAAGAATGTTAATAACAAATACTTTTTCACACCTTAACCCAGTTCTGCGGAATCAGAATCAACGTTGAGTTTAAGCAAGCGAATGATCCAATTGGAGTAAAGTGGCATGCAGATTTAAATTTTTCCGACTTGTGACGAATGCAGCAATCGATTTTTATTAGCATGCTAGTTAACATTCGTGTCAGTCAGCTGTTGGCTCTCACGCTGGCCAATAGAATCTTCCTGCATATTCGTGGCAGCCAGCTATAGGCTCTCACTTTGACTAGTACAAAATGGCTGCAAACTACATGAAAACTGCCGTAGAAGCATGAAAAAATCGATTATTTCCACTATCGATGGGAGTTGGGAAATGCAAAGTCGGTCTTGACCTTCCCACTAACTTGGAGCATGTGCATGTAAATTTTGGTGCAAATCCGTCGAAAATTGCGGCCCTGCATTCGTTACACATACACACACATACACTCATACATCCTGCCTTATATATATATATATATATACATATATATATAAATATATATATATATATATATATATATATATATATATATATATATATATGATGAAAACAAAAACAAAATCGATATACACCAGCTTTCATAATTGAGCCCTAAAGTTGCGCCTCCTCAGGGGATGGTAAATAATTATTGAATAAATAATTATTTTTAAATTTCAAAAGCAGAATACTCCCACTTTTTTCGAAAGAGAAGAGAAAAACGAGATAACAACGAATTAAAAATTAGAATAAGGCTTGTTTCTTTACTCTGAATAAACAATTATGTCTCAGACCTACGCTAAATTCAAAAATAACCTTAAAAAAGAGGAATTTTGATCATCGTAAAATGTGCTGTAAAATATAATCTTAGACAAGGTCATGTGTGGCAGACAAGAAATTATTACAAACTATAAGTGAGTGGCAACCATGTATAATAATTATGAAACAAATGTAACTTGTTCAGTTTTATAAGAAGCTAAGGGGAGGAGTAGGAAAATAATCAAATCTATAGCTAATTGTAACATAGATTTTATAGTTGATAATAAAAAGGCTTCTTTATGAAATATATATATATATATATATATATATATATATATATATATATATATATATATATATATATATATATTAAAGGTAATAAATCTGTTGGTATACAATCCAATCTATAATCTCCCTTTTCGTTTATCTCTTAGTCTCAAATTAATACTTCATCTTCCTATAACCCCAATTTAATACCATAAGATTGATATGCTAGTTTAATTTTATAAAACCTCTCCCCTTTAAGGCTAATACTTTTCACCCTCTGACCACTGTCTCGTACCGTCCGTCTTATGTGTGTGTGTGTATATATATATATATAATAAATCAAGAAGAAAACTTAAAGATCCATTTCGTTTATAATTTATTTCGTGAATATCTCTATCTATTCATCTCTTCAGCCGAAGGCTTTTAATAAACTGAGACAATTCCTCCGGGATGATATCGACAGGAGGAAAGGAAAGAAAGAGAGAAGAGAAGAAAGAAGGGGTGCAAGAAGGAATGTGAGTGATTGTAAAGTTCTCTTTAAAATATGAAATAGACAGGGAAAGGGAGAGAGAGTAAAGAAAGGAAAGGGAAGAAGGAAGAAATGGATGGATAGTAGTAAGTCTAAACTAAAATGACCCGGCCAAGATTTTTTCCTTAAAGTGTCGATCTTTGTACATCGTGTTATACAGCAAATTGTCTCCATTTTCGGTCTAAAGTGATGAATATATAAAGACATTCACGAAATAAATTATAACCAAAATGCATCTTTAAGTTTTTCTTCTTGATTTATGATTATTATTATTATTATTATTATTATTATTATTATTATTGTTATTATTATTATTCTCTGTAGTTTACATTGAGCTCTTTCTGAATTAATATCCTCCTTCGAACTATCACTACCAGTTACAAATTGGTAATATATATATATATATATGTGTGTGTGTGTGTGTGTGTGTGTGTGTGTATTATTTTCCGATATTAAAAAAACATGGGGATTTTTAACATGTTTTCTTTTAATATCCGAAAATAAAGTTCGAAACGGCATTGAGCCGTCTTTTAAATTAAATGTTACGAACAGTGGAATTATACTCAATTCGGTCCCATTTTAGTTGTGTATTTGTATATATATATATATATATATATATATATATATATATATATATATATATGTGTGTGTGTGTGTGTGTATGTATGTATGTAACATATGAGTAAATATATATATATATATATATTTACTAATATGTTACATCTTTCAACTCTTGAAATTGACGAGATACTCAGTTATTTATTGTGAGACAACAGCATGAACATCTAAGTGTCCACATGAAACTTTAAGCTCTAATGTATGAGTATCGTTTTACTTACACAGGGTGTGGCATAAATAACTCGTAAGTATAACTCCCAGAAATGCATCCCACATACACATCCCGACGCCGAGTATTCGTGGGCTCATACACATTTCCTTCTCCGTGAAATGAGTCCTATGTTGGACCTGAAGAGACGTCCGCAGCCATATCAGTGTAGAGTAGAATGTTTCAAGGTAGAGAGCGCTCTGCCTTTTCTTTCGGCTTCTTTCTATTTGTCTCCCGGTATTTTCGAAGGGTGTTCTTTTCTCGTGAACTTCTCTACTCCAAATGTCTTTTTCTGCAACTTCTGTCTCTCAGTTGACCGGATGATCTTCTGTCCTCAGCAATGTTCCTTTAATCGATGACGTGGGGCCGCACGCGCTCCCTTGCCAGATGTGAGCTCCGAGAAGAGGATTTCTTTGGGTAGGTGAGTGTCTGGCATTCGGGCAAGGTGTGCCGCCCATAGAAGTTGTTGGCGAGTCATGATGGTTCTCCATCTTTGCGCGGAAGAGAACATCGTTGTTCGTGATTCGGTCCTGCCACGTGTTCCGCAGGATCTGACGAAGTTTCATTTAATGGAATGTTACAAGTTTACGGCGATCTCTTCGATAGAGTACTCAAGTCTCACAGCGTGCAGAGGCAAGATTACCACAATTCGATAGCTTGGTGGTTTGTGTTAGTCCAGGAAAGCCGAAGACTCTTTTGAATAACTTCCCGTATTCTGTGTGGGATGCCTTGATTCGGTTATCAACGTCTTTTTGAACTTGGTGCCAATGAACTTAGGAAAGTGGCAATGATATCTTCATCTAATATCATGCCATTATGTCGGAGGTACTTCTGGAAGGTATATGTGGGAGGTATTTCTGGAAGGTATATGGCGGTGGTATTTCTGTAAGCTATATGTCAAAGGTATTTCTGAAAGGTATATGTTGGAAGTATTTCTAGAAGGTATATGGCTGTGGTATTTCTGAAAGATATATGGCGGGGGTATTTCTGGAAGGTATGTGTGGGAGGTATTTCTGAAAGTTATATGTCGGAGGTATTTCAGAAAGTTATATGCCGGAGGTATTTCTGGAAGTTATATGCCGGAAGTATTTCTGGAAGGTATATGTGGGAGGTATTTCTGGTAGGTCTATGTGGGCGGTATTTCTGGAAGGTATATGTGGGAGGTAGTTCTGGAAGTTATATGTGGGAGGTATATGTGGGTGGTATTTATAGTAGGTATATGTGGGGGTATTTCTGGAAGGTATATGTGGGAGGTATTTCTGTAAGGTATAAGTGGGAGGTATTTCTGGAAGGTATATGTGGGAGGTATTTTTAGTAGGTATATGTGGGGGTATTTCTGGAAGGTATATGTGGGAGGTATTTCTGTAAGGTATAAGTGGGAGGTATTTCTGGAAGGTATATGTGGGAGGTATTTCTGCTGCATCCTGAAATTTAGATTGGCTCCATATTTTCCGCTGTGCAATGTCTCTATAGTTCACATCGAAACACCTGTTCTCGTACGATCACCGAAGTTAAGCAACGTTGAGAATGGTAAATACGTAGATGAGTAACCGTTTGGGAATACCTGGTGATGCAAGCTTGTGCCGCTGGTGTAATGGATAATGGGATGGAAGTGTCAATCGGAGAGCCGAGTTCCAACTCCAGTTAGGTTCGGTATATTCACTTACGCGCAAATACGTTTGTGAAATGTACGCATTCACCTCTCTCTTCTCTCATCTATGGTTTAATTATAAAAACTTGTATCATTCAGCCAGTGTTATTATTTCTTGAAATCTTCAAATATTTCCTGTCTTTAAACAACCTGCAAAGGGTTGATAAGCCGTAGAAACGAATCAATCAATCAATATGTTTTTATTTCTTTCCTGATTTGCATTTATTATAGAATAAATATAATTTGCTTTGTGTGTGTGTGTGTGTGTGTGTGTTTTTGTGTGTGTGTAGAGGAAGACAGGAAGAAAAAGAGGTAGGAGAAACTGTGAGTGCGATAAACAGTGAGATTTTCATTTATTAATATTTCAAAAAGTCTTGAAGGATAGCAAATTACTTGCAGTATCAAAGAAAAAAATGTACAAATAAATGATAAATTGCTTTTCTTTTTATAATGGAGAGTTTTTATTTTCATTTTGTGAAAACAAATATATATATATATATATATATATATATATATATATATATATATATATATATATATATATATATATATATATATATATCAATTCGAATGCTTGGCCCAAAAGAAACTAAATAAATGTAAATATTCTCGAGTTCCATTAGCAAGAAAAATATATAGAGATTGGAAGATGAGTGCCCATTGTTGAAGAATTGTTTTGTTTTTTTTTTCTGGCTTCATTCTTTGTTTCCATCAGCCGTAATCTTACTTGTTATGGCTACCGTTTTTAGTCGAAGATCGCTTCGTTTTTTTTGTTGTTTTTTTTTTTGTGTGTGTGTAGCCGAGAACCTTTTAATGATGCTCAGTTTATATTCTTTAATGCCCCCTTATTATAGTTCTAATAAGAATTCAAATGAGTTCCCTTATATCCGTCGGGCCCTCTTCGCTTGCAACGCACTCTCGTAACCCACGCACACACACGCATGCACACATTTATAAATTTTAGCTTTCCGATATGAGTGTACTTAAAAGTGTGAATCACGATTATGTTAGTCAATTTATATGCAGAATAGTAAATAGTTGAAATAGAAAGAAGAAATAGACAGATGCAGGTAGGTCAAGAGGAATACGATTAATATGGGCGACCGAGAGATGAGGCCGAAAGATAGATCGTTATACAAATGATCACAGTGGAGAAGGAGCAATTTTAATGTCGACCGCCGGTATAAAAGGTAGATGTGAACAAATGAGGTAGGTAGTCAAACCGATTAATAGATATATACAAACAGAGTATATATATATATATATATATATATATATATATATATATATATATATATATATATTGATAATATTAGTGATTTTTGAATTTATATATATATATATATATATTAATATATATTGACATATATTGATAATATATATATATTGATAATATTAGTGATTTTTGAATTTGTAGGTCTGATGAATTGGATCGTGATTACGATTCCAATGTAATAAATTATAACCATGGAATATTAGTGTTTGAGCCTTTTATATTAGCGATTATATGCAAAAGAGGTATTGTCAAATATTTTATGTAAAATTCATAGATATGTGTTATCCAATGAAATAATTTGTACTATTATGTATAGCGAGTAAGCATGAAAGCAATAAAGTCCCAATTTTCAATTTCAGATTGATATTTAGTATTTTTTCAGTAATTATAGCAATTTGCAGTGTCAAGAAATTATTTGCAAGAACTAGAATTTAGTAATATGAATGAAAAGAACTATATAACCAAAGAAATTAGCAAAGGAAAGTCTTCGCTTCAAATTTCTAAGGATTTGAAAAGGGATCATCGAACAATCAAGAAAATATGTAAATGGGAATTCGAACAAGAAAAAAAAAGTCTCAAGCTGAATTCAGGAATTTAACAAAGCGAGATCTATCACATATCTGAAGAGAATTAACAAGAAACCCAAATGCGTCAAGTGCGTTCATATTTGAGGCCGCTGGAGCTCCTATGGTGTCAAGGGAAACAAGGTGTAAAGCATTAAGGAAGTTTGCTGATGTAAAAAAATCAAATAAAGAAACCCATTTTACAAAAAAAAAACATAAATAAAGAAGATTGCAGTGGGCAAAAATAAATACATGAAAACTGATTTCAGTAAAGTGCTTTTTACAGACGAATCAAGGATCACCCTCGATGGGCCCGATGGATGGGCTCGAGGATGGGTTTGCAAGCAACATGAATCAAGAAAATTTTTAAACGCCAACAATGCGGAAATGGGTTTATGATATGGGCTGGGATTATTGGTAATGACCTCGTGGGTCCATTTCAACTGAAAGACGGGGTTAAAATGAATTCCAAAAGTTACTGTGATTTTCTAGAGCAATATTTCTTTGAATGGCTTGATAACCAGTCTTTAGCCAAGCGTAGATCTATGATCTTTATGCAAGACAACGCACCAAGTCATGCATCAAAGTTTACTAAATCCTGGTTGAAAGAAAAGGGATTTGTTGAAGATTCTCTTATGGACTGGCCTTCAAATAGCTGTGACTTGAATCCCATTGAGAACTTGTGGAGCATCCTCAAGAGAGATATTTATTCTAATGGAAGGCAATTCAACAGCAAGTGTAACCTCTGGGAGGCAGTTAAAGTTGCTGCAAACAACTTACCAGCCCCTAAAATTGCAAATCTAACATCAGATGTTGACAATAGGCTGCTAAGTGTTATTGAAAAGAAAGGAGCATTTGTGCAATAAATTTTAGGAGGTTCTTATTATTTTTTGTTAATATATCTTTTATTTTTAAAGTAATTTTTTTAATGTTTTTCCTTTAGGAAATTGACGAATTTGTTCTAAAATCTTTTCATATTATTTTTTTACATTAGTTTCACAAGGTATAATAATAATGTAAAAGTATCAAAATAAATAGTTGCAAATAAACTACTGACAGTCAAATTAGTCTGTTTTGTAAACTTAGTAAAATTTTTTTTTCAATCAAAAACAATAGTTTTCTCTATCTCTATATATCTAAGTTAATAATATTAAGTAGAATCTAAACAACATCATAATATGACTTTTAACATTAAAGACGCAACTCTTTATACCAATTCATAACTTGCATATAATCTCAAAACGCAGTTTATATATATATATATATATATATATATATATATATATATATATATATATATATAAAGAAATATAGTCTTAAGGTGTGCTATATTTATGGAATAAAGTGCTCAATATCAGAGATAGAGCGTGTGTAAATATAAAAGTGAACATAGAATTCAACACTTAGAGGCGACAGTCTGTTTCATGCTATATGCAATCGTCAGGCCACGTGTGCTGTTATTTTTCTCGGCTATTTATATATATATACGGGTTAGTGGTGCATTGTGGGTATTCTATTATGGCGGTTATTTCACCGGAAGTCGTTTGTTTATCTATTTAGGTCAAATTATATTGCTTGTTTTTATTTTTGTTTCTTATTTTATTTATTTATTTATTAACGTAGTAAAAATTTGTTTATATCACTTATTTAACAGTTTTGTTTTGGTTTGGGAATTTAATTAAAGCTATTTGTTCAGTTTTGGGGTTGATTGTTGTAGTTCATTCTAAGTATTATTTTGGCGGGAACAGTTTTTAATTGATTATCTTTATTTGGGATTGGTTTGTTTATTTATTTACTTGGATGAATTTAGGTTAATTTATTTTACTTGTATATTTTCTCTTTTCGGTTTTCGATTTTTAAGTAACATAGTATTTTTTTATGTTTTATTTCTATTTTTTTTTTTTTTTTTTTGTTATTTTGTTATTTTTGCTTATTAGTATATTTATTTGTTTTTATTTTATTTTTTCCGTTTTTAAGTTTTTAGGTTACGTAGTAAAAATTTATTTTCATGTCTGCATTTTGAGATGAGTTCGGATCTTTTGTTTAATAATTTATTTTGGTCGGGAAAAGTAATGATAGCTATTTTTTCCTCCGAGCAAAGTTTGCAAGTTTTTGATTGCTTATTGTAGGCTGATGATTTTTTCCTTATCTTCCAAGATATTTTTGGTGTGATGTTCGTTTTGTTTTTAATTTCCCAGATATACTTAGAAAGCATTGTACTGTTTGCATATTTACTATTTGTGAAAGATGTTTTGTGTGTATAATTTCTTTGTTTCCAGGGTCCTTCAGTTACTCCTATGTATACTTTTTCTTCATTATCTGGTGATTTTATCGTGGCTTGGTATATTACGTTTTTTTGTAAACAATTTCCGTTTAAGGGACATTCGTTCTTTATTCTGCAGTTGCACGTGGGTTTAATTTGTTCGTGTGGTTTGTTGATAATTTTCCTATTGTGCTTTTTTATTATTTGTGCCATGCTCTCGGTGCAGCTGTAGCTGATTTTTACAGTGTTTTTGTTGAATATCTTGTGTAAGTTGCTTGATTCTGGGAAGTGTTTGTGTAAGAGTTTGAAGAATATTTTCCCTACGTTTGTTTTTACGTTCTTGCTGTACGGTGGGTTGAACCATATGATATTTCTTCTTCTGTTGGCGAAAAGAGAAAATATACAAGTAAAATAAATTAACCTAAATTCATCCAAGTAAATAAATAAACAAACCAATCCCAAATAAAGATAATCAATTAAAAACTGTTCCCGCCAAAATAATACTTAGAATGAACTACAACAATCAACCCCAAAACTGAACAAATAGCTTTAATTAAATTCCCAAACCAAAACAAAATTGTTAAATAAGTGATATAAACAAATTTTTACTACGTTAATAAATAAATAAATAAAATAAGAAACAAAAATAAAAACAAGCAATATAATTTGACCTAAATAGATAAACAAACGACTTCCGGTGAAATAACCGCCATAATAGAATACCCACAATGCACCATTAACCCGTATATATATAAATAGCCGAGAAAAATAACAGCACACATGGCCTGACGATTGCATATAACATGAAACAGACTGTCGCCTCTAAGTGTTGACTTCTATGTTCACTTTTATATTTATATATATATATATATATATATATATATATATATATATATATATATATATATATATGTGTGTGAAAATATTGTAGAAAATAGGAAAGAAACTGGTTTGGTAAATAATCCAAAGTTCCTTAGTATTTTTGTAATTATTTTTAAAAAATAGTGCTCGATACAAAAGTAGAGCATAAATATAATTATTTATTTAAAAATATGATTCCAATGATTCCAATGGAATCATATTTTTAAATAAATAATTATATATATATATATATATATATATATATATATATATATATATATATATATATATATATATATATACAGACAGAGAGAGAGAGACAGAAAGACAGAGAGGGCTCAATATCAGGTATAGAACGTATGTAAATATAAAAGTGGACATTGAAGTCAACACCAAGTGATGATAGTCTGTTTCATGCTAAAAGCAATCGTAATGGCCTTAACAATATTTACAACTATTTACTTAGTTACTGTAATAATAATATAACATAATAAATCAAATAGAATATTATAATACAAATACAACATAAAAAATTATAATTTAATTAAAGATACAAATTAACAAATATTCCATTTTACTTAATAATATAACATTACAACTTCAATATAAAATATTACAAAAACTTAATTTATTACGACTTTGAATAAGTTCTCGCAGATTTTTCATGAAAAGTAATGTTTTATTTATAAAACTTAGTAAGAAACATGTCACTGAAAGCATTGTTAATCTCTAGCCACTACTTTTTCTCATTTTTCTAGCAGTATTTGAATTCCACGTAGGAAAAACAACGTGTTTTTTGGGGGCCAACTACGATTCTGCCCATTTTTTAGCATCTTCATAAAAATGTAAGTACTATTCAACCAGGCCCTGTATCATTGATCAGAGTGAGTAATAATCCGACAGGGCAATGTCTGGTGAATACGGCGGGTGGGATAGGACTTCCCATTTAAGTGTTTCCAAGTAGATTTTCGCCCGTTTTGCAACATGTGGCTTAACGTCATGTTGCAAAATCACTTTGACGTGTCTCTGCTCGTATAGCGGCCGTTTTTCCTTCAATGCTCGGGTCAAACGCTTCAATTGTAGTCGACAGTGATCTCCTGTGATGGTTTAGGTCGGTTTGAGCAGCTCATAATAAACTATACTCAGATGATCCCACCAAATGCAGAGCAGAAGCTTCGAATTATGGATATTCGGCTTTGCCGCCGATGCATGGCCGGGCTTGCCACACGGTCTTCTTTGCCTAGTGTTATCGTAGTGTATCCACTTTTCATCGCTGGTCACGATACGATGCAAAATACCATTCCTTTTCTGTCGTTGAAGCAGATGTTCTCACGTAACAAGACGCTGTTTGACGTCTTTCAGCTTCAAATAGTACGGCATCCAACGTCCTTGTTTTTGAATCATTCCTACGAAACTTTTGTGTGATCAATTTCTATTTATTCTGTAAGTTCATATTGCACCTGACACGAGTCTTTATGAAGTAATGCCTCCAATTCTTGGTCTGCAAAATTTTTCGGGGCGGCAATGAGTTCTTCAACATTATTTTGAAGCGTCTAAACCAATCTCTTCATGCTGTTTACGATAGAGCATGGTCATCGTAAATCTCAACAAGAATTTTGTGTACTTCAGCTGCAGATTTCTTTTGAATAAAGTAGTGCAATAAAATTCCCCGCAAATACTCTTTCCTTGTCACGAAATCCGACATGCTTAACGCTATGAAAAACAAAGTTGTTTACACTTCGGCGAAATGATATACACTGAATTTCAAGCTTGCATATAGTACTTCCTTATAGATGCGTTATCTCCTGAAACTACACGTAGTTCTGGGAACGCCATCTGCTGGAACTTATTCAAGGTCGTAATTTGCAAGAAAAATTTACAACTGGAAGAAAAATCTACATCTAAAATAATTACACTTACAATCGACGACGTAGAGAAAAGCAAAAATTACGAACGTTTGCGTGTTAAAGAATATTAAATTCATGAATCCGCACGTTTAGAAAACAGAGTGAAAAAAAAAAAACGCGGATTAAATTGAAAAAAATAGAAGTATCATTTAAAAAATAGAACGCCTTGAAGAATGGATTACCAAGAAACTTCAAAGTCGGGGAAAACAACAACAAAAAAAGATATTTAAAGTTAAGTAATCCTTTTTTTTTTTATTAAACTTTTTATTTTTTTTATTTTTTAAACTTTTTTATAAAACTTCTTTTTTATTAAATTAATACAAACAAAGTTTTATCTTCAAAATCTTTATGTTATTATTAAGAAGGAAGATCAAAGCATTTTTTGAGTATTACATTATATTTTATAATAATTTTTAGAACCTTCAAAATTTTAGTTAAGAATTTTGCTCTTCTTGTAAGAACGGGTGAACCTAAATTAATATGAGAAATTTTAGCGTCTTTTTACGATGAAAAACACATCGATAATATTAATGCTATATATGGTCTGGTACCCCTGATATTTACCTGGAGCACCTTGATAAAGAAGAATCAGCAATATTATTAGTCCTAATCTGGCGGCACGGCTTCAGTCAGTTACTCACCCACTTAAGATTACCTCTCTGTTCATTTTTTTTTAATGGTAATTGTTCGAATGAGTTCTTCGTTATTGTACCTAGACTATATGAATTTAATTGCAATTCTAGTCTAGCGGCAAGATCTCATTAATTTATATTTGAGATAGCTAGATGTAACCGTAACTTCGATACTAACAGTTTCTTATCTCGCACTTCTCGCTTGTGGAACTCCCAACCGGTTTCTTGCTTTACAGCCAACTTTAATATGCAAAAATTTATATGCAATGTCAATTGCCATCTACTGTCCTCCTGATTGCTATGTTTTCATTCTCCTCGTTAGTAATGTTCCTGTTACTAATTCCTCTACGTCCTGTAACTCCTTGCGTCTTAGTGGCTGTACTCCCTTGCTTGGGGTGATACCGATTAAAAAAGAACAAAAAATTAAAAAAAAAATAAAAATTTGGAAATTCTTCAAAAAATTAGTTGTCTGGTTTTATTGAAACATTCAGGACTTATTCCGAGGTAAATTAAAGTCTTTTAGAAATGTTACTGTTTTAGAAATTCTTGGTATTTTTTTTTTTACATTTGATATCTACAACTTATTTCATTTTATGAATTTTAGAAAAATCGCTTTTGCAAAACTTTATATTTATATTAGTTAGTTTTATTATTATTATTATTTTTATTTTCTTTGCTTTCTGGCGTTTACACATTTCTTTCCGGGTCCCACCCAGGGACCTAAGGTTAGAAATGGCATCATGACACTTTTCACTGACAAAAAAAAAAAAAAAAAAATTACATAGATAAAGCCCTTCGTAAAGTGTGGGCTGTACTTGTCAGAACAATTTTTTGTATCTCCTTGAGGCATGGGCTTCCAGGAATCCCTGCAATTAGTCTACTGCAATCTTTTCCAACCAGTCCTAGGGCTCCAACTACAACAGGGATTGTTGATGTTCCCATATGCCACATTTTCGAGACCTCTATTTCAAGGTCCTTGTATTTTGACAGCTTATTATTATTATTATTATTATTATTATTATTATTATTATCATCATCATCATCATCATTATTATTATTATTATTATATATTTGTATTATATATATTTGTATTATATGTATTTATATGTATTATATATATTTGTATATATATTTATTATATTTTAATATACATATATGATATATATATGATATATATTATATACATTATATTATTTATTATTATTATTATTTATTATTATTATTATATATTTGTATATTATATATTTGTATTATATGTATTTATATGTAGTATATATATATATATTATATATTTTAATATACATATATGATATATATATATGATATATATTATAATATATATTATATTATTTATTATTATTATTATTATTATTATTTATTATCATTATTATTATTATATATTTGTATTATATGTATTTATATGTATTATATATATTTATATATATATATATTATATATTTTAATATACAATAATATAAATGATATATATATATATAATATATTATAATATATATTATATTATTTATTATTATTATTATTATTATTTATTATTTATTATTATTATTATTATCATTATTATGTATTTTATATTGGTTTTTTATGATTATATTAGTTATATTTTAGAAAAATCGCTTTTGTAAAGCTTTATGTTCATATTAATTATAGATCAATGGATTATATAAATCATCGATATTTTTTGGTCAAACATGGCCGCCAGTTACAGAAAATCTGCTCTGAATCGTAAAATAAAAACAGCAATAAAACTAAGCTATAATTTTATAATTAAATAATTCGAACAAATTTTTAATTGCTTTTATGTGGAGCGATTTTCTTCAGAAAAAAAAAACTGTTTTCGATAAATAATGAATTTTTAAAAGAATTATCTTCAATTTGAAAAAATAATTATAGTAATTTTAAATTTTAAATCTTTTACAATTCTGTCTAAATATGTAGTGGTTAGGTGATATTCTTATTAATTAAAAACTATATTTACTAACATACATGGAAACTATTACTACAATCCAGCGATATTCGGTATTTTAAAAAATATTTTTTATTTGTGTGTATAAAAAGGTGCAAAAGTTTGAGTAAATTACATTTTATTTTTGAAAGATTTTTTAATAAAGATAATTTTGCTTTGTTGACAGATTTTAGTGAACTCAGTGAATCCCCCAGTTCCCCAAATTAAACAAAACAAAACAAAATCCAATCAATTTTAAATACAGTGAAGTAATATGCTTATGGGAAATATTAGCTTAGCTTGATATTAAATTAAAACTACGGAATCTTTAAGTAATTTTAAATATCTCTTTTTTCAGAGGTGCCTATAAACACACACACACACACACACATGTATGTATGTATTTTTATTTTCGCTCACTATAATTTTTTCTTCCTATATATATGCAGACATGTATACACGTACACGCACACAAATATACACATACACAGTAGCATATTTTGACAATATATTATAGGCTACACAACTGATTAAGCCGCGTTATAAAAATAGATAGATAGATAGGTATGAACTGACTGAGATAGATAGATAGATAGATAGATAGATAGATAGATAGATAGATAGATATGAAGTGACTGAGATAGATAGATAGATAATGAACAGACTGAGATAGATAGATAGATAGATAGATAGATAGATAGATAGATAGATAGATAGATGTCAATGAATAAATTATAAATAGATGCGGCTTTTCAGCGGGTTGCCTGTTTACAATGTTCTGTTTACTGGCAAAATTTAGTAGAGTCCATTAGGCATAATGTTGGCACATTTCCCGCTTGTATGTTCCCCGGACCTCTGTGAAGACGTAAATCTTGCCTTGTTTCTTCCGGGCCGCTCTCTGTCAGGTTGTCTTCGCGTTAGAATCACCGAAACCTAAAAGGACTTCATGCAGTCTGAACGTTTTCCTATAATCTTATTTCGAATCCATTGTAGATTTTACATCAGCAAGATCAACTCTAACTACTTCCGAACTATTTCAAAAGTATCTTTTATACAATTTGTCGCAATAAAAGGCCCAAGAGCCACCCAAGGCAGATTGTTGATGAATGAGGTTTTTGTAAGGGCGTAAATGATTAGTGCGGATATGTAAGATAGATTACGTTAGAGCTTTGACATGAAGAGGTTAACATTGTAGTGATCAAGGAAGTATCCTCGCAGGAGTTTGTTCTACAAAATAACAGTTTTGCGCAGGAAGCTGTCTGTGAAGAACTTCTTTACCAATGGAATACGTAGAAAATGCAGAGGAGTTGTCGAAGCGACTAAAATGATGGTCCCTGGCTATGAATATCTTTACTGGTGGAACTAAAGAATGTAGCTCGTCTGAATAATTGCGAAGAAAAAATGATTGGGGAGCGACTTGCAAGGAAAGTTATGTCTCCAGGAAAGGTGTTTAAGGGTATAAAATGATTCTGCACCGGTAAGGTTAAAAATGAGAATCTCCCGCTATGGCAGTAATTCTCTATAGCTTGAAAGTGTTAACAAGAACATATCTGATATCTGGTGGGTGCTTGTGTCCCAACAGATGTTCCAGATAAGTAGGGGTTCTATCCCTTAAAACCACCATCCGCATATCCACCTGGTATTCCGAAGCTGTCACTGACCAGGCTCGACGTTGCTTAACTTCGGATATTGTACGGAAACCGGTGTTTCAACGTAATGTGGCTGTAAGCATATATATATATATATATATATATATATATATATATATATATATATATAAAAGTGAACATAGAAAACACTTAGAGGCTCTAAGTGTTGACTTCTATGTTCACTTTTATATTTACACACGCTCTATCTCTGATATTGAGCACTTTATTCCATAAATATAGCACACCTTAAGACTATATATATATATATATATATATATATATATATATATATATATATATATATATATATATAATGAAAAGGCTTAAACACTAATATTCCATGGTCATAATTAATTCCATTGGAATCGTAAATACGATCCAATTCATCAGACCTACAAATTAAAAAAACAAAACAATAAAAACAACTCCGGAAATAAAAGTAGAATTTAAAGAGAGTGTATGTATGAGAGTGTGGACGAATGTTAGAGCTAAAGAGAGGGGTAACAGACGAGAGAATTTGGAAGATTAAACCTTAACAGAGAGAAGTTTTAGAGAGGTGAGTTGAAGAGGTTTAAGTGAGAGAAATATGAATGTTCTCGGATGTCTAAAACATTAAATATGTAACCGGAAAGGATACATTTTGTGGTGACATACACACACAATGGACGATCTAATCTTAAAGATCAGCAGAAGAGGGAGGGAGGGGAAAATAAAAGAAAAGGGGCTGGGGAGAGAGATGGGGTGGGGGAAACTAAAACTGAAAACGGCATTTACTGAAAGGGCCGCTGTGTAATTAAGAAAATTTGACAAAATTAATATCGACTACAGGTTACAAATCAAATATACACATATAAAAAATAAATATAGCGATTATCTAATCTGGCAATGACCTATATTTTTATGTTCAAAAACACATGCGTATACACACATACATAATAACATATACACGTACATACATATATATAGGCGCGTACCCACATACACACATATATATACCCATTTACACACATACATATATACATATATACACACATATACATATATATATTATATATATGCATATATATATATATATATATATATATATATATATATATATATATATATACTTTAATATTTTTATTTAAATTGAATTTAATATGGGTTGAAATATAGGTTCAGTACAATATAATAAATAAAAATGATTTAATCTTACTAGAAGCCTCTTTAATATAGTTCTAAAGTATACAAAAATAATTTTTAAAACATATCTTATAATTAACCTATTGTTGTATATATATATATATATATATATATATATATATATATATATCAGGTCATCCCATATGTTCTGTCCGAATTTTGAATAAAGAAAACAAGTCACCAAATGTTACATTTAATTACAAATTCAATCAACAATGTATTTTCCCTGATTATCTATGACTTCCTTCCATCTATTAACAAGCTTCTAATTCGATTACTGTAAAATTCTTTTGGCTTTGATTCGAAGAACTCACAAATGTCAGTTTTAACCTCTTACTGCGTTACAAAAGCTGTTTCTTCCAAATGATTCTGTAAGCTACGAAACAAATGGTAGTCTGAAGGAACAGGATCGGGAGAATAAAGTGGATGAGGAATTTTCTCCCAACCAAGTTCTTCGATCTTTTGTGACGGGATTCTTGCTGTGTGGGGTTGCGCATTGTCCTGATGAAACATCACCTCTTTTCGATTCACTAGAGCAGGTCTTTTTTTCTCAAAGCCTGGTTCAAACGCTCTAATTGCTGACAGTATATTTGAGAATTAATTGTTGCATTAGGTGGTAAGAATTCAAAGTGGATTATACCTTGGCGATCCCACCAGATTGAAAGAACTTTTTGCCTATGAACTTCCCTTCTCGGCTGTGGTCCTTCCCCTTTACCAAGCCACTGTGTACGACACTTAACATTTCGATAAAAGATTCATTTTTCTTCGCCAATCACAAATCTATCCAAAAAAGGTGAAACAATTTGGCGAGAATGGAGAGAAGAGCAGATGTCAACTCGAGATTTGAGGTTGTTTTCAAACAATTCATGAGGCACCCATTTTCCAAGTTTAGGAACTTTTCTAATTCGTTGAAGATGACGATGAACAGTTGTATGGTTTGAACTGAGAACCACTGCCAATTCCTCAACTGATAAAGCAGGATTTTCTTCAAGGGCTACTTCAAGAAGCTTTTCATCAAACTCAACTGGACGTCCGGTTCGATCTTCATTTTCAAGGGTGAAATCTCCACCTCTGAATTTTGCAAACCATCTTCTGCAAGTTCTTTCATTCACACAGTCCTTTCCATAAACTGAGTAAATGTTTCTAGCCTGCTGAGTTTCCTTTCTTGAACTCATAAAGCATTATGTGCCTCAAATGATTCTTGGGTACTTCCATGTTACCAGGGTTTTAATCAAACAAAATTTAATTTTATTGTTCTCTGAAATAAAATTTGATCAGTTTAAATACATCTAAACATACAAATAATGTTCAGCTCCATTAGACATTATAAAATACTCTTTAAATTTCGTTCATTTTAAAAAAGGTAAAATTCGGACAGAACTTATGGGATGACCTGAGATATATATATATATATATATATATATATATATATATATATATATATATATAATCATTTCCTTGTATCTTAAAATTATATTCTTAACCGGAAGTAATGGTAACACGTCTAAAAATGACAGCTCATCTAGGCATGTGTGAATAGCAAAGACATCCCTAAACATCTAACATATATTTTGTCACTTTTCTGCTTTAGCTTTGACCTGTCTTTTCATTGGTCAAACAGGACATAACCATAAAATTTTGAAATATTGTTCCCCACGTCTTTCTTAAAGCTTCAATAAAATTTTATTCTCTTTTCCAAAGTAAATCATTTTCATCAAATCTTACCCAACATTGCTTCATAATGGAACAAATTTCAAGTTCAGAAACAGAATTTTCCGTGTCGCGATGTAAAATATATTTTTTAATAAAAATATTAAAATATTATGCTTTACGTTGTAGCGAGCACTTTTAAAAATAATAAATGCTAAATGATAGAGAGAGAGAGAGAGAGAGAGAGAGAGAAAGAGAGAGAAATCCAAAGAAGAGAGATAAATTATGGATAGGTATCCGACAAAATAATACGACAATAAAGAAGTAGGAAACAGATCTTAATCTAAGACGTTTCATTTTATTAAAGCTTCATCAGAGATCAAGATGATAAAAAGCAAAGAGACGCAGATTAATGGTATGTTGCGTTTGGCTGTTACTTCTTGGCTAAATACGTATCACGTTTAATGTATTAGGTTGGTGCAAAAATATTGACGTAATAATGTCGTTTTTGACGTATTTTTTAACGTCAAAAAACCGGCATTATTACGTCATTATTTTTGCACCAACCTAATAGCAATAGATAATATTCAAATAAGTGTAAGAAAAAGTGTGTAAAAATTTGTGAGAGGCTAAAGAATGTTTGGAAAAATTAGTTTGGTTAGATTTTTCATTATCGTATATCTCGTGCGTTTATATATATATATATATATATATATATATATATATATATATATATATAT
The DNA here is from genome assembly GCA_963932145.1 of Acanthosepion lycidas. Classification (NCBI taxonomy): domain Eukaryota; kingdom Metazoa; phylum Mollusca; class Cephalopoda; order Sepiida; family Sepiidae; genus Acanthosepion; species Acanthosepion lycidas. The sequence goes on along the minus strand of OZ010602.1, from coordinate 52,858,255 downwards.
ATATATATATATAGATAGATAGATATGAACAAAGCTAAATATATATATATATATATATATATATATAAAGAAATATAGTTTTAAGGTGTGCTATATTTATGGGATAAAGTGCTCAATATCAGATATAGAGCGTGTGTAAATATAAAAGTGAACATAGAAGTCAACACTTAGAGGCGACAGTCTGTTTCATGCTATATGCAATCGTCAAATCACACATATATATATATATATATATATATATATTTATGTATTCGGAAGTGATAAGTTACATTCAGGAATAATGGATCTGTAGAAAAATGGTGATCCCATGTAGTTTTTTAAACGTGGGTTAATTGTTGGTAATATTGCTATAAATATATTTTCAGCATATTTTTTCTTTGAAGAATTATGTTTTGTTTTGTTTTTTTTTGTTAAGGTTGGCATTGGTGAAATCAAAGTTCTAGCCTACGTTGCTGCAGTGTAAGACGAGAGAATTTGACTGTTTATATAGAGGGTTGGTAATTCCAGCGAATTTAATTTTGTCTATTACCGAAAATAGATCTTTCTCGAAGTTCAATAATTGTTCGTCGCATTGCGCAGATTATTGTTTTTTTTGTTTTTTTTTAACTTAAATACATAAAGCCCGACATCATTTGAGTTGTTATATTCGATCAGGAATTTAATTTATGTCACCCGTAAGTTCTATTCTAATGGTTTCTTTTCTCGCACTTCACACCTGTGGAACTCTCTTCCGGTTTCTTGCTTCCCTGGTACGTACAAACAGTTAAATGCAACTTCAAACACCATTTTTTGTCTTTCTGAGTTCTGTTCGTTTGTTGTACTTTCTCTTCACAGAAGTTTTCTCATTATCTTCTACTCCCAGTATCACCTAGCATCTTAGTGGCATTATCGCCTTGCTTGAGGGGGAAATGATTTTAAAAAAATATAATAACTGTATTAACCACATAAATAGAAACAAAATTGAGTGAACAGTTACAAAATGGAAGTTTTCTCGGTAAGGGAAACCACTTTTATAGACAAAACAAGCCGCTACCAATCACGCACACATATATATATTAAGACATTTTTATGTTTATACATTCTTTTTATAGATACAAATATTTAAGTAAATACTCTGTTTATAATAAACAGTATTAAACATTATTTACCGGCCTGAACGTCCGATAAATTTTCATAGAAAATAACCGTCTTCCGACAGGATTCGAAAAAGGTACCCTATACGGAACCGTCATACAGCCTGACGTACCTTTTAACCGATTCGGCCACAGATGATCGTTCTTTTAGCAACGTCGAATTTACTGCTTTTAAACTTAAAATTCGGAGTACGAATGTTTTCTATGAAAATTTCTCTGACATTCAAACCGGTAAATAATGTTAAATACTGCTTATTATGAAACAGAGCATTTACTTAAATATTTGTATCTATAAAAGGAAGGTATAAATATAAAATGTCTTAAAATAATTGTCGGACATATATGCGTGTGTATGTTTGTATGTGGGAGTTTCAAGATTAAAGTAATAAATGCAATGTAGATTTTAGGTTATTCTAGCGTCTTTAACGTTTAATGTTTTTGCTTGCAAATATATATATATATATATATATATATATATATATATATATATATATATATATATATATATTTATATTCGTTGAATTGTTCTATATAATCCACAAATACGTTTCCGGTTTAAATAACCTACAAAGGGTTGATAAACCGTAAAGACAAATCAAATCAAATTATTTACCAAAAGAGAAGGTTTTGGCGAGTGATTTCCTCAGGGATAACCTTTTAAAAGTAAGCGACACTTGAGGTATACTGATTCCTATCAAATGCATTAACATTAATAAATAAAAAGAAATCTTCGTTTACACCCATAATCTGAGTTTAAAAGACGTTCATTAATCTTTCCTAGAAAAGATTTAAATGCATGACGTAAACTTATTGCACAGATTACAGCTATTGGATATTATACACGCACATCTCTCTCTCTCTCTCTCTCTCTCTCTCTATATACCATCTCTCCTCTCTCTGTCTGTATTCCTTCCCTCTACTCTCTTTATTTGCATTCCTCCTCTCTTCTTTCTCTCTCTCTTTCTCGGCATCCCATCTCTCTTTTTCTCCACATCTCTTCCCTCTTCTCTCTCTCTGTTCACATAAATTTCCATTTCTCTCTCTCTGTCTGCATACCTTCCCTCTTCTCTCTCCCTGCACATACCATCCCTCTTCATATATGTATCCATGTATATATATATGTGTGTGTGCATAATATATATATATATATATATATATATATATATATATATATATATATATATATATTATTTATATGCTATATATGCGCGGTATTTACTGGAAAGCTCTCAATATCAATGACATAGCTAACATATTCAGTTGCGTTGACGTGAAACCCAGGGTCACAAACTCACATCAACGCAACTAAATATATATATATATATATATATATATATATATATTTCACAACTCCTTACCATATGATTTGCCGATCAATCTGACGCCCTTCGTCCTACTTTGTTTTTTTAATTTTCATAAACTGCCTTCCCGATGGCATCGGCTTTCAACTTGGTGTCTACGCTGATGATACAATCATTTGCTACTGTCTCGATTGTAAGTCTGATCAGTCTGACTGGGTCAAAATGGAAGCCGAGTTCCAAAAACAACCTCCAGTCTGTTGTTAAGTGGAGCACAAGATGGCTTGTTAATTTTAATGACTCCAAAACTAAACTTCTCACCATTAATGATGTTTGAGACCCCTCTGTGTCTTCCATCAGCATGGCTGATGCTAACCTCCGGGATAGTGACTTGTTGCGAATTCTCTGGCTAACGTTCTCAGATGACATGAAGTGGAACGACTATATAGGACAGCTGCTAAGAAAGTTGGTTCACTGTTGCGTACGAGACAATCTTTCTAGTATCTATCATACATATCAAAAATCTACCAATTCGTCCATGCTTAGAATATTGCTGCCACATTTGATCCAGTTCTCCTGCTATTTACCTTGATCTCCTTGATAAAATCCAAAGAAGAATCTGGAATATTATTGGTCCTGATCTGGTGGCTCGGCTTCCTTCTTTTTCCCACCACCGTAAGGTTGCCTCTCTGTGTCTTTTCTATAAATACTTTCATGGTAACTGTTTAGATGATCTCTTCGCTATGGCACCCAACCTTTTTTAATTTAAGCTCACAACGAGACTGGTATCGAGATCTCATCAATTTACAGTTGAGTTGGCTAGATGTAACTAAATTCTATGTTAACAGTTTCCTTTCTCGTACTTCTTGCTAGTGGAACTCCCTTCCGTCTCCATGCTTTCCAGCCAACGTTAGTCTCCGAAAATTAAAATGCAACGTCAATCTATCCTCCTAATTAATGTTTTTGTTCTCGCTCATTAGTAATTATTCTGTTTCTAATTCCTTCACACCAATTACTCTTTGTATCTTAGAGGCTTTACTCCCTTCCATAGGATGCGAAATCGTTTTAACAAAAAATGTATGGATTGTGTTTTCTTCGTGGTTTTCCAGTGTCGTGTATCAACCCGTCCGTAGAAAGCATGTCGGGATTTTTCAAATAGTACGTTTTCACCCATCAGTATGAGATGTCGTGTAGTATTTTTAATACTAGACGTGGGAAATATAATTTACAATACGAATCTGACTTGTGTAAACGTGATAGATGGAAAAATCGTCATAATACTCACTAACTAAACGATATTCGAAAAACAACCAAAAAGGCAAATTGCTTATTTTAAAACTCAACCTTATACACTGACATTGTTCATAAACTGTGTTTATAAAAACGCACAGAGGGCAGAAGACATTTTAAGTTCAATTATCGTCCTAGAAAAATAGCAAAAAATCGTCGGAATCAAAAAAAAAAGTTATGTAATGAAATATATTAAACAAAAGCTAACATTTTTAACGAAACATACATAAATCAAAAATAAAGCCATACACTAGATTTGGCCCATATGCTAGATTTGGTTGGCTCGTTCCATCGACTGAAGATGGGTCAGTGGTAGAACCTCAGACTGACAGCAAATTGGTTGTTTTTCTATCCGGGCTTGTCTAGTCACACTGAGAAACTGTGATACAGCCGAACAGTACTGTCTGCGAAGCATATATATATATATATGTATATATATATATTAGGTTGGTGGAAAAATAATGACGTAACAATGTCGTTTTTTGACGTTAAAAATACGTCAAAAAACGACATTATTACGTCATTATTTTTCCACCAACCTAATATATATATATATATAAATTTCTAAAGAAGGGATTTTTTTATTTATTCATCCAACAGCTTTTTATTAAATAAAGTTATTTTTAAGACGCTAATCGTATTAACGGAAACGCTCTGTTGTTTTATTAAACAATATATTTATTTATTTTCGTCTACCGGCCTAAATATTCGAGAAATCTTGTTAAAAAGTATGCGCTTTCTAGCAGAAATATAACCTGCGATTTCTGGTATGATTTCTCGAATATTCAGGTCGGGCGACTAAAATAAATAAATATACAGTTGAATAAATACACGAAGCATCTATTTAAATAAGACTATCCATAATAACAGCGTTTAATTAATCATATATATATATATATATATATATATATATATATATATATATATATATATATATATATATTTATTTAAATATATGATTCCTTCGCTACATAAGAGTTCTCATGTTTCAAAACAAGAGCCGAAAACTTCAATATAATTATTAGAATTAAATTGAATTAAAGTACCAAGATCTGTTCCATCTTCAAGCGAAATTTTTGCAATGAATATATATATAATTATGTGGAATCAATATATAAATAAATAAATATATATATATATATATATATATATATATATATATATATATATATATATATATAAAATTTATTCGAAAATTATGACATAAGTATGTTATAAAATCACTACAAAAATAGCCATTTTGTTTCAACACTTCTTGTTTCTTATCAAGTGATGGTGTTGAATGCAGAATAAAGTGTTTTAAAAGGTTCAATCAATCAAACACCCTTCAATAGGGGAAACCCTGTTACATAAGATGCAATGAGCATTCAAAATACAAGTATATGAGAATTAAAAAAAGAAAACATGACAACGAATCTTGGTTATAATAATTAATGCTTTAATTTTAGGGTTAGACTAAAATAGAAATCATTCTATCTAATTAATATTAAATTTTACTATAAAATTGAAAATTAAAAATTACCATTTTAAAATTTTAAATTTAATCTGTATTAAGTTTAATCAATTACCAGCAATTTCACTTTGTTCTGGCATGGTCAAATGAAGAAATATTAAGAAAATAACTTTGAAATTTTCTCCCCGCACATAAGGTTAAATAGTAGAGTGGACAGGGATCTTTAGTTTTAGTTGGTAACCAATCTAGAAAAAGCACAACTCTGAATTAAAAACAGGTTGGTCGTGGGAAAACAACCACGTAAAGATTTAATTGCAGGGGTGGGGAATAAAAGCATTAATGCTTAATGCATTAGACTTTGGTTCTATACGCTACAGACGAATCTACAAGTTTGATATACCTGCATACATGATCGCTGTCTTCTCGTTATTCAACATGGTCACTGCACAATATCCCGTAAAGATCCACGCATGCCACGAACAGACATGATGTATAAACAGGGCCAATGATTTGTTTTGCTTTCATAATGCAACGAGTGTAGTTCTTCTGGACTATCTGATACATGCGTATCCAGAAGTGTTCCTACGTTCCAACAAGCAATAATTATAGTTTTTTTTTTCGTATCGTAGCATGACAACGACAAGGTCCAAGCTGCAATGCTTTGGGTTACACGCGGAGCCAGATATTTTTACCAGGTACACTTTCTTAGATCTTATTGTTATTGTCTGTAATACTGTTGGGATTCTTCTTAATAGTCTTAATCCCAAAAAACATATATGCATTTACATGCATGCACACATACGTATGTAAATGAACTTTATCATTTATTTTGCATATACAAATAAAACTTGCATAATGCTTTTTTGATGATATATTAACCGATTCTTGTCTACAATTGTCAATATATGCTGCAATTTCATTCATAGAGATACATTTGTGTGAGTGTACTTACATAGTATATATATATATGTGCGCGTGTGTGTGTGTGTGTGTGTGTTTGGGTGCATGTTTTCTGGTTCTTGTTATTCGAAATGAAATAATGCCATGGAATTGTTTTCATTTCAAACTTGTACAACCTCAGGAAAACGTACATAGGAAGCAGCGTGCGCATGCGCTCAGGCACATATATATACATATATATATATTCAAAGACCATAAGTCAATTTGACTGTGCGTAGTTACTGAGTTATATATAATGCAATTAATTCAGAGATACCTGGAAATGCACATGCATATGAACATGCTTAATCGTATATTTTTTTTTATAATTTAATCATGAAGGCAGTTAGGCTGCTTTACGTTTCAATACTCGCTTTTGAATAATTCAAGCGACTGATACTCAGATAGGTAGAAGGACACAAGTTTGAATTATAATAAATTCGGCATATGATAGGACTAAAGAGGGTCATGGATGACGTGATCAAAGGTTTGTTATCCATGTTTTGTACAACAGTATAGTTAAATGACAACAAACACGATACATTAATAACCATGGGTTTAAACAGATGAGCAACTAAGTACACGTTATAATTATGCAGCTTTGACTATACAGGGTGTCCTTAAAGACTGGACACCTTGGCAAAAATGCATATTTTCAAGAAATAAAATTTTCAATGCGATTTTATTAATCTGGAATATTAATACATGACATCCTCAATATGATTTCCATCAATTGTGATGCAAAGTTTGATGAGCTTTGAATGATTCACGTAAACTCGATGCAATAACTCCACATTGCCGTCAATTTTCGCACATTCATTCTTTAGGCGTTCAATCGTGTTGCATCTGTGATTTTCATTGAGTACACCTTCTCCTTTAGCATACACCCAGAAAAAAGAAGTAAGTTCTTTCTTCTTTCGACAACCGATGTTTAATCTGTAGCGGTAAAAAGAAATATAGTTAATGAGAGGTTATATGTGTACAGAAATTAGGGATACCCTGTAGAATATTTTGATAGAATGACCAGTACGTATTACTCATCAAGAAAAAGAAGAGGGTATCTGCGCATAGTACTGATCCGAATGCTTCGGTAGTAGATCATTGTAAAAGTCTCCTGATAGAAATTGTTTGGATGGAGAGATTTTACATATTATACCTTCCTTGACTATTTTATGTCGTGTACTTTTATTATTAACATGAGTCAAGAGGTAAATACCGGTCGATTTTAGGCTTGTGTCTATAAGCAAACATAGCTTTCTTTAAATAGGAGTCAACTTTGTTTCACGGTTTCTACTGATATGAAGCGCAGTGATTATTACATTGAATAAATCCGACGTAGTGCGGCTTCCCTCTGCCCTTTCTTTCGAAAATATTTTCATGTCAATTTCTCTATCTATTTTCACTGGTAAGCCCAACTATATGAATTTAAGTATGCTACTAGTTTGGCATCTCGGTCCCTCCATTTTACTGTTGGAACAGTTAAATATAACTGCTTCTTCTACTCCAACAGCTTCTCTCCCACTTCCCGACAGTGGAACTCCCTTCCTCTTATTTGCTTCCCTGATAACTATAATCTTCAAAAATTTAAATATAATGTCAATCGACATCTTCTATTGCTTTGATCCCCGTTCTTCTTTTCATCCTTTCCTCAACCCCCATACCCAGATTTTTTCCTTACTTACACTCATCGTAGCCCCTTGCTTACTAGTGACACTTCCGACTTGCTTGGGGTGAATTGCTTAAAAAATTGCTAGGTGTGCTGCTAGGGAAAATTGGTTCATTATGTTGTGCCTGTTAGTTTCCCTGGTTAGAAAATTCATCTTGCACATTTAATCTGCCATTCGACAATGGATTCAGTATTGCTAGCATATCTGATTTGATACTACTGCTACATATTTCGAGATTTTTGGTAAAATGCATATACGGGTCTTTAGTGTTATCGGGTCCTACTCTATGGGTCAGAAACTTGGATATTATCTGTCCGTGAGTTAAGCAGGATACCAGTTTCGATTAACCGTAAGTTTAGCTGGATTCCCGTTTTGATTAACAGTGTGTTAAGCTGGATGCCCGTTTCGACTAACCGCGAGTTTAGCTGGATAACCGTTTGATTACCAGTGTGTTAAGCTGGATGCCCGTCGTCCTAGGTATGACGATAAACTACATCCGCGTCCTGGGTATGACGATAAACTACATCCGCGTCCTGGGTATGACGATAAACTACGTCCAACAACAAGGCTTCAGGTAATTTTTTCGGAAAAAAAAATGTTGCCAGCTATACGTTTTTTGGAAAATATAATGTTGCCAGCTATGCGTTTTTGAACCAACAATGTTTCCAGCTATATGTTTTTGAAAAAATAATGTTGCCAGCTATACGTTTTTTGGAAAAAATAATGTTGCCAGCTATGCGTTTTTGAAATGATAATGTTGCCAGCTATATGTTTAATAGTACTGTATATTTAATATATGTATAGGTATATGTGTGTGTGTATATATATATATATATATATATATATATATATGTTTGTGTCTGTGTGTGTGTATGTATATATATATATATATATATATATATATATATATATATATATATATATACCTTAATTTGGCATTAAATGACCCACAGTGGTTGATATGCCATAAAGCCCAACAAACCAACCAACCTGGTTGCCCGTTTCGATGCAGCCTGATTTTACATGTATGCCCGTTTCGATTAATCGTGAGTTTAGCTGGATGCCCGTTTTGATTAACAGTGTGTTGAGCTGGATGCCTGTTTCGATTAAAACTGAGTTTACCTGTATGCCCGTTTAGATTAACCGAGAGTTTTCTCATAAGATTCACAAGAATCAACGATATCATATTTCTTTTTCTGAATAATTTCTTCCCTAGAAAGGGGATAAAACCAATAAGTGAGAGCGAATGAAACAGGTTCAACAATAAAAGAATTGGATCCCAATAGACAGAAGTTGACGATTGATGTTGCATTTATGTTTTTGAATCGTGTACTTTACAGAAAATCAAAAACCCAGAAGAAAATTCTACAAGCGATAAATGTAGGCTAAGAATCTATTACCATGGCGCTTACGGTTAAATCTACCAAAGCTCTTGCATAGGACGCATTTAACAAACTTAATAAAATTTGGCTCTCGACCCTCTCGTGCTCCTTAAAACCTTCTAAAGTCTTCGAACATTGATTGAACCCGTCTTATTGTATGGATCAAAGATTTGGACAGTATCTGCTCGTTTTCAAAGATGTCTGGATGCAATATATACAAATCTATATTCAGAATATCAGTTCGAGATCCCATGCAACGCTTAACACAATTTACGGAGAATGAGACCAATATGTCTTCAGCTCAAACGGAAATGAATACAGTTTGCCAACCACTGCCATCGAGCGGACAGGTTAATCGTCTTAATCCTTAATCCTATGGCATCTTTCTTGAAGTATCTTCTCACGAAAATTGACTTTTACAGACAGCATAGTTTAGGACACATTGGGAGACCGGGGTACAGCAATACAGGACCGAATAGTGTGGAAAAGTATTGTCAATGGAGTTCTGACCAACCATAGGGATGTCGAGTGAAGATTATCATGGAGTCACAAATACTGCAACGAAAACAACACAAGAAAAATATTTAAAAATACTGAAATCATCAGCATAATCTTGTATCATAAAGAAATACGTGTACACCAAAACATATAACACATACAATAGATTATCTACAAATTATTAGGTTGGTGCAAAAATAATGACGTAATAATGTCGTTTTTTGACGTTCAAAAATACGTCAAAAAACGACATTATTACGTCATTATTTTTGCACCAACCTAATATATAAAACGTACGTTTACCCTGAATGTATAACCTTATGTATAACATATGTAGTTGAAGATATAATAGTACGTTCAAAATGTATTCGGTTGAAGCCGTAAAATTGTTTACAGAATGTTTAGATACCGAAAGATGATGATGATAATGATGAATGTTATTGGTCCTGACCATGTATCTCGTCTTCAGTTACTTTCCCACCATCACGATTTAGTTTCCTTCTGTCTATAGTATTTATATTTTCATGGCAGTTGTTCTCATGAGATTTCCTCCTTGATACGATGACCGCATGAATTTAAGCGTTTTACTAGACTGGCAAAAAGGCCTCATCGTTTTACTGTTCGAAATATCTAAGCTAATAGTTTCTTTCTTCGCATTGTGGAACTCTCTTGAACCGCGTTACAGAAAAGAAAAAAAAGCCAGAAGAGACTTCCACACGCGAGAAGTGTGGGGTAAGAATCTATTAGCATGGCGCTTACGGTTAAATCTAGCAAAGCTCTTGTGTAGGATGCATGTAACAAACCCCAGAAGTTTCTTGCTTCGCTGTCATCTACTACCTTCAAACATTTAAATGCAACAGTAATCGTCATCTTCTGTCTTTCAGAAAACAGTTCTTTTATTGTCTTTTCTCCTCACTAAAGTTTTCTCATTCTCTTACACGCTCAGTATCTCCTTGCGTCTTAGTGGCATTATCACCTTCCTTGGGTCGAGATGATAAAAAATACATATCGGTCGGTCTTCCGAGTGTTTCAGTATTAGTCTTAATTATACTAGAGTCAAAAAGTAAACGTTTTATTGGTTTATAATTTAGACTTATGTACGGCTTCTGTTTATACTTGAGTCAAAAAGTAAAGAATAATTCGTTTATACTTGACTTAGCAACAACTTACTACGCAGTCGTAATTGTTCTCGCGATACAAGCTTGCTAACCATTACATGACGTTGAGGTAAGCTCTTTCTTATTTTTTATTTATGCTATCATTATCTCACTCCAAACTAAACATGGTCATTGATTTATTTTTATTCTTTTGTCTTTTCTCGCAGTCAAAGGGGAATTGTCCATTATTTACCTGAGGTAATGACAGGGTGCAACGCAGGCGCTAACTTATTTACGTACTAACGGAGGAACAAGCATAATTAAATATATATATATATATATATACACAGAGAGAGAGATAGATAGATAGATAGATAGAGAGGTCCATATGCAGTTATATATGGTTATCTTCTAAGCGTAGCTCAGGTGTGGCACAGGGCCGGGAGTAAGGAGCATCCACTGAGGATCGAACTCAATCTTTATGGATGTAGCGAGACAAGCTTGCTCACCATTATACCGCCTCGAGGTGCCCGATTTCGTATTTGTTATGTATGATATCATTATCTCACTCCAACCAAACATGGTCTCTAATTTTTTATTTTTTTTTCCGTCTTTTCTCGCAATCATAGCGGCATTGTCCATTATTTACCTGGGGTATAATGACAGGGCGTAACGCACATGCTAACCTATTTACGTAAAAAAAGGAGGAACAAGCATAATTATAATATATATATATATATATATATATATATATATATATATATATATAGAGAGAGAGAGAGAGAGAGAGAGAGAGAAAGAGAGACAGAGACAGAGACAGAGAAACAGAGAGAGAGAGAGAGAAAGAAAGAATGAAAGAGATAAATGCAAACGTATTCTGCTAGAGAATGAATAACAACTTCAGATATATTTTGAAGTCATTTTCCACGTTTATTCGGCAAAAAATAAAACAATTCATTGCCAGCATAATTGTTTCTGTTGTTGCAGTTTGGCAAAATACATGTAAAATCCCGTAAGCACACCAGGTACGGTTTGAAACAGAGTAATAGCCTACCTGTTTAGAAGTTAACGATTCTTTTCAAAGAGGAGCAATATATATATATATATATATATATATATATATATATATATATATATATATATTTACCGGGTGTAAAAGCAAAATTGTCCATTTGTTAAATTAAGCTTTGAACTGTTATATTAGGTTGGTGCAAAAATAATGACGTAATAATGTCGTTGTTTGACGTTAAAAATACGTCAAAAAACGACATTATTACGTCATTATTTATGCACCAACCTAATAGCTTGGTAATGATTAAAAATATCTTACTGGAATTTGCCGAGGTTTCTATAACCCAACTGAATTCTACTTTGAGCAATAAGAATGTATAATTTATGATCATAAACGAAAATAATATATAGCTAAAGATTGGAAGTTCATGAAGAATTGAAATTAAATTCATATATATATATATATATATATATATATATATATATATATATATATATATATATATATATATTAAAGGCAGGATTTCGACTGATTTGCACCAAAATTTACATGGACATGCTCAAAGTAAGTGGGAAGACCAAAACCGACTTTGCGTTTCCCAACTCCCATCGATAATGGAAATAATCGATTTTTTCATCTTTCTACGGCACTTTTCATGTAATTTGCGGCCATTTTCTACTGACCAGAGTGAGAGCCTATAGCTGGCTACCACGAATAGGCAGGGAGATTCTATTGGCCAGCGTGAGAGCCAACAGTTAACTAACTCGAATGTTAACTAGCATGCTAAAAAAATCGATAGCTGCATTCGTCACAAGTAGGGAAAAATTTAAATCTGCATGGCACTTTACTTCAGTTGGCTGATTCGCTTGCTTAAACTCAACGTTGATTCTGATTCCGCAGAGCTGGGTTTGTGTGAAAAAGTATTTGTTGTTAACATTCTTTTTTCATTTGGTTTTTCCAGTTACGAGTCTTTTTTTAAAGCTGATCGTTTTGTGTTCATTTTGTTTAGTTCTTTTTTCGTAACAGATTTAATGTTTAGTATAGAGCTTAACAGTGTGTGATAGGCAAGAAGTAATGCATGTAGCAACATCAGCACGGAAAAGGGCACTCCTTTAAAGGCAAGGAAGGGCAAAAATATTTTAAGTCAAGTGATAGCGATTGCATTCTGGCCAGTACAAATTAGCCGCAAACTACATGAAAACTGCCGTAGAAGCATGAAAAATCGATTATTTCCACTATCGATGGGAGTTGGGAAATGCAAAGTCGATCTTGGCTTTCCCGCTAAGTTGGAGCATGTGCATGTAAATTTTGGTGCAAACCCGTCAAAAATTAGGCCGTGCATTCGTTACGCACACATCCTGTCTTTTATAGATAGAGATATAATCTGTACTTAGGGGAAGGAAAAGACTGATTTTAAACCTCTTCTGCCAGGAGGTTATATTCAATGTGTGATAATAATCAGTAAAACAGACTGTATTTTAGACAGCAAACCGATATATATATATATTTATTTTTTTTGCATATAAAGAAAAAAAAATTCTCCAACTCCAATTAGATGATAGACTAATCATGGTACAGTTACACGTCTGTTCATCTCAATTCATTTTCTGTAAATCATAAAACTGGGAAACCGGTAAAATTATTCTAAATAAATATTCTTAAAGAATCCAGTTGCATTTTCAACTTTTTCGTATATTTTTACACGTTAGTGTGCATATATATATATATATATATATATATATATATATATATATATATATATATAGAGAGAGAGAGAGAGAGAGAGAGAGAGAGAGAATTAATGTGGACAAACATGTCACTCAATTGAGTGAATTTCAGTCATGCCGACTTCGAAGTTTCGTGAAGGCAATGTTGTAATGTCTTCACGCTCCAGGGTTATTGACTACTCGGCTTGTTACTTCTCAACTTTTTCGTATTTATGTATATTTTATTGTAATTTGATATCTTTGCTTGTGTGTATGATTTTTTTTCACTTAATAGATGTATTATATGTCTTTATTTTTAGGTCTTTTGCTGTTTCTCAAGTGCTGTACGGTTTCTCAATGATTGCTTTATATTTTGCTCATCTCTTTTGACCGTGTTTAGGTATATGCTCGTTTTTATTGCTTTGTGTAAGATTGACCTCTTTTTACCGTGTTGAGCTGACCTTTTTACTGTGTCAGTGTATATGGCTACTTGATTTTTTTTCACTTATTTTTTGGTTATGGCTCGGTGCTTGTGTGTGTATGTGTTTTTTTTGTTAATTTTTGCTGATATTTGTGTGTCTGTATGTTCCTTTGTGAGTTTGGTGTCTGTTTTTTTTCGTGAATGTTATGTTATCTTTCGTCCCTTTCTTTTTTTCTTTTGTCATCTGTTTTTTGTTTAGTTGTGATTAAGTATTTATGCATGCGTGTTTCTGTATATATATATATATATATATATATATATATATATATATATATATATATATATATGTAGCTTTGTGTTTGTAGTGGGGTTTTGTTTTGCGCCGTGTCTAGTTGTTTCTGTTTGTGTTGCTATTTAAGTAACAAAGTAAGTATTTATTTGAGTGTCTATCTTTCCTATTATTTCGTTTTGCTGTCCTTAACTTTTGATATCGACCACTTTAAAACAAAAGCCTGACTGCCTAAAATGCTTTTCCACCAGTGAACTGTGACACAACAACCAGCAATCTTGGCAAATAACACTCTTAAAATACTACACACACACACACACAGACCCCTCCACACACACAAATTCACACAAACACAGACACACACATTACAGTACTGAAAATGAAACCTGTGAACTTTACGGCCAGGTCACGCTGATTTTAAGCAGCAGCGAACGCGATCTCTATTTTGATGGGTGACCATTGATGAGTACCAGGTTTTGTAAGCTTCTAGTGGCTTTATGCCAAACTCAGTAAAGCTCAGTTAATAGAAGAAAATATAAATAATCAAAAACGAAAGTGAAAGTGAAAGTGAAAATGAAAAGGTATAGATTTAGATATAACAGGAAAGACAATAATGTAAAACAAGATATAAAATAAACCAAAAGGGAAATACACACTCACACACACACACACACACACACACACACACACACACACACACACACACACACATATATATATATATATATATATATATATATATATATATATATATATACACATACACGTTCGTTCCCTGAGCAGCTGTCTCGTATTTAGATTAAAGGCAGGAAGTTGGGTAATCTTTTTTCATCCTTGGCTGGTAAAAGTTTGTGGAAATAGAATTACTTTCGATGGTATCGAGAAAAATAAAGTGTAGAAAGAAAGAGAGGGCGAGACAGAGACAGCGAGAAAGAGAGAGATAAAGAGTGCGAGAGAGAAACAGGGGGGAAATACGAAAAGATTTAGTGAGCATGTGTGACGTCATTGCAAGCATTTGCTTCAGTGGTGAAGTGCAGTTGACAGAAGAGCCTCTCCCTTACCCGATCTTCTCTCTTTTCGTTGTCCTTGCCCCGCAGAAGTATCTTTGACGTGAAAACGCTAAATAAATAAATGCAATAAATAAAAACGAAACTAAAATAAATAAACGCTGAAGTGTCTTTACTGATTTAACACACACGTCTTTATACCGTGACTGCGTCTTAGTGTGTGTGTGATGTTTCTTCTCTATGCATAGTGAAAAGGCATGGAAGTTCGTGTGTTGTTACCTCTAAATCGCCCTACCCAGGAGGATAACCAAAGCACATGATGTACTTAATTAAATTGTACAAAGTAGAACAATGTTATCTGAACCAACACTAAATAATTTTTCGTGTTGTATCTATTTTGGAATTCGATGCAGGTTCTTCTCTTTCAGATTGAATTCTTCTTTTAAAACTAATATCACAGCATCTCCGGCCGAAACAAATCAGCTCAATTTTAGACAAACACCTATAAACCTCAAGATTATGAGTTAGTATTCCTTTTAAAATTGAGTTTTTAAAAGTATATATAGATAAATATGTATAAAGAAAGGACAAGAAAAGATAAAACAAATAATCACGAAATTACTTTCTTTTTTATTGTTACATAATTTTATCGGCAAACTTAAAACTTATTGCCCGAAAGACAGGACAGTTTTTCCCTTGACACCGCTATTATTTTATATTATTTCACTCCTCGGCAATGTTTAATGATTTAAAGCATCCTGGGTATGACGTTAAACTGCATCCACGTCCCGGGTATGACGTTAAAAACTGCATCCAACAGCAAGGCCTCTGATCAGGAGGATTGAGGAGCGTGGAACCACCTCTTAATTGCTGGTGTTCCCAGATCCACCTTGACCCGGGGTGGTAGCACCTGTTAGCGTCCCAGCTATGGGCAAATAGTGAACTCCTAGTTTTTCCAGATCTTACCCACGTCCTGGGTATGACGATAAACTACGTCTAACAAGGCCTCAGATAATGTTTTCGGAAAAATAATGTTACAGCTATACGTTTTTTGGAAAGAAATAATGTTGCCAGCTATGCGTTTTTGAACAAATAATGTTGCCCTCTATATGTTTGATAGTACTGTATATTTAATATATGTATAGGTATATATATATATATATATATATATATATATATATATATATATATATATATATATATATATGGCTTACTTTGGCATTAAATGACCCACAGTGGTTGATATGCCATAAAATCCAACCAACGACAACAACAATGATTTAAAAAACAATGATTGCCATTGTAATAAAAGCAAAATATCTGATGAAAGTGAATTTATATATATATTATCTTTGTTCTTGAGAATTTACAACAAAAATATCTAACTTTATTTATTAGATTATTTTTTTGCAAGAATAATTTTACATTTGCCACATTCTAAATCCGATACAATTATAACTAATGCAATATTCACCATTAAACAATTTATTAAGAAATAAGTAAGAAAAAAAGTGATTATTCACGAATTTATAAATATTTATTAAATTAAAATACAGTGCTGTTCGATAAAAGTGACTTACCTGATTTTTTCTACTAAATGTTCTCTTCTCCGATGAAACAAAAGTTGAGCTAAATTCAAAGGATAAGCGATCTAAAATCCGAAGAAGAAGCTTTGAAAGCTCTTTGAAGTTAGCAGTAAGTACTCTCAAGAATCCATCCAGGATAATGTTCTGGGGATGCTTTTCTTTTCATGGAACTGGTTTCTTAAAACCAATTGAAAAGACCATCAGGAGCGAGCAGTACAAAAAAATGAGAGTCTTGTCTGCTACCTTCTGCTGAAAGGGCGAAAATCGACCCCATCAAGCTCATTTTTATGCAGGATAATGCTCCCTGTCACAAATCAAAATTGAAGGAATACTTTGATGAGAAGCAGGTGAGTGTTATGACATGGCCACCCCAATCTCCTGACCTCAACCCATATAGAAAACTTATAGAGCATTATAGAGTACAGGCTCTCGAGAAAGCAGTTGAGCAACATGCTCCATAAGTTTTCAAACTTGAGTGGCTCTTAGTCCTGTATTGTTTTAAAGTAAAGTAAACAAGAGGGTGATTGATAAGTAATGTTCAATCAAGGTTCCAAGCATAATGTGCTCATATTCAGGGCAACCACCTTACAGGTAGTACATCTACGGGAGAGTGCTAAAGTTAATCCCTGGCGCTTGAGAATATAAAATGTGTGTATCTGTGTATGCGAAACCGTGAGTGTAAAGACTTGGAGATAACTTATATTACACAAAGCAAAGACAACAATTAATAATAATAATAATAATAATAATAATAATAATAACACCCTCAATAGATTTAGACTTTGCCACAAAGATTAAAAAACTGAAATGAGATGAAGCCTATAAGTACCTAGGAATTAGCAAAGGAGATGGTATACAACATACCCAAATGAAGGAGAAGTTAAGGAAGGAGTACTACAGACGTGTGCATCTGATACTGAATACCGAGCTAAATTCAAAAAAACAAAATGTCAGCCATAAACACCTTAGTTGTCCCTGTGGTGCAATAAAATTTCAACATCCTTAACTGGAGTATAGCTGACATTATGCGAATGGGCGCCAAAACGGAAAGGCTTCTCACTTGCTACAGAATGCATCATCCCAAAGCTGATGTTTATCGTCTGTATGTGCCCAGATCCAAAGGAGGCAGAGGATTAGTTCAACTAGAACTGTCCTACAAAACTACAACAATTGGCCTTCAAAGATACCTGGAAACTACAGAAGACTGGATGATGTTATGCGTCATAGAACATGAAAGTAGTAAGCGTCTTTATTCCATAATACAAACAAGCCAACAAGTTCAAAAAAGAGTTTCAAATGGGTGCAGAAATAAAAGTAAAGCACAATACACAGACTGAAGCTGCCAAATACTTAAGAAAAAAGCAAAAGAAAATGCAACCGACCTGATACAGAAACAATGGCAAGATAAATCGTTTCATGGTCAATACTCTACCCGTACCAAAAAAGCTGATGTAGGCAAACCCCGTCCCCATCAGTGTCTACGTAATGCAGGGTTAAAAGCTGAAATCAAAGGTTTTATCCTTGCTGCACAGGATCACTGCTTGTTAACTAGAAATTATCAAGCACACATACTAAAATATTATGTTAGCCCAAAATGCAGATTCTGTGATAAATATCTGGAAACAATTGATCATCTTGTATATAGTTGAACTATATTGGCACACACTGAATATAAAACCCAGCATGAAAGAGTTCGTCAATATTTGCTTTGGAAAATCTGCAATTTCTACGGGAAGGAAACTGGAAGAAACCTGGTATGAACACCACCCAAACCCGGTTACGGACACTGGACCTGTTACAATTTTTATGGAAATACACAATACACACAGAGAGAAAAATCAGAGCTAACAGACAAGATTAGAGACCGAAAACAAAAAAAAAATGCCTCTTTATTGATATGGCAGTCCCTGCACAATGCAATGTATCTTTGAAGATCTTCAAAAATCTATATAAATACAAGGACCTTAAAATCGAAATCTCAAAAATGTGGCAGATGGGAACATCCACAATCCCTGTTGTAGTTGGAGCCCTCGGATTTGTAGGATTAAATTCCGATAAACTCACTGAAAGGTTTCCTGGAAGTCCATGCCTTAAAGAAATACAAAAGATTGTCCTCACGGGTACAGCCCACACATTACGAAGGGCTTTATGTCTGTAAAATATGTCTGTATTTAATTAGTTATTGGAAAATGTCATGATACCATTTGTAGCCAAAGGTCTCTGGGTGGGAACCCAGAAAGAAATGTGTACACACCAGAAATTAAAATAATAATAATAATAATAATAATAATAATAATAATAATAATAATAATAATAATAATAATAATCGGAGAGCTGGCGTCTATACCACCGATCTTAAGGAGCTACATTAAGCAAATCGGAATAAAGCCTAATAACCTGTCGATTCAGAAATTTGCATTGCTTGCCAGTTCAATCTTCTACAAAAGGTGCTATTAGACTGATAATGCAAGATCCGTGCAGATGAAGAGAAGATAATAATAATAATAATAATAATAATAATAATAATAATAATAATAATAATAATGAGAACGTTGGGGTCTATACCAGCGATCTTAAAGACCTACTTTTAAGAAAATCGGAATAAAGCCTAATATCCCGTCGCCTCAGAAGTCTGCTTTGCGCAACTCTCAAAATATTCTGTAAAAAGTACTGTCTGAGGTCCTGCATTATGAGTGTTCCCCCTTAAGAGGAACCCTACTGCAAGTTATCCGGTTGAAAACGAAAGAATATGGGAATGAAAAGATAATGATAATAATAATAATAATAATAATAATAATAATAATAATAATAATAATAATAATAATAAACAAAATGATTGATGCAATTCTTCTAATATTTTTCAACTCTTATGAGAGGAGCGCGTTTCAAGAAAAGCAAAACGAAAAGAAAAAAAACAGTGTTTGACAATGTTAAACAATATTTCGACGGTATGTCTGTCTTCTTTAAGTTATATATAAAATATATTTTCAAGTATAAAAATATATAAATCTATAAAAATTTTAAAGTCTTCGAAGAAACGTTGCTTGTCTTGTAATAAAAAAAACCGTACATCGCCAGTACAGCTGTTTTTTGTTTTCATTACAAGACAAGCAACGTTTGTACAAAGACTTATGAATTCTGTAGATTTATATATTTTTATACTTGAAAAGTCTTTTCTTAAATATAATTTGAAGACAGACATACTGTCGAAATGTTGTTTAGCATTGTCAAACATCGTTTTTTTTTTTTCTTTTCGTTTTCTTTTCTTAAGTCGCGTTCTTCTCTTAACTTTGTAATAATAATAATAATCGTACAAATGTCTTGGGTTGAACCATGTAAAAAGAAATGAATTTCGGCACAAACCAGTGACTGTTTTAGAAAATGAAATTCACGAAATGCAAAGGGACTTCGACAGCCAGATCAACCATCCGATCTAAAAATGTTTGACTCTACCCGGGATGAGAATAACAAAAGAAAAGGAAAAATAATGATCTGTCAAATGATGTGGGCAGCTATGTTAACACAGAACGGATTTCGTTTTCACATTTTCATTCCTCTGCATTAAATAGTTGAGAATCCCTGATCTAGTTAATGCAGAGGAATGAAAATGTGACACCGAAATCTGAAGGTTCATTGGGATATCGAAAGAAGCCTTCTAAATGTTAAGCAAAGTATTAAGAAACAGAAAAATTTCATTGGGAACAAAGGAATGAGTAATAAACTCTTATGTAATATCGGTCCTCCCATATGCGACTGGACTACTATTTTCCTTTTAACGGAAAGATTTCTATAAATTTCAAACGAAAGAAGTACTGTCTGTTCGGTCGATGAATTTCAAATATTTCCTTGTAAGAAAATGGCTAACAAAACCACTGCCATTAATATTACTTGGGCCGTCTCTTACCAAAAGATGAGATACATTCTCAGACAAACGTTTAGTGAGCAGTCAGACTGAAATCAGGCGAGATGCGTGCAAGGAGGTGAGCGAAAGCAATCAATTTATTAAAAAATATTTTATTTAAAGTTTTATAAAATGTTAGGTTGAGTATCTAGTAACTTGGTTAAAAAACTTCTCTCTGAGATCATGATCGAGTTTGAGTAAATAATTCCTGTAACTTTTTTTTGGTTAGTGACATTAAAGTAAATAGATAATTGACGATATGAATTTTCTTTTTCTAGTTTTTGTTTCGTGAGTC
>OZ010602.1:52824781-52834781 GCA_963932145.1 Acanthosepion lycidas | reverse complement strand
GCAAAAATAATGACGTAATGATGTCGTTTTTTGACGTATTTTCTAACGTCAAAAAACGACATTATTACGTCATTATTTTTGCACCAACCTAATATTATACTTTTACACCCTCTGACTTATTTTCTCTTCCACTCTCTTTCTCTCTCTCTCTCTCTCTCTCTCTCTCTCATAACTTTATCATCAATAATGATTATTGATGATAAAATAATTTAAATTGGAAGAAGCTTTGATAATAATTAGGCAATAATTATTTAAATTGGAAGAACCTTTGATAATAATTAGGCAATAATTATTTAAATTGGAAGAACCTTTGATAATAACTAGGTAGGTATCTATGAACAAAACTCAAGCGAATAGATGTCAACTGAATAATCAACAAGAAAAGAGTATGTGTACGCATATATAGAATATTGCAAAAGAAGGACCTAATTTTCTGTTAGTAATCTTTTATCCAATTCTCTCCTCTAATATTCTCCAATTGGAAGTGAGTTTAAATAAATAATACGGAGGTAAATTTTAAATTGATAATTTAATTTAAATTGAAATATATTACCCTTTAATAATCATTATTGATGATACAATTATTTAAATTGGAATAACCTTTGATAATTAGGTATCTAAAAACAATCACGAATTTTATTTATGAACAAAAATCAAACGAATAGATGTCAACTTAACAAGCTATAAGAAAAAAGTTTAAGGAAATAAAAAAGATTACTAGATAAAATGGATTATTTTTTCAATGTACTTTCGATGAATTTTTTCCAATCGAATATTTCATAGAAGATACCCAAAACTCCAACAAACTTCAAATTAAATTCTTCGTAGATTTTTTTAGACATTTAGATTTATATCAAACTTTAACCCCCAAATATACCCTTTAATTAATGCGAAATAACAGCGTCTAAGAATTTGAGTGAAACCTACGCTCATGGACATGATTTATTATTTTATTGTTTTCTGTATCTTCTCCCTTTTAACTCGGTCTTCTCCCTCACCCCATACCCATATATATCTAGAGATAACATACGTTAAGTGGCGTCTAGCCTACACAGACTGGGGTTAGGGATAAAAAATTGAAATGGTACATCTAACTCACTCATATCTTCTCTCCCACCTCACTTCCTCACTTCGTTAATTTTACATATGCTTGGTGCGGTCCGTCAAAAATGTGTGAGTTTCTTTTCATTTTTCATTTCAACTTTTGGAAGTAACGTCTGATGATCCAGAGCCCTTTAAAAGGGTTGTGGTGAAATAACTTATTACATGGAACCTTAAAGTGATCTGTTTTTATTCAAATATATATATATATATATAATATATATATATATATATATATATATATATATATATATATATATATATATATATATATACAACGTGATGATTGATATCTGTCTATAGTTCTAAGATGAGTTGTTGTAATTATTTACATTAGTTACATTGTTCTGACTGTTGCCTTCATCTTTATTGACATATTCACGATGTTTCGGCCTTCGTCCGTTGTACGCTCCGGTCGAAGCGTCGTGAATATGCCAATAAAGATGAGGACAACAGCCCGAGCAATATAAATAATATGACGATTGATATGCTTACGAATTGCAATAATTTTACATTTACAGTTGCAATTTACTTACGAGTGGGGCATTTGTGGTAAACGTATGAATTAAATTTTGTTTTCTGGTTGTTGATACTAGAGACGTTACCTCCCTAATAATAAGGATGAGATTAAACGTTTCCTCATAAAGAAACATTCATCATACTTTGACTGAAGATTTAGATTTACTGCCACTTGGATTTAGTAGTCTTTGTCTTCAAACAGTTTTCCAGAAAAATAGGTACGAATCATAAGTCCAATAACCGTTATTGCTTTTTCTAGTCGTCAATGAAAATGCACTTCCTAACTATTTTTCTTTTATTACACTGACGTTCACTTTGGTCGACAGAAAAATTTGACAGATTCGTTACGGGTTATTAAATTTAGTGCATTGAACGCGAATAACTGGCATCACTGACATCTATTATGTCACTACATTAATGAAAGTTATCCTGAAAAACGAATTCCAAGAATATTTCCAGCTATGGCAGCATCGTCTGGCGAAGAACATATCTTAATTAACGGAATGTTTTGAAGGCGAAAACATCCACTAGTACCAAGGAAATATATTTTCTTTTACAGGGACATACTGTCATATTGTCACACTTTATGTATATGTAGGACGCCCATGGCTAAGATACAAAGACAAGCTGAAAAGCAACTTGTCAGCAGTCAATATACCACATAACACCCTTGAGCACTTATTTTTGAAGCGGGTAGAATGGAGATCAACGTGTTTTAGTGAACTCAGCAGTTTTCAATCTGCTTGTCTGAATCATCTCCATGAAGCGAGAGCAAGATCTAAAAGGTCATCTAATCTAACAGGGATCTCATCTCACAATCCCCACTCTTGCTCTATGTGTGGCCTCCTTTGTAAATCATTAGTGGGTCTTAAATGCCACATAAGATTATCGCACAACATTTCATAACAATCAACTAGGCTGTCAGATCCTCATACGTCGAAACCGACGGGAGAGTCCATTATATATATATATATATATATATATATATATATATATATATATATATATATATATATATACACGTAAATATGCATATATATATATATATATATATATATATATATATATATATATATATATATATATATATATATATATAAAGAGAGTGAGAGTGAGAGAGACACACACACAGTGAGGAAAATAATTATTCGTACACCATGAATTTTTTTAATTAACATAGTTATAACTGATGAAAAAATTAAAGTCCATAGAATATTTCTACACCATTGCATAATGTTGTAATATGCAAAAAAAAAAAATTATAAAACTTTGTTATAAATAAAATTATATGTTATTTAAAAAGTTTCGAGGCGAAAAAAGTATTCGTACAAATTATGTCTTTAATATCAAAAGGGCTTAAATGACATTTATTTAAATAATTCTTTGTAAGGTTTTGCTGGATGCTGCCAATTATCTTATTACCGGAACAATCTAGAACATTCCTCAATTCATTTCTTATATAAGGTTTATCTCTGCACACAAATCATACACAATAATTATCATCATAGAGCAAGGCAAGGAACTATCAATTTCGCAAAAAGAATTGATCACCAAACATTGGCAGGAAGGCCAGAGCTATAGGAATATAAGAGATATGCTTAATATACCATTTACTAGTATTAGTTCTGTTATTGTTAAGCAGGAAAAGGTGAAAACTGTTGAGAACAAATCGAGATCTGGTGCACCAAGTAAGATTTCTCCTAGATCAATGAGAAGAATTCAGCGCAAAATTCAAGAACATTCAGTGACTACTCGCATAGAAATAAAGGAAGAATAAAAAGCATTAGGCATTATTGTTACGACGCGAACAATAAGGAATAAACTTCACAGAAGTCAACTAAGAACGAGTTCTCTAAGAAAAAACTTCACTACTATTGATGAAACATAAATGTGAGCATATGAATGAACCTGAATCATTTTCGGAAAGTATTCTATGGACAGATGAGGCAAAAATTGAAATATTTGGGCGTAATTCAAGGAATCACATTTGAAGAAAAGACGGTACAACAAATGCACTGAAGAACACAATCCCAACAGTGAAAATTGGTGGTAGCACTATCATCGTTTGGGAATTTTTTTTTTTTTTTTTGCTAATGGTACGGGTAATTTAGAGATAATAGATGGCAGAATGAATTCAAAAACATACCAAAATGTTTTGGACTCTAATTTATTTGTTCAGTAGTAAAACTTGGACTCTCAAATGAATGGGTTTTCTAATAGGATAATAATCCGAAACGTACGGATGAATCTACGAAAAATCGCTTATTGTAAACAATGCCAATACACTCGAATGTTCATCACTGTCTCCAGACTTGAATCCAATAGAGAATTTGTGGCGTTTATTAAAAATTCAAGTTAATAAATGACCTGAACCTAAAGAGGATATGCAAAGAAGAATGGAGTAAAATACCAACGGAAAACTTGCAAATCATTGATTAAAAGCTGCAGAAAGAGACTGATTGCTGTTGAACTGAACTGAAGGGTGTGCTACAAAATATTAAATAGGTATTATAATTTTGTACGAATACTTTTTTCGTCTCCAAATTATTTAATTTCATATAAATTCATTCATATAACAAATTTTTCTGATTCTTTTTGCATATTACAGCATTATGGCATAATATACAAATATTTTATGTATTATAAAATTCTGGTATAAAATCTCTGTTAAATAAAAGTTTCATGGTTTACGAATATTCCTTTTCCCCAATATATATATATATATATATATATATATATACAATGGTGGAAATAAGTATAAGACACCCCATGAAATTGTTAATAATTTTCTTTTTACTGCACAAATTCCTCTGAAAATTTGTGCTTGTTACCTAGATCCGATGGTATTAATATACATATTCGATTTTATAACAAATTTCCACAAGAAAAGGTATTAATAAAGTTATCAGGAAAAATACGTTTTCGACAGTGGGAATAATTATAAGACAGTTTTGAAAATTTGTATTTAACAGCAAAATCGTACAAAATTCAATATTTACATTTATTCCCTTTCAATTGTTATACTATAACACACCTGTTTTGCATTGAATCAATAAGTTTTCTGCGAGTTTCAGATGGAATTCCATTCCAATACTGTCTAATGCAAGATTTTGAAATTTCTCTATCTTCAAACTGACATTTATTTTTGTATAATCTTCTTGACAAAATTCCCCACAAATTTTCTATTGGATTGAAATCTGGAGACTTATTTGGCCAGTTCAAAACTTCAATATTTTTTTGTTTTAAACAAGTCTTTCATGAGCTTAGAAGAGTGTGTAGTTGCGTTGTCCTGTTGAAAAATGGCGTTATTGGTGTCTAGACAATTAATAAATAGAACAAGACTGTTTTCCAACACATTGATATATCGAGCAGAGTTTTGTTTCTCATCCATCACTACTAAATCGGCCTTTCCAGATGCAAAAAAAAGCTCCCCACAAAATAACAGATCCTCCTCCAAATGGTCTTTTTGAAAACAGTTGCTTCTCCTTTCTTAAATCATGTAAATAACACTGGTAGCCGTCGGGCCCATCCAAATTAAACTTTTTTCTCGTCAGAAAACACCACGGTTTCCCATTTCTCTTTTGTCCATGTTACTTTTTTCTTAACCCGGTCTACGCGTATCTTCTTGTGTTTAGCAGTTAAAGCAGTAGCTTGTCTTCTTGTTTCGATACACGAGATTTGATGATTCATGGAGAAGTTGACGAACTCTTCTTGGTGAGATGGGTAAATTCTGAGATTTTTGCAGATCTCTTGAGCTTGATTGTACTTTAGAAACTTCTCGAAAAAGTTGACGTCTGGCTGCATTTCAAATTTTAGGTGGACGACCTCGACGTTTTCTGGTGCCATACGATTCAGGGTCATTTAGATAATTTCTCCCATTTGTTCGGAACCTCGACAGTCCTCTTGCAATTAAACTTATAGATTTTTCTTCCAGTTTATAGACAGAAATTTGCCCTTTTTTTATTTTCATTAAGAGGCGAGTTGCTAGGCATTTTGTATTAACTGTATTCAATTATGCAATGTTTAAATAGGGCTCACGTGGCTTAAAATCATGATAAGATCCTTTTTATAATCTGGGCATGCCTTTATTCTTCCTTTGGCATTCTGTAGTAAACCAGTTGTGCAAATTTTCAAAACTCTCTTATAATTATTTCCACTCTCAAAAACGAAGTTTTGTTAATACCGTTTTTTCGATGGAAAGTTGTTATAAAATTGAATATGTATACTAATACCCATCAGATCCTGGTACCACACACAAATTTTCAGAGAAATTTGTGCAGTAATAAGAAAATTTAAACAATGTCATGGGGTGTCTTATACTTATTTCCACCACTATATATATATATATATATATATATATATATATATATATATATATATATATATATATATATATATATATATATGCAGCAATGAGAAAATTGGCGCCATTTTATATCCTTAATTTGGCGCATGCGCGCTGTTTGTTTTTTATTTTGTCGATCGCAGAGTATAGTAGGTTCAGTTAAGCACTGTCTGTGACAAAAAGACTATATGACGCAATTCACTGGGGCAGAAATTTGAAAAAGGAATGCTGTACTGCTTGTCATTCTCGCCGGAAGCTCCAATACGAACATTTCGAGGTGTTTGGGCGTCAATCTGAGGACAGTATCTGGGATTCGGAAAGATGAATGAGTCTGATGGTGAATACAAATGCACGGCAGGTTGGAAAACTCACTCTGATTGTTCTGATAAGAACTCCTGAATTTGTTGGTGAGGCCTTCAGACTCAACACGGAGGCATAAATCAAGTACCTTGAGGAAGAAGTGCTTCCCAGGGTCAAGAGATTGGCTGCTGGAAACCCTATATTTGACAAGAGATCTCTGCACCATGCAACACCTGCAGGAGAACGTAGTCATGGCTGTCAGACAATTTCGGCGAACACATCACCCCTTATATATGGTCACTTAACTCCCTAGACTGCAAACTCCTTGATCATTATGAGTGGGACGCAGTTGAACGAGGGCTCAACAAAACGCCTTGTAACACCAAAGATGAACCGAAGGCAAGGATTATGGCAGTATTCACCAACTTAAACAAGGAGACAACCTAGAAGGGTTGCAGGAGATTCCGAATTCGTCCGGATGCCGTGAATGAAGCTAATGACGATTATATTGAATAAATTTACTCCTTACTATTTCACGATATATATATAATAAAAATTGTAATCTATATGGAATTTCCAAGAGGATAAATATCCAAGAAGAGCTCTATGTCAGAGACAGAGCAAAATGATTAATTAATGAATATCAAATACTTAAAATACCATAAGCACTAATCTTTATTTCATGAAATCTATAAAAATATCCTTCAATCATTTAGACATGTATTTGGTATGCAGGTCTGAAAGACTGAAGGCTATTTTTAAAGCTTTCATGAAATAAAGATTAGTGCCTATGGTATTTTAAGTATTTGATATTCATTAATATATATATATATATAAATATTAATTATTTTAAAAAAAATATGATTCCTTCGCTACATAAGAGCCGAAAACCTCAATATAATTATTAAAATTAAATTGAGTTAAAGTATCAAACCCTGTTTCATCCTCAAGCAAAAAATATAAAAAAATAATTATAATTTAAGCTCTACTTCTGTATGGAGCACTGATTTTTAAAAATAAAAATTCTAAAGAACTCCTGATTATTTACCTAATGTGTTCTTTCCTATTTTTCTACATATCTGCATATATATATATATATATATATATATACATATATATATATATATATATATATATATATATATATATATATGCACATTTCTTTGAAGACGACAGAAAAGATGCCTCGATTTAGTTTTATACAATTCCTCCTGTAATCTAATAATTTTTTTTCACTTTCTGGATGATAAATTATATAAATATTGTCCAACTGTTCTTTTTATCCGAGTGCTTTCGGCTAATCATTCAGTAATTATCAAGTTTGAGATATATATTAACTCTTAACAAGAAATATATTGTTATATGTATGTATTTATATGTTTTCATTTTCAAAACACGGTCAGTATATTGTATCCATGTTCATAAATGAACATAAAAATAATGGAAGACTTATTAATAAAAACAAAAAAAAACAATACTTAATAATATCAACTATGAAGAGTGAGGAAAAAATGTATATTTATTATTAATATAATATTTAGCTCTGTTATTATACATCGAGTTGTTTGATTGGTTTTGTTTAGCGGCGTATCAACATGTATGGGCTATGTGATATCGAAATCTAAATAATCTGAAGATAATTTTATATTGTCAACTAAATATATTTTGAATGCAATTGCAAGCCTTTAACTACATATAAAATGTATTGCTGGTCATTTTGCATTCAAATGTACTGTTGGTCTTTTTGCTATAAATAGGTGTAGTCGGTATATAAAAAATGTATTGCTGATATTTTGACTATAAAAACATATTTTTATACTTTCATAGTGTCTTGTTTGGGCGTTAAGGATTTGTCAAATTGCTGGGACCCTATTCATTTCTCCTTGTACTTTCTTTCAGTAATCCTTGCGTTTTAATAGCACTATCGTCTTGCATTTGTGTCATATATGAATAAAGTGTCGCTGCCGACAGTTGTATTTGAACATAGATCGCCAGTGAAGAAAGGCAGACGATCTCATTACTGAACTAAGTAAGCCACGTGACCATAGAGGAAACGCATATGTAGAGGAAGTCGCGTGACATCTTATAGATGTGTTCGCTATTTCTTCTCTATACTAGTTTCTACTCTATTCACTATACGAAATACTATTCTAGGAGCATTATTCGAAGATGTCTGACACCAGTATTGTTCAACGACATATTATAATTGCTATCTGCGATTTCAAAGTCTCTACTACATTAGCATTTACAAAGTATCAAGCATGGTCTGGGGCACCTTCTGTTTACCTCAGAGTTCTTGACAAGATCCAGAGACGGATATGTAATATAATTGGCCCTGTTCTGGCGTCTCTTCTACAGTCACTCTCTCACAGACGCGCCGTCGCCTCTCTCTGTCTTTTCTACAAATACTTTCATGGTAATTGCTCCGCTGAGCTGCTTTCACTGGTTCCCAGACTCCATGAATCCAAGCGCCCTACGAGGCTGGCATTCCACTTTCACCCTTACACTGTAGAAACTTTTAAATGTAGCCGTCTCTTCTACTCCAGTAGCTTCATACCTCGCACCTCTCGCCTGTTGAATACCCTTCCCAATTACTGTTTCCCTGAGAGCTATAATCTCCAACTATTCAAATGTAATGTCAATCGACATCTCTAGTTACCTTGATCTATCCACTATCCCTCTCCTCATCCTTTCTTCTATCACTCCTATCTGCTCTCGCTCCAAATCTTCTGCAACCCCCTGCATCCTAGTGGCTTCACGCCTTGCTCGCGGCTTAATGCTTTAAAAAAAATGTGTACGTTGACATCACAACAGTGCCAACAAAGGGTCGTTTTGAAGATATAACAATATCTTTAAAAGGTTGCAATCATGAATTATTATTCCAAACCCTATATTTAATCCATAGGGAGATATTGTGCTAATTCCGTGGGCTAAACAGATTGTTCATATTTGTTAATACTTACCCCGTAGAATCAGTATGTAA
Source organism: Acanthosepion lycidas (assembly GCA_963932145.1). Classification (NCBI taxonomy): domain Eukaryota; kingdom Metazoa; phylum Mollusca; class Cephalopoda; order Sepiida; family Sepiidae; genus Acanthosepion; species Acanthosepion lycidas. Next base: position 52,825,533 of record OZ010602.1, on the reverse strand, counting down.
ATCTTTTGCTCAACCAGAAGTAGGGATTGATCTCAAAATCCAATGAACCAGTGTATGTGAATATTTAGGCCTACCATACCTAGGAATTAATTCAAAACCCTGTAGGACCAAATAAGTGAATAATTAGCTCTATGAGATCTAAGGACTGAATTCAAGCCTAGAGTATGTGAATTTTAAGATCTATCCGATGTAGGGAAGAACTCAAATTCCCAATTAAACCAGAGTATGTGAACTTTAATCTCTACCAGCCATACGAATTGAACTCGAAACCCCGTTGAACCAGAACATGTGAAGTATAAGCCCTACCAGACATAGGGATTGAACTCACAAACATTAAGAAATAAGGTATGTTTTAGATAACGCTTTACTGCTTGAAGCCGTGTGTCTGACAAACTATGATGCAAATAAGTATGATTTTATGTATTTATCAAGGGCTCCTTGTGTGCATTCTCCTCTCCGCTTTACTCGTGTTAATCAAACGCCACACAAACTGTGTTCGAGAAACGTATACAGAATAATATATTGAAAGTATCAATTATTTAGCCGAAGGTGAGTATCGATCCTTACCGGCATAAAAGAGAAGTCGTAGAAATCTTTCCTACCGTCGACTGAATAACCTTACATTTTATTGTGGCTGCTTCAGGCGGGCAGCTGAACGTATTGACTTTGTACAGATTGGGAGTTGTATATATATATATAAACGATAGAGAATAAAAAGATTGCCAAATAGATAACAGATGAACAAAGAAGAT
>OZ010602.1:52817281-52822281 GCA_963932145.1 Acanthosepion lycidas | reverse complement strand
TACTTTTTGGTCGATAATATTGCTTTGTTTTTTGGGGGTTTTCAAGATCAAATATTATTTACTAATGACCGTCGGACGATAGTTTGTTTGTATAAAATAAGAAAACTAATGAAGAATAAATTAAAATAAATACTAGTAAAAGAAATAATAATAATAGAAAAATAAAATTAATAATTGCTGTAGCATACCTACGGACGATAATTGCTATGTCCTCATATATGAATACATAAATACAGTAGTAAATACTGTACGTGGGTGTACATTTAGAGATTCGCCTCCAACTGTGCTGTTCAAACTCTCTACCTCTAGGCAGATAGGATCTCCAGACGAGGCTATGTCGAAGGGCAGAGTCTCGTCTCGGGAAACAGCTACCCGACCCCGTTTTATACGGGATCTACGTGGAATTTTTGGCAGAGCCTACGGGATCGGATACACCACATTAAATTTGGCCTTGTGTCACATCTGACGGCGCGTGGCGTTGGTAAAGATCCTGCAGTTGGAGATTCGTCTCCAACTGTGCATGTCAAACTCTCTACCTCTAGGCAGATAGGATCCCCAGACGAGGCTATGTCGAAGGGCAGAGTCTCGTCTCGGGAAACAGCTACCCGACCCCGTTTTATACGGGATCTACGTGGAATTTTTGGCAGAGCCTACGGGATCGGATACACCACATTAAATTTGGCCTTGTGTCACATCTGACGGCGCGTGGCGTTGGTAAAGATCCTGCAGTTGGAGATTCGTCTCCAACTGTGCATGTCAAACTCTCTACCTCTAGGCAGATAGGATCCCCAGACGAGGCTATGTCGAAGGGCAGAGTCTCGTCTCGGGAAACAGCTACCCGACCCCGTTTTATACGGGATCTACGTGGAATCTTTGGCCGAACCTACGGGATCGGATACACCACATTAAATTCGGCCTTGAGCCACATCTGGCCGCGCAGGACGGTTAGTAGATATTCTGCAGTTGGAGATTCATTGTGGAATTCATTTGACTCACTCCTAACAGTTGATAACTACTTCTACGCGCCGCTGGCAAATCTTATATGTGTTGTTCTTGTCCTAAGTATTATCATTCATTACCAACCTTCGTGTGATTATTCTATTCGATAACCTTCACGATAAAGCGTGCGAGATGGTCATTTTCAAGAGAAACGTTCGCAGCATTAATTCAAAAGAGGGCTCAATACTGATATTAGAGCGATAATTGTTTATAATAATTTTTTCATATAGACAAAAACAATTTACTAACTACCAAAATGGTTCATAACTATTTTGGTTCTCCCCAGACGAAGTGAAATTAAATATACCGAAACGAAGTTGCATCTCTGTAGTGAGTAAATTGTTTTTGTTTATATGAAAAAATTATAATATATATATATATATATATATATATTATTATTATTATCAGGGACATGGCGTCAAGGTAAGCATGGTAGGCAGTGACTACCCTGAATAAAATAGATCGCCAGCTACATTTTCCTTCTGTGGCACAATATGCACCTGATCCAAAAAAATTATTAAGGTTACACAGATTATTATGTTTTAATTTTTGTAGATTTACAGCATAAATGTCACAAGCTGTCAACAATTACTGACGGCAAGTGCAAGTGAAAATTATTAACCCCTGCATGCCACCTTTGGAAGGTGACAAGCGTATTCTCTGACTTCAAGAACCCTCCTACCCATATAAATGATTCCTTAACGTAACCGTCTACCTCGAATAGTCCCGGGGCCTTGTACAGAGTGAACACTACTGTAATCGGAAGTGGGATTAGTACGCAAAAGGGCTACAGAGAGCGTAAGTAAGAGAAAAGACTGGGTATAGCAGGGGTCGAGGAAAGGATAAAGAGAGGAACGGAAGAGAATAAAAAGAAAAACGGGTATCGAGGCAACAGAAGATTTTAATTGACATTACATTTACATTTTTGAAGATTATAGTTATCAGGGAAAAGGTAAGAGGAAGGGAGTTCCGCTGTCGGGAAGTGCGACTGAAGAAGCTGATGGAGGAGAAGAGGTGGTTACATTTAACTGTTTCGGCAGTTAAAGGGTGAGACCGAGATATTAGTAAATCAATAAATCCGTAGCCTAATGTATAAAAAAAGGTGCAGTATATACAACGAATTGTTATTTTTATTTTTTCATAATAATCCTTTTCCTGACAGTTCCATTAATTCAGAGGTGAATTATTGCCTAACAGATGGAACATTGCATAGTGAAATTTTCTATTCAAAATTCAGAAAATGGCTATGTATTTATTGATCTATCCTTCTATATATTCTTTATCCGTATCGAGAATTTTTATTCTGATGAATCCACGAAAGAAAATTTAAAATGAATGTAAACAGAGAAAAAAGAAAAAGCAAAGATAATTGGCCTTCTGTCCTCATTTCGGTTTTACAATTTAGTTTTTTTCTGTCCCAATCCCAGTAAATCATTCTGTCCGAATTATTTTTAATAAAGGATAAACGGTGGTGGGGGTTATAATTGGAAATAATCAGACCAAGCGGAAGACGGAAACGGGGGGGAAATAAACGAGGAAGAAAAGAGGAGGAAGGAAAAAGAATGAGTTAAAAAAAAACAAACAGAAGAAATGAAAAATAGGAAATAAAGATAGAAAGAACATAATATCTAAGAAAGAAAGGAAAGAAACGCCAGAACGAAACAAATAATGGATAAAAGAAAGAAAGGAAAGACCATAATGTATGAAAGGAAGGAAGGAAGGAAGAAAGAAAGAAAGAAAGAAAGAGAGAGAGAAAGAAAGAGATAAAGAAAGAAAGAAAGAAAGCAAATACAGAAAAATAACATAATGGATAAAAGAAAGAAAGGAAAGAACATAATGTATGAAAGGAAGGAAGGAAGAAAGAAAGAAAGAAAGAAAGAAAGAGAGAAAGAAAGAGATAAAGAAAGAAAGAAAGAAAGAAAGCAAATACAGAAAAATAACATAATGGATAAAAGAAAGAAAGGAAAGAACATAATGTATGAAAGGAAGGAAGGAAGAAAGAAAGAAAGAAAGAAAGAAAGAGAGAAAGAAAGAGATAAAGAAAGAAAGAAAGAAAGAAAGCAAATACAGAAAAATAACATAATGGATAAAAGAAAGAAAGGAAAGAACATAATGTATGAAAGGAAGGAAGGAAGAAAGAAAGAAAGAAAGAAAGAAAGAAAGAAAGAAAGAAAGAAAGAGAGAAAGAAAGAGATAAAGAAAGAAAGAAAGAAAGAAAGCAAATACAGAAAAATAACATAATGGATAAAAGAAAGAAAGGAAAGAACATAATGTATGAAAGGAAGGAAGGAAGGAAGGAAGAAAGAAAGAAAGAAAGAAAGAAAGAAAGAAAGAAAGAAAGAAAGAAAGAAAGCAAATACAGAAAAATAACATAATGGATAAAAGAAAGAAAGGAAAGAACATAATGTATGAAAGGAAGGAAGGAAGGAAGAAAGAAAGAAAGAAAGAAAGAAAGAAAGAAAGCAAATACAGAAAAATAACATAATGGATAAAAGAAAGAAAGGAAAGAACATAATGTATGAAAGGAAGGAAGGAAGAAAGAAAGAAAGAAAGAAAGAAAGAAAGAAAGAAAGAAAGAGAGAAAGAAAGAGATAAAGAAAGAAAGAAAGAAAGAAAGCAAATACAGAAAAATAACATAATGGATAAAAGAAAGAAAGGAAAGAACATAATGTATGAAAGGAAGGAAGGAAGGAAGGAAGAAAGAAAGAAAGAAAGAAAGAAAGAAAGAAAGAAAGAAAGAAAGAAAGAAAGCAAATACAGAAAAATAACATAATGGATAAAAGAAAGAAAGGAAAGAACATAATGTATGAAAGGAAGGAAGGAAGAAAGAAAGAAAGAAAGAAAGAAAGAAAGAAAGAAAGAGAGAAAGAAAGAGATAAAGAAAGAAAGAAAGAAAGAAAGCAAATACAGAAAAATAACATAATGGATAAAAGAAAGAAAGGAAAGAACATAATGTATGAAAGGAAGGAAGGAAGAAAGAAAGAAAGAAAGAAAGAAAGAAAGAAAGAAAGAAAGAGAGAAAGAAAGAGATAAAGAAAGAAAGAAAGAAAGAAAGCAAATACAGAAAAATAACATAATGGATAAAAGAAAGAAAGGAAAGAACATAATGTATGAAAGGAAGGAAGGAAGGAAGGAAGAAAGAAAGAAAGAAAGAAAGAAAGAAAGAAAGAAAGAAAGCAAATACAGAAAAATAACATAATGGATAAAAGAAAGAAAGGAAAGAACATAATGTATGAAAGGAAGGAAGGAAGGAAGAAAGAAAGAAAGAAAGAAAGAAAGAAAGCAAATACAGAAAAATAACATAATGGATAAAAGAAAGAAAGGAAAGAACATAATGTATGAAAGGAAGGAAGGAAGGAAGGAAGAAAGAAAGAAAGAAAGAAAGAAAGAAAGAAAGAAAGAAAGCAAATACAGAAAAATAACATAATGGATAAAAGAAAGAAAGGAAAGAACATAATGTATGAAAGGAAGGAAGGAAGGAAGGAAGAAAGAAAGAAAGAAAGAAAGAAAGAAAGAAAGAAAGAAAGAAAGAAAGCAAATACAGAAAAATAACATAATGGATAAAAGAAAGAAAGGAAAGAACATAATGTATGAAAGGAAGGAAGGAAGGAAGGAAGAAAGAAAGAAAGAAAGAAAGAAAGAAAGAAAGAAAGAAAGAAAGCAAATACAGAAAAATAACATAATGGATAAAAGAAAGAAAGGAAAGAACATAATGTATGAAAGGAAGGAAGGAAGGAAGAAAGAAAGAAAGAAAGAAAGAAAGAAAGCAAATACAGAAAAATAACATAATGGATAAAAGAAAGAAAGGAAAGAACATAATGTATGAAAGGAAGGAAGGAAGGAAGGAAGAAAGAAAGAAAGAAAGAAAGAAAGAAAGAAAGAAAGAAAGAAAGCAAATACAGAAAAATAACATAATGGATAAAAGAAAGAAAGGAAAGAACATAATGTATGAAAGGAAGGAAGGAAGGAAGGAAGAAAGAAAGAAAGAAAGAAAGAAAGAA
>OZ010602.1:52784781-52812281 GCA_963932145.1 Acanthosepion lycidas | reverse complement strand
TAATGGGTGAGAGAAAGAAAGGAAGAACATAATGCGTGAGTGAAAGAAAGAAAGAGCATAATGGGTGAGAGAAAGAAAGAAAGAACATAATGGGTGAGAGAAAGAAAGGAAGAACATAATGCGTGAGTGAAAGAAAGAAAGAGCATAATGGGTGAGAGAAAGAAAGAAAGAACATAATGGGTGAGAGAAAGAAAGGAAGAACATAATGCGTGAGTGAAAGAAAGGAAGAACATAATGCGTGAGTGAAAGAAAGAAAGAGCATAATGGGTGAGAGAAAGAAAGAAAGAACATAATGGATGAGGGAAAGAAAGAAAGAACATAATGGGTGAGAGAAAGAAAGGAAGAACATAATGGGTGAGTGAAAGAAAGAAAGAGCATAATGGGTGAGAGAAAGAAAGGAAGAACATAATGGGTGAGAGAAAGAAAGAAAGAACATAATGGGTGAGAGAAAGAAAGGAAGAACATAATGCATGAGTGAAAGAAAGAAAGAGCATAATGGGTGAGAGAAAGAAAGAAAGAACATAATGGATGAGAGAAAGAAAGGAAGAACATAATGCGTGAGTGAAAGAAAGAAAGAGCATAATGGGTGAGAGAAAGAAAGAAAGAACATAATGGGTAAGAGAAAGACAGGAAGAACATAATGCGTGAGTGAAAGAAAGAAAGAGCATAATGGGTGAGAGAAAGAAAGAAAGAACATAATGGGTGAGAGAAAGAAAGGAAGAACATAATGCGTGAGTGAAAGAAAGAAAGAGCATAATGGGTGAGAGAAAGAAAGAAAGAACATAATGGGTGAGAGAAAGAAAGGAAGAACATAATGCGTGAGAGAAAGAAAGAAAGAGCATAATGGGTGAGAGAAAGAAAGAAAGAACATAATGGGTGAGAGAAAGAAAGGAAGAACATAATGCCTGAGTGAAAGAAAGAAAGAGCATAATGGGTGAGAGTAAGAAAGAAAGAACATAATGGGTGAGAGAAAGAAAGAAAGAACATAATGGGTGAGAGAAAGAAAGGAAGAACATAATGCGTGAGTGAAAGAAAGAAAGAGCATAATGGGTGAGAGAAAGAAAGAAAGAACATAATGGGTGAGAGAAAGAAAGGAAGAACATAATGCGTGAGTGAAAGAAAGAAAGAGCATAATGGGTGAGAGAAAGAAAGAAAGAACATAATGGGTGAGAGAAAGAAAGGAAGAACATAATGGGTGAGAGAAAGAAAGAAAGAACATAATGGGTGAGAGAAAGAAAGGAAGAACATAATGCGTGAGTGAAAGAAAGAAAGAGCATAATGGGTGAGAGAAAGAAAGGAAGAACATAATGGGTGAGAGAAAGAAAGAAAGAACATAATGGATGAGAGAAAGAAAGGAAGAACATAATGCGTGAGAGAAAGAAAGAAAGAGCATAATGGGTGAGAGAAAGAAAGAAAGAACATAATGGGTGAGAGAAAGAAAGGAAGAACATAATGGGTGAGAGAAAGAAAGGAAGAACATAATGCGTGAGTGAAAGAAAGGAAGAACATAATGCGTGAGTGAAAGAAAGAAAGAGCATAATGGGTGAGAGAAAGAAAGAAAGAACATAATGGATGAGGGAAAGAAAGAAAGAACATAATGGGTGAGAGAAAGAAAGGAAGAACATAATGCGTGAGTGAAAGAAAGAAAGAGCATAATGGGTGAGAGAAAGAAAGAAAGAACATAATGGGTGAGAGAAAGAAAGGAAGAACATAATGGGTGAGAGAAAGAAAGAAAGAACATAATGGGTGAGAGAAAGAAAGGAAGAACATAATCCATGAGTGAAAGAAAGAAAGAGCATAATGGGTGAGAGAAAGAAAGAAAGAACATAATGGATGAGAGAAAGAAAGGAAGAACATAATGCGTGAGTGAAAGAAAGAAAGAGCATAATGGGTGAGAGAAAGAAAGAAAGAACATAATGGGTGAGAGAAAGAAAGGAAGAACATAATGCGTGAGTGAAAGAAAGAAAGAGCATAATGGGTGAGAGAAAGAAAGAAAGAACATAATGGGTGAGAGAAAGAAAGGAAGAACATAATGCGTGAGTGAAAGAAAGAAAGAGCATAATGGGTGAGAGAAAGAAAGAAAGAACATAATGGGTGAGAGAAAGAAAGGAAGAACATAATGCGTGAGTGAAAGAAAGAAAGAGCATAATGGGTGAGAGAAAGAAAGAAAGAACATAATGGGTGAGAGAAAGAAAGGAAGAACATAATGCGTGAGTGAAAGAAAGAAAGAGCATAATGGGTGAGAGAAAGAAAGAAAGAACATAATGGGTGAGAGAAAGAAAGGAAGAACATAATGCGTGAGTGAAAGAAAGAAAGAGCATAATGGGTGAGAGAAAGAAAGAAAGAACATAATGGGTGAGAGAAAGAAAGGAAGAACATAATGCCTGAGTGAAAGAAAGAAAGAGCATAATGGGTGAGAGAAAGAAAGAAAGAACATAATGGGTGAGAGAAAGAAAGGAAGAACATAATGCGTGAGTGAAAGAAAGAAAGAGCATAATGGGTGAGAGAAAGAAAGAAAGAACATAATGGGTGAGAGAAAGAAAGGAAGAACATAATGCGTGAGTGAAAGAAAGAAAGAGCATAATGGGTGAGAGAAAGAAAGAAAGAACATAATGGGTGAGAGAAAGAAAGGAAGAACATAATGGATGAGAGAAAGAAAGGAAGAACATAATGCGTGAGTGAAAGAAAGAAAGAGCATAATGGGTGAGAGAAAGAAAGAAAGAACATAATGGATGAGAGAAAGAAAGGAAGAACATAATGCGTGAGTGAAAGAAAGAAAGAGCATAATGGGTGAGAGAAAGAAAGAACATAATGGGTGAGAGAAAGAAAGGAAGAACATAATGCGTGAGTGAAAGAAAGAAAGAGCATAATGGGTGAGAGAAAGAACGAAAGAACATAATGGGTGAGAGAAAGAAAGGAAGAACATAATGGGTGAGAGAAAGAAAGGAAGAACATAATGCGTGAGTGAAAGAAAGAAAGAGCATAATGGGTGAGAGAAAGAAAGAAAGAACATAATGGGTGAGAGAAAGAAAGGAAGAGCATAATGGGTGAGAGAAAGAAAGGAAGAACATAATGCGTGAGTGAAAGAAAGAAAGAGCATAATGGGTGAGAGAAAGAAAGAAAGAACATAATGGGTGAGAGAAAGAAAGGAAGAACATAATGCGTGAGAGAAAGAAAGGAAGAACATAATGGGTGAGAGAAAGAAAGGAAGAACATAATGCGTGAGTGAAAGAAAGAAAGAGCATAATGGGTGAGAGAAAGAAAGAAAGAACATAATGGGTGAGAGAAAGAAAGGAAGAACATAATGCGTGAGTGAAAGAAAGAAAGAGCATAATGGGTGAGAGAAAGAAAGAAAGAACATAATGGGTGAGAGAAAGAAAGGAAGAACATAATGCGTGAGTGAAAGAAAGAAAGAGCATAATGGGTGAGAGAAAGAAAGAAAGAACATAATGGATGAGAGAAAGAAAGAAAGAACATAATGGGTGAGAGAAAGAAAGGAAGAACATAATGGATGAGAGAAAGAAAGGAAGAACATAATGCGTGAGTGAAAGAAAGAAAGAGCATAATGGGTGAGAGAAAGAAAGAAAGAACATAATGGGTGAGAGAAAGAAAGGAAGAACATAATGCGTGAGTGAAAGAAAGAAAGAGCATAATGGGTGAGAGAAAGAAAGAAAGAACATAATGGGTGAGAGAAAGAAAGGAAGAACATAATGCGTGAGTGAAAGAAAGAAAGAGCATAATGGGTGAGAGAAAGAAAGAAAGAACATAATGGGTGAGAGAAAGAAAGGAAGAACATAATGGGTGAGAGAAAGAAAGGAAGAACATAATGCGTGAGTGAAAGAAAGAAAGAGCATAATGGGTGAGAGAAAGAAAGAAAGAACATAATGGGTGAGAGAAAGAAAGGAAGAACATAATGGATGAGAGAAAGAAAGAACATAATGGGTGAGAGAAAGAAAGGAAGAACATAATGGGTGAGAGAAAGAAAGGAAGAACATAATGGATGAGAGAAAGAAAGAAAGAACATAATGGGTGAGAGAAAGAAAGGAAGAACATAATGGGTGAGAGAAAGAAAGGAAGAACATAATGGATGAGAGAATGAAAGGAAGAACATAATGGGTGAGTGAAAGAAAGGAAGAACATAATGGGTGAGAGAAAGAAAGGAAGAACATAATGGGTGAGTGAAAGAAAGGAAGAACATAATGGGTGAGAGAAAGAAAGAAAGAACATAATGGATGAGAGAAAGAAAGGAAGAACATAATGGGTGAGAGAAAGAAAGGAAGAACATAATGGGTGAGAGAAAGAAAGAAAGAACATAATGGGTGAGAGAAAGAAAGAAAGAACATAATGGGTGAGAGAAAGAAAGGAAGAACATAATGCGTGAGTGAAAGAAAGAAAGAGCATAATGGGTGAGAGAAAGAAAGAAAGAACATAATGGGTGAGAGAAAGAAAGGAAGAACATAATGGGTGAGAGAAAGAAAGGAAGAACATAATGCGTGAGTGAAAGAAAGAAAGAGCATAATGGGTGAGAGAAAGAAAGAAAGAACATAATGGGTGAGAGAAAGAAAGAAAGAGCATAATGGGTGAGAGAAAGAAAGAAAGAACATAATGGGTGAGAGAAAGAAAGGAAGAACATAATGCGTGAGTGAAAGACAGAAAGAGCATAATGGGTGAGAGAAAGAAAGATAGAACATAATGGGTGAGAGAAAGAAAGGAAGAACATAATGCGTGAGTGAAAGAAAGAAAGAGCATAATGGGTGAGAGAAAGAAAGAAAGAACATAATGGATGAGAGAAAGAAAGGAAGAACATAATGGGTGAGAGAAAGAAAGGAAGAACATAATGGATGAGAGAAAGAAAGAAAGAACATAATGGGTGAGAGAAAGAAAGGAAGAACATAATGGGTGAGAGAAAGAAAGGAAGAACATAATGGATGAGAGAAAGAAAGGAAGAACATAATGGGTGAGAGAAAGAAAGGAAGATCATAATGGATGAGAGAAAGAAAGGAAGAACATAATGGGTGAGAGAAAGAAAGGAAGAACATAATGGGTGAGTGAAAGAAAGGAAGAACATAATGGGTGAGAGAAAGAAAGAAAGAACATAATGGATGAGAGAAAGAAAGGAAGAACATAATGGGTGAGAGAAAGAAAGGAATAACATAATGGGTGAGAGAAAGAAAGGAAGAACATAATGGATGAGAGAAAGAAAGGAAGAACATAATGGGTGAGAGAAAGAAAGGAAGAACATAATGGGTGAGAGAAAGAAAGAAAGAACATAATGGGTGAGAGAAAGAAAGGAAGAACATAATGGATGAGAGAAAGAAAGGAAGAACATAATGGATGAGAGAAAGAAAGGAAGAACATAATGGGTGAGAGAAAGAAAGGAAGAACATAATGGGTGAGAGAAAGAAAGAAAGAACATAATGGGTGAGAGAAAGAAAGAAAGAACAAAATGGGTGAGAGAAAGAAAGGAAGAACATAATGGGTGAGAGAAAGAAAGAAAGAGCATAATGGGTGAGAGAAAGAAAGAAAGAACATAATTGGTGAGTGAAAGAAAGAAAGAGCATAATGGGTGAGAGAAAGAAAGAAAGAACATAATGGGTGAGAGAAAGAAAGGAAGAACATAATGCGTGAGTGAAAGAAAGAAAGAGCATAATGGGTGAGAGAAAGAAAGAAAGAACATAATGGGTGAGAGAAAGAAAGAAAGAACATAATGGATGAGAGAAAGAAAGGAAGAACATAATGGGTGAGAGAAAGAAAGGAAGAACATAATGGATGAGAGAAAGAAAGGAAGAACATAATGGGTGAGAGAAAGAAAGGAAGAACATAATGGATGAGAGAAAGAAAGGAAGAACATAATGGGTGAGAGAAAGAAAGAAAGAGCATAATGGGTGAGAGAAAGAAAGAAAGAACATAATGGATGAGAGAAAGAAAGAAAGAACATAATGGGTGAGAGAAAGAAAGAAAGAGCATAATGGGTGAGAGAAAGAAAGAAAGAACATAATGGATGAGAGAAAGAAAGAAACAACATAATGGATGAGAGAAAGAAAGGAAGAACATAATGCGTGAGTGAAAGAAAGAAAGAGCATAATGGGTGAGAGAAAGAAAGAAAGAACATAATGGGTGAGAGAAAGAAAGGAAGAACATAATGCGTGAGTGAAAGAAAGGAAGAACATAATGCGTGAGTGAAAGAAAGAAAGAGCATAATGGGTGAGAGAAAGAAAGGAAGAACATAATGGGTGAGAGAAAGAAAGAAAGAACATAATGGGTGAGAGAAAGAAAGGAAGAACATAATGGGTGAGAGAAAGAAAGAAAGAACATAATGGGTGAGAGAAAGAAAGAAAGAACATAATGGGTGAGAGAAAGAAAGGAAGAACATAATGGGTGAGAGAAAGAAAGAAAGAACATAATGGGTGAGAGAAAGAAAGAAAGAACATAATGGGTGAGAGAAAGAAAGGAAGAACATAATGGGTGAGAGAAAGAAAGAAAGAACATAATGGGTGAGAGAAAGAAAGGAAGAACATAATGGATGAGGGAAAGAAAGAAAGAACATAATGGGTGAGAGAAAGAAAGGAAGAACATAATGGGTGAGTGAAAGAAAGAAAGAGCATAATGGGTGAGAGAAAGAAAGAAAGAACATAATGGGTGAGAGAAAGAAAGGAAGAACATAATGGGTGAGAGAAAGAAAGAAAGAACATAATGGGTGAGAGAAAGAAAGGAAGAACATAATGCATGAGTGAAAGAAAGAAAGAGCATAATGGGTGAGAGAAAGAAAGAAAGAACATAATGGATGAGAGAAAGAAAGGAAGAACATAATGCGTGAGTGAAAGAAAGAAAGAGCATAATGGGTGAGAGAAAGAAAGAAAGAACATAATGGGTGAGTGAAAGAAAGAAAGAGCATAATGGGTGAGAGAAAGAAAGAAAGAACATAATGGGTGAGAGAAAGAAAGGAAGAACATAATGCGTGAGTGAAAGAAAGAAAGAGCATAATGGGTGAGAGAAAGAAAGAAAGAACATAATGGGTGAGAGAAAGAAAGGAAGAACATAATGCGTGAGTGAAAGAAAGAAAGAGCATAATGGGTGAGAGAAAGAAAGAAAGAACATAATGGGTGAGAGAAAGAAAGGAAGAACATAATGCGTGAGTGAAAGAAAGGAAGAACATAATGCGTGAGTGAAAGAAAGAAAGAGCATAATGGGTGAGAGAAAGAAAGAAAGAACATAATGGATGAGGGAAAGAAAGAAAGAACATAATGGGTGAGAGAAAGAAAGGAAGAACATAATGGGTGAGTGAAAGAAAGAAAGAGCATAATGGGTGAGAGAAAGAAAGAAAGAACATAATGGGTGAGAGAAAGAAAGGAAGAACATAATGGGTGAGAGAAAGAAAGAAAGAACATAATGGGTGAGAGAAAGAAAGGAAGAACATAATGCATGAGTGAAAGAAAGAAAGAGCATAATGGGTGAGAGAAAGAAAGAAAGAACATAATGGATGAGAGAAAGAAAGGAAGAACATAATGCGTGAGTGAAAGAAAGAAAGAGCATAATGGGTGAGAGAAAGAAAGAAAGAACATAATGGGTAAGAGAAAGAAAGGAAGAACATAATGCGTGAGTGAAAGAAAGAAAGAGCATAATGGGTGAGAGAAAGAAAGAAAGAACATAATGGGTGAGAGAAAGAAAGGAAGAACATAATGCGTGAGTGAAAGAAAGAAAGAGCATAATGGGTGAGAGAAAGAAAGAAAGAACATAATGGGTGAGAGAAAGAAAGGAAGAACATAATGCGTGAGAGAAAGAAAGAAAGAGCATAATGGGTGAGAGAAAGAAAGAAAGAACATAATGGGTGAGAGAAAGAAAGGAAGAACATAATGCCTGAGTGAAAGAAAGAAAGAGCATAATGGGTGAGAGTAAGAAAGAAAGAACATAATGGGTGAGAGAAAGAAAGAAAGAACATAATGGGTGAGAGAAAGAAAGGAAGAACATAATGCGTGAGTGAAAGAAAGAAAGAGCATAATGGGTGAGAGAAAGAAAGAAAGAACATAATGGGTGAGAGAAAGAAAGGAAGAACATAATGCGTGAGTGAAAGAAAGAAAGAGCATAATGGGTGAGAGAAAGAAAGAAAGAACATAATGGGTGAGAGAAAGAAAGGAAGAACATAATGGGTGAGAGAAAGAAAGAAAGAACATAATGGGTGAGAGAAAGAAAGGAAGAACATAATGCGTGAGTGAAAGAAAGAAAGAGCATAATGGGTGAGAGAAAGAAAGGAAGAACATAATGGGTGAGAGAAAGAAAGAAAGAACATAATGGATGAGAGAAAGAAAGGAAGAACATAATGGGTGAGAGAAAGAAAGAAAGAACATAATGGGTGAGAGAAAGAAAGGAAGAACATAATCCATGAGTGAAAGAAAGAAAGAGCATAATGGGTGAGAGAAAGAAAGAAAGAACATAATGGATGAGAGAAAGAAAGGAAGAACATAATGCGTGAGTGAAAGAAAGAAAGAGCATAATGGGTGAGAGAAAGAAAGAAAGAACATAATGGGTGAGAGAAAGAAAGGAAGAACATAATGCGTGAGTGAAAGAAAGAAAGAGCATAATGGGTGAGAGAAAGAAAGAAAGAACATAATGGGTGAGAGAAAGAAAGGAAGAACATAATGCGTGAGTGAAAGAAAGAAAGAGCATAATGGGTGAGAGAAAGAAAGAAAGAACATAATGGGTGAGAGAAAGAAAGGAAGAACATAATGCGTGAGTGAAAGAAAGAAAGAGCATAATGGGTGAGAGAAAGAAAGAAAGAACATAATGGGTGAGAGAAAGAAAGGAAGAACATAATGCGTGAGTGAAAGAAAGAAAGAGCATAATGGGTGAGAGAAAGAAAGAAAGAACATAATGGGTGAGAGAAAGAAAGGAAGAACATAATGCGTGAGTGAAAGAAAGAAAGAGCATAATGGGTGAGAGAAAGAAAGAAAGAACATAATGGGTGAGAGAAAGAAAGGAAGAACATAATGCCTGAGTGAAAGAAAGAAAGAGCATAATGGGTGAGAGAAAGAAAGAAAGAACATAATGGGTGAGAGAAAGAAAGGAAGAACATAATGCGTGAGTGAAAGAAAGAAAGAGCATAATGGGTGAGAGAAAGAAAGAAAGAACATAATGGGTGAGAGAAAGAAAGGAAGAACATAATGCGTGAGTGAAAGAAAGAAAGAGCATAATGGGTGAGAGAAAGAAAGAAAGAACATAATGGGTGAGAGAAAGAAAGGAAGAACATAATGGATGAGAGAAAGAAAGGAAGAACATAATGCGTGAGTGAAAGAAAGAAAGAGCATAATGGGTGAGAGAAAGAAAGAAAGAACATAATGGATGAGAGAAAGAAAGGAAGAACATAATGCGTGAGTGAAAGAAAGAAAGAGCATAATGGGTGAGAGAAAGAAAGAACATAATGGGTGAGAGAAAGAAAGGAAGAACATAATGCGTGAGTGAAAGAAAGAAAGAGCATAATGGGTGAGAGAAAGAACGAAAGAACATAATGGGTGAGAGAAAGAAAGGAAGAACATAATGGGTGAGAGAAAGAAAGGAAGAACATAATGCGTGAGTGAAAGAAAGAAAGAGCATAATGGGTGAGAGAAAGAAAGAAAGAACATAATGGGTGAGAGAAAGAAAGGAAGAGCATAATGGGTGAGAGAAAGAAAGGAAGAACATAATGCGTGAGTGAAAGAAAGAAAGAGCATAATGGGTGAGAGAAAGAAAGAAAGAACATAATGGGTGAGAGAAAGAAAGGAAGAACATAATGCGTGAGAGAAAGAAAGGAAGAACATAATGGGTGAGAGAAAGAAAGGAAGAACATAATGCGTGAGTGAAAGAAAGAAAGAGCATAATGGGTGAGAGAAAGAAAGAAAGAACATAATGGGTGAGAGAAAGAAAGGAAGAACATAATGCGTGAGTGAAAGAAAGAAAGAGCATAATGGGTGAGAGAAAGAAAGAAAGAACATAATGGGTGAGAGAAAGAAAGGAAGAACATAATGCGTGAGTGAAAGAAAGAAAGAGCATAATGGGTGAGAGAAAGAAAGAAAGAACATAATGGATGAGAGAAAGAAAGAAAGAACATAATGGGTGAGAGAAAGAAAGGAAGAACATAATGGATGAGAGAAAGAAAGGAAGAACATAATGCGTGAGTGAAAGAAAGAAAGAGCATAATGGGTGAGAGAAAGAAAGAAAGAACATAATGGGTGAGAGAAAGAAAGGAAGAACATAATGCGTGAGTGAAAGAAAGAAAGAGCATAATGGGTGAGAGAAAGAAAGAAAGAACATAATGGGTGAGAGAAAGAAAGGAAGAACATAATGCGTGAGTGAAAGAAAGAAAGAGCATAATGGGTGAGAGAAAGAAAGAAAGAACATAATGGGTGAGAGAAAGAAAGGAAGAACATAATGGGTGAGAGAAAGAAAGGAAGAACATAATGCGTGAGTGAAAGAAAGAAAGAGCATAATGGGTGAGAGAAAGAAAGAAAGAACATAATGGGTGAGAGAAAGAAAGGAAGAACATAATGGATGAGAGAAAGAAAGAACATAATGGGTGAGAGAAAGAAAGGAAGAACATAATGGGTGAGAGAAAGAAAGGAAGAACATAATGGATGAGAGAAAGAAAGAAAGAACATAATGGGTGAGAGAAAGAAAGGAAGAACATAATGGGTGAGAGAAAGAAAGGAAGAACATAATGGATGAGAGAATGAAAGGAAGAACATAATGGGTGAGAGAAAGAAAGGAAGAACATAATGGGTGAGTGAAAGAAAGGAAGAACATAATGGGTGAGAGAAAGAAAGAAAGAACATAATGGATGAGAGAAAGAAAGGAAGAACATAATGGGTGAGAGAAAGAAAGGAAGAACATAATGGATGAGAGAAAGAAAGGAAGAACATAATGGGTGAGAGAAAGAAAGGAAGAACATAATGGGTGAGAGAAAGAAAGAAAGAACATAATGGGTGAGAGAAAGAAAGAAAGAACATAATGGGTGAGAGAAAGAAAGGAAGAACATAATGCGTGAGTGAAAGAAAGAAAGAGCATAATGGGTGAGAGAAAGAAAGAAAGAACATAATGGGTGAGAGAAAGAAAGGAAGAACATAATGGGTGAGAGAAAGAAAGGAAGAACATAAAGCGTGAGTGAAAGAAAGAAAGAGCATAATGGGTGAGAGAAAGAAAGAAAGAACATAATGGGTGAGAGAAAGAAAGAAAGAGCATAATGGGTGAGAGAAAGAAAGAAAGAACATAATGGGTGAGAGAAAGAAAGGAAGAACATAATGCGTGAGTGAAAGACAGAAAGAGCATAATGGGTGAGAGAAAGAAAGAAAGAACATAATGGGTGAGAGAAAGAAAGGAAGAACATAATGCGTGAGTGAAAGAAAGAAAGAGCATAATGGGTGAGAGAAAGAAAGAAAGAACATAATGGATGAGAGAAAGAAAGGAAGAACATAATGGGTGAGAGAAAGAAAGGAAGAACATAATGGATGAGAGAAAGAAAGAAAGAACATAATGGGTGAGAGAAAGAAAGGAAGAACATAATGGGTGAGAGAAAGAAAGGAAGAACATAATGGATGAGAGAAAGAAAGGAAGAACATAATGGGTGAGAGAAAGAAAGGAAGATCATAATGGATGAGAGAAAGAAAGGAAGAACATAATGGGTGAGAGAAAGAAAGGAAGAACATAATGGGTGAGTGAAAGAAAGGAAGAACATAATGGGTGAGAGAAAGAAAGAAAGAACATAATGGGTGAGAGAAAGAAAGAAAGAACATAATGGATGAGAGAAAGAAAGGAAGAACATAATGGGTGAGAGAAAGAAAGGAATAACATAATGGGTGAGAGAAAGAAAGGAAGAACATAATGGATGAGAGAAAGAAAGGAAGAACATAATGGGTGAGAGAAAGAAAGGAAGAACATAATGGGTGAGAGAAAGAAAGAAAGAACATAATGGGTGAGAGAAAGAAAGGAAGAACATAATGGATGAGAGAAAGAAAGGAAGAACATAATGGGTGAGAGAAAGAAAGGAAGAACATAATGGATGAGAGAAAGAAAGGAAGAACATAATGGGTGAGAGAAAGAAAGGAAGAACATAATGGGTGAGAGAAAGAAAGAAAGAACATAATGGGTGAGAGAAAGAAAGAAAGAACAAAATGGGTGAGTGAAAGAAAGGAAGAACATAATGGGTGAGAGAAAGAAAGAAAGAGCATAATGGGTGAGAGAAAGAAAGAAAGAACATAATTGGTGAGTGAAAGAAAGAAAGAGCATAATGGGTGAGAGAAAGAAAGAAAGAACATAATGGGTGAGAGAAAGAAAGGAAGAACATAATGCGTGAGTGAAAGAAAGAAAGAGCATAATGGGTGAGAGAAAGAAAGAAAGAACATAATGGGTGAGAGAAAGAAAGAAAGAACATAATGGATGAGAGAAAGAAAGGAAGAACATAATGGGTGAGAGAAAGAAAGGAAGAACATAATGGGTGAGAGAAAGAAAGGAAGAACATAATGGATGAGAGAAAGAAAGGAAGAACATAATGGGTGAGAGAAAGAAAGGAAGAACATAATGGATGAGAGAAAGAAAGGAAGAACATAATGGGTGAGAGAAAGAAAGAAAGAGCATAATGGGTGAGAGAAAGAAAGAAAGAACATAATTGGTGAGTGAAAGAAAGAAAGAGCATAATGGGTGAGAGAAAGAAAGAAAGAACATAATGGGTGAGAGAAAGAAAGGAAGAACATAATGCGTGAGTGAAAGAAAGAAAGAGCATAATGGGTGAGAGAAAGAAAGAAATAACATAATGGGTGAGAGAAAGAAAGAAAGAACATAATGGGTGAGAGAAAGAAAGAAAGAACATAATGGATGAGAGAAAGAAAGGAAGAACATAATGGGTGAGAGAAAGAAAGGAAGAACATAATGGGTGAGAGAAAGAAAGGAAGAACATAATGGATGAGAGAAAGAAAGTAAGAACATAATGGGTGAGAGAAAGAAAGGAAGAACATAATGGGTGAGAGAAAGAAAGGAAGAACATAATGGATGAGAGAAAGAAAGGAAGAACATAATGGGTGAGAGAAAGAAAGAAAGAACATAATGGGTGAGAGAAAGAAAGAAAGAACATAATGGGTGAGAGAAAGAAAGGAAGAACATAATGGGTGAGAGAAAGAAAGAAAGAACATAATGGGTGAGAGAAAGAAAGGAAGAACATAATGGGTGAGAGAAAGAAAGAAAGAGCATAATGGGTGAGAGAAAGAAAGAAAGAACATAATGGGTGAGAGAAAGAAAGGAAGAACATAATGGGTGAGAGAAAGAAAGAACATAATGGGTGAGAGAAAGAAAGGAAGAACATAATGGGTGAGAGAAAGAAAGGAAGAACATAATGCGTGAGTGAAAGAAAGAAGAGCATAATGGGTGAGAGAAAGAAAGGAAGAACATAATGGGTGAGAGAAAGAAAGAACATAATGGGTGAGAGAAAGAAAGGAAGAACATAATGGGTGAGAGAAAGAAAGGAAGAACATAATGCGTGAGTGAAAGAAAGAAAGAGCATAATGGGTGAGAGAAAGAAAGAAAGAACTTAACGTATAAAAGAAAGAAAGAAAGAAAAATAATAGAAAATTGACGAATGAAACAAAGCCAACTAAAAATGAGAGTGACAGAATGTTGTGTTGTTATAAAAGCAGCAGTTCCTTTTTTTAAGTTAAATGCAATGAAGAAAGTTGATATCGAAAAACATCAATAAGAGAAAAATATTTTACTGTAAAGAAAGCAGGTGAAAAACTATGACGTAAGCGCAGCTAAAAACATCAAGTACATTTGTATCTTAAAGATAAATGATTGCATTGAAAGGAAACAACGAGAAATAAACATGTTTTAGGGCAAAAAAAATAAAAAAAGAAGAAAAAAACATTTTTAAAACGTATAAGTGAGAACAAATTATCAGAAAAAGTTTAAAAAAAAAGAAATTGCAAAAGAAAGTGAATAGTTAAAAGATACAGTCGGAAATTGAAGAACATGAAAAGTATATATTAAGGGGAGATAACTCAAAGGAAAACTGATTGGGAAATGGCAAAAAATACTGGTGTAAGTCGACGAGGCAAACTATAAAAATAAAAAGAGATTTCAAAGAATTCAAATCTTTTGCAATCTGTTTTCTAATCTTCGTAGTTTTCGACACCCATCTTTTCCGACTCGTCCTACCTAGCAATTTTTCTGTTCCTTCTGAATGGTGGGAGACCAGGTGACCGGATGGTAAGTGCAGGGAGCAAAGAGGGACGCCGTAATGACAGCTAAAATAAAAAGCTCCTTTCCATATTACTATGTTGTTTTTGATTGTAGGTTTTTTTTTTTTACCATCCCCTAAGTGTTCGAATTAATTTAATTATATTCTATTCCTGCTTTCTTTTACACTCTGTCGATTTTGCTCTTAAAATTCATTTAATTTTATTATTACATTTTATTTCCTCGGTTATCTCAAGTCAAAAACATTAGTAGATATGAAAATACCTCTAAATCTATGTACACACGCCCACAAATACATAGATGAAAACACACATACGCACCTTCATATATTATATATATATATATATATATATATGTGTGTGTGTGTGTGTGTGTGAAAAGTGTGTGTATATAAATAAATATATTTTTATGTTTAACGTTCTTTTTATAGATACAAGTATTTAAGTAAATGCTCTGTTTGTAATAAACAGTATTAAATAACATTTACCGACCTGAATGTCCGAGAAATTTTCATAGAAAATATTCGTCCTTGGACAGGATTCGAACCTGCATCCTATACGGAACCATCATTTACGCTGACGTGCCTTGACCGCTCGGCCAAATGACGTAAATGACGGTTCCGTATAGGATGCAGGTTCAAATCCTGTCCAAGGACGAATATTTTCTATGAAAATTTCTCGGACATTCAGGCTGGTAAATGTTATTTAATACTGTTTATTATAAACAGAGCATTTACTTAAATACTTGTATCTATAAAAAGAACGTTAAACATAAAAATGTCTTTAATAAATAAATTATTGGACTTTGTCCAGTTCGTAATATATACATAAATATATATATATATATATATATATATGTATAATTATTTATATATTATATGCGCGGTACTTATTAAAAGCGCTTAATATCAGAGATAGAGGTAACATATATGGTTGGATAGATGTAAGCTCACATCTATCCAACCATATATATATATATATATATATATATATATATATATATATATATATATATTATAAGTTAATAGACTTAAAATATGGTTTTTCGCTACACAGTTCCAACCATGTTTCAAAAATGGAAGCTAAAAGCCCCTAATTTAATTTTGTGCTTAAATTAAAGACATTACTTCCATTTCATCCTCAAGCTTGAGGATGAAATGGAAGTAATGTCTTTAATTTAATTTAATTTAATTTAATTTAATGTCTTTAATTTAATTTAATTAATGGAAGTAATGTCTTTAATTTAAGTACAAAATTAAATTAGGGGCTTTTAGCTTCCATTTTTGAAACATGGTTGGAACTGTGTGGCGAAAAACCATATTTTAAGTCTATTAACTTATAATATTAATGCTCTGTAAATTTACATTGAGCACTATTTTGTAAAAATAAAAATATCTATAAGAACACCGGATTATATATCTTACTGTTCTTTCTTTTTATTAATATATATATATATATATATATATATATATATATATATATATATATATATATATATATATATATATATATATTAGGTTGGTGTAAAACAAATGTCGTTTTCTCACACATGTTACTATGTGAGAAAACGACATTATTTTTGCACCAACCTAAAATATATTTGATGGACTCTCCCATCGAGTTCGACGACCACGAACTAATTATCTGTTAGTTGTCTTATTTTGCTTTCGTGCTTCGCGAATTCGACTGATGCCTACTTGTTGATGGTGCATTATTCCTGAATGGCAGCTAGAACGATACTCTGATCTCTTCATAGCTACCTTTTCAAAGTTCTTGAAAGGAACGTCGTCGCAAGAAAGTTTGCTTTTCAGTTTATCTTTATAAATGAGCCAAGATCTACCAACGTTTCTATGACCACTATGGAGTTCACTGCAAAAAAGAACTTTTGCTATGCGATCATCCCTCATTCTTGCCACATGTCCAGCCCAACGTAGTTTTGATTGCATTATGAAGGCCTCCTGATACCAATGTTGCATTTTTCAAAAATGTCGGCATTTGACACTCGACCATCAAACCTTAGGCCACGGATTGTACGGAGACATCCATTATGCATATTCACCTCACCAGGCACGACCTCATTTTATGAAAATATAACATAAAACAAAAGCATATATATATATATATATATATATATATATATATATATATATATAGATATAGATATATATATATATATATATATATATATATATATATATATATATATATATATATATATACAGGTACGATAAAAACGAATAGATTACAATTCCAACGTTCGTAACATTTAATTTAAAAGAGGGCTTAATGCAAAGTAGAGCAATATTCTTTATTTTAGGATATTACACTGAAAACATCTAAAAGTCGCTACACAATTGCCGTAGTGTTTCACTGCGTTTCACCTCATCTCGCCAAGCGATTGTAAATTGCTGGCGATTGAACGATTTATTTAGATTTAGAACCAAAATACAACCTCTTTTTAAGGAAAAAAGGAGGGTTATAAGGTTTATTCAGATCAATAAGTAATTCGTTCGCTCGCCAGTAATTTACAATCGCCTGATGAGACGCATTGATACGCATTGAAACACGACTGAAATTGTGTAGCGATTTTTACATTTTTCCTGTGTAATATTCTAATATATATATATATATATATATATATATATATATATATATATATATATATATATATATATATAATTAATAATAATAATTATATTAATTAATATCCTAATATATATATATATATATATATATATATATATATATAAATATATACATATAATTAATAATAATAATAATTTTAATTAATATCCTAATATATATATTTTTATATATATATATATATAATTATTTATTTAAAAATATGATTCCATCGCTATTTTTAAATAAATAATTATATTTATGCTCTACTTTTCTATCGACCAATATTTTTAAAAATAATAACAAAAATACCAAAGAACTTTGGATTATTTACCTAACGAGCTATTTCCTATTTTCTATATATTTTTATATTATAGATTTGTATATATATATATGTATGTATGTATCAGCTTTAGAATTTCTTTACAGTTTGAACAACTTTGAGAGTAGCTGTTATATTTGCTGATATAAAGAAGTATCAACAAAACAAAATACAAAACTTTGTATATGTGTTTCTTCAGATTATAAACAAACATATTTAAATGAATGTCTCGGTCAATTTTGACCTCTTCAATGACAAAGGTTAAATATAATAGCACATGAATTTGTTTTAATTGAAATACTCCGAGACAATTAACAATAAGAAAGTTCCTACATATTAGGCTGCAACTGATAACATGAATTTAATAAAGGCGAGACACTTTCGAATAAAGTTAATGGGGTGTTTAGTACGAGCAAATCTCAGTTATCTCCACTCTCCAATACCCATTATAGACCTTATTGTAGCCGTGATAATTTTTACGTTAATCTCCATCCTTTACAAGGACAAAGAGCGACAGGAATTACCGGATTAAAAATGAAATGGTTAGTGGCACGGTTTATGAGGATATGTTAGGAGGATAACCCTAAACAAAAACAGGTTAAAATTGTAGTGATCGGAGAAGCATTCTCTTGGAAGTCGATTCCACTAGAATCTTAACATAAAGAAAGGGAGGCTCACTGGAGATGATATAAATCATTGCCAAATAAGCATTGTGCTCTAAAGGATTTTAAATGCTGTTATGTCACACAAAATTTTATATACAAATATAGTATATACCTGCCACTATTTGTCGCACAGAGAGAAACTATAACACACATCGATCAAACAAGCAGTGTGGAAGTGCGAAAACCGACAGGGTTTTACTTGTAATCTTTTCCGGTGAAAAGCGACCAGGCCGAGTGATAACTTATGTTCTCTGTTTGAACTATGTTTCCATTTGTCCTCAGGTTATTATGTCGGCCTTCCTTGCGGTCTACACAGCAACTGTTGTTAATCACTAAACGAGTTGACGTCACTACAAAAAAGGACTTAATCACCTTCTGCATCCCTACAAAGGTACAAGATTATTTTATGATAAAACAAGTTTAAGTCTTGTTTACAATTTTTTTAATGAACGTTTGTTACAATGGATTTTACTTTACATATAAGCAATAATGTTTGTGACATATTTTAAAGTTAGAAGTGACACATCTTTATTGTAAAAAGAGAATTGTTAATTAAAATTTTAAATAAAATCAAAATGGAGGTTTGCTTCGTATGAGAATGACTGTTGCAATTGATAGAGAAAAAAGAATTGACCTGTGTGACATCCGAAGAAAATCTTTCAGCAAGACGACATTTTCATATTATATGTCACCAGAGGCTCCATTTTTGCTTTTACGCGGGTAAAGATTTTATTGTTGGAAATCTTTCCTAACGTTATTTTATTTGTTTTTTTGTTTTTTTCAGTCAGAAGCAATGCGTTGTGTCACTTGATTAATGCGCTTTTTTTTTTTGCTTTTTTTTTTAAATACATTTATGTTTAATCGACGAAAGTGTTATCTTCCGTTTTCGTGGCCATATCAGGACACATTCAATAATAATGTGAGTTCGTATCCCCTCTTGACTTTGACTTACATAAAACATCCCTACACTCAAGGCGATAGTGGCTCGCTGCCGGGTCGCCGATGCTAACGCCTGCCGTTCTCTAGTGGCAGCCATCAATAGGCTACCGGCGGGCCTCTAGCGGTCCGTCAGTGTTAACATTATCTATACGAACACGCCTGTAGTCCGACAACGGGCCACCAGCTGTAAACCCCAGTGACATGCCGCCCACTAGCAGAATGATGGCTTGGGTGTAGGGATAAGGATTATTTAAAAAATATATACGAAATTTCTTTATAACCCCGTGAATACCTGGGCATACCTCTTTAAACTACGCCTTGTGCCATATTCAATTACAGTGGAAGCCTGTATAAATATAGAAAATGTAAAACTTACCTGTAACAAGGTCCTTGTATAGCCCGCAAGGTCCGTGTATAGCCCGCATTGTACTATTATTCCACAATAGGCTTTGCAATTAATTTTCCACAAAGCTATGGCAGCTATGTGCGGAGTTGACCTGAGATGATCCACAACCGGAAATGGAGATCCACGATTTACCTGTTGCACTTAGCGACCCTAGAGGTTAACACCTGCAGTGCTTATACAGGGTACGATGGGTAAATTATCGCCATTTTATATTTTTAATTCGCGCATGCGCGTTTATTTTTGATTTGTTGACTGCACAGTATAGTAGAGTCAGTTGGGCACCTACGTTAAAAAGAGCACCATGACGCAATTCACGTCGCAAGATATTTGGAAATGGCATGCTGTACTGCGCTGGAAGCTCCAATACAAACATTTCAGGGTGTTCGGGTGTCAATCTAAGAACAGTTCAGAGGATTCGCGAAGATTTGGATGAGTCTAATGGTGAGTATGAAGTAGTGATCACTATTGATGGTGACGTTATGCCTCCATTTATATTCCCAGAAGGCCTTACACTCATCATGGAGGCCTGCATCAAGTGCCTTGAGGAGGTAGTGCTGCCCGCAGTCAAGTGGGGGACTGCTGGAAGACCCTGTATCTGGAAACAGGACTCTGAACCATGCAATACAAGCAGGAGAAACCAAATTATGAATTCTTACGCATAGAGCGAATAGATTAAAACTCTGGGGTGATCATCTTGTTAAATCTCGATTTCGGGACGGAATACAAAGCGTCTAAAAAATTGGAACAATAAATACCGAACCGTTTGAGGACGCAGTTATTGCAGTATTTATTAGGTTGGTGCAAAAATAATGACGTAATAATGTCGTTTTTTGACGTTAAAAAATACTCCAAAAAACGACATTATTACGTCATTATTTTTGCACCAAACTAACAAAAGTGAAATAGAAATTAAAAATATATTATATAATGTAATACGCGGATAACCAGTTACACTGGAAGAAATAAAATTAAAGACAGAACAAGACGTTGTTTATTTCGGGGGGGGGGGGAAACGATTAAAAATAAATAAGAAAGATAGACGATTTTTAGACTTGTGACGATGTACTGATTTTTGCACAAAGTGTAGTAATACGTATTATATTACAAAAGCGGATATTGAATGAATTTCAGTGGACATCCGGGAATTTCAAGGATGAAATCTGTTATGAGAAGCTATGTATACTGGCCCCAAAAGAATCAAGACACTGAAAATTAGTAAAAGCTTGCAGAGGTTGTGCTCTAGCAGCAAAATCACCTACCACGAAATTACAACTTTGACCAAAGACAGACATTCCGTGGTCAAGACTTCACATAGATTTCACCAGCTAAGAAACAGATCATATTATCATGTAGCAGTGGATAGTTTTACTAAGTGGCTTGCAACGGTACACAATTTATTGCTTACCTATTGAAAGAATTTTATAAAATTACGTACCGCCACTTGGTCGCGTAAAAAACAGCATAGCATGATGAAAAAAGACCCTAAACTCAATAAAAAAAAAATTATGTCTTCAAAATGTTTGTTATTATTAAGAAGAAAGAAGCAAATGTATTTTTTATTAGTTCTTGATTTTTTTTTTTTGATTTTTCTTTGTAGCACGATCTAAATTTTGGTTAAAAATCTTGGGGTTTTTTTTTGGGGTGGGGGTTACGTCAGTGGCGGACCAAAGATAAAAGTTATTTTTTCGTTTTTTTTTCCGGTGAAAAACGCACTGATTTGGAAATTCTTGCAAAATTTAAATTATTGTCGAATTTTAATGAAACTTTTAGGATATATTCAAGAATGAATTAAATTATTTTTAATTTTTTTTTTTTTTTTTTTGTAAAATAGTTACCTGTTACATCCAAAATCTGCTCTGAATTGTAAAATAAAAAATGTAATAAAACTATGACATTATTTAATTAGAAAATCGTTTAATTACTTTTGTAAATAAGTTATATATTAAGGACACTACTGTCTGAAGAAATACATTTTTTTCGATGAATAAGGAATTTTTACAAGAATTTTTCATTTTTTTTAAATTTTTAACTATACTAATATTAGGTTGGTGCAATTATTTTTGCACCAACCTAATAAAGTCGTTTTTTGACGATTAAAATACGTCAAAAAACGACATTATTACGTCATTATTTTTGCACCAACCTAATATAATAGTGAAAATATCGTTTAAAATTCTACATTGCTTTCAAGACGGCGATGATAT
The DNA here is from genome assembly GCA_963932145.1 of Acanthosepion lycidas. Classification (NCBI taxonomy): domain Eukaryota; kingdom Metazoa; phylum Mollusca; class Cephalopoda; order Sepiida; family Sepiidae; genus Acanthosepion; species Acanthosepion lycidas. Next base: position 52,790,913 of record OZ010602.1, on the reverse strand, counting down.
CGTGAAGTGAAAAGTACATTTACGAATCAAAATTTCAAAAGCTCATAACAGTCGTTTGTAGCCAAATATTTTTTTAAAAAATTTTAAATAATTTTCAGTGAAAAAACGTTCCAAATTCCCTATCTATGGGAATCGAAACATGACATAATCCTTAAAAAGGTCACGCGATTTAAGTGTCGTCTGATGCACTGCAATTATTTCAACTTTTAATTCAGTTCTGTTTCATCATTAGCGTCTTTGCAAATCATCGCTTCAAAATATCAAAAAAGGTTTTGCTTTTCTTAATTGCTATTTCACTAAATATTTTTATTTTCTGTATTCATTTTATTTTGGGTCATACTTCAATTAATTAATATTTTGTTTACGGTAGTAAGTAAACTTAAGAACCTAGAGACGAAATGCAAATTTCATAAAACTTCTAGAAACCTAACTAAAAGTCAATAAGATATTAAATAATTGCTGGAAATATGTTAATTTGTAAAATTTACTAGGTAGTTAAAAACTAAAACAAATGCGTTCACTTAGATTTTCTAAATTTATGTCATTTTTGCTCATCCATAAGAGCTGTCATCACCTTTACAGCTTCTCGATAAATCAATAAAGATCAAAGAAAGAGGAACCCATCGTTAAGAAATGATTGTATATTGGTTTCTTATATTATAAGTAAGTAATATTTATTTCAAATCAGATTAATTTAACTTTGAATTTTCTACTTTTACTCAAATAACGTGTCACAAATCTATAAATTAATTTTGAAAGATTTTTAAAACCGACAAATTTGTTTGTTTATACGTTTCTTAAAATGAATAAAATAGCCACTTTAAAAAAAAAATTAAAAATCGAGAAATTATTTGACATTCTAATCTATATAATTTCTATCTGAAATACATCAAAATATTTTACTTACTGTAAATAATCAATTTAATCATTTAGATGATTAAATCAAAACTGAAATGAAATATTCAAGAATGCTTTTTCATTTTTAAAATTTAATTTTAAAACTTAGGTATGTAAAATGTTCTCGATTGAACATATTGCTACCCCTCCGTATCACCTAAGGTGAAAAGGACAAGCTGAACGATTTGTGGGTACTTTTAAGAGAGCTTTGTAAAAAAAAAAAACACCTAATGAAAAAGTGAGCGAAGAAGCACTACAAAAATTCTTGAGACTATACCAGATAACGCCGAATCCCAATACACCGATAGGCATTTCACCGGCAGAATTGATCTTCGCAAGGAAAATGGAATTGGTGATCGACAAAAGTTGTTACCAGGCCAAAAAAGAACAGAAAACAAAAAGGATACATTTTTTTTCAAAATTTCAGAATATATAAAAATGGAAAAGAAATGTGGAAAGACGCTGTAATAAGATCACAAATTGGAAAAAAAATGATATATATGGCAAAAGAAAAAATAGGAACACAAAAGACATTGGAATCAGCTAAAAAAAAAAAGGTTTACTGAAGAAAGGCCCGCAAGAAAGGAAGAACTGATATAAGTACAGTATGATATTTTTGACTTACCAACATCCCAAGAATTTGATGAACGTCCAAGTATAATTTTCAGAAAAAGGAAGCATACGGAAAAAGTAGAAATTGACCCAAAACGAAAAAAAAAAAAAAAAAGTTCAGTACGCGACTAACTCGCCAGAAAGAGGAAGGGGTGAATACTAAGAAATAAAAATAAAACATTTACTAGGGAAAAATAATTTCAAAGGGCGGAAATGATGTGGAGTAAATAAGACACCCCAGTAACACAAATGAACTAGGCAAAACGCCTTAAATAAAGAACTCAAAGTGAGTCTCTAGAGGTGCCTTGGATTCAGGCAGCTTGCTGCCAGGCTCGCCACAGACTTGTCGAACTCTCTGCCTGCAAAGAAGAACCCAGACAAGGCTATGCATACGGACAGAGTCTCGTTTGTGGAGGTAGACAAACCCGAACCTGTGTATGCGGGTCTATAGGTAATTTTTCCCGAACCTACGGACTCGGAATTACCCCACATAAAAATCAGCCTTGTGCCACATCCTGCCTTGCGGGGAGGTTAGGTAAATACCGTTCTCTTGGAGTCAGTGGGAAAAATTCTGATAATGTCACGGCGAGTAGCCTAAGCGAAACGTATTATAACCAAGAGGAGAGAGTTAAACCTGTTTATTATCTATCTTAGTCTGTTGTCAGTTTAATATCTATCTATCCATATCTATATTATCTATATTATCTATCTATCTATTTATCTATCTATCTATATATATATATATATATATATATATATATATATATATATATATATCGGCATATATATCGATCTATATAAACATATCTATCTCAGCTTATATATCGATATCAGCTTAACTCTCTATTTCAGTATTCATATCTATCTATCAATCTCAGATTATTATCCATCTATCTCGCAAGCTAGATCTATCTATCTATTTCCTTAGCTAGTTAGATCTATCTATCTATCTATCTATCTATCTATCTATCAGCATCCAGAGGACCAATAAACAAATATCAAGAAAGTAACGTCAGTTCCCATCTATTAAGTTCCATGTCAGTCGATTGATATCAGTACCTATTTGTGTGCACGAGTGCACATACAAACGCAGAAATACGCATGTACACTGATATATATATATATATATATATATATATATGTATATATATATATATATATATATATATATATATAACAGACTCGCTCACCTAGGTAAACATAATCTCACCCGGACACGCCTACTATTTATTTACATACTGAAGTATGAAGAAAAATATACGGAAAAAAACAAACAAAAATCCTTATATGCTGTTTTAATGTTAATATGTCAACGTCGGACGTTTCGGCTTAATAAACCATCTTCAGGACATATTCATAAAATATAATTAACATTATCAATTCAACATGACAAAGACGATGGACATAAGAACATAACTTATCCAAACAGATAACTGAAAGTTTTAAATGATCAGCGTTCCGTTTTAAACATGGTCACGTTGTCGTCACGTGGGCGACGCTGTGAAAACGTATTCCTAAATTTGAGTATTTTGAATGAAAAAATGAAAAATGAAAATAATTCTATTTTGATCTAAAATTTATATGTACGCTTGTCGAGCATTAATCTCGCTAGAAAAGGGGAAATACTAAAGAAGCCAGGTCTAGTATTCACCGTGCGTGAGATGGATATTATGCCTGCTTCATAAATCCTCCTAAGATTTTTATTATGAAAATTTTTTAAAATCTTCACGGAATCAAAATCGAAATTATGATCTGTGTGTACAACTAAAGCATTGTTTAAATTTCCGAGGCGAATATCTCGTTTATGTTCGAAAACACGAGATTTTACGGACTGACATGTTTCACCCACATATTTTAAGTCACAGTTTTTGCATAAGATTTGGTAGATGCAAGCATCGGATGTAATATGTTGTTTGCTGGTGCTATTTAATAAACTACGGATAGTTCTAGTAGGTAATATTGTAGTTTTAATTTTTAACGCATTTAAATTATTGGAGATGCGTTCGGTCAAATGGTTATTTGGTAGAAAGATGCGACCAAAAGAATGATTATACTGAAGTATGTTTATTCACCTTCATAAATACTAACCCACTTTCGTGTTTATTGAGCAACTGTTTATTCTGTTATGCCAAAATTGGTACATGAAAGAACCTCTTGTACACTTGTAAAAAGCGTAGTTTATATTCGGATACACAGGCAATCCCACGGGTAAAAAGATCATTATATTTTCACAGTCAGTTATGTACTATGCGTGATACACGCTTGGGCGATCATATATCTTTCGATACATGACCGATGTGACAGATTTTTTCCCGCAGTAGGTTGACATTTCTTTCAGTGGTAGACCAGGCTATAGAACCGGGTCTGTCCTGCTATTTACCCAGAGTGGAGTAATGGATAGTGACTCGGATTCCAGTCGAATCCATTACACTAACTTACGTGATTATACCCTAAGGAAAGCTATGAATCCTCTTCTTCTCCCTCAGCTATGGGTTAATAGCATGACAGACCGGGTTCTATAGCCTTGGATGACAACTGGTCTGCCGCAGAAAGAAATGGCAACCTACTGCCTCATCAGTTATGTATCGAAAGATACATGATCGCCTAAGTATGTATCGCGCATGGCACATAACTGACTGATGTTTTCACAAATAGATTAGCGACTCGATTAAAATATACAGCAACTTTTGAAGGCCTAATTTTGAAGCTAAGTTTAATGGGGTCTCAATATCCACGAGATATAAAATTAGCATATATTCTGCTACCCTGGATACGCCGCTGATATATATATATATATTGTTATGGCGTCCAGCCCTTTTTTCATATAAGTGGACTCTACCAAGTGTACCGAGACTGCTGCCGTTAAATACCCAGAGTTACAGTTGGTAGCCAGATGGTAGTCGGATAGTGAGAGGATATACGGAGAGTGGGAGAATATACGAACGGAGATAGTGTGAGGTAACCTCTTGTAGAAGTCAGTTACAAGCACGTAGACTCTAAGGAAGTCCTACTTCGAGACTGTATATATCTATCTGTATTAGCTACTAAGCACGTTCCTGGACTTACTAACAGTATTACTCTTTGTATGATTGTGTAAATACATTTTATTTCTTATATTTAATTATTGCGTTTGTCATTCTTTGGAGACCGAATTCATCTCGGAATCCACAACAACTTGGCGAACGAGGATCGAAACTCACAGGGGGGAAGAAAAACTTTTCGTACGCCTAACCATCAAACAACTTGGCAAACACACGCGAAAAACTAATCAACAAAAGAAAAATCCTTCCCTCGTCGTTACAAAAAAACTATATTGCTTATATTTACAAGATGTTTAACGGTTTCTCGTTCGGTTGTTTATGGCTGTACGTGATTACGAAATGAGAATAACGTTACTAACGATACTTTTATCATTTTCTTTTATTTTTTTAATTAATCTAATTAGAATATGGGATAAAGCGAGAGAGATAGAGGGGGGGAAAGATGTTAGTCTACTGTAATTTGGTCTGTCAAAAAATAAATTGATATGATACACGAGGTACATGATAAAATCATTTTTCATCAGTGAAAATATGGGGGTCGCACGATACGCGAGATCGTACGTTACACGAGTATGTATGGTACTTATTTTACGTATTATACATGGTAATATTTTCATTTTCTTGCGATCTTTATACATAGTCCGGTGCATTCTCCGGCCATCCAAAGGCGTCATCATGATCGATTATGTCTCTTGTATCTCTAAGCAAAGTCTTTCATTTTAAAATTCTTTATTTACTCTTTTGCTGTTATCCGTTCATAACATTAAGTTACTTTTTTTTTTTTTTTTTTTTTTTTATTTGTCATCCAAGCCGTCCTTCTTCACAGGTAGTCAAGGTCCAATTCCAGTCTGTTTCCTTATATTCTCTTGTGCGCAAATATGGTATGAATCCACTTCTTCCAGCCCCCAGTTAAGGGTCAATTAATAGCACTTGTATCAGTAAATCATTTTATCACCAAAAAATTCTAACCTAGTGAGACCTAACCGCCAATCTAGTAGTATGCTCAGATTCATGCAGTCGAGGTACCAAGAAGGAAAATGGTATTTATTTCTGTAAAATACAAAAAATGTGGCACAAGGCCAAAAAGGGAAATGGAGGAGCCTCGTTCTTTATGTATCTTATTTAAAATTAGCCGCAATCACTGAGCCAAGCATACCGCAGTATTCTTTACACCAAAACAATTCATTCTTACTAAATGATTTTCAAAGCGTAGCTTAGATGTCGCACAGGGACGAAAGCATGGAGCCCCCAATGAGGATTGAACTCACTAGTCAGTCGTAATCGATCAAGCAAAACAAGCTTACTAACCATTACACTGCGTCGAAGTGCCCTGTTTATCTAAACTTAGCATATATGTGGCAAAAGGCCAAAATTGTGGAGCACCCAGTGAGGGTAAATTGGCGCCATTTTATATTTTTAATTTCGCGCCATAATTTTTTTTTTTTTGATTTTGTCGAGTGTACTCTATAGTAGGGTCAGTTGGGCGCCGCCTGTGAGAAAAAAATCATTATGACGCAATTCATTCCACTAGAAATTTGGAAACAGCATGCTGTACTGCTTGGCATTCGCGCCGGAAGCTCGA
>OZ010602.1:52767281-52774781 GCA_963932145.1 Acanthosepion lycidas | reverse complement strand
ATCACTACAAAAATAGCCATTTTGTTTCAACACTCCCGGTGTCTTATCAATTGATGATGTTGAATACGAAACAAATGGTTTTAAAAGTTTCAAATTAGTTAACGATCCTTCACAAGGGGAAAATGTTGTTCCAAAAGCTAGAATGACCAATTAAAATACAAGTATAGAAAAATTCAAAAAGCCTGACAACGAAGTCATGTTATAATAGCTATTCAGATCGTTAAAATACGGGTAAAATCAAAAAAGAAAAATTTCTAACCAATAATTATTAAATTATATGATAGAATTTGATATTAAAATTAAAAACTGCCAATTTTAAAATCCAAATTTAATCACGATTAATTTATTTCTTCGTTGAAATTACGTTAGAATAGACGTTACTCCATCCGGTTCTCTGACAATATATATGTATACATATTAATCCCAATTGTGCGAATGGGGTCGTAAACTCACGCGTAAAACAACACAAACACAATCCGATTATAATACATAAGCATCCAGACATATTTAGATATATAAACACATACAAAAAAAAGTGACGAGACAGAAAACATCTCCACGACCCTTTATGAAAAAAAAAGGGAAGAAAAGGGGAAACAAACACATACGTACATACACAATTAAAAGTGAATGCACTTTCCATACACATAGACACCGTTAAATATATGTACACACATCCACCGACATTGACCTAGACAATCATATATCACAACCAATAAATATTTAAGACTGAAAGTGGCATTAAATAAATGCTAGCCACTCATTAAAATATAACTTAACCGAGCAAATATACAAATATAAAAATGGTTAAAAATAATATTATTTGATATATAAATAATGAAAATTCAAAATCCACAAATATCAATAAAAACATATATTTTAATCATATAAGTTGATAATAGTTTTATTATATTATAATTGTTGGTTATTGAAATTCATTCCGTATACACCAATTATATACTTGTATATATATATATATATATATATATATATATATATATATATATATATATATATATATATATGACGTAGGGTTGCAATTGTCTATAAAGCCGTAGACGTCCTTCAACTGAAATTTTATATCTGAGGTAATACTACCGGGCCCAGAAGCAGCATTTTAAATTGCATGATAATATAATACCCGCTACTGCAATTTTTATGTGCCCTGTTTTTACCAGAGGTCCCTTGCTGGGCTAAAGAGCCACATTCGTTCAGCGCATCAGTAGATATTCTACAAAATGATATATATATATATATATATATATATATATATATATATATAAAGATATTTTTGTAGGTACAAAATTTAATGATCGAAATAAAAGGATAAAACTTAATATTACTAGACATATTAAAAACGGGCGAAGCAATCGGTTTCGCTCCCGCTCTTCAGGCTTCAACGGTAGATTTAAAATTAAAACAGAAAAATGTACAATAAAAGGAAGTTGTGAAAAAAAAAATATGCAAAAGTAACTAGAGACAAATGTCAGCGAGTCCCAACAAACACTCACGTTGTTTACACAAAGAAGGCTTACGGGACCCGATGTAAAGTGTCTCCAAAACCTTTATATGAAATAAGGAGTGAGACCGGGACAACACGGTGAACCAGTCAACACTAGTATTTAGTCACCTCCCCACGAGGGTATCATGTGGCACAAGGCCGGTTTAACGTGGTATCTCCGAGCCCGTGGGATCTCCCTTTGAACCGGTATAAACGAATTCAGGGTCGGTTTACTTCCCCGAAAGAGACTCCGCCCTTCGACGAAGACTCGTTCGGGTTCCTCCCCGCCCGAAGGCAGAGAGTTCAACCGATCAACCGATCAGCCGGTCAGCCGGACGTCCGACTTCAGACTGAACCAGTCAACACTCCCCTTGAAGCCTGAAGAGCGGGAGCGAAACCGTTTGCTTCTTGCTTCGCCCGTTTTTAATGTCTCGTAATATTAAGTTTTATACTTTTATTTCGATCATATATATATATATATATATATATATATATATATATATATATATATATATATTATTTTACGCTGTTTAGGGAATAGCAATTTATTTTACACTACTTGAAGGACTACTCCGAAATGCACTATGCAGGCCAATATGATTGCAAAAATAAAAAGAAAACTGTCACTCACGTAGTTAAATAACAACGATGTTCCTGAAATTACGACAGTCAAAATATCAGGTGAAGTTGCCATAGTAACAGATCTTTTTAAATATCCAATGAATTCTAGAAAGAATTCATATACTTATTTCTCAAAGACATGCATAAAAGAAAAGAGCGTTATCATTTCAATTTCGGAATTGTAATCCCATTCTATAATCATTTCACCCCAAGCGAGGTGACAAAGCCCCTAAGACACAAGTGATTACTGAGAGTGAAATAAACTGAGGAAATATTACTGAAGAGAGAGAACAATAGAATAACACGATTCAAGGAGACAGAAGATTCACGTTGCATTTAAATTTCCGAAGATCGTAGCTGGCAGAAAATCAAGAAGAGTATAGAAATTATGGCCTCATCTAGCAACTACAACTATAAAATAATGAGACCTATCTGCCAATCTAGCACTGCGCATAAATTCGGGAAGTCGAGGTACCAAAGAGGAAAACTTATCAGAACAAATATGCTAGATATATAGCAGAAGCACCAGACTAGATGTGGCAGCATTATTCAGTCAAAAGACGACTGGTAGACTTATAAATGTGTAGGATATATTCTGTCGAACGAATTTGTCCAGCCCGACACAGTTAACCAGATTTCCTAGAAGCTAACCTATTAATAAAGAGGGATAATAAAGAGCCTTTTAAGTATCAACTATCACATTTATGTCGAATATATAGAAATTATTCTCGTACGTACTTACAATAAGACTACGAAATACCCTCGATGAAAACCAAGTACTCTGTCAGGTAGTCTGTTAGACAATAGAACATCTAGAAACAACAGATCTTCTTCTTGATATCTGCATGATGGCTTGTGGCGCATAGGACCCCTGATGAGGTTTCTGTAATCGAATTTTTCCGAGGCGTGGAATGATTGGCCGCAGGCCCAACTACGCAGAGCCGAGTTGATTTTAATTTGGTGTTTTCTTTCCGCTAGACGACCACGTGTTTTGTGCACTAAGAGTTTTCCTGGTTTCCAACCAAATCTGAAAGTTTAATTTAGCTCTACTAGTTGATCCATAATGGATAACTTTTCACGTTCTAATGAACGGTGAGGTATCAGTATCATACGTAGCATTTAAACACTTAAATTGAGTAAAAGATAGCTACGCATAGTTTTTGCCTTACCAGCTGTACCACTGATGATGATCTCAGAAAGAGATCTAAAGTATTTGGGAAATAAAAGTGATTAACACTGTTACAGTGCATTTCTTGCCTTATTCATGTATAATATACAAAAAAAATATTCGTGAATATGAAATGATTTTGATAAAAATAATCAGACATAATATTTTTAATTTGTTCAATCAGACATGCATATATATATATATATATATATATATATATATATATATATATATATATAGCTTTCTTTAATTACGACTGACAGGGTACTGTGGCTAAGTTTTTATTTAATTTGTTTCTTGTGTTCTTATAATTTTCTTTCTTTTTGGAAAATTCTGTTTTGTATGGCCGAGTTTTTTTCAATTATTGATTTTAATTTTCACTGAAAGTACAAATAATAGCCGAAAACGCTCGTATATACAAAATATTTAGAAAATCTTTACATAATTTACGTTCAGAAAAGAAGAACACAAACAATTTAATAAGAAAATTAACCGCTGTACCTTGTCGGTCGTTTTTAATGAAACTTGTTTAAAAGAAGGATTGCTGCGCAAACACACACACACACACACACACACATATATATATATATATATATATATATATATATATATATATATATATATATAAGAGCAGACATACACAGTTAAAAATAAAAAGGGTAAACGGGTGAGACAAAGAGATGAAAATTCACTTAAACTATCTAATATAGATCTTGAAAGTAACTCCCCGAAAAAAATGAACTGTGAAAAGATGGGATATACAAAATAAAGAACATTTAAACCGTCCAGTTTTTTGTTGAACCTTCAAGAATTGACTGAACGCTACAAGACAGAGGAATCTAGTTTGAAGGAGATTCTATTGTTTCGAAGTAAATATGTCTCCTGAAAAATTCTCAAGACTTCCTAACTGTATTGTGTGTACTTAAGACAGGATGTGTTATTATAGAATGACCACAGAACTTAAATACAATTATGTAAAATAATATTGGAAAGCAGTTAGTTGACTGATTTTCATTTATACAAATTAATATGCAACCAGCCATTTCGTTGCTGAACTTTCCTACGATTTCTGAACACCGTAATAGAATTGATCGATACCCAAGTTACAAAGAGCAGTGCTATCTTCAGGTACTTCAAAGATTTCGCTAACATTGGATAAAAGATTACAGGGGGAGATATTGCATCATTGTTAGATGTAGAAACAAAAGTATTCAAAAACAGAAAACGTATTTGCCAAAAGATATAGAATAAAAATTCCTAATTCATTTTCAAGGTGAATTTATTGAAGCCTAATTGTAACGCTAAAAAAAATCATGCTCACTCTAAAATAGTTTATTTTTCTCTTACTGGTGCCAGAAGGCGCTGTTTATGCTCAGATGAAAGGAAGGCTTTTAAACGTTGTTATTCACAGCAAGAAAGCTTTTGTATTCGAAGGATGACGTAACATTTCTCCTTCACGTTTACACAAGGTATTTCCATTGTTATGGAACACTTCCAAGATATTTAAATTCCTGAATTCATTTTGACACCTCCAATTTATAGTTCGCAACTTCCATAGTTCCTCTTGCTGACGGCCGGATATGATTTCTTCATACAATTAGTTAGTCCAAACTTCTCCCTTTTCTTTAATACCACGTCTAGGAATTCTTGCAGTTTTCTTTCTGTGTTTTCCATCAACGCTATGTGACCTGCGAATTTTAGCCTGTCGAGATTGTATCCTATGAGAATATGGTATTTCCAGCCTCTTTCTATGAAACCACTTCTCAAGTCTCCTCTTTATCCGTGCTGACACCTCCTGCTATGCGCTACCTATACAAGAGCCAGATAAGGCCAAAAATGAAGTACTGATGCCATATATGGACAGGGTCACCCGTTCTTCACTTTCCAGATTTGATAAAGACCAAAAACGTATTCGCGTCCTTGTGGGTGATGAATTATTTTCCACCTTAAAAAAAACTTTTCCCACAGTCGATCCGCTGTTCTAATGCTATTTCCATGGAAAGTGTTCAGACAAACTACATAGCTTCACTAGTTTTAACCCTCACGGCCAAGACCTTGCATGCCACACCCATTGTAGCAAACCAACCTCATTCCCAGTGGCCGGTTACAAATTCCACTCGGGCAGCTTGTTTCCAAGAACAGATGCTTTGTGAAACCGACTCCCAAGAGAATGCTTCCCCGAACGCTACAATTTTAACCTTAATCGAGTGTTAATCGTTATCTTCCCCATATATTCGCATAAACTGGGCCTCTTACTATGTAACCCTCTATCTTGAGTCGCTGTTGGGCCTTGTACAGGGTAAACATTATTGTAAATAAACTCTCCAGTATTCACTGACATATTGGAGGAAAGAACACTTATAGAGCCAAAATGGGTAAGGTGGAGTGTAGTATTCACACGCGTCCCTTTTCTTTTAGTCTCTTCTTTAGCAGCTAGCTCATTTGTAATACCGTATCCTTACCCACTAAACCCACGCACTCCACAAGACCGTCTGTTTGTCCGGTATGGTCCAGTATTACAGGTGAGATACAAGTCTCCGGCTCCCAATGTCAATTCGAAGCCACCCTCCAGCCACGTTGTGACTGTTCTGATCCTGGAGAGTGTTCATCAGATCGTAGAAATCCGGAAACTCTTCTTTGGTCCACCTGAGAGTTCGTCAGTTTTTGTTTTTTTTTATATATAAAAGCAAATAAAAAATAATTCTTGTTGCACAAGGTTGAATGTTTCTTGTATGTGAACAATAACTAAACAAACAAATACTTCGAATAATTTCGGTAAAGGCAAGATGTGGCCTTCGTTTTTAACCCACCCTTTTTGGTCTGTTCTTAGCGCAACTACTACAACCTTCGATGTTTCCTTTCTCAGTTGTACTACTAGTTGTAGCAGAAGTAGTGATACTTAGATGATAGTGGCGTTATTTCGCTTCTTCGCCTTCAGCTTCGGCAACACACAGCGGACGCTTTCTTTTCAACATCTAACGTCTCTCCACTCTGTTCGAATGCATTCGAAGACAGACGAACCTAAAACTCTCTCTCTCTCTCTCTTCCGGTTGGCTCGCCTCTTTATTAAGAAAACCAGCCTCTGTGTCCCAGACTGGTGATGTGTTTGTTTTTCTAGTGCGAATGTACTGACAAATTTCCAAAATACAACTTCAATCCTCCGAAAATAAATAATTTACTTTTCATCAATTGGTTTCCAAGGTTCATAAGACGCTATTGTTTATCACCACACTATTAATTACTCTGCCGCTCTTTGTAAACTACAGAAATTCTTGCTTAAAAATAAATTCTAGAAAAAACATTGTTAATTATAACTTCGATTCTTATAGTGTCAAAATCCATTTCTTTTTTAAAAGTTCCAATTTATTATCGTTCCTGTAATTTTCTATTAGTAATTTGATATCCTTTGTACACGAAAAAAATTGTATTTCGTGTTCAAAATTGACTTATTGTAACATTACATTTCAAAGTCTTTACAGCATATTAAAATCTTGGTTATTCGATAACGCCTCTCTTTACTCGGTGTTTTCTGTTTTTCAGCATATCCTTCTTTATTATCATTATTATTATTTCAGGGGTGACATCGCCCCTGTTACACATTGATACGATGCATTTCCTTTCTCAGATAAGCAAGCGGACATTTGTTTATTTTTCACATTCTTATTATCTAGAAACGACGTTTTCTCGTACTTGGTTCATTAAATTGCCTTCGTATTCTCCCCGTTCTTTGCTTTGTGCTCCGTTCGTTTCTGCTTCATGCTTCGAAAGTTTTTTTTTCTATGGCCTTCACACATAGATCTCTTCATCCGATCTCATTACTTCGATTTACTTATCTGTTGCCCCACCCCAAGACGATATCTACTTTCATTTGTGGGTCCACAATTTAATCTACCTATGTATCGACGTACGTCTCTATCTGATATTTTTAAGCGTGTTTCCCCAAGGCCATCACTGATTACTTTGTACGTCAGAGTTTCTTATATTTGTATACAGGCATCTCCTCCACCTTCTTCGTTTAACATTTGACTCTCTTTCCTTAACTCTATAGATACATTTAAAGATAAACAGACCAATAAATGTGAGGGGGAGACAGATATTAACAAAAAAGGTTGAATATTGTTAGACATGGAGAAACGGAGATAGATAGATAGATAGATAGATAGATAGATAGATAGATAGATAGATATTAACAGACTGAGATAGATAGATA
>OZ010602.1:52742281-52762281 GCA_963932145.1 Acanthosepion lycidas | reverse complement strand
CCCCAGACGACAAGGACACCTTCAGGCCAGAACGCAAGACACACAAGAAGTACTGTGGCGCCACTAGAACGCCCGAGTTCGTCTTCGAGCTTGTCAATAGAACCCAAGCAAAAACACGAGGAAAGTGCACCAAGGAAATGGGTATCAGCAGGCGAATAATTGTATTGAACGACTTGAATTAGAAATCTTATGTACTCAAGAAGCACCACTCACCGTACCATTGTTCGCCCGATTTTAGCCCCATGTTATTGCCAGACAGCAATCTTTTCGGATATTTTGTATGAACTGCAGGCCCTACAACACCAAGTAGGGTTACAACGCAGCCATCTGGGAAATCCATGACCAACATGGACAGGGACACCGTCGCAAAGTTATGCACCAGTTTCCCTGGAGAAATTGGTTGCAGCCGATGATGGCCAAATCTAGTGATTTTTGTAACTTGTATATGATTTTTGTACCTTATATATGGGCCTGATAAAGTTTCACTGAAATATATTAATTTGTAATATAAAAATGCTTTTTATTGTCGATGAATTTTTCCGGATTTATCTGCGCCACAGTCTATATATATATATATATATATATATATATATATATATATATGTGTGTGTGTGTGTGTGTGTGTGTTAATTAATTTTGCTCTGTCTGACATAGAGCTCTCCTTAGATTCTCGGAAATTCCATGTGGATTACCATTTTAATTTACTATATATATATATATATATATATATATATATATATATATATATATATATATATATATATATATATTGGAAATATGAACTGAGGAACCAGGAAAAAAAGAACTTCCAGGGGAAATAAAATATAATCAATGGACCTTTTAGGTTGTCTGTATTCTAATTAAAATAGAAGTAATATATATATATATATATATATATATATATATATATATATATATATATATAATGAATTGGAATTTCTCCGACATCATGTTACACCGAGTTGACAACAGTCTAAAACGTAGTGCCCGCTTAAAATCGACCAGTAAAATGAGTTAATAACATCATAACAACAAAATAAAATCCGGAATGATCATTAGATTCTATTTAAGAGCACACAGAATTTGCAGCCCCCAGTATTTACACGAAAAGGAGAAATGTATTGAAAATATTTCAATACCTTAACTATTTCATATTCAATGCGAAACAAAAGCTTCCTAAAATATTCCAAAATAGAAGAGTTGTCCTTGCTGACAAACACAACGAATCTAAAAATAAATTATTCTACACACTAACTCTACAATCGAAAAGAATCTATCTAAACTCAACATAAAATTTGTCACAACTACATCTAATTCAATCAAAAAGATAATCCATAAAACAAAAAACAACAACAAACTAAAGCTTGAAGGAGGAATTGTCAGAATGAACACATTGGAAAAACATCAAGAAGTTTAAACAAAAGACAATAAGAACAAAATAGGGATATTTAAAAAAAAACAACAGAGAAAACGTATTGGTTGTTGACCGTCACGAAACAGTTTTGACATTAGGAATGCTACTTTGATTAAAAAGAAAATAATCCACTAAGACAAAAATGTTCGGAAAATGCCTTGATTGCTAATTCTACCATAGTAAATTTGTGTCCAGGTTCTTACAATATGTCATTATTCTTAGGGGGTTGTCTGTTGTCACAATGTGGGATAGCCAGAGACAAAGGTGATGGAGAGAAAAACAAAACGAATACAAATGGATTTGACTAGACTGGAAATAAAAAAAAACACGTGGCAACATCAGCAAAGCTCAATCCGATGAAATCCTAACGGATGAAACCCATCACAAAAACTTTTTTCCCAATTTGTCAATTTTTGTTTGTTTCTAAACACTGTTGATGTATAAAATTATACAAAATTATATATCGATATGTCATATATATATATATATATATTTCACACATTATAAAATGGACAAAGTCCGACAATTATTTTAAGACATTTTTATGTTTATACATTTTTTTATAGATACAAATATTTTAAATAAATGCTCTGTTTATAATAAACAGTATTAAACAACATTTACCGTCCGTATCTATAAAAAGAATGTATAAACATAAAAATGTCTTAAAATATATATATATATATATATATATATATATATATATATATATATATATATTAGCAAGTATTTATCACTTTTATATATATATATATATATATATATATATATATATATATATTAGCAAGTATCTATCTCTTTATACATATATATATATATATATATATATATATATATATTAGCAAGTATCTATCTCTTTACACACACACACATATATATATATTAACAAGTATCTATCTCTTTATACATATATATATATATATATATTAGCAAGTATCTATCTCTTTATACATACATATATATATATACATATATATTAGCAAGTATCTATCTCTTTATACATATATATATATATATATATATATATATACATATATATTAGCAAGTATCTATCTCTTTATACATATATATATATATATATTAGCAAGTATCTGTCTCTTTACATATATATATATATATATATATATATGGATGGATGAAAGAGAAGGATGTGATAAGGCTAGAAATAGAGCATAGAATTTGAGTGTGCAGTCGTTAATGTCCCAGGTTCCATCCCAAGAAAAAAAATAACAGTTGATTATTAGAAAGCCAATTTTCCTTTCTTCGAAACTGGTCTCCCATTTGTAAAATCATCGATACACACATGGTATAAATATCTACTGTTTTCTGGCAAGGTGTGACCAATCAAGATCTTCTTCTAGTTTACGGCGGAGACAACGACAGTGAACAATTAAAAACATGAGCGTAATTTAATCAAGGCGTGATTACAAGTAATTAGCTTATGAAAAGACAATCTTTCGGAAGAAGCGAGACATCTTCATTAGTTTCATGACAACGTACAATTTTGACGTTATTTTTATTCTTTAATTTTATTCTTTGAAACTTTTTTTTAATTCTAGTATCTTTTTTTTTTCTTTCATCCTGGCTGTCAATATTGGTTTTCTTTTTTTTAGTATATATTTGTTTCATCTTGCTCTCCTTATTTAAACTTTTTCAGTATTTAATTCATCCATAGTTTTTTCTTTCTTTCTTTCTTTCTTTCTTTCTTTCCTCTTTCTTTCTTTCTTTTCCTCTTTCTTATTTTCTTTTTTCTTTCTTTCTTTCTTTTCCACTTTCTTTCTTTCTTTCTTTCTTTTCCTCTTTCTTTTTTATTTCTTTCTTTCTTTTCCTCTTTCTTTTTTCTTTCTTTCTTTCTTTTTTCCTCTTTCTTTCTTTCTTTTCCACTTTCTTTCTTTCATTCTTTTTTCCTCTTTCTTTCTTTCTTTCTTTCTTTCTTTCTTTTCCACTTTCTTTCTTTCTTTCTTTCTTTTCCTCTTTCTTTTTTCTTTTTTCTTTCTTTCTTTTTTTCCTCTTTCTTTCTTTCTTTTCCACTTTCTTTCTTTCTTTTCCTCTTTCTTTTTTCTTTTTTCTTTCTTTCTTTTCCTCTTTCTTTTTTCTTTTTTCTTTCTTTCTTTCTTTCTTTTCCTCTTTCTTTTTGCTTTCTTTCTTTTCCTCTTTCTTTTTTCTTTTTTCTTTCTTTCTTTCTTTCTTTCTTTCTTTCTTTTCCACTTTCTTTCTTTCTTTCCTTCTTTCTTTTCCACTTTCTTTCTTTCTTTCTTTTCCACTTTCTTTCTTTCTTTCTTTCCTTCTTTCTTTTCCACTTTCTTTCTTTCTTTCTTTTCCACTTTCTTTCTTTCTTTCTTTCTTTCTTTTCCACTTTTCAACGCTTTCTTTCCTTATATTTTTGTATATTTTTCTCGTTTTGTTTTTCGCCGGAATCATTAGAACACTTGACTTCTCTAAGTATTATTTTTTTGTTTAATTGTCTGTTTTATTTTTTGTTCATTCTTTGTTTTTTCTTAATTATTTAACGAAAACGTGAACAAGAAGCATAACGAATAAACAAAGATGAATATATATATATATATATATATATATATATGTGTGTGTGTGTGTGTACATATACATACATAAATATATAGATATATCTATACATATATACTTGAAATATATATGTACGTATATGTATCTACGTGCATATATATAGTAATAAGTAGAAATGACTCATACATACATATATATATATATATATATATATATATATATATATATATATATATATATATATATATATACATATGATAACGCTCGACACACATATATTTATGAATATATACATATGCTTATTTACATAAATTTAAATATATATGTATATATAGTTCTATCTACTTCTATTTTGATTATGGTGATAATCGTAGTAATAACAACAACAACAACATTAATATAATAATAATAATAATAATGAAGTTGTTTAAAGGACGTAAAGTGACGCATTAATTTTCCGAACACACACACATACACACGCACATAAGATTTTGGGTCATATAATCAGAGTGGTTATATGGAAATTAAAACTGAGATGTTAACCATTAAAGATGACATCCTGTTATATTTACATAGAAGTTTGCTATGCGACGGTAACGGTTGCAGAATAGCAGACGCAAGTACGTAAATACGTATTACAGTTCTATGACATCACGTATGACCACGTGAGAGAAAGAAATTTTATCAACAGAACCATGTATTTAAATGTATTTTAATATGTTGTGACTAGTTTGAAATGTAATTTTTTTAAGTGTGGTTTTGCTTTGTTTGAATGTAGACGGCCTCCAATATCTGAAGGTTTGTTTGTTTGTTTTTTTTACCGGGTGTATATGTAAGTATTGTTGTGTTATCAATTGATGTCTGTCTAATATTACGTATATGGCTATTTTTTTTTCTAAGAAATGTTGTTTAATTGCACTAAGATCAGAAAGTTGACAGGTAAGTCTACGGGTGAGTGTGGTCGTAGTAAGACCAATATATATGTAGTGGGTAGCACTACCTCCTCAAATAATTGATTAGGCCTCAGTCTTAAGTCGCGGTGGAAAGATGTATGGAGGCATAACTTCGCGATCACTAGTAAACACACTAAACACCATGATGTTGATTGGATATATCATCCAACTACTTCCGAATCTTATGCACCAAAACACTCTGAAATGCTCGTATTGTAGCTTTCGGTGCGAATGCCACGCTGTACAGCATGCCATTTGCACATATCTGTCACAGTCAATTGTGTTATGGTGCTCTTTTTCTCACAGATGGTGCCCAACCGACCCTATTATACTGTGCAGTCGACAAAAATAAAAAAAGAAGCAACGCGCATGCGCGAAATTAAAAATATGAACTATTTATTGATGTAGTAACCCAACGCACTCAAATATACACATACAGTCACATATCTGTATATTTGAACAAATGTATACATACACTTTTTGATGGGCGTCAATATCTTTCTATATTTATTTTTTGTGAGAAAGAATAGCCTCAAAGTCTTAGCGCTCACTCTGTCGATTTTTGCTTGGATGTATGAGATCTTTTATTTTATAAAGTGCGCATTACTTTCCTCTGTGTCAGAATAAACACCTATCTTTTGCACCTAGTCGTTTATTAAATCATGTCAGCCTTCAGCAATTCTTTGGAATTCATTCTTCTTTATTTGCAAGACTCCGAAGACCCAAGAAAACGAAAGCGAGGCTAGTCCTAAAACATGGTGTCACAAGACATTAAACAGCATTAAACAAAATTACTAGCTTTTGTTTATCATTTCTTTCTTCGTTGGCGACCAGATTTCGATCTATTGAAACAAATCTTCAAATACATAGCGATCGTTTTTGCTATCCTAAATTTTTAGCCTTGGTAGCATTTAAAAAATAGCGTTCAAGCGGTAAAAAGTTTCCAGCGTTTCCCGCAGCCGAATCGTTGCTAGCTCATTGCTATTTTCATGTTCTATAAGATGTTCAGACGAGCTCTCTTTGGTTAGTTCCACCAGGCTAGACCTTCACAATGAGGGTCGAACTCACTACTCAATGGTAATGATATCTATCTATCTATCTATCTATCTATCTATCTATCTATCTATCTATCTATCTATCTATCTCAGTCTGTTCATATCTATCTATCTATCTATATATCTATATATCTATATATATATATATATATATATATATATATATATATATATCTCAGTCTGTTCATATCTATCTGTCTATCTATCTTTCTATCTATCTATCTCAGTCTGTTCATATCTATCTATCTATCTATCTATCTATCTATCTATCTATCTATCTATCTCAGTCTGTTCATATCTATCTATCTATCTATAGATAGATAGATAGATAGATAGATATTACAGCAAAATAAAAAACAAATAACTCAACACCATTCTTTTCGTCTCAAGTCCCTTTTTGGAGACTGATGATGATATCCGCGCACAGAACGGCTTGAAATAGACTATCTCTATGTTGAGCTATTTTTTTTTTTGCTGCAAAGAATACATATCGTCTGTTAAAATAAAAATATAGATCTCTCTGTGGATCAGATTTAATAATTAATATTACTAGGATCCAGCCGGATTATTTACCAACAATTTATATACCTGTACTTATGTAAATAATAATGAAGAAAGATGGCTTGGAAAATCTGATACGAAAAGAACAGATTAAATTCAAGAGAGACAAAAAAAAACTAGTTTATACATACATACATACATACATATATATATATATATATATATATATATATATATATATATATATAATTTTTAGATTGACTGTAACAAAGAGCGTTTCATGCGCACTTACAAAAAATTCACAACTATGAATTACATTAATTTTTGTCTTAACATTTCACCACTGAAGTTTATCGTGGATGAGATTAAAAGTACTGAGGAAAATAAATGAAACAGTAAAGACTACGCCGTCTTTTTTAATCGATTTAATAACAACACTAAGAAATTGATTTGTCAATTTGAGAGGATTAAAATAAAAATAAATAGACATAATATCTCAAGATTATTCAACCACACACACAAACACACACACACGCACATACATACATACATAAATACATACATACATATATATATATATATATATATATATATATATAATGATCACCTGAACGAGCTCGGTAACCATCTCTCCATAGCAATGGCCCATATCTTACCAACCGTTGTAAGTTATTTTTGTGTTCCCCTTGTCGCTACTACAATGTTTTGGACAATCTATTTTTTAGACTTCTTCAGGTATACAATTCTTGAGAAGAGTAGGATAGTTTGTTTTTTTTTCAAAACGTTGCAGATCATGGCTATCCAGAATTCCATGTCCTTTGTAGCTCTTAATAAATAGTTTTTGCTATCTACCCTCAACCTTATTCGGACATTCATTCACTGAAGCTTGTTAGGTAGGTTATGCGTTGTTTTTTTCTGTCTCTCTTGACTTTAATCTCTTCTGTGAGTATCAGATTTTCCAAGCCCTCTTTCTTCATTATGTTTGTTTTCATGTTTAAGTATAGTTGTGTTTTCAATGATAATGTTATTAAGCTTATCAGACAATATGAAACTTAATTAAAATAGACAAAACTTGTCTATATTATTTAATGAAACATGCATTAATGAAAAATTGCTGCCTAAGTATACACAATATATATATATATATATATATATATATATATATATATATATATATATATATATATATATATTTAAATAGGGGTAATAAATACAGTTTAACGTTGTTCTTTTTAATGTTCAATATCAAAGACAGACCTACTAAAATGTCTGACATTGACTAATGTTATTTACATCGCCTTTCAAACGCTTAAAATCCTTTTTCTCTACAAAATTTCAGGCATAAATGCCAGTTTCACGATAAACGCAATCTTGAAATTCTGGAATTTTGTTTCTAATTCGTCCTCTCTCTCTCTTTCTCTCTCTCTCTTTTTCTCACCTGTTTTCTTTCTTTCTTTCATTTACAGTTAGATTAAATGTCCGTACAAGTGAAATAGAATACGGAAGACGAGTGTTGATTTTACCATAGTTGTGTATAGTACCCTGTTTGATCCTTATTATATATAACGTGGAATGTGATAGCGAAAAGAAGTCAGCCAGATATGAGGGGGTTTAAAACGGCTAAATAAATTGAGTAGAGCTCATATGAAAGCGAAAGTGTTGGCTCAACTGCTCGATTCATTCTATTACTTTATAAAATATATAACCGCATCCTTCCCACCAGGTCAATTAAAGAAAGGATCGAGCTTCATTTAAAAAAAAAAAAAAAAAAAAGAGAGGATTGATTAAAAAAAAAAAAAAAAAGAATACAATTAATGAGGTTGTTCTTTTTTTATATAAATCCTGTTCCATAGACTTAGAAAATCAATATTAGAAACGATAATTTTTTTTTTCTTTTTTATGGGTTCGAACATCGTCCACGGGTACTTGGGAGAAATACCAAACGATTTCGTTCACGAGTCATCATCCTGCTAATTCACCAGTCATCTTTATCAGCTACGACTTCGTTAACTAAATAGATTTTGCTTCCACAGCAGAATTCTAATCTTCACCTTTTAAGTCAATCTGATCAGGACGCAGGATTAAAAAAAAAAAAAAAAAAAAAAAAAACCAAACGAAAAAAACAAAACACCCCACCAAATATAGAAATATTGAATTGTTAATCTGAACAATGAGGGAGGACAGATAAAATCGATCTTGGCTATGACACATTTCTTTGCCGTCAGAATCTAATAACTTTTTAATATGTTTGACTATTTTAATCACATGTTGTCTTTCATATTTCATCCATACACATGTTTAGTACACTCGTACTATACAACGCAAAGAGAAAACACAGCAACAACAACATCAACAGCAGCAATAATAATAATAATAATAATAATAATAACAATAAGGCGAGAAAAATGAGGAACATATCAAGGAGATTCAAATGAGGGGGAGGAAATTTGATGATGAAAAATTTAAAAGCAAGACAGAAATTAAAGTGCACGAACAGCCTTAAAAAAAAAGATGTCCGCGAAAATCGTCTATGCTTAGAAGATAACTGAAAATAAATTATTAATTCAAGCTCAAAGAAATGAATCAGGAACTATCGTATCGAGTCGCAAGTAGACAAAAGGCAGGGAAAAAAAAACTGTAGAGACTCTCCAAAATTGGGGTAAAAGGCTAAGATGATAAACTGCATCGTAAGAGATTGAAGAAATCCAAAAAGAATATACACACCAAAAAAAAAAAGACAAAGTAAAGACAGTCTTAGAGCCAGGAATCAATGATTCTGGTTTTACCATCCAAACAAATGAGATGAGCACAAACAGAAGCTGATAATAGAAAACACAAATAATAAGGCATTGTGGAACTTTGATACCGAAATCGTTCATTCTATTGAATCCACAACTAATCTGAGAGTGGCATTACAATTTTATGCATTGATTATTGCCAATTGTTGAAGGGATATATCTTATAAGATTAATATTTTACGTGAGAGTATAGCGACAGTATTGTAACAGAATGCATAGACATAATATAGTGACCGCATTAGAGGGCACCTAGGTGTGGTGTAATGGCTAGCAAGTTTGTCTCGATACAGCAATGACAACTGGTAAGTGAGTTCGATCCTCATTGGGGGTCCCCATACCTTCGGCGTTGTACCACATCTAAGATACGCTTAGGAAAACAGTAGAGATAGAATGGTGATGGGGCGCATAATTGCGGGATAGTATAGTGGTGAATAATTACGATATAGTGTAGCGAATGCTATGTTTTTCGACGCCCACATTTTATTCGTCTGCGATTAGCTAATAAATCAATACTGCCTTTCTACAGGACAATTTTGCCATCGCAGTCATTGCTTTGAATTTTTCGGTTTTGAACTTGCTTACTTGTTTCGTTAGTAGAAATTTAGCGATTAGTCAAATTTTAACCAATCACATATTTTAGTGCAAAATCAACTTTTCCCGCGGTTTCGCTGGGAGCCTACTTGTAGCTTTAAAAGAGGCGATTTTGTCATAAGCCGCCAGTAGAGTCCAGCAAATTTAACCTGACAACACAAACCTATGACTTTACTCACAACATTTCAAATGCACACACAGAATTTTGTAATACATATATACATATTTCTCTGTGACTCAGCCAAGTTCAATCAACCAGGACTCTGTTGATTTGTCTAACACAACACACTTTCTGATCAATTGTATTCTTGTGTTATCTATTATAACAAACAGTCCCTTGTTCTAATATTGATTCCTGAACATTTTTCTCTCACGAGAACTTTCTTCGAACAATCAATCACAAATCAAAAATACAGTAAAAGGGAAGCAACTTCTTCTCCTTTAATCTATACATCGAATACAAATTATTGTATATTTCGTTCGTGTATGTTATTTCAATATATACTTGTTGATTCACATTTGGAGTTTCGTTGTTTTCTCGAATCATTAATAATACGAAAGGCGCAATGAACACGCGCCCACAACAATAGTATTGCGATAGTGGAGGCACGGTGGAGTAATGGATAGCGGCTCCGACTGAGGAATCGGAGAGCCGAGTTCAAATTCCAGTCAAATCCATTACATTCACTTACGTGCTAGAGAGAGGTATGAATCCTCTTCTTCTCCCCACAAGCCCTCGGAAGGCAACTCATTAGTGTTTTGTCCGTGTAAGAAAGACATGGCAACCTATTGTGGGGAATAAAATCTGCCTCGCCATGAATCGAAAGATATATGATCGCCTAAGCGTGTATCACGCATGTCACGTAGCTGACTGATAGTGATAGTATTAGCCAGTGATAGTGATATTTACGATATTAATGTGATATTTACGATATAGTATAGGGATAGTATTGTGATAAGATGTATATTTACGTGAATGCATATTTGCATGATAGTACAGTAATCGTACTTTTATAGAATGTATCTGTACTCGATATTATTGTGATAGGAAGTTTATTTCGTGGTACTACAATGGTGGTATTGTGGATGTTGGGGGTGTTTCTTGAATAGGGTGGAAACTACAAGTATCAGCCATATTTTATTGACATAATATTAGCAGGAAATGCATAAAAAGTTTTAAATACAAGGATACCTGTAGTGACATACTTACGCTATGGGCGAAGTTTTTTTTTTTTTAAATATGTTGTGAGACTTTTGTCAATTTGTCAATATTTTATTATGGGTGTGTTAAAATTATCAGCCAAAGGGAGTTGCATTCTGTGTTATTTTTATACGGTGCTTAGTTTACTGAAGAATAAGGGAGTCTTCCGGAGGAGAAACGAAACTCGCATTATATCAAATATATATAAACAGACTATATATATATATATAAATATATAGTAATGAGGAGGATTTAATAATTATATTAATTGATTCATCGAGTCTGATAGAAACCTAAGGAAACACTGGACGGCCGTTTCGTCCTATATTTGGGACTCATCAGCAGTGCGCATCCACTACCGAGGGAATCGAAATCCCGACAGTTAGGTTGGCAAGCGAACACTATACCAACTGCTCCGCCGGGCCTCGGTGACGAAGTGATTGCAAATCAGACTCTAAGAAGCGCCGCTCACTCCCACATTCCGTGGTGGAACTCAACTGAAATTCTCTCTGACCATAGGACTGAGCCTCCTGGAGCCACGACTACTCTCACCAAGCCGCTCCAACTGGATCATTAGAAGCTGGATCAAGCGAAGATAAACACACATAGTAATGAGGAGGATTTGATAATTATATTAATTGATTCATCGAGTCTGATAGAAACCTCAGGAAGCACTGGACGGCCGTTTCGTCCTATATTTGGGACTCATCAGCAGTGCGCATCCACTACCGAGGGAATCGAAACCCCGACAGTTAGGTTGGCAAGCGAACACTATACCAACTGCTAAGGACATTAATTGGTCTGAATGTCCGAGGAATTTTCATATAAATGAATCGACAGGAATCGAACCTGTATCCTATACGGAACCGTCATATAGCGTGACGTGATTTACCGATTTAGCCACAGAGGAGCCTTTCAGTTAGCAAGGTCGATTTTACTGTTTTTAAAACTACAGAGGACGCATATTTTGTATGACAATTTCTCGGACATTCAGGCCGATAAATGCCGTTAATACTGTTTATTAGAAACAGAGCATTTACTTATATTTGTATCTGTAAAAATACGTACAGACATAAAAAAAAAAAATGTCTTAAAATAATTGTCGGACTTTCATAATGTTTAGTGGATATACATATTTGAGTAGACGCTCCGTTTATTTATTAAACAGCATCTTTACTTATTTTCGCTTACCGGCTTGAATATTCGACGAATCTCAGATTAACGCCATTCTCCTTAAACATTTCAGAAAGTTTAAAATATGTATTAAGCACACATACTATTATACAGATAATTATTAAATCCAGCGTATTCACTTTTTCCGCAATTCTTTATTTTTCAGTGTCTGCGTTTGTATTCTAAAGGAAGTGACACTGAAAATCAGTCAACCGTAAGTATAATTTTAATGTATTTCGTTCTTTTTTTTACAGGCAAAATAATTTCCTTTGTGTAAACTCGATTATCTCCCTTTTCGACACAAAGATCAGTCACAATGTTGTTGTTTTTTTTAAATTTTTTGTGTCTACAATTATAAGCCAGATATATAAACGAAGATCTAGTTAAATACTTACGGGTGCATGCGCTTGATTTGAGGTGGTAATGTAGCATAAAGGGCAGCGCAAGAAAAAAAACAGTGTTCGTAGTGTGTTATTTTGGTTTTATTTAGGGGTTCACTATTTAACCATAGCTAGAGCCCTAACAGATGCTACCACCGCGGATCCGAATGGACCTGGGAACAACAAAAATTATTAGTTGGTTCCATGTTCGTCAAACTCTCCAATCTCCCAATCATAGGCCGTGCTGTCGGATTTAGTCTGTAGTCAGAAACCATGACTATATAGTTATTTACTAAACATAGATTAGATATGAAAAAGCGAGCATGAATCCACATTATTGTGCTCTGACCTATCTTTATTTACCATAGCAACACACACCTTGTATCTGGATTGATACAAAGACGATAGCTTGTGATTACGGTAAACACCCCTCTCCCTTAACTCTCACACAGGCTCTAACAACTATAGAAAATTTTTACATTCAATGTTAGCTGGGAGTTATCGAAAGTTTTGATTTATTTTTCTTTATAAATAACTCTGGTAAACCAATTCAGTTACCTGACATTTCCTATCGAGTCAGATCAGACTAAAAATAAAGCAATCCCACCCTCTCCGAACTGCAATTGCTCAATTTTTACATTGCAGTCTTGACAGAGTTCAAAAGCGTTTCCGTGGCCTTGTGGGTGATAAATTATTTTTACCCTACGGCCTCTTACTCACAGACGAAAAAGCGTACGCCTTTTGCTATTTCCATGGCAAATGTTCAGACGAGCTACATTCTTTAGTTTCCCCAGTTCATTTAAGATTCGCCATTGCCACATACACAGTGTCGAATCACCCTCATTCACTTCGTATTCATTTCCTTCGTATTTTGGTAAGAAACAAGTTCCACTCAGACAGCCTCTTCTCAAGAATACCTACTTTAAGGCGCAAACTCCGGGTGGGGGGTATGTTTCCTTGATCACGACAATCTTATTCGCATAAATCTACCGTCAACTGTTATCTAGCCTACATTTCCTCATAATCTGGACTTACTTCCTCCTCTTACGGATGTTCAACGAACATTCGCTAACCCTCTACCTTGAGTGTCTCTTAGGCATTGTATTGGTGAGCAATTAGTCAAAAAAGGTTTATCGGGAAAAAATTAACAGTCTATCGCTAATGACTGGGATTATGTATTCTATAAATACTTTCATAGTAATTGTTCTGGTGAAATTTCCTCTATCGTACATATGAATTTAATCGCAGTACTAGATTGGCGGTAAGGTCTCATCGTTTTACAGTCGAAATGGCTAGATAAGTTCAATGCTAACAGTCTCCTCTCTCGCACTTCTCTTGTAGAACTCACATTCGGCTTTTGGCTTTCCAGTCAACATATTCATACTAAAATAACCTAATACAAAGCTCAAGAACGGCTAAAGGTAGAGTGTTACTAGTCAAATAATATTGATGGATGAGGTGCGTGGTATGAATGAAAAGGAAAGTGATAGGAAATGAAGATTGTGAGGACAAGGTTGATAGATAACGACTGACGCTTGAAGAGATTAAGTGTCTCGTGAAGCACCCACGCGCGGAGTCTGTTCCACAAAGTAGTTCTTGCGGGAAGATGAATGAAGCTAAACATTATTTTTATGTTTAGATGCATTGAAACTGATCAAATTTTATTTCAGAGGAGAATAAAATTAAATTTTGTTTGATTAAAACCTTGCTAACATGGAAGTACCCAAGAATCATTTGAGGCACATAATGCTTTCTGAGTTCTAGAAAGGAAACTCATCAGCCGAATCGGCTAGAAACATTCACTCAGTTTATGGAGAGGAATGTGTGAATGAAAGAACTTGCAGAAGATGGTTTGCAAAATTCAGAGGTGGAGATTTCACCTTTGAAGATAAAGATCGAACCAGACGTCCAGTTGAGTTTGATGAAAAGCTTCTTGAAGCAGCCCTTGACGAAAATCCTGCTTTATCAGTTGAGGAATTGGCAGTGGTTCTCAGTTCAAACCATACAACTGTTCATCGTCATCTTCAACAACTTCGAAAAGTTCCTAAACTTGGAAAATGGGTGCCTCATGAATTGTCTGAAAACAACCTCAAATCCCGAGTTGACATCTACTATTCTCTCCATTCTCACCAACTTGTTTCGTCTTTTTTGGATAGACTTGTGACTGGCGACGAAAAATGGAACTTTTATCGAAATGTTAAGCGTCGTAGACAGTGGCTTGGTAAAGGGGAAGGACCCCAGCCATAGCCGAGAAGGGAACTTCATGGGCAAAATGTTCTTCTTTCAATCTGGTGGGATCACCAAGGAATAATCCACTTTAAATTCTTACCACCTAATGCAACAATTAATGCTCAAATATACTGTCAGCAATTAGAGCGTTTGAACCAAGCTTTGAGGAAAAAAAGACCTGCTCTAGTGAATCGAAAAGAGATGATGTTTCATCAGGACAATGCGCAACCCCACACAGCAAGAATCACGTCACAAAAGATCGAAGAACTTGGTTGGGAGAAAATTCCTCATCCACCTTATTCTCCCAATTTTGCTCCTTCAGACTACCATTTGTTTCGTAGCTTACAGAATCATTTGGAAGAAACACAGGAAGAGGTTAAAACTGACATTTGTGAGTTCTTCGAATCAAAGCCAAAAGAATTTAACAGTAATGGAATTAGTAAACTTGTTAATAGATGGAAGGAAGTCATAGATAATTAGGGAAAATACATTGTTGATCGAATCTGTAATTAAATGTAACATTTGGTCACTTGTTTTCTTTATTCAAAATCTGGATGACCTGATATATAGATTAGAGATAGGTTTGCGAGGTTGGGACTGTAGAGAAAGAGGCTGCAAAGTGGAAAATGTCACCCCACACACCACTACACGACCGCATAAACGATTACGACCTATATCAAGGCTGAAAAGCGAGGACGGACAGCTCTAACCCAGATTATTTTTTAATCGGTATTCACGCCATGCAAAATAGTAAAGCCACTAAGACTCAAGTGATTGCTGGATGTTGAAGAACTAGGAACAGAAACATTAATAATGAGCAGGAAGAGGAAAATGTAATCAAGAGAACAGTAGATAGCGATTGACGCTGTATTTAAAATTTTAAGTTGGCTGGAAAGTTCCACAAGCAAGAAGTGCGAGAAAAGCTACTGTTATCATAGAATTTATGGCTACATCTAACCAGCTCAATTGTAAAAAGATGAGACGCTGATGTCATTTTAGTACTGCGCTTAGATTCAAAAAGTTTAGGTACCATGGCTATAAACTCATCCGAACAATTACCATGGAAGTATTTATAAAAAAAAGTCACAGGGATGCAAAAAGAGTCAGATCCGCCTGGGAGTGACAAAAAATATGAGATTTATCCAGGAAGCTTAGTTTTGATTCTCGGTATGGGAGCCCAGAAGAGAACTTCGACGTGTTTTAATGGTTAGCAAACTTGTGTCAGTAGATATATTACGCCTGAATAGTTGGTAGCTTAGATGTAAAACATCTAAATCACTACGTTGATAATCAGGACGTTGGTGATCATGCCTCTCCACAATTTCCTGTCCCTTACAGCTCTTTTGTCTTTTTGCCATCTCTCCCAAACTCTGCTCCGCCATGTATTGACTCGATTTCGCCACGTAGGTTATGTTGCTTTCCTCTGTTTCTCTTACCTTCAATCCGTCTTGTGAGTTTCAATTTTTCTAAGCTTTCTTTCCTCATTATGTGCCGCAGAAGTTTCAACTGTCTGTTACTGATATCTCTTTCTATTTTGACACATTCACTGAACTCTTTCTCTGTCCGGATGTTGGTTGTTTGTTTCCAGTAAATCGCACTAATTTACCAGCATCCAGGATGTTTGGTCCCAATAAATCCCATTTGTATAGAGAGAAGGATACATGCTATAGACATTAGATAGTTTCGAAAATTTCTAAATGCCGCCGGGAAAGATCATATGAAAAAGGAAAAAAAAAAGGAAGATCCCTAAGCACAGTGAAGCGTCTCGCAAACTAAAATGGTTTGGGGAGAGTCTCAAGGTAAGCAGGGATCGCCATGACAATCCTGCAAGATGACAGTGTAAGGAGGGAAAAAGAAAAGCAGGCAAAGAAAAAGATGGCGGTACAACAACCTAGAATTGACAGGCATGAGATGAAGAGATGCTCTGAGAAAAAAAAAAAAAACTCAGAATAGGGTGACATGCACGGAGTTGGTTATCAAGTCATTTTAGGCGAGTTTTTGCGTCGACGAGATTCTGAGAATAATAAAAATAATAATAATAATAATAATAATAATAAGGAATCCATTGAAAATTGTGATTCTTTGTCTTCTAAATCTCTTGCTTTCTCACTCGACCCCTCTTTCTATCACTCTCTCTCTCTCTCTATCTATCTATCTATTTCTTGCTTCCACTTTTTATGAACAACGCCGCTTCCACATATCTCTTTCTGCATTCACTCCCGGCGTGTATGTCATTCGTATTGCATTGGATCGTTGTGACAGATTGACATTAAAGTAAGTTTATGGCATAATTGAAAGAAGTCCTTCTCACATTTCAGACACTTTATTGACTAATATGCCGAGCCGTTGGCATTTCTAGGTCAGACAAATACTGATGTCGGGTTCAGTGGGAAATAGAAGTTGACTAATGACCCGCATATTGGTTTTCTATCTTGAGTGGTTGCATTCATCTATCTATCTATCTATCTATCTATCTATCTATCTATCTATCTATCTATCTATCTCATTCTGTTCATTATCTATCCATCCATCCATCTATCTATCTCATTCTGTTCATTATCTATCTATCTATCTCATTCTGTTCATTATCTATCTATCTATCTATCTATCTATCTATCTATCTATCTATCTATCTATCTATCTCATTCTGTTCATTATCTATCTATCTATTTATCTATCTATCTCATTCTGTTCATTATCTATCTATCTATCTATCTATCTATCTCATTCTGTTCATTATCTATCTATCTATCTCATTCTGTTCATTATCTATCTATCTATTTATCTATCTATCTATCTATCTATCCATCTATCTATCTATCTATCTGTGATCTTTGTTCATACATTAAATACAATTGCTTATGAAAACGGCTTTACACGCGGGTACTGGAAATTTCACGGCCTGACAAAGAGGGCCTCCCTACCAAATTTTGGGAATTTTTGTGGTTGGAAACATTTTATCATATATATATATATATATATATATATATATATATATATATATATCAAGAATGTGGTGCAGTTCAATTTACATGACATGAATCATTCATACAAAAAACAGATATAGAAGTTAATGATTTAAATGGCGAGAATACATCTTCACAAACAAATTTAATAAAGTACATTAACCCCGAAACTGTATGTGAATGTTATGATCCCTGTTTATAAATTCCAGTTACATAAGGTATTTTTTAGTATTTTACAAGCTTTCGTCTGTTCCTACAGACATCGTCAGGTATGGAAATAGATTTGTTTTTTTTTTTTATTTCTCGGTAATAACAGGACAACGAAAATATAAATGTAATCCGAAATATGTTTTTAGAAATGTTATATTGTTAATTGTAAGAAATTTTTTTGGAGCGTGCGGTCGCAACGCTGAGGTTGAATTTTTAAATTTTAAGATTGTGCGTTTTTGTACTAATATGGTAATAGGAGAATTCTTTTTTACTGGTAGGTTTTTCAGTCAATGTGGCATGAACTAAATTGTTCAATAAATACAGGAATGTCACAGTTATTATCCGAAAGTTGCACGTCGGATCAGTTATTTTAATATCAATTATTTGGTGCAGTTCAATTTACATTACATGAATCATTCATACAAAAAACAGATATAGAAGTTAATGATATAAATGGCGAGAATTACATCTTCGCAAACAAATTTAACTTCTACATCTGTTTTATGTATTAATGATTCATGTATGTGGAACCACGGTACAAAATGTAGAAAAAATCAACAGATTTAAGTGGTCATCACTTAAATTTTGGGCAAAACTAGATTCACACAAACTTCAAATTCAAATTCACACATTAGCATTTATTAACCAATCCGCGACGTTGTCTCAAATGCCATCCAAGCATTCAAAAAGCAGAACACATTCTTGTCGTTTTAAAGAATAATTGAAAACCCACAGCTAGAAAATTTAATCTTTTCCCTCTTAAAAATCGAAATTAAAAATTGAGGAATATATTTATTAATTAATAAAACTTGAGTTTAGTAAATCTAACTTTTAATTTCCCGTGATCCGATTTTTTCTTATAAATAGAGTAACGAAAATTAATAAGTTAGTCTTTCAATACATCTTCTACCGGGGGTTGTATACTCAAATTTTCGCATACTCAAATTAACTTATTGAGTACAAAGTTCTTTTTTTTTAAATTAATTCTCGCTTTCAAAGTATTTTCATCGACCAATTTTCACAGATTAAATTATGAAAAATATCCAAGCGAGAGATAAACAAAGCGTAATTTTAGCAGCAGTAGGAGTATAGTTATTATCGGCGGCTGACAAAATCCCATTTTTCACACAAAATAACATAAATCGGGGATTTTCGCATGATAAATTCACATAGACCTTTCACACTATACTAACACAATTCATTTTTTGTGTCGTAAAAAACACAAAAAAAAACATTTTTGTATCAACTTTGTTTGAGAATAACTTTATAACGTGTCTCTTTCAACTTAAAAGAAAACAAAGATTACTTTGTACTCAATAATAATTTTTTTTCCTCTACACCCACACACAAGAAAAAAAATGACAAACTGGAAAAAATTTCTTGTGACGCGTTTCATCCGTTAGGATTTCATCGGACTGAGCTTTGTTGTTGTTGCCATGTCTACACATGCACACAAAACGAGAACGCTGGTATTTCCAAAATGTTTTTGAAACATTATTTTTGAAAGTATATTTTTTGTTGATATATAAAATTATACAAAATTACATATCGTTATATCACACACACACACAGAGTATCCTTTGACTCCAGAGTTTTGCAAACCTTTTCACACACCAGCCAGATCTTCAGTTACAATTCAAAGTCCATACAGACACTGTCATTTCTCGGTCAGTTTGTGATGCCCGCTCTGAATGCCGACAGAAATTTGCAAATTAATAATTTCAATAGAAATCAATCCCAAGTTGCTAATTTTTCTCCCGCTTCTTTTATATTTTCGGACCTTTAAATTTTGTTGCTTTTAATTATACCACGTTGTATTAGTGGTACTATTGTACATTAAGAAACATTAAAAGTCATCAATATTTGAATGAGTAAGTCTAAGTACGAAATTTGACTAGCTAACTAGACAGATATGAAAAGACAAAAGATAGATAGATAGATAGATAGATAGATAGATAGATAGATTTTGTTTAACTTATCGATCTGTGGCTGGAGTAAATTTAGAA
>OZ010602.1:52717281-52739781 GCA_963932145.1 Acanthosepion lycidas | reverse complement strand
GGCCAAAAGAATGTACTGAGGGTCCGTTTAAAAACGCTGGTACAATTTTAGGGTGGAGAAGCGCAGGTACAATACAAATCTGGCGGACTACATCTGGAAATCAAAAGAAGAGCATGGTGAGAGTCTGGCCATCAAGTAGAGCATTTTGAGGAGAGTGAGATCTGGCAGGACAAGAGGTAACAGCTGTAGATAGTGTCAGTAGGAGAAGATGGCCATAGCTGCATATCAATACAGTGCGGTATTGTTGAACGGGAGAACAGGAATAATATCGAACTGTAGACACGTGGGCAAAAATATCCTCGGCCTGTACCACCCAGGATGAAGAAAAATAAAGTTATAGTTTTTTGTTGTTTTTTTTTTTTTTTGGTTTCCTCCACACCTCCTTCCATTTCTGACTTCCGGTGCCGTTAAGTGATAAATGTGGTGATTTAAGAAACACATTTTACCTAGCCACCTGACGAGACCTAAATGTCGAAACCTCAGTAGTGAAGTAGGATACAGTGTTTATATATATATATATATATATATATATATATATATATATATATATATCGTTGCTTGGAAATCATCCATGTAAACAATCACAGACTATCATCACTGTCTTGTCCGTATATTGCTTAATATATTGTACAGTGATTGGCATCTTTGATAATGGCTTATGTATGCCGAAAGCTTAGATTGGATTAAAAAATATGGATCAATATTGTGATTTTCTTTCTTCGTTTAATGATAATGTTATTAAGCTTATCAGACGTTATGTGGAGGGATTTACATAAAATAAATCGACAACACTTGTCTATATTATTTAATGAAACATGTATGAATGAAAAAATGCTGCCTAAATATATATATATATATATATATATATATATATATATATATATATATATATATATATATATATAGGGAGAAAATTATCATTGTTTCAACGAGAGAAAAATGTATATTTTAAAAAAGGAGAGAAACCGCAAGTTATATGGATTTGTTTTCGCGTATATATTATATTTTTTTCTTCATATATTTGTTACACGAGTTTCCGGCAAAAAATGGAATCAGTTTTTAAAGGGATAAATTTTCCGTATCTTCTTTTAATGTTTCATTGTTCGTTTTCTCTATTGTAGAGAGCCATGATCCCATTTTAGCTCCGAATAAAAAAAATAAGAGATGCGACCAGTGGTTTCTCTCTTTTAATATATATATATATATATATATATATATATATATATATATATATATATATATATATGTACATATATATATATATATATATGTACATATATATATATATATATGTACATATATATATATATGTACATATATATATATATATGTACATATATATATATATATATATATATATATATATATGTATATATATATATATGTATATATATATAGAGAGAGAGAGAAAGAAAGATAGAGATAGAGGAACGGACTGAAAAAGATTCTCTTAATTATTATACACATTAGATAGAAAGATAGAAAATGAAATGAAATCAGACATTTGGTGGCAAATAAATTGATGTGTACATTGTTTGATAAAGAGAAAAACCTGAAATGTAATTGATAAACAGTGATAGGTCGATAAAATACGAAGGAGAGATAGATAGATAGATAGATAGATAGATAGATAGATAGATAGATAGATAGATAGATAGATAGATATGAACAGACTGAGATAGATAGATAGATAGATAGATAGATAGATAGATAGATAGATAGATAGATGGATAGATAGATAGATAGATAGATGGATAGATAGATAGATGGATGGATAGATAGATGGATAGATAGATAGATAGATAGATAGATAGATAGATAGATAGATAGATAGATAGATAGATAGATATGAACAGACTGAGATAAATAGTGGGGAAAATAGATATGAACAGACTGAGATAGATAGATAGATAGATAGATAGATAGATAGATAGATAGATAGATAGATAGTGTAATGAAGTCAGACATATTTAGTAGCAAATATGAATTGATGTCTTCATTGTTTGATAAAAAGAAAAAAACTGAAATGTAATTGATAAACAGTGATAAGTCGATAAAATACGAAGAAGTGATAGATAGATAGATAGATAGATAGATAGACAGACAGATAGATAGATAGATAGACAGATAGATAGATAGATAGATAGATAGATAGATAGATAGATAGACAGATAGATAGATAGATAGATAGACAGATAGATAGATAGATAGATAGATAGATAGATAGATAGATCTGAGTATACAATAGATAAATCGATAGATATAGATCGATTAAATATGGAGAGACTAAGAGATAGTTCTGAATAGAATGAGACTGCGTGTGTGTTCGCCCGCGCGATCATGTGTGTGTGAGGGAAAAGGTGGGGGTGTAGAAAGAAATAGAAGAGGAACAGAGAAAGAGAAAGAGACAGACAGACAGACAAAACAGTGACTAGTTACAATTGAATTCATAAGGCATTATTAGAATCGCAATTCATTCAGGATTACGTGACGACGTGAAAACGTCGGTCAGTGAATAGATAAAGGAACGAATGCACTGGTCGGCCGAAAAGAAAAATAAGAGTTTCGGCCAGTGATTGATTGAGAGACTGGGAGGAAACTCTAGAATAATATAAGGTCTTCTCATCTAATCGAAAAGACCTGTCGGCCGCCCTTTCTCAATCCAGCACGGATATTAATCATAAACAGCATCATTAACTCAGGGCTATTGATCCGATAATAACTGAGTTGGGTCAGCCGATGCGGAGGAAAGCAAGAAAGCGCTCGGTAATTTGCTCATGTGGAACGGTCCGGGGAGTTTTCCCGCACTTTCTTTTATCCATTTTTGACCACGTTTTTCTTTTGTTTTCATTTCTTTTTTTTTTCTTTTTTTTTCTTTTTGTCTCTTATTAAATACTTGTCGAGGATTTTCCCTTCAGTTTTATTATTTTCGTTCTTTTCTTTCGGACATTTTGTCCTTATACTTTTGTAGACGTATTCCTACGCAAATAGTTCAACCACAACTCGATTTCCGCTTGAAACTGAACCCATTTATATGTGTTGTTATCTTGTTTGCACTTTAAAAAAAATGTGATTGATGCCCGTTGAAGGCGTAAGACTGTTTAAAGCAATTGTTTGGAAAAAGATTTGATAAAGTAATTAGAGAAATCGCAGAAATAATGGTGGCAAAGATGTGAATAGAGTAAGACGTGTGTATAATTGAGAGATAGAGGTAAATAAATATCAGGATAGTTATTTGTTGGGGCGCACCCACCTTCTCATCAGAATGGACTGATCTCTCTACTGCTAATAGGACAGTTCTATAGAGTTCTAGAGAGATCAGGTGACCATCACACTTCCGTCTCTCTACCGGAAGATACAGTTGGACTTTATACTCTTTCTGATTGTTACTGACTAACCTGCGTCCGTTTGACTACTAATCTCTCTGTTGTAAATACCTCTTCGGATATACCAGTATTTTTCCCTACGTATGTGTTTGTCCTTATTTCAATACACTCACACGGAAACACTCAACATCTCAACATTATTGTCAGTGGATACCCGTATTTGTATAGACGTTCCGTTTATTTTTTAAGCAGCATATATTTCGTTTACCTGCCTGCGTACACGAGTAAACTTAAAAAAAAACACAAAAACAATGCGATATTTTAATCTATCTACTGTAAACACTTTAAAATATTTCTGCAGTATTCATAATTAATTTTATTAAGGATTGGTTTCAATTTTGGAATATATATAGCTTCAAGAATTTTTAGTTTATGCTTATTATTTTCATGGAAACTTATAGATGCATTTTTAACAAGAATTTTCCTAAAATTGCAAATGTGGACAGATTTTCCTAAATTGCAAATGTTGAGAGATGTTAGATGCATCATTCAAATGAAAACTCAACCTTCATGACTACGTAGTTGTAGTATGATCAACATATATATTAGTTTTTCTGTTAAAGAAGTGGCATTTAAATTTATATACAATGTTGGTTTTGGCAATGTGTTAGTTGTTCAGTAGGAGTC
This sequence comes from Acanthosepion lycidas, assembly GCA_963932145.1. Classification (NCBI taxonomy): domain Eukaryota; kingdom Metazoa; phylum Mollusca; class Cephalopoda; order Sepiida; family Sepiidae; genus Acanthosepion; species Acanthosepion lycidas. Next base: position 52,735,768 of record OZ010602.1, on the reverse strand, counting down.
ATTACGAATGATTAAATTGGGTATATTGAATTTAGTATAGTATATAATTCATTTTATTTTTCTGTGGTGGATATATTAGTATTTATTAGTTTTTTTAGGATCATTAGAATATATTTATTGTTTTTAATATTTAGACATTTCAATAACTTAGTTACCTCCCTTGACGTTTGTTGATGGCTTACATCAGGAAATTTAAAAATCGTACAGTACATGAGTTTAGCGTTTTTCATTTCACAATTAAAAATTTAATTTCCAGATGACCACAACATTTTTGTCTTAAAAAAAAATAAGTCCCTGATGATGACATTGTGCTAATATCGAAAGTACCCAGAATAAAATGAATATGCATCAACATGTTAATTTTCTTTCTTGCTTTAATAAGGATACTAAGAAACTTGTCCGGAATTACGAGAGGAGCCTATTAAAAATAAGTAGACAAAACTTGTCTGAATTATTTAATGAGACATACCTTGAAGGAAACATGCTGCTAAAATATACGCAATATATATATATATATATATATATATATATATATATATATATATATATATACAAATATAGGTAACTATACTCGTTTCGAAAAAACCTTGAATTTTTGATTTGCCAATAATGAAATACATCTCGAGGGAAAAAAAAGGATTTAAAAAAAGAAAGCGCTAGAAACATGAAAGTCTGTCGAAAAAAATCGCACAGATACAGGTTTGAAGCCCAAAGAAAAAACCCCGACACGAGTAAACAACTAACTAACAAAAGAGCTCAATGCAACCGTAGAGCAGACCTAGATAAACCTAGTGAGCCAGACACACCTACCCAGGTTTCACCTAAACGGATGGTCAGGTAGGTTTGTCTGGTTCACTAGGTTTATCTATCTATCTATCTATCTATATATATATATATATATATATATATATATATATATAGTTTTAGCGTATGCTATATTCATGGGTTAAAGTGCTTTATATCAGGGATAGAGCGCATATAAATATAAAAGTGGTCATATAAGTCAACACCCAGAGGTGACAGTCTGTTTCATGCCAAACGCTAAACGTTATGGCCTGATGATTGCGTTTAGCATGAATCAGACTGTCGCCTATGGGTATGGATTTCAATGTACATTTTTATACACACACACACACACACACATATATATATATATATATATATATATATATATATATATATATATATATATATTGTGTGTGGGGGTGAGAGAGAGTGCATCTATTGGGTTTGTGAGTGAGTAGTTAGGTGCGTGATTTTTTGTGCGCGCGTGTGTGTGTGTGTGTGTATGTGTATCTGTGCATGTCATTCTAATCGAAGTATCGATTGACCGGCCTTTGTTTTAATCGAGAAAAGACAATTTGCTCGACATTTTGCAAAGATTTTGCTTCGATCGTAACCTCTGCTGTTTCTTTTTGTCAACAAACGAAACGACGATAGACGGTCTGTTCTTCTGATATGAAGTCGGTGGTTGGGGAGGTGCTTCATCTTCGCTTTAACTAAATTAAGAGAAGGTTACATGTTGTTGCTAGATCAATTTGTTGTGTGTTTGAATCTCATCCTCTTTCACTCTTGTCACCCGCCAACGGCAGAAATAAAAAAATTAAAAAAAAAAGCAGTAAATACACGAAATAACGTCAAAAAAGAAAAAAAAAAAAAAAGAAAAAAAAAAAAACGCTCTCATTTGCGGGTATAGCACACTGGTTAATGGCATTGGTTAGATCCAGTGACAAGACCGACCCAAAGAGTGTGAGTTCAATACCCGGTTAAGGCAGTGGAGAACTTTCGGAGGGGAATTGACAGGAGATAACTGATAACTGACATCTATTAAACATGGGACGTGGAACTGGAACAGTCTACGCCAGTGAGCGAAATAAAGGGTACAGTTCGACATCCCAACAACATGAAGAAGGCCGGAGTACACAACGGTCGAAACGTTGTAATAAATATGGCGACAAAGATGAGGAAAATAGTCCGAATAATGTAAATAGTGTACATAATACCTCATCTCAGAAATATAGACAGATATTGAAAGGCCGAAACGTAATAAATATGGCGACAAAGATGAGGACAATAGTGCGAATAATGTATTAGGCTGGCGCAAAAATAATGTCGTTTTCTCACATATGTTACTATGTGAGAAAACGACATTATTTTTGCACCAACCTAATAAATAGTGTTCATAATACCTCATCTCAGAAATATAGACAGATTAGACTTCCTATTTGAAAATTTTCGTCCTTCACTTGCGAGCTCTAAATCATTGTTTTTGTTTAGCGGTATATCAACACCTTTATGGGTTATTCAATGCCAAATGTAAATATATTGTTTACCCAATTTTCATTCTTTCTTTTATAGATAATAATGATTTAGTGATACAAGCCTTACTAATTAACCCATAACTGGGGGAAGAAGAGGTGGCTTCATACCTTTCTAAAGACTATTTCCGCGTAAGTGAATATAACGAATTTTACGGGAAGTGGAACTCCATTCTTCCATTACGAATTCTATGCCATTATCCATCCGCACATCTAACCTTACAGCAACTGGTATTCCGAAGCGATTGCACATCTTGGTACTGAGCAGACTCGACGTTGCTTAACTTCGATGATCGTACGTTTCAACTTGATATGCCTTTAAAGCTTTTATAACAAACGCACATCTAGGCATATAGCACCGGGTATCTCTAAGCGGTTACCTGTCAAGGTATTAACCAGCGTCGACTTTGCTTACCTCCAGTGGTCGTTCGAGAACCGGTGTTTCAATGTGATATGGCCGTAAGCCCTTTATACCCTTTGCACATCTAATCTAGCAGAACGTGGTTTTCCCAAACGGACACCCATTTAGGCAACGACCAGATTCGACTTAGCTTAACTTCGGTGACCGAACGAGAACTGGTGTTTCAGTGTGATGTGGCATTTCAATAACCGTACCCGAATCCCTGGATTTTGCAGAGGCAGGAAAGGAGGTGCGAATAAACCCCCACACCATGTCCCGTAAATGCTCGACTGAGCTCACGTCGAGCCACACATTTCATGGATGTTTCCGGGACGCTTCTCAAACTGGTTGTAGGTACGATGACACAATGTATAATTATCCTACATAAATACTCCATCGTTCTTGGTGTACATAAAGTCCATGAATGGTTGTAAATGGTCACAAAGATATGCAACATAGCGGTTACCGGGTGCTTTTAGTCGAATCAGCGGAACCAACCCATGAGACATGAACACATATTCTGTAAATATATTCATGGCAATTCTTTTGATGAGTTTTCAGCTTTGATACCGAGACATCACTAATTTCAACGAACTACTGGTTTGGCTTTTACAATTTGAATGGCTAGATATAACCGTAGGCTCTCTTCTAGCAGCTTCCTCTTTCGAACTTCTCATCTGGAGGACTCATTCTCGCCTTCCTCTCTACTACGACTTTCAAAAATTAAAATGCAAAGTCAATCGACATCTTCTGTCTTCTTGAAACTGGTTCTGTTATTCTCCTCTCTCCAGAATAAAGTTATCTGTTTCCTTCACTCTCACTACACCCTACGTCTTAGTGGCTTTATCGTCTGGCTGAAGTTAGGACAATGATTAAAAGAACCATTAACGACCTATATGATGGGTCTTTGCTTTTTTTTTTTTTTTTTTATTACTGTGGTCTTATTAGAGTCCAAAGACAAACGTGAGTTCTGCCGTTATCCGAAAAAACCTTTTGGTTTTGTGCGACATTAAGTTAAGCTTAGCGAATACGTATAAGGCGAAGGTGCTTCCCAGCAGGAAAAAAAAAAAAAAAAAAGATGGCATAGTGACAATCTATAACTCGTAAAACTTTGAGGGCGTTAAGTTATTCATACCCAGGCTTCTCTAACCCTCATAAATTCACAAAAGAAAAAAAAATCCTGTCTTCATACTGACGGCAGACTAAAGCCTTATGATCGATCTGTCAGGAGGGTCCGTTTGTAACATGTTTCCAAAATGATCTGACTTATGATCTGGCCGGAGATTACATTCTAACCAATAAGAACTTAAATAAAGGTTATCTTCCCTTTCATATCATCCAGGAAGAATCTATCAAAAATTTGGCTCATACCAAATGAAAGGAAGTTTGTTTTTTTCATTGTATCGACTAGTCACGTTGTTCATTGATTATTTACCAGTTTTTTTTTTTATTACATTTGTTTTTCGGCTATATTATTCATAGGCCAATAACAACTGTCTACGAAGAAAAAGCATACAATGAACTGTAGATAGCAATAGATATCTACCTCTTAATTTCCTCTGCTTTTCAGTCTTCACCATTCTTCTTTTACGATTCGTATCCCTTCAGCATATTGGCAGTCATGGCTCTGCGTAACCTTGGGTGTGCGTTTGGTGTAAGGAATGGAAGCTCGGAATAAGTAACCAGAGAACCGAGATGGAATTCCGGTCGCCTTCGTTACCTTAAATAAGTGATGCATATTTACTTATCACTTTAAACGTTAGTTTTAGTAGATACTATTTGAGTAGACGCTTCGTCTATTTATTAAACAGTATATTTATTTATTTTCGTCTGCCGGCCTGAATATTCGGGAAATCTTATTGTTGAAAAAAATGCGTTGTCCGACAGGATTCGAATCTTTTGACGATTTCCTCTGCCAAGGTGGTCGCAGTTTCGAATCCTACCGGAGTGCGGATATTTCTCTTGAATATTCAAGCCAGCAGACGAAAATAAATAAATATACAGTGTAACCCGGATATAAGAGAAACCCGGATATAAGAGAGATTTTATATGGTCCCAAATTAGAGCCATACTTACCTAAACAAAATAGACCAACCCCGGATATAAGAGAAACCCGGATATAAGATAATTATTCTCCGGTCCTGGCGGCTCTCTTATATCCGGGTTACACTGTACTTTTTAATAAATGAACTGAACCTCTACTCAAATATGGATATCCGCAAAAAATTACGTTTACGTTTAAATTTTAAATTTTCAACATAAAGTTTCAATTTTGAAATTAGATGTCGGCATTAAATTGACCATACGTGTTAATAAGTCGTTAAATATAAACAACCAAACGAATTTTTTTTTTTTTATTTGCTGTATCTTTTCAGGATAATTATTTCTCCATATCCTCCTACCATACATCTTAGTAAGAATTGTTTTCTTTCTATCCCTCCGAGTTCCTCTTCTGTCATCCATTTAAACAGATTCGTTAGTTAGATTACTCGCTGTTTCTGCTCTGCCCCACTTACTTTCTTTATGACCGTGTCAAAGGTCAAAATCAGACCTTTAACTATCGCCGATCACGATCAATGGATGTTCCCTCAGAGAGGCACCATTGTAGCGAGCCACCCTCATACGTTTCGCATTCCACCGGTAATAAGTAAATTCCACTCGAACATCTTCTTCCCACAAACCACTGCTCTGTTGAACCGACTCCAAACAGGATGTTTACCCGGTCACTAGAATCTTAACCTGTTCAAATCAAGCGTTAATCGCCATCTTCCTTATATATCAGCCGGTCTCTTACTCTGTAACACCCTACCTGGAGTGGCTCGCGAGCCATGTACAGAGTGAACAGAACTGTAAAAAAAAAAACAAAAAAAAAAAAACAATCTTTTTTCCCAACTATGTAGGTGAATATTCTATTTAACCATCGCAATAATGATTTTTTCAGCAAAGTTGTTTCGTTTTTTTGTTTTTATTTGGGGGGGGTGCGGTCGGTAACTACTGAGATCAGCTTTATTGAAAAAACTTCGCTTAAGAAGAAATTCTCTAAGCCTTCTTTCTCAGATTTTTCAACTCTCATCTTTATCAGGATTCCTTCTAAGTATTTTCTCCGTGATCCTGATAATTATTTTCCCAACAATATACACGTGCCAAGCACAATTTATTATATCGATTTTTATAAAAATCCATGCGTAAAGAATTTAAGAGCAGAGGAACTTCACCCAGAACCGGTGTAACGTAAATTCTTTCAATCCCACAAAAAACATCCACCAGTCAGCATACGGACGTTTCCCAGACGGGAATAAAAATGCCTAACAGACGCGCAAACGCACAGCAACGCACATACATTATCAACCAAAATCCCGCATAGAACAACTAAACTTACGACACAGAAACACACAAGAATTATACACACGAACGCTACCTGACAAGACAAATGAAAATATGGAGTTAGGATAGGACAGAATAACCGAGTTCCAAAATTGTTTCCTTGTTGTAAGCGACCTTGCGTTGTCTTAGAGAAGAACAACAGTTTCCCTTTAATGTTGTTGCCACTGCGATTGTGGGGAGGCTAAATCAGATGTTAACAGTGGTGGGATGGTCTAGATCAGATAATAAATTTTACAGATTTTCTTTAATTGAGTTCATCCCAAGCAAGGTAGTAAAGCCACTACGACACAAGAAGTTATTGCGTGTGGAAGAAAAGAAAACAGAAACATTACTAATGAGCGAGAACAAAAGAATAATCAGGAAGAGTAGATAGCGATTGACATAGAATTGAAATTTCTGAAAATTAAAGTTGGCTGGAAAGCATGGACCGGAAGAGCGTTCCAACAAACGAGAAGTGTCCAAAACTAAACGAGAAGTGTCCAAAAACAAACGAGAAGTGTCCAAAAACAAGCGTGCAGTGTTCAAAAACAAACGTGTAGTGTCCAAAAACAAAAGAGAAGTGTCTAAAAACAAACGAGAAGTATCCAAAAACAAAAGATAAGTGTCTAAAAACAAACGAGAAGTATCCAAAAACAAACGAGACATGTCTAAAAACAAACGAAAAGTGTCCAAAACTAAACGAGAAGTTTCCAAAAACAAACGAGAAGTCTCCAAAAACAATCGTGAAGTGTCCAAAACATAAGAGAAGTGTCTAAAAACAAACGAGAAGTATCCAAAAACAAACGAGAAGTGTCTAAAAACAAACGAGAAGTGTCTAAAAACAAACGAGAAGTGTCCAAATACAAACGCGAAGTGTCTAAAAACAAACGAGACGTATCCAAAAACAAACGTGAAGTGTCCAAAAACAGACGAGAAGTGTCCAAAAACAAATGAGAAGTGTCCAAAAACAAACTGCTGGCATAGACTTTACGGTTACATCGAGCAAAACTCAAGTATAAACTGATGAGACCTCGTAACCACTGTAGCATGGCGCTCGAATCCATAAAGCCTAAGTATCATAACGAAGATCTCATTCGAACAATTACTATGAAAGTTGTTATTAAAAAGACACAGGGAGTCAACGGCGGTGGGAAAGAGACTGAAGCCGAAACACCAGATCAGGATCGATAATATTGCTGATTCTTCTTTGGATTTTAGCAAGGATAAATAGCAGGAGCACTGGATCACATATGGAAACAATGCACTTATAGATATGTAAGATAGATTGTGTTGTAACCCAGGGAAGGTTACTGAATAGAATAATCAATTGAACTTTGGTAATGAACGCTAATACTTAGGACAAGAACACCACATATAAGACTCTCCAGCGGCGCATAGAAGAAGTAATCAACTGCTGGAAGTGAGTCACTTGAATTCCACAATGAATCGCCAACTGAAGGATATCTACCAACCTCACGCGGTCAGATGTGACACAAGGCCAAATTTAATGTGGGGTATCCGAGGTCGTAGTCTTGTCCAAAAATTTCCCGTAGATCCCGTATAAAATGGGGTCGGGTAACTGTTTCCCGAGACGAGACTCTGCCCTTTGACATAGCATCGTCTGGGGATCCACTCTGCCCGGAGGCAGAGAGTTTGACTGGAGACGAATCACCTACTGCAGGATATCTACAAAATACCCAACACGATCAGATGTGGCACAAGGCCAAATTTAATGTTGGGTATTCGAGGCTGTATGTTCGGAGAAAAACTCCCCGTAGACCCCGTATAAAACGGGGTCGGGTAGCTGTTTCCCAAGACGAGACTCTGCCCTTTGACATAGTCTCGCTTGGGTATCCTCTCTGCCCGGAGGCAGAGAGTTTGACTGGAGACGAATCACCTACTGTAGGATATCTCCAAATCGCCCCACATGATTAGATGTGGTATAAGGTCAAATTTAATGTGGGGTATTCGAGACCGTAGGCTAATGCAAAAATTCCTCATAGATCCCGTATAAAACGGGGTCGGGTAGCTGTTTCCCGAGACGTGACTGCACTTTCGACATAGCCTCGTCTAGGTATCCTCGCTGCCTGGAGGCAAAGAGTTTGACCAGCACTGCTGGAGACGATTCTCCGACTGAAGACCAACATACAGTATTTACTACTGTATTTATGTGAATGGGGACATACCCGTTATCGGACAAAAGTATGCTGTAACAGATTCTAGAGAGAAAAAAGTGTCTAATACAACACATGGAACCAACTTTCTTAGCAGCTAAACTAGCAATGGATTCAATGTTGTCTTTCCATTTCTTGTCAGCCGAGAATGTTCGCCAGAGAAGGCGCAAGCACTTTGATTCCTGATTCTGTATTTTCCTATCCTTTGATAAAATGAAAAACTATGTCACTTTCGCATATAAGACTTATATATAAGTTTTAGGAGCTAATGTTACGTGAAAACTTTCACTGAAGTTTTCTTATTTATTTTAAGAGGACAATCTTCTCGCAGATGAAAAAGAGATTCGAGAAAAAAACAATGTGATTCTAGAGAAGACTGCTGAGGATGCCATGAACTGAACATGTGAACAACGACGAAATTTTACAGGAGATGGAAGCAAAAAGTAAATTTATACTTAATATCAAGACAGCTGAAATTTCTAGGGCTCATAATGAGGAAAGGGAGCTAGGAAAATTTGATACTCACGGGACAAATTGAGAGCCAGTGGGGCAGTGGAAATCCATGCATAATCTACCTACAGAACTTCAGTAAATATATAGCTGAATATGGTTTAGGTTGGATAACAAAAAGATAAAATCTATTAAGTGCTACAAATGACAGGAAATAGTGGAGAGGCATGATCGGTTAAGTCCTGATCGAACACGGCATATGGAAGAATAAGAATGGCCGTAATGATTTTAGACAAATGGTAGAGAACTCCTTTATAGCATTGTCATACACTGAGTCCACGAGTATAAATTTATTTTCCTGTTTAATTCTTAGTTTCTGCAATATGAGGGAGGCTAAAAACTCTCCCACACCATTTTAGCGACGTGAATGAGCCTTTGATTTTTTTAATCATTTCACCCCAAGCAAGGCGGAAATGCTACTAGCACGTAGCGGGTTACATAGAGTGAAAAGGAGAGAAAAGGTTGGCTATGGGTTTTGAAGAAAAGATAAAAGATGAAGAGAATTCAAGATGATGGAAGATGGAGATTGATGTTGCATTAACATTTTTAAGATTGTAGTTGTCAGGGAAGCAAGTAAACGGAAGGGAGTTCCACAGCGCGAGAAATTAAACTGTTGGTGTAAAAGTGGCGGCTACATTTAACTATTTCAACATTAAAAGAATGGGACCTAGATGCCAATCTAGTAGCACGTCTAAATTCATGTATTTGCGCCACCAGGGGAAAAAGCCTTCGTCAGAGCAGTTGCCATGAAAATATTTCTAGAAAAGACAGACGAAATTCACGAGTCAGGATCGATTACAATTCAGATCTTTCTTTGGATTTCGTCAAGAACCTCGAGTTGAATAGCAGGAGCTCTAGACCAAATATGGCAGCAGTATCCAATGCACTGAGGAATGGTAGATATGAAAATGTGTAAGGTGGACTCTGACGAGCAAGATCTTCTTTCATACGACACAGTAAGCCAAATTTCTTTGCAGTTGATGCAGCTATTAATTCAGTGTAGTTGTTCCACTTCAAGTCAGTTGAAAACGTGAGGCCAAAAAGGCGCGGTGTGTTACTCTCCAGGAGGCTAGCGTCAACCATGCTGATCGGAGGCATGAAAGTTTCTCTATGGTGGTTAAATGAGACCAGTTTTGTTTTGAAGGTGTGAAAATTTACAGGCCATTTCCTTCACCAGTTAACCACTGATTGGAGGTCCTTTTCAAAAGCAGCGACCAAGTTAACTTTGTCATCTCTGACGGATTTACTATTGAGACAAGAGTAAATGATAGTGTCATCTGCAAAAATTGCCTACTTGGGAAATGATGAGACGAATACGTTGTGCTTTGATTTACGATATGGTTTGCATTATCATGTATTTTTCAAGAAAGTTATTTTTATAACCGTTAGCTTATTTATAGAAGCAATACTAATGTTTTATAATTATATTTATAGGTAAATAAAATAAATTATATAAAGATCAGTTCGGCTAATTGCCAATTATTTTAAAATCCACATCATTGTTGAATGAAACACCCCTCAAATTATTAACAAGGGACAAAAAATGGTGGTAGTATGAAGGGGCTAAATAAGGAGAATATAGTGGGTGTGGCAGAATTTCCAAACCGAGCTGCATTTTTGGTTATGTTAGCGACGTTGTGACGAATATTGTCACACTGTATCGCTGATCATAAATTCGTTCATTTTTTTATAATTTATTTTAATATTCACTCTTTATTAATAGCTTTGTTTAACATTCAACAATCTATTTCCCTTCAATATTTACGACTTCCTGCAAACGATCCATTAACTGTTCAATGCCTCGACGATAAAAATCACTAGGTTTTGATTCGAAAAAGGCACATTTTAAAGTCCACATCGTTGTTGACTGAAACACCACTCAAATTATGAAAATAGTAGTAGTCTGAAGGCAAAATATGGTGGGTGTGACAGAACTTTCAAATCCAGCCTTTTAATCGCATTTTTGGTCATGTTAGCGACGTGGGGACGAGTATTGTCATGTCGAATAATCATACTGTATTGGCCGATAAGGCTGAATTGCCTCTTTGAGCCTGTTCATTTGTTCAACATAAAGCTTAGCATTGACCGTTCGGTTGTCTTGGAACATTTCATCTCCGTATAAAGCACAAATACCTCGACAAACATTTGGCAACTATGTGACCATGATCAAAAGCAAAGAGATGTCGAAAATGTTTAGTCTTCTTGACATTCCATCTAATTTGAGATCCAAGAGTTGTCTAATTTGAAATAAACTTTCAATAACATTATACAACAGTTTCAGAGGATGACTAGAATGAATTTTGTTTCCCATTAATTCACTCCAAAGTATTATTTCCCGACAAAGTAAAAAGAATTTACAATTACTAAAATTAACACCAAAATACAGAAATGTCCTTAAAATTTGTTCAAAATGCTTTCATTGTTATTTTTTTTTGTTTTTTATATCTCCAAAGGAACTCTCAGAAATAAGAGTCTACTATTATTCTTGATTATAGACTTATTCTTCATTTTGGTATTTCCCCAGGTACTTTCGATTGTTGGCGTGTCAGCTGATGTTTCTGGGTCAAAGAAATTCATACTGTGATTTACAGATAGATGAATATAATTGAGACCATCCTTTAAACATGTGTATCTTTTCCAAGAAATCCGATGTAATTTCCTCCACGTACTCTCTGTAAGAATCGAAAACGCCACTCTCCTTGTCGTTGTATTCTTGTATTAACTCCAGCAAATTCGTAGCAAGGCAAACAAATTTTGATTTAACATTTATATTAGGTTGATGCAAAAATAATGTCGTTTTTCATTTGAAGTTGAACGTCAAAAAACGACATTATTTTTGCCCCAACCTAATAATTTCAAAATAGTGCCAAACATTTAATAAAAAAAAACCCCAAAAAACTTTTATTTAAAAATATATAATTTCTTAGGGTGAATTAATATTTGCGATAAGTAACTATACATTATTTGTGGTGAATTAACATTAAGATACAAGATTAAGATCCAACCAGAGTTAATAAGATGTAAAAAATATTATGAAAGATCATTCTCCCTGATCATTCGCAGAACACCGGAAAAAAAACAAAAAAAAAAAAAAAAAAAAAAAAAAAAAGAAAACGGTGGAATATTTGTAACAAACTTCCGCGTAGCGAATTTTTCCCTTTGCATTCGATAATTATTTTTTGAAGATTTTCACGTTCTGTGCATGTCATACCACACGTCTTTCATTCAAAATATCTTTCTTTCTCCATAAAGGAAAAATCTGCATGAATTATTTCATTTATTTTACACTAGCAGTTGCCCGTGCTTGATTCAAAAATCGTACGACTCATACAGCAATCGCTATCACTTGACTAAAAATATTTTTGCCCTAACTTGCCTTTAAAGGAGTGCCCTTTGCCGTGCTGATGTTGATACATGCCTTACTTCTTGCCTATCTCCCACTGCGAATTTTTCTAAGCTCTATACTAAATATTAAATCTGTTAAGAAAAAAGAACTAAACAAAATGAACACAAAACGATCAGCTTTAAAAAAGGACTCGTAACTGGAAAAACCGAATGAAAAAAAGAATGTTAACAACAAACACTTTTTCACACCCAACCTAGTTCTGCGGAATCAGAATCAACGTTGAGTTTAAGAAAGCGAATGAACCAATTGGAGTAAAGTGCCATGCAGATTTAAATTTTTACCACTTGTGACGAATGCAGCTATCGATTTTTTTGCATGTTAGCATGCTAGTTAACATTCGTGTCAGTCAGCTGTTGGCTCTCACGCTGGCCAGTAGAATATTCCTGCCTATTCGTGGCAGCCAGCTATAGGCTCCCACTCTGGTCAGTACAAAATGGCCGTAAACTTCATAAAAATTGTCGTAGAAGCATGACAAAATCGATTATTTCCACTATCGATAGGAGTTGGGAAATGCAAAGTCGGTCGTGGCCATCCCGCTAACTTGGAGCATGTGCAAATCCGTCGAAAATTGCGGCCGTGCATTCGTTACACACACACACACACACATACACATCCTGCCTTTTATAGATAGAGATTCTCTAATAACGCCTTCAATATCAAAAGGACCGACACACATATATTCAATCTCTAACGATTCACGTGTTTTCTTGTTTGTTTTTTCTAATTTAAATTTCTTTTTTTTACACTGAGTGGTTTTGTCGATAGCCAAATGAATCGACCATGACAGTCGCTAGAATGTTCATTGGCTCCTTAAGATGAGAAAAATATTAAAATAAAATAAATTAAAATTATCATAACTGATCTTAATATAATTCAATTTTAAATTTAATTAATTTACAGAAGTAATGGTTTGAAAGACGTGCTTGTCGGCCACTACAGCACAGTATGGACTTCTTGATCCGTGCTATTCAATGAACAGAGATTCAAATTTCAACTTCTGATTCTGGGGAGAACTACTTAACTATAGCAACCACGTGGCAGGACAAAAATGATTGACTATTAAAACAAACAAGCAAAAATCCGTCCTTCTTAGGTTAGCATTTTAATCTGGTTCCTCCGAAAGGTCTAAATAAATTCCATTGCGTCCATAATCTCGCATTCCCTCCGTATGACAAATTTAAGGAGGCGGTTCCACCTCGATAGCTTCTCCCATTTCGCGGAAAATGAACTCCCGCGTGGATGCTCCCCACGAACACTACAATCTTCTTCCAATCAAAGGCCAATGGTTACCTATTTTCTATATAAATATATTCTTCACTTCCTGCATTCATATTATACATTTCATTCAGTAAATGGAGTGTCTCTTCTGCCTTGTATTAAATAAACAAATGTATTTATTAAATTAAAACCTAGTTGAAACACGCCAAATTTAAATATATTATTTACCGTTTGCAGCAAAAACACGGTGCGATGGGTAAATGTTCGCCATTTTATATTTTTAATTTCGGGCATGTGCATTGTTTTTTTTTTGTTTGTTTGTTGTTTATTTTACCGTACTGCACAGTATAGTAGGTTCAGTTGTGCACCGTCTGTGAGAAAAAGAGGACCATGACGCAAATCATTCTGCCAGAAATTTGGAAACGGCATACTGTACTGCTTGGCATTCGCACCGGAATTTCCAACACGAACATTTCAGAATATTTGGGTGTTAATCGGAGGACAGTTCAGAGAATTTGGGAAGAATTGGCTGAGTTTAATGGTGATTACGAAGGTGTTTGAATTGATCGCTAGGGTTGGCGACGTTATGCTACTATTCATCTCAACACGGAGGCCTACATCAAGTTTCCTGGGGAGGTAATGCTGCCCTGGATCAAGAGAGTGGCTGCTTGCATAACCTATGTCTGGCACCACGCCACACAAAGAGTAGAACCCAGTCATGGCTGTCAGACAATTTCTGCGAGCAAATCACCGCTTACATCTGGCCACCTAACTCCCCAGACTGCAACCTCCTTGATTATTATGCGTGATGCGCAGTTGAGCAAAAGACCAACAAAACTCCTTGTAACACCAAAGATTAACTGAAGGCAAGAATTATTGTTGCATTCGTCAACTTAAAAAAGGAGACGGTCCAGAAGAGATGCAGAAGATTCCGAAGTCGTCTGGAGGCCGTGGTGATTTTATTGAATAAATCTACTGTTTAGTATTTCAAGATATTTTTGTGTAATTTTTTTTAAATATATCTGTTAAAATGAGATGTCAGTGTTATTTTCGTTTTTGCGTAATTTAAACGACAATTTATCCATACCAAGGCCAATGATGTTGATAGTAATGAAAGACGGAAAATTTGGTGGTAATACCGCCAGCCATCACTGCGTTATATGATGAGAGACACGAACGTTATCTGGGCAATTATAGAAACTTCCTTTCTACTAAATTCATATTTATTCAGTAAAGATATTTCAGAATGGAAGTTCGCCAACAATCTACTAATAAAGCAAAACAATTACGACGTCTGTCTCATAATAATTGTTAGATTTACATACACTTTAGTTTATTTGCAGTACTTAGAAAAGTTCCTGTTATATGTACAAGCGACAAAGTCGTTTTTATTTGGTTGGATTACCAAATATACAGACGAACAAGGGTTTGTACTACATAAAATTATTATTCTTTTTTTTTTATTATTTTAGATTGCTTAACAGTATGCTTTCCTAAATAGTGTATGTGGACCTTGAGGATTGGTAAATAACGTTTTCGGAGTTGCTGTGTCGAAGTTGATACACTACTTTCATCAGTTTGAAGCTGAAAAGGTCCATGCAAAACTACTGGGGCAATAAAAGATGTGAGATGATAATGTTCTTGTAGTGATAATTGGAACGAAAATATTCTCCCACCTGATCGCAAACGGCAGCGTATATGTTCCGCGTGCAAGATTTATCTACTTGACCGGAAAAAGAAAACATGGCCGCCCCCAGTAAGCTTATATTGCGAATGGTCACGTATCCTCCGGCGGGCAGTCTCGTAAAGCCACGGAAAGTGGATTCACGCATGCAAGTGAAGGAAGGGAGAAAAGGGAGAAAAGAACATGAACAACGCAGAACGCCGGCGTCTGGGCAGTGGGAGATTTGAAGGAGTTGATGCGTTGCGGTTTTACACCAGGCAGAACAAGAAAATGTGTGTGTTTTTTGTGTTTTTTTTTGTTCAGAACATTCGGTCAGACGTAGCGGATTACTACAACACCAACTTCTACAGTTCTGATAATATGCAAATTCCTAAATAGGCATATAATTACTATGAGTGCACTAATTACTAATATGCAAATTCCTACGTAAGCATCTAATTACTGTGACTAAAGTGTCTTTGCAAGGCATTATAGTTGAACATTAGCTTGCTCTTTTGCACTAAAATTATAACGCAAATTTCAGCTGAAGCAAAGACGAAGGTTATGACTTTGAAGCGGAAGATAATGAGTGATAGCTAGGTGGCTGGAAATTTCCAGAAACACTGTTCAAACTGCCCAAACGACGTTTGCTACAAGTGGAAGTATTATGCGTACAAATTAAACCGGAAGACGGCAGAAGTTAACAACAAAGACTGGGAGAGTTTCGGTTTAGCAATCTAAACAGACAGACATATGAGGATTCAATGCAGACTTAACTGGTCTAGTTGAAATTCTACGCAGATGACTCCGAAAAACAGCTTGAATGGACGTTTAGCAACAAAAAATATTAACCAAACACATCGGAATAAAAGATTGAACTAGTCAAAAAGCACTTCTAACATAGGAATCTCATTATAAAGCGTAATTTTTAGGGATGAATGTAGAACAGAGTTACACTCTAATGCAAGAGAATGTGTAAGAAAACCAGTGAGAGAAAGAAACAATGCAAGATGCGGCACAAAAACGGTGAAATCTGGTACTGATCACGTAATAGTTTGGATTTGCAACAAAAGCGCTGGTAGAAGAAAATTGGTAAAAGCTGATGGAAGCCTAAACAGTGAAATTACTTTACTGCGGTCCAATCTTATGCCAGACTACAAGGATGGAGATATTTATCTGGATGATATAGCTCTTTCTTCTTGAGGATGAAGATGTTCAAATTTTGTAAAAATGGTCATTGACAGTGCCCTGATTTCAATATAATTGATTCCGTTTGGTGGGAACTAAACGAAAAAACGCTCCAATGAAAACTACACAATGATTCTAAGAGCATTAGTATCAATGCCAAGAAGAATGGGTAAATTCCCAATGAGAAAATCTGAACCTTTTTCGATTCAATAACATATATATATATATATATATATATATATATATATATGAAAACAGATAACTTTAAGGGTTAAAGTTGTCTGTCTTCATTGAATTAATCGCTCTAATTTAACATTGAGCTCTCTGGATTTCATCCTCCTTGGGATTATCCATACGGATTACCAAGACCAAAATTTTCATTACTTAATATATATATATATATATATATATATATATATATATATATATATATATATATATATATATGAAAATATATAGAAAATAGGAAAGAACGGGTTAGGTTAATAATCCAAGGTTCTTTAGTATTTTAGTTATTTTTAAAAAATAGTGCTCGATACAAAAGTAGAGCATAAATATAATTATTTATTTAAAAATATGATTCCAACACGCTACATAAGAAGTCTCATGTTTCAAAACAAGAGCCGAAAACTTCAATATAATTATTAGAATTAAATTGAGTTAAAGTGAGCTCTTTCATCTTCAAGCGAAATTTTTTGGAATAACTTGTTTCTGAAATTTACGTGTTTTATATCGGAATCTAAAATTCCCATGGTGACAGCCATCGTGGATATTTGAAATAGGTAGGTGTGTTAGCTGCTAATGATATGTATCAACAAAGAGTTACTTTCATAGATGTTAAGTCAGGGTAAGGTGGGGGTGTCTAAATTTAAAGTGGAAGATGTTTTCAATCAGTCCACTTTAAACATCTTCCACTTTAAATTTAGACACCCCCACCTTACCCTGACTTAAACTCTATGTTGATACATATCATTAGCAGACAACACCCCTACCTATTTCAAATATCCACGATGGCTGTCACCATGAGAATTTTAGATTCCGATATAAAACACATAAATTTCAGAACCAAGTTATTCCAAAAAATTTCGCTTGAAGATGAAAGAGCTCACTTTAACTCAATTTAATTCTAATAATTATATTGAAGTTTTCGGCTCTTGTTTTTGAAACACGAGACTTCTTATGTAGCGTGTTGGAATCATATTTTTAAATAAATAATTATATATAAATATATATAATTCTATGATTATGTTCTAACTTATTCAAGACGATCTTCGCCCTCTTTAACCTTCGTACTGGAGTAACAAGAGTTGGATATTTTCCAATTGATCTCTTTCGCTCTAAGCTGAAAAGATGATCCCTCTTCCTTTTGTGACCTCCTGATTCACATATCATCTCCACTGTTACCTCTTTTCATTTTAACTTATTCGCCGTTCTCTTGATGATTCTTGAATGGATTTTGAAGATGGGAGCCAGAGTATGAACGTTGGTACCATTACTGATGGTCTGAATGATCTTTTTCCTCTGACCATTGCTCAGTTTAAAAGACAGTGGGTCTGACAACAAAACAAATTTACCTGCTGTCTTTCTAGCTGATTAACCCGAACGGGGTTTTCGGTGATTCTTACGACAAGTGGTGTCAAGATGGCTAAACGTCTTATCTAAAAAAAAACTGGGAAAAAAAAGAAACTCAATTAGTTTGTTTTTATTGTTTTTTTTTTTTAGATATCAAACATTCTGTGGGGTGAATATTTATACTGTTACACGATTTGGACAATTTTGCTGTTACACATGATATATTATTATTATTATTATTATTATTATTATTATTATTACATTATATTATTATTATTATTATTATTATTATTATTATCATATTATATTATTATATTATTATTATTATTATATTATTATTATTATTATTATTATGTTATATTATCATATTATATTATTATATAATTATTATTATTATTATGTTATATTATCATATATTATTATATTATTATTATTATTATGTTATATTATCATATATTATTATATTATTATTATTATTATTATGTTATATTATCATATTATATTATTATTATATTATTATTATTATTATGCTATATTATCATATATTATATTATTATTATTATTATGTATATTATCATATTATATTATTATATTATTATTATTATTATTATTATTATTATGTTATATTATCATATATTATTATTATATTATTATTATTATTATTATTATTATGTT
>OZ010602.1:52713150-52715650 GCA_963932145.1 Acanthosepion lycidas | reverse complement strand
ATTCAGTAACCCTTTCTAGGTTACAACTATATATATATATATATATATATATATATATATATATATATATATATATATATATATATATATATGTATTAGGTTTGTGCAAAAATAATGACGTAATAATGTCGTTTTTTTACGTATTTTTAACGTCAAAAAACGACATTATTACGTCATTATTTTTGCACCAACCTAATATATATATATATATGTTATTATTTTTTTATTATTGGTGCAGACAATAAGGAGCAGGGAACTGATAAACAGTGAATACATAATCCTTGATCGATAGATAGCCAATCAAAGCACACCTACATTGTCACTCTTGCAAAATCATTGAAAAGATGAAGGGAAATATGAAGAAAGAGTGAATAGAATAGATAGTGTAAGAAATCGTCTCCTAACTGCAAATAACAAAGATTACAGTAGAAAGATGCATGCATAAGGAGATGGTTATTGAGTTAGATAGAAAATTAAGTAAATGAGATCATCTGTGGAGGGGGGATATTACCAGGGGCACTTGATTAAAACGGAAGAGCATTGTCCGGTCGATTCTTGCGCGGATATGATGGCATATTCAGTAAGAATTACGACGGAGATGAATAAATTAAAAGAAACAGGTGAAAGAAAGAAAGAAAGAAGATGAAAAGAAAGAAGATGAAAAGAAAGAAGAAGAAAAGAAAGAAAGAAAGAAAGAAAGAAAGAAAGAAGAATAGAAAGAAGATGAAAGAGAGAAGAAGAAATGAAAGAAGATGAAAGAGAGAAGAAGAAAAGAAAGAAGAAAAGAAAGAAGAAGAAAAGAAAGAAGATGAAAGAGAGAAGAAGAAATGAAAGAAGATGAAAAGAAAGAAAGAAAGAAAGAAAGAAGAATAGAAAGAAGAAAAGAAAGAAGAAAAGAAAGGAGAAGAAAAAGGAGAAGAAAGAAAGAAGAAGAAAAGAAAGGAGAAGAAAGAAAGAAGAAGAAAAGAAAGAAGATGAAAAGAAAGATGAAAAGAAAGAAGATGAAAAGAAAGAAGAAGAAAAGAAAGAAAGAAAGAAAGAAGAATAGAAAGAAGATGAAAGAGAGAAGAAGAAATGAAAGAAGATGAAAGAGAGAAGAAGAAAAGAAAGAAGAAGAAAAGAAAGAAGAAGAAAAGAAAGGAGATGAAAGAGAGAAGAAGAAATGAATGAAGATGAAAAGAAAGAAGAAGAAATGAATGAAGATGAAAAGAAAGAAAGAAAGAAAGAAGAATAGAAAGAAGAAAAGAAAGAAGAAAAGAAAGGAGAAGAAAAAGGAGAAGAAAGAAAGAAGAAGAAAAGAAAGGAGAAGAAAGAAAGAAGAAGAAATGAAAGAAGATGAAAAGAAAGATGAAATGAAAGGAGAAGAAAAAGGAGAAGAAAGAAAGAAGAAGAAAAGAAAGGAGAAGAAAGAAAGAAGAAGAAAAGAAAGAAGATGAAAAGAAAGATGAAAAGAAAGAAGATGAAAAGAAAGAAGACGAAAAGAAAAAATGAGGCGAAGAAGAAGGTAAAGAAAAGCAGAAAGTCATGCAGAAGAAAAACGAATATGAATAATTAAACGTAAAATCTGAGAAGGGAAAAAAATAACATGATTCGTGCTGAATAAAAATAGGAGGTATAAAATTAGATGATGTCAATGTGGATAAGGGTAAAATCCGAAAACGCAATGTAAAGCCCAAATATTATTTAGATGACGCCAGCAAGATAAAAAGTATTGTTGAAGAAGAGCATAATGTAAATGAACGTAGATAAAAGAAACCAAAATAATAACGTGAAAGGAATCAAAAAACAAAAAAGAAACGATGACCAAGAAGAAAAAACGAATGTAAATTTAGCACCCCGCTACCACCCTTTTTATCAACATCAATCTTTGTACAAAAAGTGGATCACAGAGCTTATTCAGCTTAGTAAATATTTTCAGAAAATCTCAACTTCTGATTGGTCACTTAATATTTAAATCATGCCCGAATATCAATATCAATTTTCGTACAAAAAGTGGATCAAAGAGCTTATTCAGCTTAATGTATATTTTCAGAAGATCTCAACTTCTAATTGGTCACTTAATATTTAATAACATCGACCTAGTTCTTGACCTGACCAAAAAGATAATTCCGCCAAAATCTATCAAGCTTCTGTGAGCCAATCACGTGACCAAATTTAGCAATAAAATATGAAACGTCTTTCATCTTCGACAGTGCGCTGATCGGAATCCTTTGAACTCATCAAACAGTTCCAGGCTTTACGTTAAAGTTCCTTAACATGATTCCTGCCTGAGAGACAACTCATTCACACAGCAATATTTTATGACGAACAATCAACTCAAGTTTTCCACATTCAACTTAATACACGAATCTTTTTCATACGCTCAACGTTAATTATTGCAATTAACATAAACACAGCTTGTTAAGAACCAGTTACCCCAACTAGAATATTCTCTTCGAACAAGTGAAAACAAATCAAAGAGCGACCATTCCGTAAACCTTAAAGTAAGTCGTAAACAATA
>OZ010602.1:52568150-52708150 GCA_963932145.1 Acanthosepion lycidas | reverse complement strand
AAGCCGCCTAAAATATCTGGCGAGAAAAAAAGATCCCTTAAACAGACTAAACATCGATGCCAACAAGCTAACCAATGTCAGCCGTGACATCATCAAGAAAAAAAGGAATACCTGACATAGAGTTCGAAAGCATCCGAGAAAACATCCAAAATAGATTAAACGTTAACACTGATGGGCTAAATGCCAACAACTCAAGAGGAAACACATGCAGAGTAACAAATAAAAAAAAAAACAATTGTAATAATCCGTCTGAGGTAGACAAACAAGTAGAGGAAGATAATGACGAATATGACAGAGGAACAGAAATGACAAAAAAACATCCGTTATAAATGGGAGAATGTAAAGGAAATGTGTTTCGAGGAAAAGCTAACAATTCCAAAAGTAAGAAAGAACCGTCACGTAAAGGAAACCATCAACCTCTCTAACCAAGCAATTAGAAAAATAAGGGAGGAAATGGAAAAACCGATGAACCTGACAGAAATTAATTATCTTGTATATGTGGCCGCGACAACGATCGCAGAAACATTAGGTTAAAAATTAAAAACACACCGTAAACGAAAAAGAAAAATATCAGTCTGGAAAGCAAACCGAAATAAATAGACTATGAAGACAATTGTCACTTCTATGTGAAATAGACAATAGTTCTAAAATAAAAGAAAGAAAAAGGATACAAGTGAAACGAATTCTTAACATAAAGAATAAGACTGACGTAACAAAAGTTAAAGAGAAGCTGAAACAAATTCAAACAAAGGTAAAGAGAATCAGGTGTTACGAAAAAAGACACACAATCTTTTGGCAAAACAAGATCTTCAAAGAAAATGCCAGGAAATTATATCGAGAACTGGCAAAAAATTAAACAGAGATAAATGACCCACCTAATATTCAGAAAGTCGAGGAGCTCCCGTGTAAGATGTGAGGAAACTGCAAAATGCACAATGAAAGAGCTACATGGATCAAGCGACAACAGAAGCAGCACACACATATATAGTGCCAAAAATGGAGGGGTATCAATATTACTGAACAGCTGCTGCTATCTACAAAACCAAAAACTGGAAAGCACCAGGAATAGACCGAATAGTCAATTCTTGGATAAAAGAAAAACTCTAGCACCCAGCAAGACCTGGTACGGGCATACAATGATATAATCATAAACCCATAAAAATGACCCAGATAGGTCACGTGGTGAGTAATATACCTATTTCCAAAAGCAGAAAGGCAGAACCCGAAGAATTATAGACCGATAACCTGCCTACTAACAATGTACAAGATACCCTCTTCTGTCATAAGCGAGAGGACATTCACCTATCTTGAGAAAAACAATTTACTCCCAGCAGAACGAGTAAGTTATAGGTGCAAGGACCAACTAATTATCAATAAAAGAATATTGGAAGAGGTGAAAACAAGGAAAAGAAGCTCATCGATAGCATGGATCTACTACAGAAAGGTATTCGAGAGTGTACCACACTCATGGATAGAGAAGAGTCTAAAATAAGAAAAGAAAAGAAGACTACACTAAACCTAAACTATACAAACGGGTCATTAACATCGAAACTAATCAATATCAATAGCGTGATCTTCCAAAGAGGTTCATTGTTATTACCATTCTCTTCTTTTCATTAACGCCACTCAGCTGCCTACTGAACATTAGTAGCTACGGATACAAGTGACAGAATGGCAAACTGAATCACCTATTCTATATTGAGGATCTTAAAATGTTGGCCAAGAATTACAACCGAAACAGAAAAACCTACTCATCGTTATCAAAATCTTCAGCAAAGACGTTAGGAAGGAGTTCGGAATCGACAAATGTGTCGAAGCCAACATCAAAGGCGGTTTTAGACCTTGATATAAACAACAAGATTAAGGAACTAAACCAAGATGGCACATACAAATATTAGGTTGGTGCAAAAATAATGACGTAATAATGTCGTTTTTTGACGTTAAAAATACGTCAAAAAACGACATTATTACGTCATTATTTTTTCACCAACCTAATACTTAGGAATTAATGAAGAAGACGGAATACATCATTCAATTATGAAGAAAAATATCTGAAAAGAATATTATAGGAGAGTTCGTTTGATGCTAGAAAGCGAACTTAACGGGGCCAATAAAATGAAGGCTATCGACATCTTAGGTATAGACATAGTAGCATACAGCTTCAACATTATTAAATGGAAGTTGAATGACATTAAAGATTGGACGCCATGACCAGAAAAATGTTTACCCAAATGAAGTTGCACCATCCGAAATCAGATGTTGATAGGCTGTATGTACCAAGGCCTTTAGAAGGCCAAGCTTTGATCCAACTTGAACTAACTCTAAAAACAACAACAATCGGATTGGAAGCCTACCTCACAAAAACCAATGACCATCTCCGAAAAATGGTAAAGAACCAAATCCACTCCATAAACAAAGAGGCTGCACTCTTCAAGAAACAATTTAATACACCTGAAATCCTACCAACAAAAAACGAAGCGAATACCTTCTATGCCAAACGAATAAAACAGAAAGCAAAACAACTTGGAAAGATGAAATTACATAAAAACTGGGAAGACAAGGCGTTGCATGGCAAATACATAAAAAGAACGAAAGAAGCGGGAGTCGATCAACAGAAAACGTATCAGTCGCTAAAGAGCACCGGGTTGTAAACTGAGACAGAAGGCCTAAGTATTGTAGCTCGGGACGAAAGCCTCGCAACCAGATCCTATCACTGTCACATAATCAAGGATTGAATTAATCCGAAAATGTAGTATGTGCGGAAAGTATGATGAAACTGTAGACCATATTATCACAGGATATCCGGAACTAGCAAAAATAAATGCCCACAGATATTACAAGGTTGCGACATATGTGCACTTGAAGATATGCAAGAAGCACAAAATCGAAACCACTGAGAGATAATATGACAACCAACCAGACACAGTTATCCAAAATAACGATGTAACTATCCTTTGGGGCATGCCAATTCAAGCTGACAGCAAAATAAAAGCCAACAGACCTGATATTATGATAAAAGACAAGAAACACCTCCATGAAAATTATCAAGAAATTGTCCAAATACAAGGACATGGAGATCGAGATTAACAGGATGTGGGGAATGAAGACTGAGACTGTACCAATAGTAATCGGAGCACTGGGCCTCGTGAGGAAAGGAATGGACAATTTTACTAACAGTGTCCCAGGTAACATCAACATACAGGTTGCCAAGAAGATCGCCCTACTAGGAACATTCCATATACTAAGAAAAGTGCTATTCAATTAAATGACAATTCTCCTATAGGGCCTAAGAACCATAGTTTGGACCCAGTTCTACTAGATACAAAGCAAAAAACATAGCATACGCAAATAATAATAATAATAATAATAATAATAATAATAATAATAATAAGAAGAAGAAGAAGAAGAAGAAGAAGAAGAAGAAGAAATGAATGAGAAAAAAGTAAACAAAATAACGACAGCGAAGAAGAAAAATGGATATGAAAAAAAAAGAAAAAAAATTCTCTATGGATAAGAATGACGACAAAGAGAGGAAGAAAGAAGGAACGAATGGACGAGCAACAACAACAAGAACAACAACAACAACAATAATAATAACAATAATAACAATAGACGGTGAAATTATCGCAATCAACTTCAGTAGATTAAATAAAGTTTTCAATTCGAAGATTACCCTCATCGACAAGCAACGAGAGAGGGCGGAAGGTACAACTTATTGAAACGTTTGGATAACAACAACGAAGATGAAGATAATAGACCGAATGTAAATAATGTAAAACATATTTTAGGCTAATTTAATTCGTGACAAAATACATCGAACTTTTAAGTAACTCCTTTTATATCTATGACGTTAGGCGAAACGCTTTGTAAAATACATCAGTTCTATGATGTTTAAGTCGATTCTTATTTCATTTCCAGAATGTCAGCAATTTCATTCAAAATGGAATAAAAACAGCTTTTTGAACGTGACCGCAACAGATGTCAGTATAAGTGTTAAACTCGGGTAACTTTTTTGAATCTTAAAGTGTTGGTGAAGATGTGATATTCGCTTCGGTGCTCAGCTCAGTTTAAATTTATTACACTTAGCAAAGTTAGTGCTTGCAGCATCAGGTCCTAGGTTTGCTTTTGCGTTCCTTGGGAATTTTTTCATTTCCATTTTTATTTTTATTTTTGCGTCCTTTTTTTTTTGTCTTGCAGGGATTAACTTATTTTATTTCGCTCCCATCATACATTTTCTCTGTATTCATCTCCAAATTAGTGAATTTTTAAAATTCTTTCGGGTAGAAACATTTCCCGCTCTCCAGAAAACAGCGGCAACACATTTTTTGTGGTCCTTTCGCACCAATCAAAGCGATAATATCATTAATTTGCAACGAGTTACTGAGAATTAAAGAAAGCAGGTAGGAAAATGAAAAAAAACAAAAAAAAAAAAAAAAAAAACAGTTATCAAAGAGGCGGTATGTGACAATTAACATACGGAATATAACAACTGATATACGGAAAATGACAACTGGCATACGGAATATGACGATTGACATTCGGAATATAACGATTGACATACGGAATATAACGACTGACATACGGAATATAACGACTGACATACGGAATATAACGACTGACATACGGAAAATGACAACTGGCATACGGAATATGACGATTGACATTCGGAATATAACGACTGACATACGGAATATAACGACTGACATACGGAATATAACGACTGACATACGGAATATAACGACTGACATACGGAAAATGACAACTGGCATACGGAATATGACGATTGACATTCGGAATATAACGACTGACATACGGAATATAACGACTGACATACGGAATATAACGACTGACATACGGAAAATGACAACTGGCATACGGAATATGACGATTGACATTCGGAATATAACGATTGACATACGGAATATAACGACTGACATACGGAATATGACGACTGGCATACGGAAAATGACAACTGGCATACGGAATATGACGACTGACATTCGGAATATAACGACTGACATACGGAATATAACGACTGACATACGGAATATAACGACTGACATACGGAAAATGACAACTGGCATACGGAATATAACGATTGACATTCGGAATATAACGATTGACATACGGAATATAACGACTGACATACGGAATATAACGACTGACATACGGAATATAACGACTGACATACGGAATATAACGACTGACATACGGAAAATGACAACTGGCATACGGAATATGACGATTGACATTCGGAATATAACGACTGACATACGGAATATAACGACTGACATACGGAATATAACGACTGACATACGGAAAATGACAACTGGCATACGGAATATAACGATTGACATTCGGAATATAACGATTGACATACGGAATATAACGACTGACATACGGAATATAACGACTGACATACGGAAAATGACAACTGGCATACGGAATATGACGATTGACATTCGGAATATAACGATTGACATACGGAATATAACGACTGACATACGGAATATGACGACTGGCATACGGAAAATGACAACTGGCATACGGAATATGACGACTGACATTCGGAATATAACGACTGACATACGGAAAATGACAACTGGCATACGGAATATGACGATTGACATACGGAATATAACGACTGACATACGGAATATAACGACTGACATACGGAAAATGACAACTGGCATACGGAATATAACGATTGACATACGGAATATAACGACTGACATACGGAATATAACGACTGACATACGGAATATAACGACTGACATACGGAATATAACGACTGACATACGGAAAATGACAACTGGCATACGGAATATAACGATTGACATACGGAATATAACGACTGACATACGGAATATAACGACTGACATACGGAAAATGACAACTGGCATACGGAATATAACGATTGACATACGGAATATAACGACTGACATACGGAAAATGACAACTGGCATACGGAATATAACGATTGACATACGGAATATAACGACTGACATACGGAATATAACGACTGACATACGGAAAATGACAACTGGCATACGGAATATGACGATTGACATTCGGAATATAACGATTGACATACGGAATATAACGACTGACATACGGAATATAACGACTGACATACGGAAAATGACAACTGGCATACGGAATATGACGATTGACATTCGGAATATAACGATTGACATACGGAATATAACGACTGACATACGGAATATAACGACTGACATACGGAAAATGACAACTGGCATACGGAATATGACGATTGACATTCGGAATATAACGATTGACATACGGAATATAACGACTGACATACGGAATATAACGACTGACATACGGAAAATGACAACTGGCATACGGAATATGACGATTGACATTCGGAATATAACGATTGACATACGGAATATAACGACTGACATACGGAATATAACGACTGACATACGGAAAATGACAACTGGCATACGGAATATGACGATTGACATTCGGAATATAACGATTAAAATAAGGAATATGACGACTGACATTATACTTAAATTTCTATAGATCTTAGTTGACGGAAAAGCAGGAAGCCAGAAGAGATTTCTACAAGCGAGAGAAGAAACAATAAGCATATAAAACTCAGTGTTTAAATTGCTAGTTGTCAAGATAAGTTCTAAGCTTTTCCCTCTATATGGTCAGGAAGAGTCACATACTGACCCTTTCTTGTAGCTTTTGTTTCCCAACACCGTGACGTAACTTTCCACTGTCTTTTCAATAAATTTTTTCATGGAAGTAGTCCTAACCAGCTCGCTTTCTTGGTTCTTTGATCGCATGCAGTACTAGATTGGCAATTATGTCCCATCGTGTTAGTATGGGAGTAGTTAGATGTAACCGTAATTTCTATTCTAATAAATTTTGTCGCAATTCTCGTATGTGAAGTTCCCTTTCCTGTTTCCTACTGCCACCAACGATCTTGAAAAAATTAAATGCAATTTCCATCGTCAGCTTTTGTCTTCCTGAAAAGTATTTATTGTCTTCTGTCCTTAATAATGGTATTTCTCAGAGTTTTTTTTTTATTCTCAGTAACCCCATTGCGTCTTAGTGACTTTATTACCTTGATTGGGGGTGGGAAGCTTAAAGAAAAGTGAAACACTTCAAAAGTAGTCAATGCTTGTGCTAGTTCAAAAAGGTAAACACTCACCTAATTGGCAAGTGGAAACTTTTAGTCTTGGATGGCATTCTGTCTAGAGATGGTGCCTCGATGAGTATGCCCATTCTTCAACAGCATTTTATTGTCCTTTCTCCCCGCTAAAGTCTTCTCCTTTTTTCACTCCCAGTAATCCACTGCATCTTAGTGGAATTATCCACTTGCTTGTGGCGAAATAATTAAAAAAAAAATTTAATTTTATTTACTTTTGAAATATTTTTTTCTTTCCAGGCAATAAATTGTGAATATTTCTGAATTATTTTGATATTGTCGATCCGGTCTAATTTTTAAAAGACGTATGGTTATATTCTACTTTGACTGACACAATTCCTATTTTGAATGTGGAATGGTATATTTTATGGTAAAAGCCAGTCACTCTCCTTATTATCATAAATGGAATGATCCATTCATAATAAGTAGTCCTAGGTAATTAAAGGAGATAATACAATTACAGTGTCTTGTCTAGTTGAGTATTGAATACTGTAGAAGTCAAGTGACTTACCTGCCAACATGGCTGCCTTCTTCTGTTTCCTTGTAATTATTTATTGTACTATGTACAAATGTGGCACAAGGCCAAAATGGGGAAAGGGGGAGAGGATGGACATCTTTTGTCTTAACTTTAAACTTAGCTAGCCGCAATCACTGACCCAAACATACAAACAATGTTCCTTTCACCAAAACAACACATCCATTACATACCATTCTTACTACATCCACCAAAATTCCTCAGAGACTCTATGAAGTTCTAACTAGTCCCCATACATACAATTCATTGTCTGTTGGGGGAGAGGATTAAAATAACATCTAAAAAAACAATGAATATTTACAATGAATAAAAATCTATATACAAGAAACTAAACAAAAATATTGTTAGTAGAAAAAACCCCACAACCCTAACTGTGGTAGAAACATCGGTTAACTGGACGAAATCAATACGGGACTTGAAAAAAATATATATAAAACATTCGTACAATCCATGCACTCGCTACAAACACACACTCGATCAGACACAACAACAAATACGAAAGACACACTCGAAACGAAAGGCGCCCCGCACCCACCAGAGAACTGATATCATTAACCACCTAGCGATGGGAGGGATGGGGAATTAAACAAAAGAAAAAAAATAGGGTCAGAAATAAAAGGGGTCCAGTGAGCATACACACCCTAGCTAAGTTAAACTGAAAAAAAAGAAAAAGGTAACTAAACCAAACCGACCTAAACTAACCTGTACATGGGAGGGGTTGCCAATGTTCACCCCAGCAATCCCAAAATTCTTAAAGCCTAACCGGCATCAAAAAGCCACTCCAAGTCAGCACCTTTCACTCTGCAGAGACGGGCAAGACTCACCCACCTTTCACTAAATTCCAATGGATGGAGTCGCTTCCTTTCCGTCCTGATCTTGACTTTAAGCTGATGCTTAAAGAACAAGATCAGTTGGGAAGAGGTAAACTTCTCGTCCCCATGAAATTCCTTCTGCCGCGTCGTCCATATCACGATTCGCATAACCCCCAGTAAGCAAAGCAACACATAGTGCTCAGCCTTAGTCAACGGCGGTACTGTATTGCTACAGACGGAACTGGACTCGAGGACAAAGAACTTTCCGCGCAGCATGCTAACCATGAGATCTTCAACGAACTTGCACAACGGAGCTACGACGCTACAATGAAAGAAGGCGTGACCTAGGGTCTCCACCTCCCCACTGCAGGGAACGCAGTTTGGCGACTTTTCCAAACCCGCTGCGCGAAGTCTTTTGGCGACCCAGAGGGCCCCTCGAATCACCAGCCAGGTGAGTGATGCCTCAGGGTTAGTGAGACATTTCAACCCGGGCGCCCAAGGCCATATGCAGCGAGCCTCCCGCTTCGTCAGACCGAGTTCGCCTGTCAGATCATCTTGAACGTTCCCCCTCACTAACACCTGATATAATGCCTTACGAGACAACGGCTGGACGTCGGAAAGGCCATCCTTCGCCCGTAAGAGTCGCATGAGGGCCATCCGACATTCACGATAGAAAGAGCCCTCGCCTCGAGGATTACGGCCGGCCTCTTCCTCACACGAGCACACATTTCTCAAGGATGGAAAATGTTTATGGACGTCTTCCTTCCAGAATTCGCCGTTCTCATCCAGTTGCATACACATCCGGTCTAGATAAGTAATGCGAAGCGTATGTCGACGAGTCTAAACGCAAGGCACCCCCAAACCGCCATCAGAGGGATGGAGGTAACAGATCTCGCGACTAACCATGGCGGCCCTGCCTCCTCACAAGAAGGAGAATAAGAGCCTTACTAAAGCCAATAAAGTGTTAGACGGGAGTGGAAACACGGAGAGTCGGTAAAGGAGGATCGGGTAGATGTGCGAGGCACATACTTCCGCCCTCCCCATTCAAGGAGTCCACATACTTCCGCCCTCCCCATTTCCTCCGAGTCCACAGACCTACTGCGAGCTCGGCCTTCTCTTGCACCTCCGACCAATTCATTTCCAACAAGAGGTCGGGACCGAACCAGACGCCGAGTATCTTGACCGGCCCGTCGGTCCACAGGAAAGGTCCGGGAAGAGAAACTCCCCTCCACGAACCCAACCGCAAGCCGACAGACTTATCGCGGTTGATCTTGGCCCCTGTCACCATCTCATAACCCTTGATTTCTTTGCCGACTTCGTTAATTTCGGCCCTACTCGACACCAGAACCGAAACGTCATCAGCATAGGCGGAGTACCTGGCCGAGGTGGTAGCACCAGGTAAGGAAATTCCGCGAAGGACCGGATTCGTCTTCAACTTATGCAGGAAAGGTTCCAACGCAAGAACGTAAAGCAATGGAGACAGCGGACAACCTTGACGAATGGAGCGAGACAAAATGAAAGGTTTCGATCTTACCCCATTCACTTCTACCAGCGCACCGGGGGACGCATACAGCAGTCGGATCCAAGTGCGAAAGTCCGGCACGAAACCGGCGGCCGAAAGGACAGACTCCAGAAACTGATGGTCAACCCTATCGAAAGCCTTGGACTGATCTAAATTGATCAGCACGGCATCACTGTCGGCTTTCTCGATGATCAAGCGTACCAAATGAAGGTTGTCCTGAATAGTCCTGCCCTTCACAGCACAAGTCTGCTAGGGACCAATCAGACTAGAGAGGACAACCTGCAAACGGTCAGCTAAGACCTTGGCTAAAATCTTCAACTCTGTATTTAACATCGTCAAAGGCCGATAATTATCTACCCCATCCCCACTGTCTTTCTTCTTGCGAAGCAACTTGATCACACCCCTGGTGAAGCGTTGAGGAATAGATCCCTGCCTCATCCAGTTGCTGAAAATCAGTGCCAGCAAGGGGACAAAGACGGGCGACTGCCTCAAGTACATTTCATAGGGAAGACCATCTAATCCCGGAGTCTTGTCCAGGCCAACCTGCTTCAGCGCATCCCAGATCTCAGATTCTGTTATGGGACCCTCGCACCCAGCCGCTTCATCCGCCTTAATGCGGGGAAAGTCGGCTAAATAGGCATCGACCTGAGCAGGGCTCAGACCGGGCTCCCTGGTAAAAAGCTCCTGAAAGTAGTCACAGTCCGCTTGTCCGGCAATGTGATGCTCGCGATATGCCGACTAGATGCCCTACGAGCTTCCTCTGAACGCAATGAAGCGGCCATATTCGTAGCCTCACAAGACATTCTTTTTAGACTTTTGCACTGCTAGCCCTGCTAGATTGAGTCGTCGACTAAAATCAGCAGCAAAAGACCTAAGTTTGGATTTCAAAGAGCCCCACCACTTATTCCCAACCACAGCCCTCGACAATTCCCGCTGTAACATTAGTAAAAGCTGGTCCCGGAAATCTTGCTCACCAAATAATGATAAGTTTAATTTCCAGTAACCAGCCATCTTAACCCTAGGCTTATCTAAGTTTACCCGAACCGGGACAAGCCTATGATCCGAGTAAACTATAAAATGGAAACTTGGACATTCTAAGAGCCCTACTTCGACTCTCTTAACTAGAACTCTGTCGATGTAGCTTGCGCTAACCACCGTATCCGAGCTGCTGCCCCTAGTCCAAGTCCATGCTACCTCCCGGGAGTGCTCATTTCAGTACTTATCGACGAGATCAAACCCGTCGATAAAGGCCCGAAACGATTTCACATCCGGATTGTAAGTACCCGCTTTTTGCCCTATACGATCTATACCGGGATCAAGGACGGCATTCCAATCACCCGCTAGAACTACCGAACGAGAAGTCGTCAAAAACGCCTCGATCTGTCGAAACAAACCAGGCTGCTGCGTGTGGTCATTGGGCGCATAAACCCCAATGAGACGAAGAGCCTTATCCTTTATGGGAACATCCAGCACGCAAAGCCTGCCCGCCGGATCCGCGAAGACAAGAGCACACACCGCATCCAGAGACTTGCTCACCAGCCAGGAAACACCCCACGAGCGTCCACCAAAACATGCTGAATAGAGGACGAACCTCTTAGACAGAATGTCATCATGATCACGAGATAAAAAACGGGTCTCCTGTACACAACAAATATCCACCCCGAGGCGCTGAAGGTCGCGATCGAGCCTCGCCCTTCGAGACTCCGACCTCCGACCCCGGACATTCAGACTTGCTAACCAGAGAGCCATTATCAGACCAAATTAGGGTAGGGACACTGACTTGAACATGGCTGGGGTAAGGATACCGACAGCCTCTCCCATTGACCCGTGGTCCATCTCATTGTTGGTGGAGCCGTCTTGCGAGAGACCGCCTATATCCCATGGAAAGGTCAATTTTAGTGCTCTGTAAAGGGAGGGGTGAACTAAAACTGGGACCCTCCCTGCACAAAGTTTTTTCAAATGATTCAGTTCATTACTTTCGGTAATGGCAATTGGAGGAGACATTTTATAAGAACAAATCGCCTCCTCCAACATGGCCCATGCCTGACGAGCTCCGGTTCCTGTTCTTATTACAGTTAGAACTCTCTGGGCATTGGGAAAGTTATTAGGGTCTTCCACATCCTTGTCTGCATATTGCCTTATTGAGAGGAGGTATTTTAAGTCTTTTATTCTGTTTCCGTAGTCTCTGGCCCTTTCAGCCTGGGCCGGGGAAATTCTGAAGGCATCCTCTCCTGTGAAGTAAATGTGTTTAGCCGTTTTTTTCTTTTTTTCTTTTGAGTCCTGTGTAGGACTCCTCTGCCTTGTAGGTGCGGGAGGGGGAATTTCAGGGTTTTTAATGGGGGAAGGACTGGGAGTATGAAGAGGGGTATATTGGGATTTATGTTTGTACGGGCTGGGATCTCTACTGAGGGGAACAGCTTTAACGGGAGATGATAAAGGGGTGGAATGTTTCTGTGGGGAAGGATGTTTTGAATGTCACATCAGAGACCGGGACATCGCCCTTAACGTTGACAGTAGGAGTGGGGATGTACGTGTCTTTTGCCCTTGGGGCTTCATTGGACTGAGGCCCCGCTGTCTGGCGCTTCCCTCTGGCCTTACCAGCAACCAGCCATTCCCCCTCCCCCTTCTCCACAACTGCAATAGCAGCGGGCGAAGGTTCTTTGGGGAATGTGGCCTTTGTGTCAACCGGAGATTTATCCGACCCGGCCCCGGAAGCTGGCATGCCCATTACAGGCGAGGCGGAAGGTAACAACGCGGTCAGAGGGGGATCTTGGTCGACTGGCGCTTGACTTCCAGAGGCCTTCTTCTCTGGGCAGGAAGAGGAGGGGTGACCAGTCTCTCCACACTTCCAACAAACCGGTTTGCGGCCGGTCAGAATGACCGGTAGCTTCAAACGCCCTACTACCAGACAGTTGGGGATGGAATCGGAAGGCCTGTTCATTCAACATTATATCGAAACTCCACCCCCCTTTCAGGCTATCGGAAGAAGCACCCAGAATCTGGCCATACTACGACAGGAACGCAGCCAGGTGCTCCCCGATAACTGAGGAGGGACCTCGTATATTGCCTCCTAGTCTTTCTTCGCCCTTCATACTCTGTGCGAATTATGAAATCTTTTGTAATCAAGTCTCGACTTGAAGCAGCTACAGTCTTCTGGTGCGGGTAGCAATACGTCCCACATGAAGAATTTTGCTCCCTTAACAATTCTAAGGGGCTTAAACCGCAGGGACTCCATTGATTTTAACACTGTGTCTTTCGTCGAGCGACAAATTTTGCGCGAACGCTTGTCCACGACAAAGACCGACACAATTCTTTTTTCACTCTTTCTTAATTCACGAGCGTCTTCCAAGACGTAAAAAGTAAATAAAGTTTCGCTGATCAGCGAAACAACAAATTTAAATAGACAAAAACGAAAAATAAAACAAAATGACGGATAAAAAATTTAAAAAGACGAAAAAATTTCGCCTAAGAAATTAACAAATTTAAAAAGATAAAACAAAAACGCAAAACAAAAGGACGTAAGACAGACGAGAAAAAGTGAACAAGGTTCACAAAAACGAAGAAAGAACAAAAATTAAAAGGACAACAGACAAGAAAGCAACAAATTAAATAATAAAACGAAAAATTATAAACGGAAAATTAAGAAAAAACGCTATACAAAATAAAATACGAAACTAAAAATGTGACAATTTACAATATGGCTGCCGATAAAAAACGGTCAACCCAAAAACAAAAACGTTAAATAAGTAAGAAAAGGACAGAAATTACAAATTAAACACACACTTTAAAAACAAATATTATACATACGTAATTAACAGATAAAAGGCAAAACTTTAACGGATATTTAAATGAAAAACACAGAAATAATTAACACGTAATAAATAAAGAAAGGGAAAAAAAGGCCGGAATGGAAACGTAAAGACGAAAAATAAACAGATAAACTCCGGGGTGTGGGCACGGGAAGAAAATAGATTTAAAAAGGAAAAATAAAACGTAAAAGAAAATCAAAACGTTAAATAAAAAAGAATAACTAATCGCAAAAAATGAAGTAACAGTAAAAAAGCGGGTAAGGAATTGAAACGAAAAAAATCAAAAATTTAAACAATAGTCAAAAAAAGAACGTTAGAAAAATGAAAAATTTAACAAAAAGTCAAAAAGCAACGTTAGAAAAACGGTAAAAATAAATCAAAACTTAGCTAAATTAAGGCAGTCAAAAGTTCAAAATAAAAATCCTCTGAGAGACAGAATAAACGTCAAACACGGTCAGACAAGAAAAAAGGAGTAAAAACTTCTGTTTCCTGGTAAAGCAAGCCAGCTGATTTTACCTCATTTTATAGGAGAGTGCCTAATACACCAGTTAGGTTGGCCCATTTTGCTAGAATGGCCCTGCCCAATACATTTGCATGAGTGGTCTTTATTCACCCATATATTTCTCCATTAAATTACTCAAGTCAGTTTTTAGCTTTGGCTACACTTGCCTACTTGTGTGTTAAACCACTGCCAAGCTAACCAATATTCTACATGGCGCTGCGAACAGGATCCGATGATTGGCAAGAGCTACTTATCAAAATTGGCATTCTCACCGACTCTGCCAGGACCTATGCTGAATCTTTTGTGAAAGAGAGCATTACTAAGGGTAGCCTCTCTATGATAGACCAGGAAATCCTTAAAGAACTAGGTGTCACAACCATGGGACATGCCCTAGCTATCCTCAAACTATCAAAGGAGCAACCTTTGACATCAGACAGCTGCACAAAGGCCCCTGCAGTCAAACACCCCCAGCTCCATTCAGAGATGACATCACAGCAATTCTGAAAGTTCAGAATTGACTGGGAGGTATTTGTACAAATGACAAACATGCCCCCTACACAGACCAACATCCAGTTATACAACTGTGCTGATGAGACTGTCCAAATATCAATTATAAATACATACCCCAATTTTTTCTCTGAAAAACCAAACAGACTCCTGAACATGTTGGCAGGTAAGTCACTTGACTTCTACAAATACTACTATCCCGACTCTGTCGAATTAAGTGTTGTGTCTTGCCAGGCCGCACATCACAACAGTATAATATCTCGTACCGTATATTCATTGCTAATTCTCTCTTCAGCAATCCCTTGGGGTCTCGTAAATTAAATTCATACGTCAAGGTAGTTGACCGACACTAGATAATTCGAAACATGATGTGCGCAGCGGTTCTTTTGAGAGGTATCGATCCTTTTAGGTGGAAGGAAAAGCTTGATTTACGTCTCACACGAAACACACAATTTGCATGGCGAAACACGTAAGAGATTGGTCTTGTCTTGTTAGCCTAAATTAAGACCACTTGAAGCTGTGTTAATGGGAGTTAATGAAAGAGGCCATTCCCGTTTTTGCGAGCACGCATCTTCTCTTGAATTATTAATTCGGAATTACGCATTGCGGGAAGGAAAAACCGAAAGAGTTGCTAATTTCTATCCGTAGATGCATAGAAAAAGCAAAAGCTGCTTTGCCGAATCTGAGCAGAGTATTAAGAGAAAGGCAAATTTTATTTGAAACAAATAAAAGAATTTACATTATTCGGAATATTGTCCTCATCTTTGTTACCATACTCAAGGACACATGGCACAGTGGATATAGTCGTTAGTTAGATCCAGTGACAGGACTCATAGAGTGTGAGTTCAATACCTGGTTAAGGCGGTGGAGAACTTGGAGAGCGGAATTAACAGGAGATAACTGATAACTGAGATCCATTAGATATGGCACGTGGAACTAGAACAGTTTACCCCGGCGAGCGAAATAAAGAGTTCAGTTCGACAAGGCGTTGGAGAACTTGGAGAGGGGAATTAACAGGAGATAATTGATAACTGACATCCATTAGCCATGGCACGTGGAACAAGAACAGTCTACCCCAGCGAGCGAGATAAAGGTTGGACATTCCAACCACCTGAAGAAAGCCGGCGCGTACAACGGCCAAAATGTTGTGATAAATATGGCATCAAAATGAGAACAATAGTCCGAATAATATAAATAGTGTACATACAGTGTAACCCGGATATAAGAGAGTTGTCAGGACCGGAGGCGAAGTCTCTTATATCCCGGTTTCTCTTATATCAGGGTTTGGTGTGTTTTGTTTAGGTAAGTATGGCTCTAATTTGGGACCAGAGAAAATCTCTCTTATATCCGGGTTTCTCTTATATCCGGGCCTCTTATATGCGGGTTACACTGTAATATCTCATCTCAGAAATATAGACAAATAAAAGAATGTTATGCAATATCATTCCCCTTATGAAAGGGTCCGGGGTGTGACAATAAACTACATCCAGCAGCAAGGCCTCTCATCGGCGAGATTAGAGATTTTAAAAAGCGTAGAATCACCTCTTAATTGCTATTGTTCCCAGGTCCAACCTAACTAATGATCGTAGCACCTGTTAGTTTTCTAGCTATAGGAAAATTATGAACCCTCCTAAACAAAACTCTATTAAAGTATAAAAATACATTTTTAAAGTAAAAATACCAGCAATACATTTTTATGCAAATAAAAATAGCAATAGTACATTTTTAAAGCAACATAACCAGCAACACATTTTATCTGTAGTTGAAGGCAAACAATTACGTTTAAAATATATTTAGTTGAAGCCATAAAATTGTCCAAATTATTTAAATTTCGGCATTGAATGACCCATAGAGGTCGATATGCCGCTAAACAAAATCAACCAACTAAAATCCAAATATTTAGATTTCGGTATTAAATAACCCATAGACGTTGATATGCCGCTAAACAAAATCAACCAACCAAAATCGAAATATTTAGATTTCGGTATTAAATAACCCATAGAGATTGATATGCCGCTAAACAAAATCAACCAACCAAAATCGAAATATTTAGATTTCGGTATTAAATAACCCATAGAGATTGATATGCCGCTAAACAAAATCAACCAACCAAAATCCAAATATTTAGATTTCGGTATTAAATAACCCATAGAAATTGATATGCTGCTAAACAAAATCAACCAACCAAAATCCAAATATTTAGATATCCGCATTAAATAACCCATAGAGATTGATATGCCGCTAAACAAAATCAACCAACCAAAATCCAAATATTTAGATTTCGGTATTAAATAACCCATAGAAATTGATATGCTGCTAAACAAAATCAACCAACCAAAATCGAAATATTTAGATTTCGGTATTAAATAACCCATAGAGATTGATATGCCGCTAAACAAAATCAACCAACCAAAATCCAAATATTTAGATTTCGGTATTAAATAACCCATAGAAATTGATATGCTGCTAAACAAAATCAACCAACCAAAATCCAAATATTTAGATATCCGCATTAAATAACCCATAGAGATTGATATGCCGCTAAACAAAATCAACCAACCAAAATCCAAATATTTAGATTTCGGTATTAAATAACCCATAGAAATTGATATGCTGCTAAACAAAATCAACCAACCAAAATCGAAATATTTAGATATCCGCATTAAATAACCCATAGAGATTGATATGCCGCTAAACAAAATCAACCAACCAAAATCCAAATATTTAGATTTCGGTATTAAATAACCCATAGAAATTGATATGCTGCTAAACAAAATCAACCAACCAAAATCGAAATATTTAGATTTCGGTATTAAATAACCCATAGAGATTGATATGCCGCTAAACAAAATCAACCAACCAAAATCCAAATATTTAGATTTCGGTATTAAATAACCCATAGAAATTGATATGCTGCTAAACAAAATCAACCAACCAAAATCGAAATATTTAGATATCCGCATTAAATAACCCATAGAGATTGATATGCCGCTAAACAAAATCAACCAACCAAAATCCAAATATTTAGATTTCGGTATTAAATAACCCATAGAAATTGATATGCTGCTAAACAAAATCAACCAACCAAAATCGAAATATTTAGATATCCGCATTAAATAACCCATAGAGATTGATATGCCGCTAAACAAAATCAACCAACCAAAATCCAAATATTTAGATTTCGGTATTAAATAACCCATAGAAATTGATATGCTGCTAAACAAAATCAACCAACCAAAATCGAAATATTTAGATTTCGGTATTAAATAACCCATAGAGATTGATATGCCGCTAAACAAAATCAACCAACCAAAATCCAAATATTTAGATTTCGGTATTAAATAACCCATAGAAATTGATATGCTGCTAAACAAAATCAACCAACCAAAATCGAAATATTTAGATATCCGCATTAAATAACCCATAGAGATTGATATGCCGCTAAACAAAATCAACCAACCAAAATCCAAATATTTAGATTTCGGTATTAAATAACCCATAGAGATTGATATGCCGCTAAACAAAATCAACCAACCAAAATCCAAATATTTAGATTTCGGTATTAAATAACCCATAGAAATTGATATGCTGCTAAACAAAATCAACCAACCAAAATCGAAATATTTAGATATCCGCATTAAATAACCCATAGAGATTGATATGCCGCTAAACAAAATCAACCAACCAAAATCGAAATATTTAGATTTCGGTATTAAATAACCCATAGAGATTGATATGCCGCGAAACAAAATAAACCTGAAATGGATCGAACCAAAGTTTAACATCGATTTTTGAATGAATTTCAGATTCACTGTTTAGGTATTTGTACATAGATTATTCAACTACAGCTGTGCTTTTCTTTTCCACTATCATTTACCATTTTTGAGGCAGTTTCATGATTCCATCTTCCTGAATTTTGGCATCTTTCTCGGTCATGAAGCCGTTAATCCTCCAGAGAATTGTTGTTTTCTCATGAAAATTTTATAAGGATTTAATGAAGTACTGAGACTTTAGGTGCAATGTTAGGTGAGTACGACACTTATATTAAGACTTTCTAACCAAGTGGCACCAATCTCTGTTTAGTCTGCAAAGCGACAGGTGGCCTACTGTTGTCCTGATGAAGACGACACCCTTCCTATATGAGAATTCCGTGTGCAATTTTTGCCTTAATTCGCTCTAACAGGTCATTCTCTCTGTCTGAATTCAACGTCTGATGTTGACTTGTTTCGAACTTCACAATTTAATCTACGGGTGTAGACTTTTTTTATTCTACTGTCTCTGCCTAGGGATATTTCGCTAAGTTCTTATTTTTGGTATTGTCCCGCTTTTGTTTGCCCTGTTTCCACTCAGTTTATGTACACACTATCCGGCTCAGCATTTATAGATGTTCTTTTATTGTCCTCTTTCCTTAATAATGTTTTTTTCTCAGAGTTTTTTTTTAATTTTCAGTAACCCCATTACGTCTTAGTGGATTTATTACCTTGATTGGGAGGGAAAGCTTGAAGAAAAATGAAACTCACCAAAAGCAGTCAATGGTTGTGCTAGCTCGAAAAGCCTTACAACGCCACGAAATCAGGTATCAACGCTTTAATTCGATAATCTTTAACTCATGGGTGAATAGCCTCATTGGTTCGGGAACCTTTTGACAGTAATTAGGAGTTCAATCCTTGCAAATTTAGACTCCTTTAAAACTGAGAGAGCAATAACTCAGTACTAAAAAGAACAAAAGACGGCTGGAACACAATGATCGCACCATCTTGATGATAACATCGAAGTTGACGATATTCATCTGTGGCGCCTTGATAACTCACGTGACATTTCTGTTTTGAAAAGAATTTCAGTTTGATTCCCCAACAGTGGCTAGGCTATTGGAGGATGGGCATTATTATCAACGCACCATCTCTAGGGAGAATGCCATCGAAGGCTACAGAGCTTCTATCTGCCAATTAAGTGAGGGCTTGCGATTTCGAGTTAGCGCAACCATCGACTGCTTCTTGACAGTTTCATTTTTTTAAAGTATTTCACCCCAAGCAAGGTAATAAAGTCACTAAGATGTAAGAGGTTACTGAGAATAAAAAAAAATCTGAGAAACAAAAACATTATTAAGGACAGAGAATAATAAAAGACCAGCATTCAAGCAGACAGATGACGATTGACATTGCATTTAAATTTTTGAAGATCAAATTTGGCTTGCTCAGCCAGAAGAGAGTTCAATAAGCGGGAAGTGCGAGAGAATAAGAACTCTTAGCAGAGAACTTACGGTTACATCTAACAATTCCAGCAGTAAACTGATGAGACCTAGCTGCCAACCTAGTACTGCGCTTAAAATTGTAAAATTGAAGTACCAGAATAGGAAAGATCATCAGAACAATTACCCTATTTATATTATTCGGACTATTGTCTGCATCTTTGTCGCCATATTTATTACAACGTTTCGGCCGTTGAAGAAGGCCGAAGCGTACAACGGCCGAAACGTTGTAATAAATATGGCGACAACGATGAGGACAATAGTCCGAATAATGTAAATAGTGTACATAATACCTCATCTCAGAAATATAGACAGATACAGAACAATTACCATTAAAACATTTAGAGACAAGCTACCTTACGGAGGTGGGAAAGTGATAGAGGCCGAGGTGCCAGTTTAGGACCGATAACGTTGCAGATTCTGCTTTGTATTTTGCCAACTCTAGATATATAATTTCACTCGGTACTTAATTTCACCCACAACGCTTCAGTCAACTCGTAATTGTCTAACATGCAAATTCATATTTTCATTTTTGCCATTATGAAATGACTCCAAAATAAAAATAAAAATGACAAGCCCTTAACTGATATTTAAGCAGAATATTTTTTTTTTTAGTGATGAAACGAATGAAACTTCAAATACTTATATTAGGTTGGTGCAAAAATAATATCGTTTTTTGACGTTAAAAAATACGTCAAAAAACGATATTATTTTTGCACCAACCTAATATCTGTTTTCTTAGTGGCAAGAAGAGTTATTATTGTATTATTCTCGTACTTTTAAAATCGGCATTTTTAGCCCATTCAACCCAAAGACCTGATCACTTGCCAATGCTCTGTCCCGGGATATCTAGGTAAATTTCACAATATCAGAACGGCCTGTGTAACAGAACATGTCAGCAGGAAAGCAAAACAA
This sequence comes from Acanthosepion lycidas, assembly GCA_963932145.1. NCBI lineage: Eukaryota > Metazoa > Mollusca > Cephalopoda > Sepiida > Sepiidae > Acanthosepion > Acanthosepion lycidas. The sequence continues at coordinate 52,687,114 of OZ010602.1, read as the reverse complement.
ATGGCCAGTGCAAAGTGGCTCATATGGACAGCCTTACTCTATGTGCCACGACAGTGGTGATCACGGCTCTCCACAATTTCCTATCTCACTATGGTTCTTAGACGTTTTTTTCTCCCGTTGCTATGGTCCCAGGTCCGTTCTGCCATTCATTCACATAAGCTTGTTGCCATTCACTCTATCTCTTGCTCTCAGTATGCCCTGTAAGGGTTAAGTTTTCGCAAACTCCCTTCCCCAAGGAATTTCAGCTGTCTTTTCCTGAGTATAAGTGTTGCCATTTTCTTTAAAACTTCCTTGTTACTTACACACTCCGTCCATGGAATTCTCAGTATCCTTCTGTAGAACCACATTTCTGTTGCCTCTAATTTTTTTCCTCATCCATGAGGAAATTAACATTCTTATTCTGTGTCGCATCCATTCCAGACATAATTTGTCATGACCCTCTACAACTTCCTTTTGTCTTACGACCACCGTACGATCCCTGAAGTTAAGTAATGTTGAACTTGGGCTGTACTTAGATGGGTGACCACCAGATGTTGTAAACTTGGATGGGCGGTTGGTGCAATGTATAATGGGTTAAAATTGCTAACCAGAGTACCAAGTTCCAATTCCAGTTGTGTTCGTTATATTCACTTACACACAAATGCCCTTGGGAAAGGTATGAATCCACCTCTTCTCCCCCCAGCTATGGGTTAATTAGTAAGATGTGTATTGCTAAACCATTATTATCTGGAAAATAAATTTCTTACAATCTAAAAATATTTTATGGCTTTAAATAACCTGTAAGTCATGAAAAACAAATCAATCAATCAAAAACAACTCCCTGTCATGTATGGCAATTTCTACCCCTTTGCTATGGCCCCTTTGCTGTTCTGCCATTCGTTCACAAGCTCAGTGGATTGCTGCCCTTCTTACTCTCTCTTGCCCTCACTAATTCTGTGTCGGTTAAGTTTTCTAAACACCCCCTCCCTCATCATATGAAGGAATTTCAGTTGTCTTTTCCTGAGTATAAGTTCTTTCTGTTGCCATTTTCTTTAAGACGTTTTTGTTGCTTACACACTTCGTTCATGTAATTTTCACTTCCACTTCCTCTAGTTTTTTTTTCCCCCTCATTCTTGGGGATATTGTTCAAGATTTGAATTTGAACAGAAGTAGAGATTTATGCCTTTTTTCTTGTTTAGGAATGGGTTTCTGTTTCCTTCTAAATTTTTACCATTCTTTAACTCCCTTGAGTATTAGTGGCATTACAGCCTTGCTTGGGGTGAAATGATTACAAAAAAAAAGTATTACACTTATAATGGTTTGAGAGAGTAGCTTATTAACCATTCCTATATGGAGGCATACCCCAGATTTCAGGCATCAGTGCCTTGACTGCTTCAATCATCAGCGGACCTAAGAGCAGAAAAAATAGGTGACCTCTTCCAGGATGATCTGTTGGTGGCGGCGGCTCACAGGAGTTCTTGTATTGTCATGGCTTCATCTCTTGGAACAGCACTTGCATTGCCATACCTGCTTGCATCTGCCTTCATCAGTGCCTTGCATGATGGTCTTGCAGAGGCCGTTATGCTATGTGATGTGGCCAAACCATGCCATCTTGCAACGCTTAATAGTGGTGAAGAGAGATTCCTATCAGCTGATGAAACTTTTCAACTTGCTCCATACAGTCATATATGATTTGTGAATAATGTGATCGAGAGCAACAGAAAAAAAAAAAAACATTTAAATCACAAGATCCAAAAACACAATGAGAATAATGAAACTTTTATTTGACAAGCTTTATAAATCATTTACATCGTTTCAAACATTAGGTTAATACAAGAATGTATTTTGGGTTCATCGACACTATGATGAAACATACGGTACCATACAAGTAAAATTTTGGGAAACATATAAAAAATATTTTCGTATCAACTATTTCGAATTATTTATATAAAATGCATTCTTAACTGTCAGGTTAAAATAAAAACTTTTGAAAAAATATAAGCAGAAAAAGGTTATTGAATTTAAAGAGTTATTTGAATTAATATGGCTGTGGGAAAAGGTTAGAATCATTAATACATATTCACACTGATTATAAATTACTTTCCCAATTTGCATTATAATATGCAGAGTCATTTACAAAAGATAAATAATTTTTAAAATTTATTAAACACAAAGCTATTTAAGATATGGACACTTCTGTTGCATAGTCTTGTAGAGAAACTCATGTTTGATTCATAATGTGGGTACCATTAGACACATGTCCAATTTTAGTGGCTAAAGCTATTTTAGTTTAATGCAAACCCTGAGGGGTTATTTCTTGTACCTATCATGATTTGGCTGTCTAGTTGGTGATGACTTCTTGAAGCATCTTTTTACAAGGTTGTTGCATAGCAACAGCAGCTTTTGCTTAATTCAATCACACACACACATGCACCCAATAGCCTTCTGTGGAGTAGCAGCAGGCATCATGTTTTGCTGACCACTGATTTCTCCTCCATAACAGAAAATCTGGCAGCTTCGAAAGCTGTACTAAAACAGTACCAAAAAGTAGGATTTTTTTTTTATATCAGGTTGCTGCAATAAACTTTAAAAGTTGTTTTTTTTCTTTCTTTCTTTTCCCTATAAAACAGTGCCTTGTGTCAACATCTTAAATAGTCTAGGACAAATTCAAAAGAGGAGCTGAAAAGTTCCTGGCCCAAACAAGTTAGAATTTGGAATGTTTCCTCAGCCAAGAACCTCTCATCATGCACTCATAAATTTTAGAAACACTTTATTTTGTAATCAATCTGCATATTCATGTAAATATCAAACATATTTAACCGTTTAGCATTCAACCCGCCCCATAAATATCGGCTCGCAATGTTCAGCTTGCCACATGTATTACTCTGCTTTAATATATTACAACTTAAGCATAAATAATGCTGAACATCATGCAAGCAGCGAGACTTTGAGAGCTGGTATTTATGGGGTGGGTTTAGGTGCGTTGAATGCTAAAGGGTTAAAAGTCAAACCACCTAATTTTTTTGGCAAGAAAAGTCTGGAATTTCATTTGTGGGTAAAATTTAATCACGTTTTTTTTTTATAAAGAAGAACTGTCCTAGAATCTGTAAGTGCAGAGATCCACGTTGGATGAAGATTTTTACTTTAAGAAAAAAAAAAAAAAAAAAAAAAAAAAAAAAAAATTAGATCGATATCCTAATTAAGTTACAGTGTTTTTCTGTACATAAGATATGCGACTCCAATGAGGACGGAGTTGAACTGCAAGACAAACATCCGCCAAGTGTGTATATATTAGAATATCTAATGTAGATATAGATATCGATAAACTATAGATTTATCTCACTAAGCTACTGTGAGAGGAGAAAGCATAAAAAGTGAGTAGAATTATTCGATCAACATTTGGCTTCTAATAATACTATCATCGCTTAGATTCATGCATCAACTAGCAACTCTACCAAAGAATACTGAAAAAGAATATTGAAAGAATATTAAAAAGGAATATTTAAAAAGAATACTTAAAAAATAAGTAAAAATAATATTAAAAGAACAATTAAAAAGAATATCAACATGTAATATTTAGAAATATTAAAGGAATGCGAAAATAATATTAAAATGATTAAAAATAATATTAAAAAAGAATATTTAAAGAATAATTAAAAATAAAATTAAATATTTTTTTAAAAATATTAAAGAATATTTAAAAAGAATATTATAATATTAAAAGTATTAAAAATAATATTTTAAGCAAATATTAAAAGAATAAAGAATAATTAAATATTAAAAATGATTATTTAAAAATAATATTAAAATAATATTTAAATGAATATTAAAATAATATTAAAAGAATTAAAAATAATATTAAAAAGAATATTTAAAAATAATATTAAAAGAATAATTAAAATATTAAGAATGGATATTTAAAAAGAATTTTAAAATAATATTATAAGAATAATTGAGAATGATATTTAAAAAGTATATTAAAAAAAAAGAATATTTAAAAATAATATTAAAAGAATAATTAAAATATTAAGAATGGATATTTAAAAAGTATATTAAAAAAAAAGAATATTTAAAAATAATATTAAAAGAATAATTAAAATATTAAGAATGGATATTTAAAAAGAATTTTAAAATAATATTATAAGAATAATTGAGAATGATATTTAAAAAGTATATTAAAAAAAAAGAATATTTAAAGAGAACATTACAAGAAAATTTAAAAGAGAATATTACAAGAATATTTAAAAAGAATATTAGAATTTCTAAGATATAAACATAGATAAACTATAGATTGGACAATGTATTTTCTATGGCTCCAGCACTTAGTTAAACTTCTAAAATACTATTTTCATAGTTTTTATAATAATAATAATAAATCTTTATCATTGTCAAATTTTACAAGATACAAAATAATTTTCAGTTTAAAATTCATATCTTAAAGTTAACTACACATTTATACAATGTAGTTGGGAGAGTCAGAGCAGTAAACTGATGACTAAGAAGTCCAAAGTTCCGTCCTTGAGAGAGGACTGCCAATATGACTTCACCCAGCAGAAGAAAAAACTGTACTAAATATGAATATGACACCCATTTTATTCGACTAAGCAGATGGTATGATAAAGAATAAAATTCATAATTAGTTAATTTTAATGTAAATAAGCGAATAAAGACCTCGTGAAAATGTAAATTTAAATTATTAATACCAACAATATCCACAGACAGGAACGAGGCAGAGACAGTGTTTGAGAAGTTTAGAAAAGGGACATTTTAATTAGATAAACACCAAATTATAAGGTTGGCCATTTTCCTTATTAATTTTTCATCAAGTTTTATTCTTTATTATCATAGTTTTTTTTTTTTTCTTTTCTTTTTGTTACTTTTATTATGATGATTTAAAGAAGCAAAAAGGAATTGGAAATAATCTCCAAGAATACTTTCTGTCTGAATTTCTGGTATCAGAAATTATCTTTATTTACATTCAGACTATTGTCCTTATCTTTGTAATTTCTATCACAACGTTTCAGCCATTTATCAGGTGTATATCAATCTGGGTAACATACCAGAAATTCTAAACTGAATTAGGGGTAGACTGTTCTCGTTCCATTGCCCATAGGATATCTTAGTTCTTATTTTTAGTACAGTGCAGTTATTTCTAGGCATACTGAATACACTGCCTGGTCCAGAGATTGAACTTACAATTACAATGTTACAAAATTCACGAATCAATGCTTTCATCCATTGGCTAGGCTATTGTGTCATAAGACAATTCTCTTTGGGAAACTTGGAGCCTTAAAACTAACCTTCCAGATGATTAGTGTTGCTGCCTGTTATACTTGACTGCTGTTGAAGACTTACAGTCATTTGTCTTTCTTTCTTTATTAATGGCTCCCATATTGTATTTATTTCTACACTAGGCCTACTAAGGAGATCCTCGTATAGTAGACAATAGTCCAAATGTAAATAATCCAAGGATATTTGTATTCATATATCCTGGCTAGATTTGATCTCCTCTATCTGCTTCATCCTTCATCTGGCTGATATTTTTGATTTGATCTCAATCGAGATCACAGTCTGCAATTAATTGTATACTCAAGAACACTTTCTGTGAATGTATAACATGCATCTTGCCAGGGCTGTTCTGAGATTTGAATGAAAATCTTGTCAGAGGCTTCATTTTTATTCATGACTACCAAAGCAAGCGAATTCAAAAACAAATTTTCAAAAAAGCTGGTTCTTTCAGGAATTTTTTTTTTCTCAGGGGCCCTTCTTGTACAGATGAAACACAAACAGTTTTCTTTAGATTAGGAGATTCAAGTTTTTTCATTCCTTATTGCATTTTCTTAAATAAAACTGAAACTGTTGTCTTTAAATTTGCTGATACAAATTCAACACTATTACAAAACACCAAAATAAGAAACTTGTGATATGGGTTCATATAAAAACCAAATACGTACAGATAACCTTTCAATTCAGCATCTAAGAGTAGTATCTTGCAGATATCTGGTACGTACACAGGTAGGTGAAACCCATTATGAATTAATAATATTTAAGGAAAAATTTAATTGTAGAAGCAATGTTGGGTATATAGAAAATCATTTAATAAAATCTGGGTAAATTCTAATATCCAAATAATGCTTTTCTGGGCAAAGAAATCTGTTTTGTTTTCAAAAACAAAAAAAAAAAAAAAATCACCTCTACTAATTTACCTCCCTTGGACTTCAGATGATAAATGATTTTAAATAATGATCAAGAAAAAAAAATTAGATTTGAATTGTTTCTACTCTAGGTGAGGGTCAGTAAGGGAACGGAAATAATTCAAAGTTTGCTTTAATGAGAAAATTTTGCTTTTAAATACATAAAATTGAATTTTAAAAAAATTTTCTTTTTTAAAAAACAAATTTACTGATGTGAAACGAAGATATATAAGAAAAAAATTGTCACTTCTGGGACAAAAATTGAAAAGGTGTAGAGGTGGCGATTAAAATTTTGAGTGGAAAGAAGACAATAAAAAGTGTTTGAAAATATAATACACATTTTAAAGCAAGGAGAATGCTATAGACTGAAAGGTCCAGAAAGTGACAACACACCTTGGAGAAGGATTAAAAAGAATTTAAACGGGTAAAAGGTGAATTCATCTGTTAAAAATATAATCATTTAAATTAAATTAACAATGACAAAAGACAACGATAAAACAAAGTGTGTATCGCTTTCTCAATGAATAAATCTAGTAAAGAAGATATAAGTAAAAGAAATAAAATTATTTCAACACTTGAACACTTCATCACCTGAACACTTCAAAATCCAACAAGTTGAAATACAGGTTCTTTTACAATCATTGAAATTAAGCAATTTTGAGCCTGGTTAGTACATAGGTTGGTGAAAGCTTAAATATGGGGGTAGGATAATGGATAACAGTTTGGAACTGGAAATTGAGCAAAGTTCCAATTCTGGTTGTGTTCGTTATATTCACTTATATGCAAATACCCTTGGAGAAGGGATTAAGCCATGTCTTCGTCCACCACCTATGGGGTAATAATTGCGATTTGTATCAGTAAAATCATTATCATTTCCCCAAAATTCTTACAATCTAAAAATATTTTCTGGCTTTAAATAACCAGCAAAAAGGTTGATAAACTGTGAAAAACAAATCAATAACTCCAACAGCAGTAACAACAAAAATAGTTTGCACATGTAACTACAAGAGAAAATAATAATATGATCAAGCTTTTGACACTACCAGAAAGAAGAGGTTTGGAAGAGAACTCCCAATTACTAGAACTCCATACTAGAAAGAGCTATAACAGATAGTGAACTTGATAATTCTAATTTCCTGAAAAATTGTTTGAAGAAAAAGCTTTTATTAATTTCAACGGATAGTAACGCTAACTGTTCAAAGATAGCTATATAGAAGTAGCTTATTACACCATTACCATGTTAGGTCTTGGTGAGCAGTCAGTGAAAGATAGAAGGGTTTTGTATATTATGAGCTTTTAGAATAAGGCAACACAATCAAAGCATATCTTTATTGTCAATGATTGAATAGAAAAAAAAAGTCCAGAATCAAACAGGGCATTGTTCTTCAAAATTAGAAAGAAAATCCTACTGACATCGTCAACTCGTTTTATTGAGGATCAGTAGATATAATCAAATTTTTCCAATATTGAGGATTTGAGGCGAATGGCTAATTCACAACCTTAGAATTCATGGGCTTCCATTTATTTGCATGAAAACTATTGTTCGCATCCTGTATCACAAGCCATCCAACTCTCATCAGGTTGATCCAAGTAATCATCATTGAATTTTCAACTGTATCTTTCATTTAATCTACTAGGGCAATGTTCTCATTCTGCTGACCCTGTCTCAAGATATCTTGTTTAGTTCTCAGTTATTGCTCGCCCTATTTTCACCAAGTTTAAGTTCGCACTGTCTAGCACAGGAGGGTAAACTCAGTACGTCACTAGATTCATGAATCTGCTGCCTTAATCCACTAGGCTATTATCTGGTGGGACAATGCCAAGTATAGAAATCAAAATCTTAAACCTAATCTACCTGATAGCAAAACTGCTGTAGTTACTTGTTATATTTAGATCTATCTATCTATATCTATATCTATATATATATATATATATATCTATATATATATATATATCTATATCTATATATCTATATCTATATATATATCTATATATATATATATATATTTACTACTGCTGCTGCTATATATTGCTTTATATTGCACATAAGTAATGTTAATGCCTCTACCTGGAAATTTAGACAGAAATCCTGTTTCATGAGTCTACACCATTTCCTGAAATATTTGCCTGCAAATAAAGCTGGAAGAACAAGCTAAAAACAGGGAAATGTCTGCATGCAGACATCTTGAAGAGAAAAGAACCAAAAAATTATGATAGCTTGGTGTAAAGAATTCAAAATTCCATTTTGTATGGAATGCTTCAAAGAGTATCATACCACTGAAAATATTAAGTTTAGGAACATAATATTTGTTTTATGTCTTTGTTTTTATAATCTTAAGCAGTTAAAATGTTATTTTTATAGTTTTTGTATATAACTGAAGTGAAAATAATCATAAAAAGAAAAAAAAAAACAACAATTTTCTTGGTTTTAACCTGTGTGGTGTGCAGGTTTGTACAGACATTTCCCACTAATCAGATCAGGAAACCATTTTTTTAATGCAAAAAAATTTAAAAAGAAAAACCTTTAAAAAGTGTGGAAAAGATCTATTCAATATTATTTGTTGTATTTTTCTAGAACCTCAAATTATTTCAAAGAATAAAAAATTATCTTTTACCGCAAAACATTTTTCATATAAAGTAGATATAATTTAACATCTGTTGCATTTCAACAGTTTTTTTTTCCTTCTCCAAAAGTGCGACATTCCTAGACAAATAAACTATGATAATTAGAAATTTCCCTAAAAACTCGACTTCCTTAAAAATAAAAATTATTTTCCTTGTTTTCCGTGTCGCATGCATGTTTGGGCAAACTTTCCCCACTAAGGGTTAAACAAATTAAGGGAGAATATTTTTTAATGCCAAAAGAAAAAAAAAAAAAAAAAAAAATTTTAAAAAGCAGGGAAGAGGTCTTTACATTGTTATCAAATATATTTTTCTAGAATCTTTCAAAGAATAAAAAAAACATCTTTTTACACAAAACATTTTTCATATAAAGTAGATATAATTTAACATCTGTTGCATATCAACAGATTATATTCCTTCTCCAAAATGTGCGACATTCCTTGTCGAACAAAACTATTCTAAGTGGAAATTACAAAGCAAACAAAAACTGCATTCGTGGAAATCGCTGTTTAGTAGAGATCACTCTGTTGGGGTACATACACACTCGAGTTTCTCTTGTCTCAAAAGTTTTCTTTGAAAAGAAAATATTAAAATGCAGACTAAGGACAATTTAACATATCCATACAAGGGATGCAAAAGTAGGTATACAGCAATCAAAAACATATGCACACAAAATATACTGTATCAATTATAGAAACATATCAACTTACTGTATACCTACTTTTGCAACCAACTGTATATAATTATATATAGATATATAGAGATAGAGAGAGAGAGAGAGAGAGAGAGAGACAGAGAGAAAGCAAGAGATAGTAGGGAGGCACTGGCATACATAAATGCACACACACGCACACACACAAACAATACATACATACATACATATATACACACTTTTGTATATTTGTTTATACAGTAATCTCATTTGAGACACACGCCTAAGGAAATCCTAGGGGATCAGTAAACACATTGTCATGACTTCTCATCAATAAAGACTATATTAATCTTTCAATATCGTTTGTTACCTGTCCAGGAATAATCTCCTTTCAGGTTCCTGACTCATCTAAGACTCTCGTAAAATCCATCTTTTTTTGTATTTAACTGTCTTGCATCATACAGACAAAGAGGTGCTGAAAAGTTTTCATCCTGACCAAGAAAAATAGCATCAAACGATGGAACACAAATGTAATTCTACATTAATCCAGTAGTAGAACAAACTTTGGACACTGTTGCTCAAGTTTAACCCTTCTAATTTTGGGTAGTTATATATATATATATATATATATATATATATATATATATAACTAAGTGTCTTACTTATAAGTAAGTGTCTTTGATAAATAAAAATTGTCGGACTTTGTCCATTTCTTAATGTATATATATATATATATATATATATATATATATATATATAAATGTGTTTTTTTACATTTCTACTTGTTTCTCCAATATATTGGGAGGAGTAATTGGCAATTTATTTTATAAATGCTTGCTTCAGTAATATTATTGCTATTAGTGTTTGAGGATTTCAGTATATCCATAATGGTTTTGGAAGTGTTTGTAACTATTCTAAGATTATTTAGATGGGATAGGTTATTCTGGATAGTGGACGTGACAGAGTTGGTCGGTAGTATTATGCATCTGTTTTCATGTGATTTACTATTGCAGATTATGTTATTAGTTTTGTTTCGTTTGTATATTCTGTATGCCTTTCTTCTTGTGTTGTGGATGAAATGATATGGGTATTGTAGGTTTTTGAATGTGTTTTCTATGTATGTTTCTTCTTTAGGTAAATATTGGGGACTGCAGACTCTGACATATATATATATATATATATATATATATATATATGTATATTTTAATATATTTTCTGTTTATATGTTATTTTTATAGATGCAATTATTTAAGTAAATGCTCTGCTTATAATAAACAGTATTAATTATGTTTACAAGCTTTGTAGAAAATGTATCCTCCGACAGGAATCGAACCGGTAACCTACATGGATCTGTCACATAGCCTGACATGCTATACCATTTAGTTCCAGAGGAGCTAAATGGTATAGCAAAGTCAAATTACTGTTTTTAAACAAGAAATTTCCCATGATTTTTCCTGAATGATCATATCTGCTTGAAGCATATCTTAATATAAATAAATGAGGATATATATATATATGTATATATATATTACAAAATGGACTAAGTCCGACAATTATTTTAATATATTTCTATTTATACGTTCTTTTTATAGATACAGTTATTTAAGTAAATGCTCTGTTTATAATAAACGGTATTAAATAACATTTACCGGTCTGAATGTCTTAGAAATTTAGTAGAAAATATGTGTCCTCCAACATTCAGACCAGTAAATGTAATTGATACTGTTTATTATAAACAGAGCATTTATTTAAATAATTGTATCTATAAAAATAATGTATAAACAGAAAATATATTGAAATAATTGTCAGACTTCATTTATTTCATAATATATGTTATCATCTGTTTATGTTAAGATATGCTTTGAGAAGATACGAGCGTTCAAGAAAAGATTGTGGAAAATTAGTTGTTTAAAAACAGTAATTTGACTTTGCTAGCCAGGCACTTCATCTCTAACTAAATGGTATAGCTTTGTAAGGCTAAATGATATTCCTTGCAGGATACAGGCTTGAGTCCTGTTGGCGGACACATTTTCTACAAAATTTCTCGGACATTCAGGCTGGTAAATGTAATTAATACTGTTTATTATAAACAGAGCATTTACTTAAATAATACTATCTATAAAAATAACATAAAAACAGAAAAAAATAATATATATATATATATGTGTGTGTCTGAATGTTTTTATTACTTTAGATGTTATTTTTAGTAGATACCCATATTTGAGTAGACACTTTCTTTATTTTAATTTTATTTCAATTTATTTCCTCTACAGGCTTGCATATATATCAAGAAAACCTGCCAGGATTTATTAAGTCTTTTTTGAGTATGCAGACTGGAGATGCAATAGATTCTGTTTAAAATAAATGAGGTGTCTTCTCAAATACAAGTATCCACTAAAAATGATGTTTTAAGGAATAAATATATATATATATATATATATATATATATATATGATAAAATATAGTTTTAAGTTATATTTATAGGGCCATAGTATCTGGGATAAAGCATGTAAATATAAGAAATGTGGAAACAACACTGATTGCTGACTGTTTTCATGCTAGAACACACTCTTCAAAATGAGAAAACAGTGAAACAGACTCTCACCACTCTGTGCAGACCTCAGTACCAGCAATTCTTATACTGATTTATATATCACAATCACATATTCAGTTTCCATTAAGGTCATTAAGCACCTAATTTACTGCATATGTAGCAGCAATGCTATGTCTTGGGAAAGCTAGCCTAATAGAGCCCGGCCCACTTCAGGATGGTTTGAGTTTGGAGTTTTCCTTATCCTAGACTGGTTGCCACCAAGGCTGTAGGACCCAGTCTGTCCTGCTATTTACCCATTACTATTTACACCATGGGGTTGGGGAGAAAAGATGAGTTCATACCTTTTCGAAGGGCATATGCATGTAAGTGAATGTTACAAACTTGACTGGAATTCGAACTTGTCTCTATGGCTTTCATTCCATGCCATTATTCATTGCACCACCTGCACATCCACTATATATCTATCATTAAATAAGTCAGACAAGGAAAATATTATTAATTTTCTATTTTGTTTTTTTCCAGCATTCTTACATTTTTCTATTTCGTGGGAGTAGGGGAGTGCAAGAATTGTCCATTGTCCCAAGCATTTTCGGCTGCTTCCTTTGCCATTTTTAAGGGGGTTTGTTTAGGTGTTGTTCATTGATCTTGCTGGATTTTGTGTTAGGGTCTTTTCGTTTTTTGTTTTTTTTTTAACTTTCAACATTCCATTCCCAGTGTCAGCCAATCTGAACACACGACTGCTCCCTACAATATTCAAAATTTTGTGAGACAGAAAAATACTATGAAGAGGAAAAAATGTCAAACAGTTGTGTCTTGATCTCAAAAAGAAGAGGTATTGAGCAAAATTTAGTGGGAAACTTAGCTCGAGGATAATGGAATGTCCCACATTCCCTATTGCCTATGTTGACTGACTATATCAGTAGATATATATAGTGAGCACAGGATATACCTGGAGGCTTACTTCAGGAATTACTAGCCTGCCACCTGATTCCCTGTCTTTCAGTAGTGTATTCTCTTTTACAATAAACCTTTCTTCTTTCATATACGTTGCAATTACTTCACTCGAGTACTGATTTTGTTTGTTTGTAACCTCTTTAAGGATTACAACATTATATATATATATATATATATATATATATATATATATATATATAATGACCAAGTATATAATTGGTTTATACGGAATGAATTCCAATAACCAACATTTACTATTCTTAAAAGAGTTCTCAATACAAAGTAGTGCAGATAACCATTTATTATACATTCAACGTCATCACTTGATAAGACACTGGGGTTGTTGAAATAAAATGGCTATTTTTGTAGTGATTTTATAACATTTTTATGTTATAAATTTTTTTTAAATAAATAATTATATATATATAATATATATATAATCAATCAACAACTTTACAGTATCCCGTTTCTGTTATCTTTCTTATGACCCATGACAATCTTTAGATATCTAAAATTACACAAATAAATATAACTATAATATAATATATATATTTGTTAAGATTTGATGAACAACACTTGAGTTGCATAATGAAATCTCACACCAGCAAATAAGTTATTGTAAATATTCATAAGAAAATCAGTGTTTTTTAAGCTGAAATTTTCATGACACTTTTGAAACTATTATTAATATTTTTCATAAACATAGAAATTCTAAGCTGAAACTCACATCACGTATTTCTCATATAAATATAAATAAATCCTGAAAACTTTACCAACATTGGTTGCTTGTTTAATTGTAATTCTATTGTAAAAACCTTGACTTGGATATTAAATCAGATGGAGTAAGAAAAAACAAAACGATATATTGTTGTAATGGAATGTCCCACACTCCCTATTGCCTATGTAGACTAACTATATCAGTAGCTATATATAGTGAGTACAGGATATACCTGGGAGCTTGCTTCAGGAATTACTAGCCTGCCAGCCGATTCTCTGACTTTCAGTAGTCTATTCTCTTTTTCATATATGTGTGTGTTGCTGTTCCTTCACTCACGTACTGCTTTTGTCTGTTTGTAACCTCTTTAAGGATTACAACATTATATATATATATATATATATATATATATATATATGACGGGTATCCTTGACTACGAGTGGCCAGCTATTATATATATATATATATATATATATATATATATATATATATATAATAGCTGGCCACTCGTATTCAATATTAAATACATCCAGGTTTCTCTTATATCCGGGTTACACTATATATATATATATATATATATATAATAGCTGGCCACTCGTATTCAAGGATACCCGTCTACTAGGGCAGCTATCCAATCCCTATTGCAGATTCCTGCTCAGGTATATTTGTGTTTGTTCAACATCCACAGAGCCCACCTGTAGTTTATACTGCAACTATGCTGAGCAAACCTTAGTTACAATTTCTGGGAAAGAGTGTGTTATCTAGAATGATCAACAATCTAAACAACACTAGCACACTCAAACCCTCAATCATGATGACTTGTGACTTCATACTATCAATGGCCCCATGTGTTCCGTGTACCCAATTTCACTCACATGGCTTGGGTCAACCTGTGGTATATTTTTCAGGAACTTTCCAAAGTAAGAAAACACAAAACTATATATTGTTGTAATGGAATGTCCCACACTCCCTATTGCCTATGTAGATTAACTATAGCAGCTATATATAGTGAGCATAGGATATACCTGGGGGCTTGCTTTGGCAATTAGTTGGAGATTCGTCTCCAGCTAAGCTGATTGCACTTTCTACCCTTGGGTCTACGGGGAATTTTTGCCCAAGCCTATGGGCTCAGATACCCCACGTTAAATTCGGCATTGTGCTACATCTGACAGCGTGGAGCTGTTGGCGGATATCCTTGCTTTGGGAATTAGTTGGAGACTCATCTCCAGCTGTGATGGTTGAACCCTCTGCCTGGGAGTAACCCAGATGAGGCTATGCTGAAAGGCAGATTCTCATCTTTCTTAGACAGCTACCCGACCCAGTGTATAGGGGGTCTACGGGAAATTTTCTGCCTGAGCCTATGTGCTTGGTTTTGCCCCGCATTAAACTTTTTCGTGAGGAGGCAAGGTAAATAACCTTGCTTTGGGAATTACTAGCCTGCTACCCGATTCCCTATCTTTCAGTAGTGTACTCCCTTTTACAATAAACCTCTCTTCTTTCATTTATGCAAATGTTGCTGTTCCTTCACTTGAGTACCACCTTTGTCTGTTTGTAACCCCTTTAAGGATACAACACAAAACAACACAAAAATAAAATACATCTTGAACAGTCAAAACATGAAGAGAAATTAACAACTCATAAAACCAAAAGCCTAAAGAAGTGGCTGAAAGTATTTGAGACAGTGGACAATACGGACAATTTCTGCACTCCTTAATTCTCGCCAAATGGAAAAATGTAAGAACGCTGGAAAAACTGAATAAAAAATTAATTAATTTTTCCTTGTCTGTTATATTTAATGAGAAATGTTTAAAAGAAAGGTTGCTAAATCTCTTGGTATGTAATGTAATATAAAATATTAAAACTGATCCACCAAAAAGAACTCAATGTATTTATTATTACAGAGCAATATAATTAATAAACAATAAAATACAAAATCACCTCATATGGGGATTAGCTTATTTCAGCAGATGAAGATATTAATGACATTGATTTGGGGTTATATGAAGAATGAAATGAAGAGGAATGAATTAGTGTTAAAATGTTGACATAAAAACAAATTCAAAATTCTATATAGGTTTAACTTAATTAGCTACTATATTTCCATAATATTCACTCCCCTCTAACTCTTCAAATTTTGAATATATAACTAATTTTTATATTCCCCACTCTATAACCTCTTTACACAATATTAATTATAATTTGTAAACTTTGCTCTACTCTGAGATCCCCCAACTCTCTTTCGATTAATTCCTTAGATACTTTTATCTATATATTTTAAAGTTATCTTTAAACCCCTTTTTTATTTCTCTTTTAATTTCAAACTAATAATTTCATTCTTTATATAATCCCAAATTAATGTCATAAGGCTAATATTTGGGTTTATATTTTATAAAACTTCTTCCCTTTAAGACAAATACCTTCCACCCTACCCTGACCCTTGTCTTGTGCCTTTCATTTGACTGAAACAGTGAAATGGATAAATATTTTGACATTTTTTTTTCTTTTTCTTTTTTTTTAGCTTTCACAGTTAAAGTTCTATTTCTGACATGAACTCGGTTCCCACCAAAGTTGATAAAACTGGCGACTGATATCTTTGTCTGCCGAAATAGGCTATTCCCTATCTGAGGTGAATTTGGATTTTGTTTATCAATTTATATATATATATATATATATATATATACACACACACACACATGCATGGATCCATACATGTGTGTATATATATATATATATATATATATATATATATATATATATATATATATATAATTATTTATTTTTAAAGGAAAAAAAATTTATAACATAAATATGTTATAAAATCACTACAAAAATAGCCATTTTGTTTCAACACCTTCGGTGTCTTATCAAGTTGATAAGACACCGAAGGTGTTGAAACAAAATGGCTATTTTTGTAGTGATTTTATAACATATTTATGTTATAAATTTTTTTTTTTCTTTAAAAATAAATAATTATATCTGCTCTACTTTGTATTGAGCACTCTTTTAAGAATAGTAATTGTTGGTTATTGGAATTCATTCCATATACACCAATCATATACTTAGGTATATATATATATATATATATAAACATATAAACAAATATACATTACACATACATACATATTTTTCAGCAAAAAAAATGGATTTTTTTTTAACCCAGCATTACATCTTATTATTATAAAAATTACATTTATTGGGTACACTTATTTGAATAGACATCCCTGTTTTTTTTAAACAGTAAAATTATTATCTAACGGCCTAGAGGCTGAAAGTCCTATTAAAGAAAAAGAAATTAACTCTTGGGGCAAAATTTTCTTTAGTGAGACTTTCTATCATTGGGCTGGTAGATATTAATTGAACATTTAAAAAAAAATATCAGGGATGTCTATTAAAATTTGTGTGCCTGCAAAACACAATCCTTATCATAATAAGAAATGTTATATGCTGCTTGCACACATTTTATATATCCTCTATCAATAAATCCATAGCCTAATAATGAAAAAAAAACATATTTGACATGACAAATATATATTTTTCAACATACTCTCATTCATTGTCAATGCACTTAATCCAAGGATAAATATTAATCACATGGATCAAATAGTGAAAATTTCTGATCATAATTCAGCTAATAACTAGATATCCAGTTATTGATGCACCCTTGTATAAACATATATATCTATATATGTGTTTGTGCGTATGTGTGTGTGTGTGTCTGTGCGTATTCATGCAGCTGCAATTGCGTACACCATTGTAATATTTCAAGCATATGTAAATGGACGTTTATAAAAACTCTGCTGGCCATCTTCCCGTTTCCTTTCTCTGGCCCTTACTTGACGGCTGATCTGGAATCAAGCATGCGCAAAATCTATCAATCATAAATCTGTCGACCCGTGATCACCTGTCTATGGTGGTTGGAATCTAGTTTTGGAGATTAATTTGTCGCAACATCTCCTCAACCTGACGAAGCCCTACTTCATCACCATTGGCTATGCATTGTTCAGTCAAAGTTCTTGCCTCTGCGATTAATCTTTCTTTTCTCTTGAGGTCTTTCCGTTTCGTCACCACCTTTTGGACGCAGTCTACAGTCGTGCTCTTGCACTGGTCAACTATCCCCTGCGCAAAATCATGCAAGGAATGAATCACCTCCGTCTCGTTCCGCTTAGCCTTAGCTATGGCTTCTTCCGCTTTATTCTGAATCATGATGCTCTGAATCATGCAGTATTTCGTCAGGCGGCTATGCATTATTTCCAGACGGGAGTTCAGCTTCTCGACTCTTTCGATATACCAAATTGAGGATTTTGACTTTGTGGAGGCAGTGCCGGCAGAGTCAGGAGCATTGGCAGCTGCACCGCCAGTTGCCTGCCTAGATATGGCATTATTCTCTTCACTTACTGGAGAAACAACACCTGGAGGAGAAGTTGCAGCAGGAGTGAGAGATTCAAACAAGGAGGAATTCACCTGGGATGGAGTTTCTTTCATCTCAGCTGAAGTGGCACCAGCAGAAGAACTGTGAGTAGAGCATTTTTTCTTTCTCGGAGCAGCAGCCACGGATGAGGAATTTCCACCCAAGCCAAGATAAGAACTAGAAGATTTCTTGAAATATTTGGCTTCAAATGATTCGATCACATGGATTTCCTCTTCCAAAGAAGAAAGGCGAGTTTTTAACTGTAAAAAAAAAAAAAAGAAAAAAAAGATAAAATATGACATTAATTTTTAAGTGGTCAGAAAAAAACAGGCTATGATGACAGTTACATTTGAAACAATTCTAAGTCTATACTACCTGGCCCAAACATTGAACTTAAAATTATTGCATCACAAATTACTATGTCAGAAATAAATACAATAGGAAGATGTTAATAAAGAAAGAGAAATGAAAACAAAGCTTCAGAAGTAGTAAAGAAAGAAAAGCATAAGTGAACCTATAAGTGTACAGTATGACAAGTACTACTAATAAGTAGCACATAGATTAGATTCAAGACTTCAAGTTCTATACTCAGAATTGTCCCATGAGACAAAAGCCTAGTGATTTAAATCATTGATTAATGACATGAGAATTGTGAATTCAATTACTGGCCCGAGTAGAAAAGACTTAAACTCAGTGGAAACAGGACGATCATGACTATTTACTAAACAGGACGATCATAAAAATGCTTTTTTTCTTCTTCAGTAAGGTTCATCCTGTACAAGGCCCGGGGGCCACTCAAGTTAGAGTGTTACATTCAGAGGTAGTTGATCTAGATAGGAGGGGAACTCTAGACTTGAACAGGTTAAGGGTGCAGTGATCAGGGAAACAGAGCAGTAATTCGCAGGAAGAAGCTGATTGAGTGGAGCTTAATTCTCGGCAATGAAATACAGATGGAATGTGGGTGATTTGCTAGAATGTAAGTGGCATGATGGATCTTAGCTTTGAAAGTTAAACCTGGCGAAAACAAAGTATGCTGTTTGTCTGAAGACTTCCCATGTTAATAGTGATAGAGCAGTGACAGACTTGCCACATCTGGCCTGTGAGAAAGAGGTTGGAGAGTGGGATATAATTCTTCTCCCACAAGGACCCAGTGATGCTTTTGAAGTCTATCAAGACTGGAAAGTGAGACTGGATTTACTAAGGTACTGACTAAAAAAAAAAACAAAACAGGATGAGATCTCTTAAAAAATGAGTTGTGGGCTGGGAACAATCTATCCTATAGATTAAATAAAGAGTTCTTTTAAAAATTTCATGAAGGTTTACCCAGATTAAAGGCCAGCAGGCACAACAACTGAAATGTTGTAATAGCAACAATGAAGACATTTCTCTGAATGTAAATAGAGTAAATAATGATATCTCATCCAAGAAATTCAGGTAGAAATTAGGCTATGGCTGATTTTTACTAAACTTGCAACAGTCTATTTTTTTTTAACATACAACATGTGTTAGCACCCTGTCTTCATCAGCCACCGACTAGGCGTGATATCATAGTTTTGGTGGCTATGGCAAGACCGCCACCCCTGGCGCCACCAGCAGCATTTGTCACCAGACAGAGTATGAAAATATGCAAACTGATCATTTCTCTTTGTAAATTCTCATAATTTGGGATAAACAAAACGATTGTTCCACTTTGCAGCTTCTATCCATAATGAGAGTTTGATATTTCCTGAACGCATTTGCCGTTAGTCATGCGCCCATAGAAATTGCTATAAACGACTACGCAAATATTTAATTTGCGCAAGTTAGGTTGTGATGTTGCATGCATTTTATTTGCTTGTTGTTTTGATCTCGACCAAATCCAACTTGACGCATGCTGAAAACGGCACTTCAGTAATCTTTGTTCTGATCGTAACTTTCCTTTCTGGATTTGTCGTCAATTTGGTCGTTTTTCTTCGTTTTCTTTCTTTTCTATTATTTGTCCAAACCACTCAAAGCAAACGTTGTATATTTTTCTACAAAAGGAACTGATCTGTTGCCTTATAAGACCCTTAAGACTGGTATTAAGGATAAAAGAAAGCTCTTTGTCAAGATTTGTCCAAATAGCCTTCTGGTTACATATGGGCCACTGGATTCTTGGTTTACTTAGGATTTCTCCAGGGTGCTGCCTCTCACCAATGGAATCCTGAATGTTGTGAGTGAAGTCTAGATTCATAATCCCATCGCTTGATTTACATTCTCCGATAGGAGAATTACATTGTTTGCACCAGCATGCATTAAGTACATGTTAAACATCTAAATGATTAAATCTTCTGCTGCAATCACACCTATCTGGGTCCATATTCAGGTTGTTTCCATTAAAGCCACTCTGATGGGTGACATATTCTCCCTCTCCGCTACAGTCACCCAGAAGGCATTCTGTGTCTCTTGTACTCTTCATGATTTGCTTTGAATTAGAAAGCTACGAGTATATATTAGGTTGGTGCAAAAATAATGTCGTTTTCTTACATATGTTAACATGTGAGAAAACGACATTATTTTTGCACGAACCTAATAGCATCCATTGAAGTGTAAACTCTCTACACTAGTAAATACTACAGATCATGTCAAAAATCAATGTCTTTGCTAATTAAATTAGTCAAAATACCTCAGGGTTTTTTTTTTTTTTCTTTTAGCTCAAAACAATAAAGTATCTAAAAACCCAAGGCAGGGAGAATGTTTTCCTACTTATCATCCTCTTTCAAAATGGCTATACCTACAACTGCTTTCTCAGACCGATGGTTAAAGGTGGCTTTGAGTGAATGAAACCTGTAGTCCTTAGTGGGGACCATCCTTCCCTGAACCTCATGCACTGGCACTAGAGAATCACAAAAAAAAAAAGAATAGCTATCATGGACCTTTGTGTCTGAAAAAAAAAAAAAAATTGTATCATATGGACAGTTTTTCTCCTGACACATCTATTATTTTAACTACCTTCACACTTTTAGCATTTTTAAAAGGCTTTTAAAAAGTGATGATTATGTTGTAGAAAAGAAAAGAAACATAAAAAAATCTGTTAACTTATAGTAGCAACAAACACCTGCAATATGTTTCTTCTGCTTCTCATCCGCAACACTTGTAGCCAAATCACAATTCAAACGATAATCAGTTGTAACAGTCCAACAGGCAACGTAGAAACGAGAAAATGTGGTCACAAATCCAACCTTCACTTCTCACCAGCATGTCCGTCCACCAAGCCCAGAAAAATCCTACCCTCGTAAGCAAAAAAACAACGGCTTTTATTCACTGAGAGATTTTTCTGATTGGCCCTGCCATTCAGGAGAGGAAAGAACATTAGCCTAAATTCTGATACTTAAAGTAGCAGATATTTGCTAACAACTTTTGGTAATTTTTCTTTGGCAGTTCACACACAAAACGCAAACTCTTTTTCAAGGTAGCTGATTGTCTCTTTCACTACAGATTAGAATTTTAATAAAACCTGAACATATAAAAGTGAATTTATACATTTTCTTTCAGTATCTGTCTATATTTCTGAAATGAGGTATTATGTCAACTATTTACATTGTTCGATTTATCACCTCATCTTTGCTGCCATATTAATCACAACGTTTCAGCCGTTGTACGCTCCGGCCTTCTTCAGCTGGTTGCAATGTTGAACTGAACTCTTTATTTTGCTCGTCGGGGTAGACTGTTCTAGTTCCACATGCCATGTCTAATGGATGTCAGTTATCAGTTATCTCCTGTTAATTCCCCTCTCCAAGTTCTCAACCGCGTTAACCAGGTATTGAACTCACACTCTTTGGGTCCTGTTACTGGATTTAACCAACGCCTTTATCCATTGTGCCATGTGTCCTTAACAGCAGAAACGTTGTATAAATATGGTAACAAAGATGAGGACGATAGTCTGAACAATGTAAATAGTGTACATTTTCTTTGTTCTTGAAACTTGACAACTATTTTTTTCACCATTTGCCTAAAATAAAAGAAGCAGAACCATGCCTGATCCATTGAATGCAGATATTGGAGAGGAAATAATATTGTAATCATTTTAATGATAAAATGTTACTATTTTATCTCTCTCTCTCATATATATATATATATATATATATATATATATATATATATATATATATATATATATATATATATTTGTGGTAAATATATTAATATTGATATTTTTTAATTTGTAGGTCTGATGAATTGGATCGTATTTACAATTCCAATGGAATAAATTCTGACCATGGAATATTAGTGCTTAAGCCTTTTTATTATATATATATATATATATATATATATATATATATATATATATATATATATATGAAATGGATTAAGTCTTTCAAATATTTAAAAATATTTTCTGTTTATATGTTCTTTATAGATATACTTATTTGAATAAATGCTGTTTTTTAATTAAGCAATTTTAATTACATCTACTGGCCTGAATGTTCAAAAAAATTTGATAGAAAATATGCATTCTCCAACAGCAATTGAACCTGCATCCTATATGGAACCATCCTTTAGCCTGACATGCTATGACCTTTCAGCCAAGTATGTCAGTTCCATATAGGATACAGGTTTGGTTGGAGGATGCATATTTTCTGTGACATTTCTCATTCAAAAAAATAGCTGGAAAGATATTGGCTACTACCATGGAGAAATGTTTAGCGAGCTTGTTTAGGTGATCCTTACCACTGAGTAGTGAGTACAATCCTCACTGTGGAGGTCTGGATTGGTGAGACTAAAGAATGATTATCTTGTCTGAACATCATATATATATCATGAAAACAGCAATAGGCTAGGAATGATTTGCCTGTGAGAAAGGGCTTCTAGAGTGGAAACTTTCTGAAAACAACGCATAACTTATCTAGTGGGCTCGAGTAAATGGATGGCAAGGCAAAATTTAGGAGAGATAACACAAAGACATAATTTATGAAGAGCTATGAGCAGGAAATTGTGGAGAGCTATGATTGCCAATGGCCCATAGAAGAAGAAGAATATGTCTGTGTGCCTTTTCTGCCATAAGGTATGATAAACCTCTGTATATGTTTGGAGTGGGCTTTGGTTGTGCTTATGAAAATGGGAATCTAATCGAGACTAGATAAAAAATTTATACTTACCTCAGTTTCAAGGTTTTTTCTTTGCTGCGGTGTGGCAGAGGTTTTCTTTAATTGTAAACTCCTTAGGGTTATAATTAGCGGATACAAATCAGCACACTTTTTTGAGCAATGCTGCAGTCGTCTAAAGCAAATGGAAAAAAAAGTTGTTGGATCAGTAAAAAAACAAAAAATAAAAACAATGTCTACATAAACAGATAAATAAAATTATGTGGTTGTTACAAAACACAGGCAATACCTCTAAAAGAAAAAAGTTGTAGTTTAAAAATATTTTGCATAAGTAATATTATAGTATTTTTTTATATTACTCAGTAGGATTCTATATGTAGCTCTGAAAATCAGAGGCATTTGACATATTGATTTTCTTCATAAGTTGAAAATTTTTGAACTGATTCAGTTTTTCTCATCAAATCATGAATAGTTTTTGCTTTTGTTTAATTCTTATCGCAAATAAATTTAATACGAGTTTATGCATTGAAAAATAATGGCAATATTTAAGTAATTTGGAAATTGCAAATTGATATTTTCTGCATGAGTAACATAGCATTACAAGTATCAACAAAAGTAACATAGCATTACTAGTATCAACAAAAGTAACATAGGATTACTATTATCTATAGAAGTGACATGATTTTGTGTGATGTAAACAAACACTCATTGCTACTTTTGCAATATCAATGATATTCATTGTCACTTTCATCATGCTTATTGTAGTAGAGACTTTGTAATTGCAGATACAACTATAGTAACACCGTTGAAGTCAGACGCCTTCAAATATCACTTGTACTAATAGTACGTTCTCATTAATACCTGCTCAAATAGTAACCACTGAATAGTATTCCATATAGTGATCCCTTAGACACCATGCTAATTCCCATATATACATTTCCTTTATCATCACACAATCTACTTATCCAAAATGTGATCACCTGTGTTTGCTCTATGGTGATCTGTGTTCAAGTGTTGGCAGCAAGACTTTATTTCTATATAACAGGTTTACTAGCATCTTTTAAACAAAAAAAGCATCTGGATTTTGTTAATTCCCAAGCTTGGGATTTATTTGTGTTGTTATTCACCCCAAAATACCATAATCTTTACAGATATATATCTAAGAAGATTCTAAACAAAGAGAGTACCATATGGTTATTAATAAGATCTCCTAAGATTAAGACAGTCGATTGCAGTGGAGAAATTAGATATATGAAAGTCAGTTTGGGGGTGGGGAGTTATTTAGAGAAGTGAGAGTGTATCAGGCCCAAAGGCAGACACAGAGACAGCACAAGAGTAAGTGGGCATAGAGCTGCTGCCACTAAAGAAGAAACCCACAATTCCCATTGGTAGAGAAGTTGATTTTGCAGTAGATAAGAAAGACATTTTATTCAACTAGTTTTTCTTTATATTCAATAAACATGATGTTAGAGTTATTAATAGTTTTGGGTATTTTATTGAAGGGGTTCTTATTCCAGCCTGATTCCAACGTTGCCCTTGGGTGAAAAGAGACAAAAGTTACCACAGCCATAAGTTGAGAATTATTCATTCTTAACTATGGTACATAATGTACAATGAGGGGCCCACACACTAGACTTCACTGTCAATCACAATATCATAAGAATTTAGGAAACCAGAATCGACCCTCTTGAAATGACACAATGGAACCAGCTGAGGAGAGTAAAGAAAGCCAGATGATACCTAAAGTTGGTATTATTCAGCAAGACTAGCAGAGCTGGTGACTGTAGAAGAAGTGAAGAGACAGAGATGAGAAAGAAAGAGAGAGAGAGAGTGTGTGTGTGAAGAGGGTGTGGAGTTATACAATTATTTAATCCATTCCCACAGTCTTGATTTCAATCCAAGTAGGAATTACTGCAAAACACTTTCCTCTTCCCTTTTATAAAATATGCTGGTTCTCAGTTTCATTTGACTCAGTCCCGGTCTGTCTTGTCTTGAAGTCAGAACCCTGTTTGCTTGTCTGGACTTGCTTGTGTTGACACCAATTCTTAGTTTGTGAACTTTTTGTCTTATTACTGTTGCTTTGCCTTATTACTGTTGCTTTGTCTTATTACTGTTGCTTTGTCTTATTACTGTTAATTTGCCTTATTACTGTTGCTTTGCCTTATTACTGTTAATTTGCCTTATTACTGTTGCTTTGCCTTATTACTGTTAATTTGCCTTATTACTGTTGCTTTGCCTTATTACTGTTAATTTGCCTTGCATATATCGTTTACTTGTTTTATATTATTTTTTGACTCTTTTTTTTTTCTTGTTATTGCCTTATTGCAAACTTTGTCAATTCTTTTTGTCGGATAGTTCTGTTACTTATTTTGCATTTGACCAAGGCTACACACTTCACATTTAGATTGATGGCTACAACTTTCATATAGAACTTTTGCTCCTAACATCCAGAATTTTAAAGGTGAGGCATTTACTCTGAATTGCTAAACTTGTTTTCTCCATTCTCTGCATTGATAATCCTAAAAGGTTTTCTGGGGAAAAATTGGGAAGAACTGGAGCAAAGTGTCAAATTAAATTGGTTTATTTCATTATCATCGGTAATTCCTCCAAGATCAAACAACCGTTTTCTTTCAGAAGAATTAATATAATTAGTTGCAAAGTGCATTCTAATACACACTGCACCTCTTGCTATTAACCACTTGATGTTTTATTGATATATAAAACATTCTCAAATTAATATTAGTTGCAAAGTGCATTTAATATACACTTCATCTCGCACTATTAAGCACTTGATGTTTATTGATATATAAAATACTTATTGATAACTAAGGGTCGGATTGAGGAATTTTATTCAGGCATCTGACTCTTCATTCTTGTTCCAGTCAAATCCATTATGTTCACTTACATGCTGATACCCTGGTATGAATCCTGTTCTTCTCCCTCCAGCTATGGGTAAGTAGCAGGACAGACTGGGTTCTATAGCCTTGGATGGCAACTGGTCTACTGCAGAAAGAAATGGCAACCTACTGCGGGAAAAAAAATCTGCCTTGTCAGTCATGTATCAAAAGATACATGATCACCTATACATGTATCACACATGGCACATAGCTAACTGAAGGATTTATTTGCAGAAAATTTGCAATGTAAATAGAATGAAAGCAGGTTCATCTGCAGTGACACAAATAATTTTCTTGAATTTTTTTGTCTCAGACATTCTTTGAGGTTCAACTTTTTAAATTGGCTTTAAAACTGAGTTGGTTCAGAGTTTGCCGAAGATGAACTGATGTTGGAAATTGCAAAAAAATGATTGGCAGGTGCTGTGGAAATGTGAAGAAGTGACTCCAATGCAAGTCTGATGAGGGAGGAATCAAGGGTTTTGTCATGTTTATCTGTATCCCAGAATAAAAAAAGAAGTTGCAAAAAAAAAAAAAAACAAAAAAAAAAAAAAACACCTGTCTTTGACAAGCAAAGAAAAATTTTAAGTTTGTAGCAATAAGGCAGTGTTTAAAAACATAAGATTTTGGGGTCCAAAATCAAGTATTAATAGCCAAGACCAACCACAAGCCTTTTTTTGCAAAAAGCCTCTGCAAGAAAAATTAAATAAAATGGGCAACCAAATATGACGAGACCAATTATTCAACTGTTCTTTCATCTCAATGAGACAGATGGATGGAGCAAATGAAACTCACTCTCACAGGTTTACATGTCAACAAAGCAGAGGATGAGCAATATCTTTTTTTTAAATCATTTTCCTGCAAGAAAAGCAATAATGCTACAAGGTTTTACTTGGAGTATAAGAAAATGATAAGACTTTAATGAGAGGGAAAAGACATGAGGGAGATATACGATGGTGATGGATATTGCATTCAGATTTTTTCAAGATTCCAGATAGCTGGGGAGCAGGTCTATAGTACACTCCAAGAGATATCAAAGTAAGCTTTGCACTATGTGTCATATCAGAGCAGCAAATCCCCTGGGTTCCTCAGAAGGCTGGCCTAGACATCATAGCCTCTAAGTGTATAATCGGGCCTCAAAGAAATTCAGTGGATTTGCCAATATAAACAGGAAGTCAACACAAGTAAACTTTAAAAAAAAAAAAGGAGACATAATTTGGAGCAAAGGAATGAAATCTGGCATGGCTGATCATGTATGAAGGGAAAAGGCTAATCATCAAACACTGTGGAATGAATTAAAAAAAAAAAGAGAACAAGACTGAAGAGACAGATGCCTGAAATAGCCAGCACACATGTGAGGTGAGATAATGTTTATTTGAACTCAGGATGTGAAATAACTGATCAGTGCTAAATAAAAACTAGATGGGATATCTATAGATGTGGTCAGTGGAATTAGAACAATCTACACTAGAGTGAATAAAAGGTTCAACTGGAAATTCGTGGAAGGTTACATCTGATGCAGGCCGAATAATAGCAACATAGCAAAGATGGGAACAATAGTATGCAAGTAAATAATGTATATAATTCTGTTTAATGTATGGATTTAAGCAAACATTTTTTATTGTTTAGGTATTTGTTGGTTGATTTTAATATAGGTCAACCTGTGTGTTATTTAATGTCAGAATCAGATTTGTTTTTAATCATATTCTCTTGTATGATGTTTAAATCTAGAAACATTTATTTGGTCTGGAAATAGGTAAACATTGGTTATCTGTATTTGAGATTATAAACATTTACTTGGTTTGGAGATAAGTAAATATTGCTCATTTGTATTTGAGTTTATAATAATTTACTTGGTTTGGGGATAGGTAAAACTTTTTTAAAAAGGAAAAAACTTTGTAAATTTCTACTGTCATTGACATTAAATATTTAGTTAATGAATACCAAATGTTTCCTTATAAGGGAACAGCAAATATCACCATTGATAAGTGTAATATTAGCTGTTTCCTTTTAAGGATAAATTTGGCATTCAATGACAAAATAAACAGTACTACATTTGGTTTAAATTTACAAAATCTTTCCCTTCAAACAATTTTTCAGGAAAGCAGCTTTCTCAAGTCCAGTAGCTGTTATAGTTATTTCCCTTATTAATGGGGAATTTCCTTTTTAACCTTTTATTTGAAGTATTGTTCAATGTCAGCATCTTGATTGTGTTATTATTTTCTCTTCTCTTTCAGTTACAAAGATATCCATTTTAGTTGTTGCTGCTGCTGACAGTCCTCAAATGATGTGGTTTCAGTTATTTAGCACTGTTCTTTGTGACTCTCTAGCAGCAGTTCATAATGTTCAAAGAATGATGATCTTCAGCAAGACCCATAACCTTTGCTCTCTCAAAACCATTTTTAACCATTGATCTTAGTGTGCAGTTGTATACAGCTAACAGTTTAGATATTTCTGAACAGACTCAGCACCATGCATGACATCCTCATAAAGGTCTCAATCTGACAAGGCTATTTAAGAACACGACTCGAGTTTTCAGGTTGATGGTTTGCTTTTGAAACAATTTCCAGTGTTGGGCAAAACTATCTCTGTCCCAACCTATCTTGTAATTCAATTTCCTTTTTCACCTATATGTAATTTGTTATAGCTGATCCATGTATCAAGTCCTCTGTGTAGTAATATCATCATTGCACTTGCTACATCCTTAGCTATGGAACCCTGTTTACTCTATTGTGCTAGACAGTTGTTGACCCAATGAAAAGGTTCATCTGCCCTTTGAGAGGTTTTGAAGCTAGGTGAGGTAACTGATTTAGTTGCTGACGACCCAAATATGTGGCAGGTAATACTGGATTAAATGCTGCCAGTTGCACTATTAGAGTGACCTAGTAAAAGATGGTGAGATTAACACTTTTAAAAACATGGAGTTTGAATTAGTTTCGGCAAGGTTACACAGTTGTGCCCTGAAAAATCCAGAAAAGGATTGTCAAAGAATACAAGCATCACTGACCGACAGAATGTACTTTCTGCTGCAACAAAAGATTACTGGAATGCAAGAGATTTTTTCTAAAACTGGTGAATATTTTTCATGCTTGAAAGAACTGTTCCAAGCCTTTCCAATCATGCATGAAATTGAACCTAACTAAACAGCAGATTATAACGACCCCCAAATACATTTACCATGAAATTTGGTTTTAAAAACTCGACTTATACACAAATATATTAAGTATAGTTATTGCCTATTTACATTATTCAGACTGTTATCCTCATCTACATTGCCATATTCACAATGTTTCAGCCCTTGAACGCTCTGGCCTTCTTCAGTTGATTAGAATTTCTAACCAAACCCTTTATTTTATCCACCAGGGTAGATTGTTCTAGTTCCACATGCCATGCTTCTTTTGGATGTCTCAGTTATTTTCCTTTAACTCAACTCTCCAAATACCTTGGTTCACCACTGCTGTCGCCTGGTATTGAACTCGCATCTCTTTGGT
Source organism: Acanthosepion lycidas (assembly GCA_963932145.1). Lineage (NCBI taxonomy): Eukaryota > Metazoa > Mollusca > Cephalopoda > Sepiida > Sepiidae > Acanthosepion > Acanthosepion lycidas. Next base: position 52,657,588 of record OZ010602.1, on the reverse strand, counting down.
TCTAGTCATTGGATCTAACCAACATCCTCAAGGCCACATTGGAGAGTTGAGTTAAAGAGAAATAACAGATATCTGGAAGAGGCATGGCACGTGGAACTAGAACAATCTACCCTGGTGGACAAAAAAAATGTTTGAAATTCCAATCACCTGAAGAAGGCCGGAGCGTACAATGGCCAAGACGTGAATATGGCAATGAAGATGAGGATAAAAATCTGAATAATGTAAATAATCATAATACCTCATCTCAGAGATATAGACAGATATAGTTATTGCCATCAATAACAAAAAAAAAAATCATTAAAATCAAACATCTGCATTTCAACTATCAAATAGATCATATTGTTAGGGTTTCTCAAAATAATTTTTACACGTGAATCAAAATAGGTTTAGCTTGAAAAGCCATGGTTTGCCTGTTTTTATTATTTTTTTTCTGTTATAAATTGGCAGCTTTTCCTAAATTACATTTAATTAAAAGGAAATAGTTAATTAACTGAAAAGCAAGGGAGAGAAGCTAAATGCAAATGAAAAGAAAAGACCAAATATTGATATTCAATTAATTTATAAATATTTTCTCTCCTTGTAAGTTTCCTACATCAAGAAGCAATTTAATTCTTGATCACTTTGTTCATGTATGGAGAAAAGGAGTGTTCTTAGCATAATATATTGAAAAGCAATTAGCATTCTGAAGTTTACTAATTTTGGCAGAAGATAGGTCCTCAACTTTCCAGAGGTGTGTAACTGAAACAACCCTACCTCTCTCTTGTTTTCTTTAAAAGAGAATGTACTTCTTTGTTGCACTAAAACTAACAGGGTCACCTTGAGAAGAAGTATCTATCAACACAATGCTGAGCACTTTAGTGTCATTTGTTCTATGGCACATTGATATTTCCCCCCAGATCATTTCATTCTGAATTCAGTCAGTTTTGATAAACAATAGAGAGTTAGACAGAGGTCTGGATTGCATGAAAGTCAAAAAAAAAAAAAAAAGACATGGTTACAGTTTGTATGAGGATCAAAAATGTGGGCATACATCTGGTTTGCCAGAGTGTCAAAAAGGTTAGCATATGTCCAGTTTGCCTGAGAGACAAAAAGGTTAGCATATGTCCAGTTTGCCTGAGAGTCCAAAAGGTTGGCATATGTCCAGTTTGCCTCAGAGTCCAAAAAGTTGGCGTATGTCTAGTTTGCCTGAGAGTCCAAAACTTTGACATATGTCCAGTTTGCCTGAGAATCATAAAGGTTAGCATATGTCCAGTTTGCCGTGATTCAAAAATTTTGGCGTATGTCCAGTTTGCCTGAGAGTCAAAAAGATTGGCATATGTCTAGCTTACAAAAGAGTCAAAAAGCTTAGCATATTTCCAATTTGCAAAAGAATGAAAGAGGTAGAGATACGTTCAGTTTTGTTATGGTGAAACACACCTATTCTATAGTTAATAGACATCCCACCTAATATAAGTAGGAGTAATAAGAGAAATGACAGTCAGTCGATGTGAAACGACAGTAGTCAACAGTTAGTTGAATACAAAAGTAGTCAGCGACCACAACAAGATTACTCTGTGTAATACCTATTAGTTCCTAACATTTTGTACGTCAAACTATTCAGGACCGATTTAGTACAAATACAAGCCTCCACTGCGAAATAACTCCACAACAAGTTTGCAAGACAAAAAGATTGACATATTTTCAGAAAGGTTAGCATATGTACAGTTTGCACAAGTGTCAAAATGGTTGACACATGTCTAGTTTGCATGAGAGTCAGAGAGGTTAGAATATCACCAGTTTGTACGAGAGACAAAAAGGCTGATATATGCCCAGTTAGCATAAGAGTAAAAAAAAAAAAAAATTGACATGTGTCCATTTTGCATGAGAATCAGAATGGTTAGCATAAGTCCAACACACACACACATCCTGCCTTTTATAGATAGAGATTAAAAAGTGATGGTTTACATTAAAAAGGTAAGACAACAACAAAAACATCAAAACATTGCTGGAACTTACCAGAGACCAGCAGAATGATGTAATGTGTTAAAGATCAGAACATTAAGGGTTTCTTGTCACTTTTGATCCTGGATTGGTTCACAGTCATTTGATCCCTTAATCTCCCCTTGGGCACTGTCACTGGATCTAACTAACACCTTTATCCACTGTGACATGTGTCCTTGAGGACAACCACCTGAAGAAGGCTGGAGTGTACAATGGCCAAAACTTTGTGATAAATATAGCAACAAAGATGAGGATGATAGTCTGAACAATGTAAATAGTGTACATAATACCCCATCTCAGAAATATAGACAGATTTTAGAGATATTGTTATAAAAAAGTTTCAGGGTATTTGCATAAAAGGATGTAAAAATATGTAGACACATATTTTTTACTGTACATATAATAAATTTTGCAAAAAAAAAACCCCATGAAAACTAAAAAAAATACAACAGAATTGATGATAAACAATTGTTACTCATCACATCATGGAAGCTTTGCATATATAAAAGAAGGTCTGTTGTCCAGTAAGACAAATATGAAGGTCACTTTATTAAACCTATTGACAAAAGCAAAGACAAAAATACTTTCATTTCTTTAAAGTAAATGTTTTTCCAAGTTCTGATTTGTGAATTGGGCTTTGCTGTGGCACCTAATTTTGTTTTGCATACCGGTTAGCTTCCATTAGTTGAATAACTTCATCAGATAGAAAAGACGAAAAAACGTCTACCTCACTAGCTTCTTAATCAACATTTGTAGGGCCAGGAGTATAGGAAAACTCTGGTAGCCACGGTTAATCGTATGTTATGATGGTTCAAATAAATTCCTCCTTCTTGGTCAGAAAAAAACTTTTAGTGTCAGAGTCATACACATCACCAGTATCTGCATAGGTAAATCCAAGAAAATCTTCCTCATCGTTCTCACTCTCCATAAAAAGTTCCTCTATCAACGTAACAGATTCATACTTTACCCTGGGGGAAGGGGCATCAGTGTAATTGAAAAACGAAACACTTTATTAAAATTCGCTGATAAAATAACTATTTCAATTAGGACAAAATGACTGACTTCACAGTTTATATCACAAGCTTAATGACATAATTTCTGTAGTAATTGGTTACTTTTAGAAATGTATTTTCTCTTTTAAAAAAAAAGCTCTGTTACTCGACGAGCATGTCTGCCTGGAGAATATTGATAAAGAGTATCGCTGGCAGACATGTATGCCTGCAGAGTTGTAACGGTTAAAGATGTAACTTACATCGGCACTGAGCAGTGTAATTTATTACTTTTTTTTTTCACACATTTTACAACATAAAATATTCCCTGTAGCCGTGTCAGATTTAGACTGGCATGTGGACATCATACATAACACCGACCTTGTTCGGAAACTATCACACCTGTATACAACCAATTTCTTAAGATCAATGATTAAAAATTGCTTCAAGCGAATGAGATCTGTAGGTCTTACTGAGGACCATCTTTCTTTAATCTTGTCGACTGGTGCTACAGAATTGCAAAGAACTGTACCAAATAATAGAAACTACATCACTTGAGGACTTTCAACAGCAGTAACAACTAAAATGGATAGCACATGTAATTTGAAGAGAAAATAATATCTAAGATGCTGACGTTCCACATCAATTTTCCTCAATACGGGAAATAGCTATAAGAGTGATCTTGAAAAACCCATTTTTCCTAAGAAATTCTTTTCATAGGAACATTCTTTAAATTCTAACCAAAAGTAGCACCAGCCACTTGGTCACTGAATGACAAATGTTTCTTCATAAAGAAGCAGCTGATATTAAAATTACCATTACCATTTTATATGCTAGTATATTCTTCTATCTATTAGGACGTGGGCGGTTATGGCTCTTCACAACTTCTAATCCCTCATGGCCCTTAGCAGGATTTCCTCTCTTTGCCAAGCACACTACCTTGTTCTGCCAAACATTAACACAAGCTTATCAGATAGGTGCCCAGCTGTCTTTTCATATCTCTCGATATGCCCTGTGTGAGTTAAGTTTTCCAAGCCTTCCTTCCTCATTATGTGCCCAAGAAATATCAACTGACCCTTTCTGATTCTGAGTATAAGCGTTCTTTATGTTACCATTTTATCTAGGATTTCCTTGTCGCTTACATGCTCGTTCCATGAAATTCTAAGTAACCTTATATAGAAATATATTTCTGTTGCTCCCAGTTTCATATTCCTTTGTGGGGAAGGTTGTCCAACATCCACTGTCATTATAAGAAGATTGATATCATATAGCAATTCAGCAGACATTTTTTTTTTGTTTTTAACAAAATTTTCCTGCGGACTTTTGGGATGCACCTTTCAGATATATTTTAACTTAATCCAATGAGTGTCTGGATTTTGATGTCAGATTTTGCATTCTTCGCTAAAACAATTCCCCAATATTTCTGTTGGATTCAGTTTCATCTTCATCTGTGGAGAGGTTGTCAACATTCACTGTCATACAGGAGGATTGATATCATTGTTGGTTTACCTCACTCTGATTAATAAAATCTCACCACACCAAGATTTTGGGAATTATCGCCCCCTGACAATTTACAGGCGGTGCAAGATTTGAAAGACTTAATCTCTTTCTGAGTGACTTTTCATAGCGAAAAGACGTATTATTTTCGCTCCTGCAAAATATGAGTAATCAAGAACAGACAGTTAAAGTTGCTTTGAACTTTTCACATTTCATTTCATTCCTCATCTTTTCTTTTATAAAATGTCCTGACAATATATTTGTTAATATTTCTTTGTTCAAATTATTCCTTTGGATTTATACGAGTCTACCAAAATTGCTAGCCGGTTAAATGGACCAGGAGCTTATAACTTCTCATCAAAAGAATATATACCCACTATAGTTCCTTCTTTCCTATCTATCTATCTATCTCAGCATATTTATATCTATCTATCTATCTCAGCATATTTATATCTATCTATCTCAGCATATTTATATCTATCTATCTATCTATCTCAGCATATTTACATCTATCTATCTATCTATCTTCTATCTATCTCAGCATATTTATATCTATCTATCTATCTCAGCATATTTATATCTATCTATCTATCTCAGCATATTTATATCTATCTATCTATCTATCTCAGCATATTTATATCTATCTATCTATCTATCTCAGCATATTTATATCTATCTATCTTCTATCTCAGCATATTTATATCTATCTATCTCAGCATATTTATATCTATCTATCTCAGCATATTTATATCTATCTATCTCAGCATATTTATATCTATCTATCTATCTATCTCAGCATATTTATATCTATCTATCTCAGCATATTTATATCTATCTATCTCAGCATATTTATATCTATCTATCTATCTATCTCAGCATATTTATATCTATCTATCTATCTATCTCAGCATATTTATATCTATCTATCTCAGCATATTTATATCTATCTATCTATCTCAGCATATTTATATCTATCTATCTCAGCATATTTATATCTATCTATCTATCTCAGCATATTTATATCTATCTATCTATCTCAGCATATTTATATCTATCTATCTATCTATCTCAGCATATTTATATCTATCTATCTATCTATCTCAGCATATTTATATCTATCTATCTATCTATCTCAGCATATTTATATCTATCTATCTATCTATCTATCTATCTATCTATCTATCTATCCTACTCAGGCTATTCCTATCTATTTGTCTCATGTTGTTCTGTTGGATTACTGCCCACTGATTAATAAAATCTCACTGTGGCGAAATTTTGGAATTATCACACCCTGACGATATTACAGGCGGTGCAAGATTTGAAAGACTTAATCTCTTTCTGAGTGACTTTTCATAGCGAAAAGACGTATTATTTTCGCTCCTGCAAAATATGAGTAATCAACAACAGACAGTTAAAGTTGCTTTGAACTTTTCACATTTCATTTCATTTCTCATCTTTTCTTTTATAAAATGTCCTGACAATATATTTGTTAATATTTCTTTGTTCAAATTCTATGTCTTATTGTTCCTCTGCAAGATTTTTAAAATTAATATGTCATTAAGAAAAAATTTGCTATGTTATTTAGTACTTCAGCTGACAAAGAGTATACGAGTGAGGCATGATGGAGTAGAGGATAGTGGCTCAGATTGAGAAATCAGAGAGCCGAGTTCAAATTCCATTCGAATCCATTACGTTCACTTACATGCTAATACCCTTGGGAAAGGGTATGAATCTTCTTCTCCCTCAAGCTATGGGCCAATAGCAGGACAGACGAGTTTCTATAGCCTTGGATGGCAAGTGGTCTACTGCAGAAAGAAATGGCAACCTACTGCAGGAAAAACATCAGCCTCGTCAGTCATGTATTGAAAGATACATGCTGATATTCACTAACCACCCCATGCGGTCGGATGTGGCACAAGGCTGAGTTTATATTTTTATTTAGGCTCGGGCAAAAATTGCGTGTAGACCCCGTAAAAACGGGGTCAGGTAGCTGTCTACCACCCCAGACAAGACTCTGCCCTTTGGCAAAGCCTCGTCTGAGTTCCTTTCTACACAGAGGCAGAAAGTTTGACAAGCACACTACCGAAGTAATTCGGATAGTGAAAGATACATGATCACTTAAGCATGTATCATGCATGGCACATGGTGGACAGGATTTATACGAGTCCAGCAATAATTGTTAGCAGGTCAAATGTACCAGGAGCTTATAACTTGTCATCAAAAGAATATATACTGGCTACATCTTATAGGAATTCAGCATGCTTTTGTTGAGGACATGCAGAATTTATTAATTATGCTTGAAAGAATCAGAAGGAATTTGTGTAGGTTGGGTGACTTTCTGCCTCCACAACAAATAAATAAACGAAATTTAAAATACGATTAAGAAGACATATTCAATTAGAAACTAATATAACATTTATATACAATTCAAAACAATATACAAGCAGGATAATTGGTATATGTTATGTTAGCAAAAATGTGTATGATGTTTTAAATTTCAGAATGTCTCTCTTCGTAATTGTTCGTTCATTTACAGTCTTTTTAAGTTTGTATTGATATTAATAATTGTCGATATTAAGTGTATTTTTAGAAGGAGTTTTTAAGGAGTGATCTACCTTTGACTAATGTTTTTAAGGTTATTCGCACATTAAATTTTACTTGATAGGTAGCGAATATAATTCACTTTAGATAAGCAATGTTTGAGAATCGATGTCCACAGAGTTGATTGAGTTTTTTGATCATGAGTGAGTCAGCATTAATGTATCTTTGCGCGGTAAAATCATGATTTCGAGTGACGTGGAGTATGTTGGCAATTTCTCTGTGGGTGTTTGTTACTGACTGCCTGGGGCGGTCAGCGTTTATTTTTATAAGTCCTGAAAGTCCGAAGTTGGCTCACTTGAGTTTTGGCGCAATTTCGTTTTGCACATGAACTTTCAGTGATGAACCAATGAGATTGGTTGATTCGCCTAGTACAGTTTTAATTGGTTAGAGTTTTCCGTACGTAGGCGTAAGATATAGACTGTTCTGTTGCTAGGGTTGATAGGTAAGAAAAAAGGACGAGTCTACACTTTTCTTTGTTTCTAATGAAATTTTCTTGTGTCTCAGTACTTTATTAAGCTTTTGGAATACATTTTGTGCTGATTGAATATGCATTTGGGTTTTGAGGTCACATATTTCATCCTCTGTCAAAACTCTCCCCCAGTATTTAAACTTGTGTACTTGACTGGTGTTGATGCTTTCAATTTTGAATCTGCATCAGTGACATTTTCTCTTGCTGACAAATGTTAAATTATATTTGCAGAGCATCAATATTTGATGAATAATCAAGAAGTAAGATTCATTTTCTTATTGCAGTATTCAAGACATGTCTATCAATATACTTATTGTTGTAAATATTCAGTTTATATGCAAATATACACACATGTATATATACATATATATCTTTTTAATCAGTTCATCCCAAGGAACGTGATAATGTCACTAAGATGCAAGGGATTATGGGGGAGTGGAACAAGAACCAAAAGACTTTAGTGAGGAGAAAAAATCATAAAAGAACATGATTTAAAAACACATAAGATGGTAATTGATGCTGCATTTAAATTTTGAAGATCATAGGTGGCAGAGAAACAAGAAAGCAGAGGCGAGTTCCACCGTTAAGAAGAGAGAGAAAAGAAACCATTAGAATAGCATGTATGGTTACATCTAGCTATAGGACCTTCAAATCTGTGGTTAACTGGGGCAAGAAATGCCTGGTAAACTTTAATGCCTCAAAAACAAAAGTGCTCTCTTTTACCCACCACAGAGAACCCGTCCTGCCTTCCATTAGAATGTCAAATGCTCAACTCGACGAGAGCACCTCTTTGCAACTGCTTGGTCTCACACTGTCCGCTGCCCTGAGATGGAACAAATACATTGAATCAACAGCTTCATCTACTGCAAGAGAATTTGGTTCTATGTGTCATGCTAGAAAGTTTTTCCCACCTGAGTCCATCCTTCAAATCTATAAATCAACCATTTTCCCTTGCATAGAATACTGCTGCTATATATGGTCTGGAGCCTCCACTGTTCGTCTCAACGTCCTCGACAAAATCCAGAGACAGATATGCAATGTGATTGGTCCTGATCTGGCATCTCGTCTACAGTCACTTTCGCACAGATGTGCTGTCACTTCCCTCTGTCTTTTCAACAAATACTTTATGGTAACTGCTCTGATGAGCTACTTTCACTGCTTCCCAAACTGCATGAATTTAAGTGTGCTACAAGGTTGGCATCTCAGTCCCACCCTTTCACTGTCGAAACTGTTAAATGTAGTGTAGCTATCTCTTTTACTCCACTAGCTTCATGTCTCATACTTCCCATCTGTGGAACTCCCTTCCTCTTACTTGCTTCTCTGATAGCTATTATCTCCATCTATTCAAATGCAATGTCAACTGACATCTTCAGATGCCTTGATCTATTCCTCATCCTTTTTTTTTTCATCCTTTCCTTTCTCACACCTCTTACTCTTGATTCCACTTTCTGTAACCCCTTGTAAATGACCTAGCCCTACTCAATCACAGCCATCAAAAACCAGGATTCCCAGGGCGCTATCCCGACTACTCCCGTACAATCGGCCAGACAATAGGGAACTAATTCCTCCCTAACGGCCAATATGCCTCTGCAATGGGGAGAGGATGGAGATGTAGAAGTCAAGTGACTTACGTGCCAACATGGCTGCCTTCTTCTGTTTCCTGATTTTACCTCATTTTATAGGAGAGTGCCTAATACACCAGTTAGGTTGGTCCATTTTGCTAGAATGGACCTGCCCAATACATTTGCATGAGTGGTCTTTATTCACCCAGATATTTCTTCATGAAATGACTTAAATCAGTTTTTTAGCTTTGGCTACACTTGTCTACTTGTGTGTCAGACCACTGGCAAGCTAACCAATATTCTACATGGGTGAAACGCTTAAAAGAAAAAATATCAACATTAAATTGTTTGACATCTAGTATGCTATCAAGGGACCAAGGAGGTAAGCTCATCAGAAGAGTTGCCATGAAAATATTTGTAGAAAAAACAGAGGGAATACACATCATGGCAGTGGGAAAGTGACTGAAGTTGAGATGCCAGGTCAGGACAAATAACGTGGCAGAATTTTCACTGGATATTTGTTAAGAATCTTGAGATACATAGTAGGAGCACCAGACCAGATTCTGCAGCAATATACAGATGAATGGTAAATATATAAATGTGCATAATGATGAGAAGAATTGCCTGACACGACAGAGTAAACCAACATTTCTAGCAGTAAACCTGAAAAGTGATTTTACATAATCACTCCACTTCATATCAGTAGAAAATGGAAGCACTAGAAGGCACAAAGAGTTACCCCCCTGAAGTTTAGCCTCAGCCAAGATGACGTGTCATGGGTTCTTACCTATAACTACAAAATGAACTCTTCCTAACACTATGTATACTACGCCTCTCAAGAGAGAGGGACGAATCGAGTCGAGCCGATAGTTGTTCACTCCAAAGCAGACTGACAGTCATACTAACACCTTCCACATCTTGTATTATTATTTCATGTAATATACCTTCGTTATTTCTACTCTTGTGTTCGTGTTGTTCTTCTTTGGTCCTAACCTGGACCATAACATGATGAATGGCATAAATGTTTCTCTATGGTGACTAAACGATGGCAGTTTTGATTTGGAGGCATTATAATTTACAAGCCAGATGAGATTAATCAATGCAAACAAAACTAATAAAGGTGTCATGAATTCTCCATTCTCTATATTCATATTCCCGTAATATAGCTTGGCATCATGCTAACCTTCTTGATTTTATACTCAACATTGCTGGGATACTTAAGACTGCTCACTGATCAAGACCAAAATTGATGCCAAGCTAAAGGTTTTCTCATTTTAAAGGAGAATCTACTGATGCATCAAAGCTGACAGAGATAGGTTCAAATTTGATACTGCGGAAGTTCCTCGCTCAGCATTCTTTTAAAAGAGAGCTTCCAGAGCAGCCTTCGTATTTCTAAGTGGGTACTTGCCTGACTGGAAAGTTTTAGCCCTTAAATAAACTATCAACTAATGCCAAATAGCCAGCTTTGATTCACACAGAATAACCATTACTGTAACCATTATTACCATCTCTGAATGGGCACGTGGCTGAGTGGTTAGAACACTGGCATTCTGACCATGAGACTCGGGTTCAAATCTCACCATGGTCAATTTGTCTGGAAGGTGATTTTCTGATGTCATTGGACCAGAGGGGTCGTTCCCAGCATGTGGTACCTTTGAAAAGTGTCTGAAAACCATACCACAGTTTGACTCAAGCCTTGTGAATGAAATTAGGTAGACAAAACCCTTAGGGGCTGTCGATAATTGTGCTAGCACAAAGTCATAAGTCTTCGCAGCTGAGGGCTTGAGTATGCTGGCCTTGTTCAAATTGTTGATCATGCTAGATAACATGCTCTTTCCCAGAAATTGTAACTAACGCCTACTCGGCATTGTTGCAGTATAAACCACAAGTGGGCTCTGTGGGTGTTGAATAAACACAAATGAGCATGATCACGCGTCTGCAATAGGGATTAGCTAGCAAGTAGACAAGTATCCTTGAATACGAGTGGCCAGCTATAGAGGATTAGCATCTCTATCAGTGGGAGTAGTATAGCAAAACTCCAATCGCATTTGCAAAATTCACAGTCGAAGCCAAAGTTGAAAACAAGAACTTGGCTATATTTCTGAGATGTGCTATTGTAACTATTTACACTATTTACATTGTTCAGACTGTTGTCCTCATCATTATTATCATATTCACAGTCTATATTTCTGAGATGAGGTATTGTAACTATTTACATTATTTACATTGTTCAGACTTGTCCTCATCATTATTATCATATTCACAGTCTATATTTCTGAGATTAGGTATTGTAACTATTTACATTGTTCAGACTGTTGTCCTCATCATTATTATCATATTCACAGTCTATATTTCTGAGATTAGGTATTGTAACTATTTACACAATTTACATTGTTCAGACTGTTGTCCTCATCATTATTATCATATTCACAGTCTATATTTCTGAGATGAGGTATTGTAACTATTTACACTATTTACATTGTTCAGACTTGTCCTCATCATTATTATCATATTCACAGTCTATATTTCTGAGATTAGGTATTGTAACTATTTACATTGTTCAGACTGTTGTCCTCATCATTATTATCATATTCACAGTCTATATTTCTGAGATTAGGTATTGTAACTATTTACACTATTTACATTGTTCAGACTGTTGTCCTCATCATTATTATCATATTCACAGTCTATATTTCTGAGATGAGGTATTGTAACTATTTACACTATTTACATTGTTCAGACTTGTCCTCATCATTATTATCATATTCACAGTCTGTATTTCTCAGATGAGGTATTGTAACTATTTACACTATTTACATTGTTCAGACTGTTGTCCTCATCATTATTATCATATTCACAGTCTATATTTCTGAGATGAGGTATTGTAACTATTTACACTATTTACATTGTTCAGACTTGTCCTCATCATTATTATCATATTCACAGTCTGTATTTCTCAGATGAGGTATTGTAACTATTTACACTATTTACATTGTTCAGACTGTTGTCCTCATCATTATTATCATATTCACAGTCTATATTTCTGAGATGAGGTATTGTAACTATTTACACTATTTACATTGTTCAGACTTGTCCTCATCATTATTATCATATTCACAGTCTGTATTTCTCAGATGAGGTATTGTAACTATTTACACTATTTACATTGTTCAGACTGTTGTCCTCATCATTATTATCATATTCACAGTCTATATTTCTGAGATGAGGTATTGTAACTATTTACACTATTTACATTGTTTAGACTTGTCCTCATCATTATTATCATATTCACAGTCTATATTTCTGAGATTAGGTATTCTAACTATTTACATTGTTCAGACTGTTGTCCTCATCATTATTATCATATTCACAGTCTATATTTCTGAGATTAGGTATTGTAACTATTTACACTATTTACATTGTTCAGACTGTTGTCCTCATCATTATTATCATATTCAGAGTCTATATTTCTGAGATGAGGTATTGTAACTATTTACACTATTTACATTGTTCAGACTTGTCCTCATCATTATTATCATATTCACAGTCTATATTTCTGAGATTAGGTATTGTAACTATTTACATTGTTCAGACTGTTGTCCTCATCATTATTATCATATTCACAGTCTATATTTCTGAGATTAGGTATTGTAACTATTTACACTATTTACATTGTTCAGACTGTTGTCCTCATCATTATTATCATATTCACAGTCTATATTTCTGAGATGAGGTATTGTAACTATTTACACTATTTACATTGTTCAGACTTGTCCTCATCATTATTATCATATTCACAGTCTATATTTCTGAGATTAGGTATTGTAACTATTTACATTGTTCAGACTGTTGTCCTCATCATTATTATCATATTCACAGTCTATATTTCTGAGATTAGGTATTGTAACTATTTACACTATTTACATTGTTCAGACTGTTGTCCTCATCATTATTATCATATTCACAGTCTGTATTTCTCAGATGAGGTATTGTAACTATTTACACTATTTACATTGTTTAGACTGTTGTCCTCATCATTATTATCATATTCACAGTCTATATTTCTGAGATTAGGTATTGTAACTATTTACACTATTTACATTGTTCAGACTTGTCCTCATCATTATTATCATATTCACAGTCTATATTTCTGAGATTAGGTATTGTAACTATTTACATTGTTCAGACTGTTGTCCTCATCATTATTATCATATTCACAGTCTATATTTCTGAGATTAGGTATTGTAACTATTTACACTATTTACATTGTTCAGACTGTTGTCCTCATCATTATTATCATATTCACAGTCTATATTTCTGAGATTAGGTATTGTAACTATTTACACTATTTACATTGTTCAGACTGTTGTCCTCATCATTATTATCATATTCACAGTCTATATTTCTGAGATTAGGTATTGTAACTATTTACACTATTTACATTGTTCAGACTGTTGTCCTCATCATTATTATCATATTCACAGTCTATATTTCTGAGATTAGGTATTGTAACTATTTACACTATTTACATTGTTCAGACTGTTGTCCTCATCATTATTATCATATTCACAGTCTATATTTCTGAGATTAGGTATTGTAACTATTTACACTATTTACATTGTTCAGACTGTTGTCCTCATCATTATTATCATATTCACAGTCTATATTTCTCAGATGAGGTATTGTAACTATTTACACTATTTACATTGTTCAGACTGTTGTCCTCATCATTATTATCATATTCACAGTCTATATTTCTGAGATTAGGTATTGTAACTATTTACACTATTTACATTGTTCAGACTTGTCCTCATCATTATTATCATATTCACAGTCTATATTTCTGAGATTAGGTATTGTAACTATTTACACTATTTACATTGTTCAGACTTGTCCTCATCATTATTATCATATTCACAGTCTATATTTCTGAGATTAGGTATTGTAACTATTTACACTATTTACATTGTTCAGACTGTTGTCCTCATCATTATTATCATATTCACAGTCTATATTTCTGAGATTAGGTATTGTAACTATTTACACTATTTACATTGTTCAGACTTGTCCTCATCATTATTATCATATTCACAGTCTATATTTCTGAGATTAGGTATTGTAACTATTTACACTATTTACATTGTTCAGACTGTTGTCCTCATCATTATTATCATATTCACAGTCTATATTTCTGAGATTAGGTATTGTAACTATTTACACTATTTACATTGTTCAGACTGTTGCCCTCATCATTATTATCATATTCACAGTCTATATTTCTCAGATGAGGTATTGTAACTATTTACACTATTTACATTGTTCAGACTGTTGTCCTCATCATTATTATCATATTCACAGTCTATATTTCTGAGATTAGGTATTGTAACTATTTACACTATTTACATTGTTCAGACTTGTCCTCATCATTATTATCATATTCACAGTCTATATTTCTGAGATGAGGTATTGTAACTATTTACACTATTTACATTGTTTAGACTTGTCCTCATCATTATTATCATATTCACAGTCTATATTTCTCAGATGAGGTATTGTAACTATTTACACTATTTACATTGTTTAGACTTGTCCTCATCATTATTATCATATTCACAGTCTATATTTCTCAGATGAGTTATTGTAACTATTTACACTATTTACATTGTTTAGACTTGTCCTCATCATTATTATCATATTCACAGTCTATATTTCTCAGATGAGGTATTGTAACTATTTACACTATTTACATTGTTTAGACTTGTCCTCATCATTATTATCATATTCACAGTCTATATTTCTCAGATGAGTTATTGTAACTATTTACACTATTTACATTGTTTAGACTTGTCCTCATCATTATTATCATATTCACAGTCTATATTTCTCAGATGAGTTATTGTAACTATTTACACTATTTACATTGTTTAGACTTGTCCTCATCATTATTATCATATTCACAGTCTATATTTCTCAGATGAGGTATTGTAACTATTTACACTATTTACATTGTTTAGACTTGTCCTCATCATTATTATCATATTCACAGTCTATATTTCTGAGATTAGGTATTGTAACTATTTACATTGTTCAGACTGTTGTCCTCATCATTATTATCATATTCACAGTCTATATTTCTGAGATTAGGTATTGTAACTATTTACACTATTTACATTGTTCAGACTGTTGTCCTCATCATTATTATCATATTCACAGTCTATATTTCTGAGATTAGGTATTGTAACTATTTACACTATTTACATTGTTCAGACTGTTGTCCTCATCATTATTATCATATTCACAGTCTATATTTCTCAGATGAGGTATTGTAACTATTTACACTATTTACATTGTTCAGACTGTTGTCCTCATCATTATTATCATATTCACAGTCTATATTTCTGAGATTAGGTATTGTAACTATTTACACTATTTACATTGTTTAGACTTGTCCTCATCATTATTATCATATTCACAGTCTATATTTCTCAGATGAGGTATTGTAACTATTTACACTATTTACATTGTTCAGACTTGTCCTCATCATTATTATCATATTCACAGTCTATATTTCTGAGATGAGGTATTGTAACTATTTACACTATTTACATTGTTCAGACTTGTCCTCATCATTATTATCATATTCACAGTCTATATTTCTCAGATGAGGTATTGTAACTATTTACACTATTTACATTGTTCAGACTGTTGTCCTCATCATTATTATCATATTCACAGTCTATATTTCTGAGATGAGGTATTGTAACTATTTACACTATTTACATTGTTCAGACTTGTCCTCATCATTATTATCATATTCACAGTCTATATTTCTGAGATGAGGTATTGTAACTATTTACACTATTTACATTGTTCAGACTTGTCCTCATCATTATTATCATATTCACAGTCTATATTTCTCAGATGAGGTATTGTAACTATTTACACTATTTACATTGTTCAGACTGTTGTCCTCATCATTATTATCATATTCACAGTCTATATTTCTGAGATGAGGTATTGTAACTATTTACACTATTTACATTGTTCAGACTGTTGTCCTCATCATTATCATATTCACAGTCTATATTTCTGAGATGAGGTATTGTAACTATTTACACTATTTACATTGTTTAGACTTGTCCTCATCATTATTATCATATTCACAGTCTATATTTCTCAGATGAGGTATTGTAACTATTTACACTATTTACATTGTTCAGACTGTTGTCCTCATCATTATTATCATATTCACAGTCTATATTTCTGAGATGAGGTATTGTAACTATTTACACTATTTACATTGTTTAGACTTGTCCTCATCATTATTATCATATTCACAGTCTATATTTCTCAGATGAGGTATTGTAACTATTTACACTATTTACATTGTTCAGACTTGTCCTCATCATTATTATCATATTCACAGTCTATATTTCTCAGATGAGGTATTGTAACTATTTACACTATTTACATTGTTCAGACTGTTGTCCTCATCATTATTATCATATTCAGAGTCTATATTTCTGAGATGAGGTATTGTAACTATTTACACTATTTACATTGTTCAGACTGTTGTCCTCATCATTATTATCATATTCACAGTCTATATTGCTGAGATCGGGTATTGTAACTATTTACACTATTTACATTGTTCAGACTTGTCCTCATCATTATTATCATATTCACAGTCTATATTTCTCAGATGAGATATTTTATCTATTTACACTATTTACATTGTTCAGACTTGTCCTCATCATTATTATCATATTCACAGTCTATATTTCTCAGATGAGGTATTGTAACTATTTACACTATTTACATTGTTCAGACTGTTGTCCTCATCATTATTATCATATTCACAGTCTATATTTCTGAGATGAGGTATTGTAACTATTTACACTATTTACATTGTTCAGACTGTTGTCCTCATCATTATTATCATATTCACAGTCTATATTGCTGAGATCAGGTATTGTAACTATTTACACTATTTACATTGTTCAGACTTGTCCTCATCATTATTATCATATTCACAGTCTATATTTCTCAGATGAGGTATTGTAACTATTTACACTATTTACATTGTTCAGACTGTTGTCCTCATCATTATTATCATATTCACAGTCTATATTTCTGAGATGAGGTATTGTAACTATTTACACTATTTACATTGTTCAGACTTGTCCTCATCATTATTATCATATTCACAGTCTATATTTCTGAGATGAGGTATTGTAACTATTTACACTATTTACATTGTTCAGACTGTTGTCCTCATCATTATTATCATATTCACAGTCTATATTTCTGAGATGAGGTATTGTAACTATTTACACTATTTACATTGTTTAGACTTGTCCTCATCATTATTATCATATTCACAGTCTATATTTCTCAGATGAGGTATTGTAACTATTTACACTATTTACATTGTTCAGACTTGTCCTCATCATTATTATCATATTCACAGTCTATATTTCTCAGATGAGGTATTGTAACTATTTACACTATTTACATTGTTCAGACTGTTGTCCTCATCATTATTATCATATTCACAGTCTATATTTCTGAGATGAGGTATTGTAACTATTTACACTATTTACATTGTTCAGACTGTTGTCCTCATCATTATTATCATATTCACAGTCTATATTTCTGAGATGAGGTATTGTAACTATTTACACTATTTACATTGTTCAGACTTGTCCTCATCATTATTATCATATTCACAGTCTATATTTCTCAGATGAGGTATTGTAACTATTTACACTATTTACATTGTTCAGACTGTTGTCCTCATCATTATTATCATATTCACAGTCTATATTTCTGAGATGAGGTATTGTAACTATTTACACTATTTACATTGTTTAGACTTGTCCTCATCATTATTATCATATTCACAGTCTATATTTCTCAGATGAGGTATTGTAACTATTTACACTATTTACATTGTTCAGACTTGTCCTCATCATTATTATCATATTCACAGTCTATATTTCTCAGATGAGGTATTGTAACTATTTACACTATTTACATTGTTCAGACTGTTGTCCTCATCATTATTATCATATTCACAGTCTATATTTCTGAGATGAGGTATTGTAACTATTTACACTATTTACATTGTTCAGACTGTTGTCCTCATCATTATTATCATATTCACAGTCTATATTGCTGAGATCAGGTATTGTAACTATTTACACTATTTACATTGTTCAGACTTGTCCTCATCATTATTATCATATTCACAGTCTATATTTCTCAGATGAGGTATTGTAACTATTTACACTATTTACATTGTTCAGGCTTGTCCTCATCATTATTATCATATTCACAGTCTATATTTCTCAGATGAGGTATTGTAACTATTTACACTATTTACATTGTTCAGACTGTTGTCCTCATCATTATTATCATATTCACAGTCTATATTTCTGAGATGAGGTATTGTAACTATTTACACTATTTACATTGTTCAGACTGTTGTCCTCATCATTATTATCATATTCACAGTCTATATTGCTGAGATCAGGTATTGTAACTATTTACACTATTTACATTGTTCAGACTTGTCCTCATCATTATTATCATATTCACAGTCTATATTTCTCAGATGAGGTATTGTAACTATTTACACTATTTACATTGTTCAGACTGTTGTCCTCATCATTATTATCATATTCACAGTCTATATTTCTGAGATGAGGTATTGTAACTATTTACACTATTTACATTGTTCAGACTTGTCCTCATCATTATTATCATATTCACAGTCTATATTTCTGAGATGAGGTATTGTAACTATTTACACTATTTACATTGTTCAGACTGTTGTCCTCATCATTATTATCATATTCACAGTCTATATTTCTGAGATGAGGTATTGTAACTATTTACACTATTTACATTGTTCAGACTTGTCCTCATCATTATTATCATATTCACAGTCTATATTTCTGAGATTAGGTATTGTAACTATTTACATTGTTCAGACTGTTGTCCTCATCATTATTATCATATTCACAGTCTATATTTCTGAGATTAGGTATTGTAACTATTTACACTATTTACATTGTTCAGACTGTTGTCCTCATCATTATTATCATATTCACAGTCTATATTTCTGAGATGAGGTATTGTAACTATTTACACTATTTACATTGTTCAGACTGTTGTCCTCATCATTATTATCATATTCACAGTCTATATTTCTGAGATGAGGTATTGTAACTATTTACACTATTTACATTGTTCAGACTTGTCCTCATCATTATTATCATATTCACAGTCTATATTTCTGAGATTAGGTATTGTAACTGTTTACATTGTTCAGACTGTTGTCCTCATCATTATTATCATATTCACAGTCTATATTTCTGAGATTAGGTATTGTAACTATTTACACTATTTACATTGTTCAGACTGTTGTCCTCATCATTATTATCATATTCACCGTCTATATTTCTGAGATGAGGTATTGTAACTATTTACACTATTTACATTGTTCAGACTGTTGTCCTCATCATTATTATCATATTCACAGTCTATATTTCTGAGATGAGGTATTGTAACTATTTACACTATTTACATTGTTCAGACTTGTCCTCATCATTATTATCATATTCACAGTCTATATTTCTGAGATTAGGTATTGTAACTATTTACATTGTTCAGACTGTTGTCCTCATCATTATTATCATATTCACAGTCTATATTTCTGAGATTAGGTATTGTAACTATTTACACTATTTACATTGTTCAGACTGTTGTCCTCATCATTATTATCATATTCACAGTCTATATTTCTGAGATGAGGTATTGTAACTATTTACACTATTTACATTGTTCAGACTTGTCCTCATCATTATTATCATATTCACAGTCTATATTTCTGAGATGAGGTATTGTAACTATTTACACTATTTACATTGTTCAGACTTGTCCTCATCATTATTATCATATTCACAGTCTATATTTCTGAGATTAGGTATTGTAACTATTTACATTGTTCAGACTGTTGTCCTCATCATTATTATCATATTCACAGTCTATATTTCTGAGATGAGGTATTGTAACTATTTACACTATTTACATTGTTCAGACTGTTGTCCTCATCATTATTATCATATTCACAGTCTATATTTCTGAGATTAGGTATTGTAACTATTTACACTATTTACATTGTTCAGACTGTTGTCCTCATCATTATTATCATATTCACAGTCTATATTTCTGAGATGAGGTATTGTAACTATTTACACTATTTACATTGTTCAGACTGTTGTCCTCATCATTATTATCATATTCACAGTCTATATTTCTGAGATTAGGTATTGTAACTATTTACACTATTTACATTGTTCAGACTGTTGTCCTCATCATTATTATCATATTCACAGTCTATATTTCTGAGATGAGGTATTGTAACTATTTACACTATTTACATTGTTCAGACTGTTGTCCTCATCATTATTATCATATTCACAGTCTATATTTCTCAGATGAGTTATTGTAACTATTTACACTATTTACATTGTTCAGACTGTTGTCCTCATCATTATTATCATATTCACAGTCTATATTTCTCAGATGAGGTATTGTAACTATTTACACTATTTACATTGTTCAGACTTGTCCTCATCATTATTATCATATTCACAGTCTATATTTCTGAGATTAGGTATTGTAACTATTTACATTGTTCAGACTGTTGTCCTCATCATTATTATCATATTCACAGTCTATATTTCTCAGATGAGGTATTGTAACTATTTACACTATTTACATTGTTCAGACTGTTGTCCTCATCATTATTATCATATTCACAGTCTATATTTCTCAGATGAGGTATTGTAACTATTTACACTATTTACCAGTTGTCCTCGTCTTTATTAACATATTTACGATGTTTCGGCTATTGTACGCTCTGGAACTTCAGGTGATATACGTTGGAATTTCGAACCTAACTGAAACTGGGGTATACAGAAAGGACATGGCACACGGAACTAGAACAATCTACTCAGTTGGATGAAATAAATGGTTTCGTTCAAAATTCCAACAGATATCATGGGAAGAAGGCGAGGACAATAATCCGAACAATGTAAATAGTTGCAAATAAAATATTTGGTTCCTACAAGTTCTGAAATATGACAAACACGATACTCAACTTTGGCAAATTGCTAGTTGTTTTCTGTTAAAATTCGCTCTGTGGCTATGAAGGTGAGGTAGCCACAGAGTCAGGTAAGGCTAAGACATTTGCAAGGGACTGTGTCTCCTACACTGCATTAGCTGTGTAACAGACATACTGAACCAGAACTAGAGTCAAATAGCAGAAATGGTGACAAAGCGTTGCCTTATTCCTGAGGAAAAAGAGTTTATCTTTGTCTGGTATATAAGACTTTAATTTGAAAGAAGGCGAGTACGTCGTTCCATCAAAAGAGACCCTTCTTTGTTGTCCCACAAGAAATTGGGTCATTAGCAACTTTACATAATATAAGCATAGTTGAATGGAATCAAGGAGGGACATTCAAGTGTATTAGGGCTCCATTCTGAGGTTCCCGTATGTCTAGTTTGTTGGGCAAGTGTTTGGTGACTTGTGATTATTAGCAGACTGTCATCGACATGGGAGGTGTCTTCCATCGGGGTACATCATATGATATGTGCAGTTGTGGTAGGAGGAAGGAAGGAATGAAGGAAGGAACAACAAAGCAGATACAGGGAAGACAACAATGATAAATACTAAGAAACTGGTGTAGAGGGAAGCAATGACTAATCTGAAATTTCGTCCGAAAAAAGAGTTGCTAATTTCTTTTGACCACAAGATGACAAGGGTCATCATGTATCTGACTTCCTCCCTTATTACTGAGCACAAGCTCTGTGACATGTCCACCTCAACTTAGGAACTTTCAAAACCCATGACTCGACAAAGGCTACTGATCTGTGGTTGTTTTATTTTTTTTTTTATATTAATGTTCATATGAGTTTCTCAAGGTAGAGCATTATTCTGTAGTATTTTATGAGCATAAGAAAAGACAAAAAGTGAATTTCATGAGGTTATGCAGGAAAGATGAAAGTTAGTTTGCTTTTTTAGTGGCTTATCAACTCCTTATGGGTCATTTAATGCTGAAATTAAATTTTCTTGGCAGCAAACAGTATAAGCTTTACCCCTCTAGGTTCACTGCTGATGTCTTCAGTCATTACACATTAACAAAGTTTGATAAAGAGGACAGCTATATTAATTCTCAAGCTATAACATATCTGGAAGAATTTTCTCAACTATTGTCCTTCATATCAGGTAGGTCCATTAAGGTCATTGTTGATAGCCAGTCCTTTGAAGCACATACGACCAATGTGGGCACCCTCATGGCTCTCTCAGTCCTACCCAATTTCTGCTTTAGATTAATGATCTGCCTCTGAACCTTTTCAGATCATCAGTAAATGTATATGCAATCAAGGGGTGCACCTTCAAAAATCGACATGACCAGAACCTGACCTATGCCCAACTGCAGAAAAAAAATGACTAGTAACATTTAATACCCACAAAAGCAGGCTAGTAATGTTTCCTCTTCGACAAACACTCATGATGGACATTTGTATTCTCAATGAGTCTCCTTGACTTGATAGTCCTGGGTCTGATAATAAAGTACATCTGGCAGCAAGGCCTCTGATCAGGATATTGGTACTTCTGAGAAGTGTGTAACCACCTCTTAATTGCAGTTGTTCCCAGGGTCCACCTGACCAGAGGGTATTAGCACCTGCTAGGGTCCCAGCTATGGGCAAATAGTGACCCCAGCAAACAAAAACAAAACATTATGAAAATATAAAAATACATTTTTATATAAAGAATACTATTAATACATATTTATGGTAAAATTACCAACAATACCTATTTATAGTATATATTTAGTTGAAACCATAAAACTGTGTTCAAAATATTTAGATTTTGGCATTGAATAAGCCATTGAAGTTGCTATGCTGCTAAACTAAACCAAACAACCAATATGAAAGAACTCTTTCATGACATTAATCGATATAGTATTCTATAATTTCTTAAAGAAATCAAACTGTATTCCAAAATATAATTTCTACAACATAAAACACACATATCACTGTCACTAGGAATTATGTCAAAGACCCCAAGAAAATTAAATTTTGGCATTAAATGACTTATTATGAGTTGATATGCTGTTAAATAAACAGATCAATCAATCCTTGACTTGAAAGACTATTGAGACCAAAGATTACTCCAGACTGCAAGTGAAACTCATATGTACAATGCATGAGAAAAGATGCTGGAAAAATGGTTGTTCCAGATAGTGGCTGATGACACTTACCATTCTTTATCTTTACAAGAACCAGATCAGACCAAAAATGGAGTATTGCTGCGGTATCAGTGCTGCAGCTTGTGGGAAAATGAAATAAAATCGGTAAATAAAATAATGAATAATAAAAAATCTTACAGTTAAATCTAGCTATTTCAACAAGAAAATGATGAGACCTAGGAGCCAATCTAGTAGCACGCTTAAATCCACACGCTTGAGATACCAATGCTCATGAGAAAAACTGCCATGAAAATATTTACAGAATTGTCAGAGAGAACATTTGTGAGGAGAAGTTAGGAGAAAGGACAATAAAAGAACAAGTTTCAAGAAGATAGAATATGGTGATTGCCATTGCATTTAAATTTTTGAAGAGTGTAGCAAGAAATGTGAGAAAAACTATTAGAATAAAACTGATGGTTACATCTAGCTAGTTCAACAGTAAAATGGTGAGACCTAGTTGCCAATCGAGTAGCATGTTTAGATTCATGCAGTTGAGAGACCAAGGAAAACAGCTCATCAGAACAATTACCATGTAAATATTTGGAGAAAAGACAGTGGCAAGCCATATCACAGCTGCGAAAAAGTGACTGAAGTTGAGATGCCAAGTCAGGACTGATAATGTTACAGACCCTTCTTTGGATTTTCTTGAGAATCTAGAGCTATATAGCTAGAGCATGTGACCAGATATGGTGGCAATATTCAATACACAGAAGAATGATAGATTTATAAATGTGCAAAATAGATTCTGATGAGAAAAACTGGCTTAAATTAAAACAACCTTCTTAGCAGACTTAGGAATTGATTCAGTATAATCACTAGATTCATGTCAGTAGAAAACATAGGAGCATGTGACCAGATATGGCGGCAATATTCAATGCACAGAAGAATGATAGATTTATAAATGTGCAAAATAGATTCTGATGAGAAAAATTGGCTTAAATTAAAACAACCTTCTTAGAAGACTTAGGAATTGATTCAGTATAATCACTAGATTCATGTCAGTAGAAAACATAGGAGCATGTGACCAGATATGGCGGCAATATTCAATGCACAGAAGAATGATAGATTTATAAATGTGCAAGATGGATTCTGATGAGAAAAACTGTTTCGCAGTAAAACAAACTTCTTAGCAGACCTGGGAATTGATTCAATATAATCGCTACACTTCATGCCAGTAGAAAACATAAGACATTGAGGTTTGCTTCAGCCATGAAGGACAAAAATCATTCTCTATGATGATTAAAGGGTAGCAGGTTCATTTTGGGGGCGTTAAAATTTACAAGCCATTTCTTGTTCCAGTTAACAATTGATTGTAAATCATTTCTGACCTAGCTGCCAGACCTACTATTAAAACAAGAGTAACTAGCTCTGTCATCAGTATCAATAAGTAGTTGGGAACTGAACTCATCAGGACGGTTGTTGAAGAAGATAATAAACAACATTGTTCCAATGATAGAATTCTGGGTTAACCCTGCATAAATATGAAAGGGTCTAGAAGTGCAGACGTTTAACATGTGGTAAATGTTCAGATGAGTTACCTTCCTTAATACCACCAGTTCAGCCCATTAAAGATAACATCTGCCATACCATGTACACGAGGTTGACTCATTCGCTTTTCCTTCCTATTCCATTAGTAAGGAGGATGTTCAACCCAGACAGGTTCTTCCCAAAAACTGTTAGTTTATGGAACAGATTCTTGAGGAAGTGCTTCCCCGATCACAATGACCTTAACCTCATCAAGTCTAGGATAAACTTTTATCAGTCCTTCATCTATATATTGAATGTGAATGTCAGTGTGACACTGTGTCTCACTTTTTCAGCTTTACTCCTAGAGGCCCCAGCTCGACATATCGTACCATTTTGGAATCAGGCTGACTCCATGAGTAAATTAAAAACATTCCTGGCCAGGTCCGGAACTGCAATCCTGAAATTTTGGATTTCCAAGTTTTCATTACTGCAATTGTTTTTTGGATTCTGCCATCTTGGATTCTTGGCTTCTATTGATAAAAACAATTCAAGGGACACACCTCTCCAACTTTCAATAGAGTGTTAACTGAAATTTTGTATTCCTAAGTTTTCATTACTGCAATTGTTTTCAGCGATTTTTTTTTACTTAACTTTTTGCGACAAAATTTTGTATGATAACAGTTTTTATAACTTGGAAATAAATTTGGCAATAACAGAAATTAATTGTGAAATCCAGCAAAAGTCACCCATGAAAGAAAAATAATTATTTGTACGGAAAGTAAAGACATACACATCTGATGTAATAGTTAAATGGAGCGATCAATTTTGAGTTCTCTGGTAATTTATTGTTGCCTATTGCATATGGCAGCTGTATGCATTGCAAAAAGAAATCTCCATCAGTGGATCAGCTTGCAATCAAAAGAGCCAGGGCTGCAGTGAGGAAAAGAAAGTCACATGCAAATGAAAACCCAGATCAAACAGCAGCCAGGAGAGCTTCCAAAGCTGAGAATATGCAAAGACTTAGGAACTCTCAAACTTCTGAAGAAACTGAAGGCCCACTCAAGAGCCCTCAACAGAAGCTAGCTTAAATGTCACATTTAGCTTTTAAGCTAGTATCTGCAAAATAAGCACTTTGTACTGCCTCCTCTTTAGCTCTATAGAAAAGAACATTATCTCTCTCTTTCTCTCTCTCTCTATATATATATCTATCTATCTATATATATATATATATATATATATATGGTCTGAAGATTATGTTAAAGAATGAAACAGTGAAACAGACTATCACTACTTGGTGTTGACCTAAGTATACACTTTTATATTCATATTTATGTATATGTATGTGCATATATATATATATATATATATATATATATATATATATATATATAGTCCTCTCCCAGAATATTGGAATTGCAAGGTCAATTTCTTTGTTTTTGTTGACTTAAGACATTTGGGTTTAAGATCAAAAGATGAATATGAGACAAAAGTTCAGAATTTCAGCTTTTATTTCTTGCTATTTACATTTAGATGAATTAAACAACTTAGGACATGCCACCTTTTGTTTGAACCCACCCATTTTTCAAGTGAGCCAAACTACTGGAACACATGCCTGACGGGCCTTTCTTGTTGCTCAGGTGTTGTCTTTTAGGTTAGTTGTTTAAACCTTAAATAATTCTGAATGTCTACTCTTGGTTCTAGCTTTGGGTTTCACCTGTATTTTTTGTTAAAGATAATAAACCAACATGAAGATGTGATATCTGTCAATGGGAGAAAAGCAAGCAATTTTGAAGCTGAGAAAAGAAGGAAAACTGATCAGGGCCAATGGACAAACATTTGGCATAGTTAACGCAACAATTCGGAATGTTCTGAAAAAAGAAAGAAACTATTGCAACAGACATAGATTTGGTCGGTCAAGGAAAATAACAACAGTTGATGACAGAAACATTGTGAGAGCTATAAGGAAAACCCCCAAAACATCAGTCAGTGACATCACGAACAACCTCCATGGTGCAGGGGTTAAGATTTCATAAGCCACCATTTAAAAAAGACTTTGAGAGCAGAGATATAGAGGCCATACCACAAAATGCAAACCATTCATCAGCAGTAAGTGTATTTACTTGACTCCCCCCCACTGAGTCAGGTTGTGACACAAGGTCAGTTTTTAATGTGGAGACCAGAATGTTTTCACTCGGCCTGCTGGTCCAAGCTGGTCCAAGCTGGTCTTAGCTGGTCATAGCTTGTCTAAGCTGGTCAGAGCTGGTCTAAGCTAGTCATAGCCATGATACCACCAGCCCAGTGACGAGCCCTCAGCAGTAAGAATGGGAAGGCTAAATTGGAATTTGCAAGGAAGTATAGAGATGAGTGACAAAAATTCTGGAAGAAAGTTTCATGGACTGATGAGACCAAGATTAAACTCTATCCAAAGTGATGGAATGGCCAAAGTGTGGAAAAGGAAAGGATCTGCTTATGATCCAAAGCATACAAATTCATCTGGGAAGCATGGTAGAGGCGGAATCTTGGCTTGGGCTTGCCTCGCTGCTTCTGGAACAGGCTCATGGATGATGTAACTTATGATGGTAGCAGCAGAATGAATTCAGAAGTCTACAGAAAGATTTTGTCTGCCGAGTTACAGAGAAGTGCATCCAAACTAATCAGGAGGAAGTCTATCATGCAGCAGGACAATAACCCAAAACATATTGCCAATACGGAAAAAAAGAACTTCGTGGACAGTTTTAGAATGGCCAAGTCAATCACTGGACCATATGCAATAGGGCATGTATTTCATCTCCTGAAGAGGAGACTAAAGGAAGAAACCATCCAAAACAAACAAGAACTGAAAGAGGTTGTGTTAAATGTCTGGAAAAACATAATAAATTGAGAATGCAAGAGTTTGATGATGTCAATGGTTCAAAAGCTTGATTCAGTTATTGCAAACAAGTGTTATGCAACCATATATTAAATGTTGTATACTTTATGACTATCTGTCCCTTTACTTTTTGCTCACAAAAAATTGGGTTATCTGATACAAAAAGTGGTATGTCCTAAAATGTTTTACAAATCTAAATATAAATACCTGCAAAGAAAAGCCGAAATTCTGAACTCTTGTCTTATATTCATCTTTTGATCTTAAACCCAAAAGTCTTTGCTAAACAACAAAGGAATGGTCTTGCTGTTCCAATACATTTGGAGGGAACTGTAAATAATGCCTCTTGGAATTAATGACATCTTAATTTTACAAATACCTAGAAAATCGCTATTACTTCAAGTGAACTTTTTCGTGGACAGCCACATTTGAAATAGTTGCCCTTTTTTTATTTTCACTCGTGTGATTTTCAATCTATCAACTGGCACACTAAAGAAATCTTAATAAAGAAGATGTACTTCCTGGCATGAGGTACGGTGGAGTCATTGATAGCATCTCGGATTGAGGAATCGGAGAGCCAAGTTCGAAATTTAGTCAAATTCATTACATTCACTTATGTGCTAATACACTTGGGAAAGGTATAAATCCTCTTCTCCCTGCAGCTATGGGTAAATAGCAGGGCAGACCAGGTTCTATAGCTTTCGATGGCAATTGGTCTACCACAGAATGAAATTGCAACCTACTGTGGAAAAAAAAAAAAAAAATCTGCCTTGTCAGTCATGTATCGAAAGATACATGATTACCTAAGCGTATATCACACATGGCACATAATTGACTGTGTGACATCCGAACCCGATCCAGAGTCTTATCCCGGTCACGGCGCCAACTGCGACGTTGGCCACTCCCGTTCGTTCGTTCGGGTGGGTGTCGCTCCAAACTTTTGGCGATTCAGATGGGAATCGAGTTAGATCCGATAACAGCCTCGTCGTTCCCAACTCGCCTCCAACGCCTGGTTACCAAAGTAACTACTTTGATTCCCAGTCTGCCTACCCACGTTGTGAATTGATCTAGGCAGAGGAAATCAATCAGTCGTCGGGGCCGTAATGCAAGCTGAGTTCGAATGAGGGTGGTATCACACAAATAGATGTGAGAGAAAATAAAATAACAACTCAAAAAGTTCAAGATATTAAAAAAAAAGGATAACAATACTTTATATCTGTTTCTGGATACAGGGTCACGTCTATCTCCCAACCCGCTATGTGGATTCGTGACACGTTTTTTTTTTGTTAGGCGAGTCTTAACATCTAAGCTGTCTGTTCTTTAAGAAACTGGTTCATGGTGAGTCTTCAGACGAAATTCATAAAACTTATTTTGGTGGTGTGAGTCTAAGTCGTTCTTCAAAAAAAATAAATTGTTCTTGGTTAGAAGATGAGTTCAGAATTTGCGTGAATCTTGGTCAGCTCTTCGTGGTGGGTCTTCAGAGCTCTCAACTGAAACTCGGTCTCGAACTAACTGCAACTAAAAACTCTCTTTCGAACTCTCTAACTGCTTTTCGCTCACTGTGACTTTGCTTATATGGACGCCGACCCAAACCGGGGTGGTCTCTTCGGGGTTTGAGGTTCCTTGATAATTCTAAATCCATAGTCCACTTCTTTATTTTCAGTCAGGAATTTTCCGCTCCTTTCCATTTTTGGAAGTCTTCTCTTACCCCCACCTTCTCTTATTCTCATATGGATATCTCACCATACTTCAGAGGGGCGTCAACGGTTTTCCCACTTCCTCACAGTAACTTCTCATACCTACCTCTCAATGGGCAACGGCGGGCTCCTCCTTGCATCACATGATCACCTCCGCCTGGCTCTCGTTAACATTCAGCCAATGGCGTTCAACAGTGTGGGCGTGACCAGACTAGCCTTGTTCTTAAAAAAATATATATTTTGCTCCAAGAAAAAAAATTATCTTTTTCTTTTCCTTTTCTTTCTTTTCTTTCTCTCTTCTTCTCTGGCCGCCAAGAAGACAATACGACCCGTAGATTGATAATCTCAATTCTTATGCTAACGTCACGGCATATGGAATTCTTCAATCAGATTTTCGCCAGCACCAAGAGGCTAGTCAACCAGACACACTTATTCTTCGGCGCCAACGGAATATTGTTTCGCTGTCATATTCAAATTCCAACACAGCCCAGATGTGTTTTCTCTCAATGACACCTCCCATCGACAAAGACCCAACCTAGAGATGACTCTTTGTGTGTGGTCAACAGATGACCTATTAATTTGTTTGCCACCATGACACAGTTAATTCTTTATCTATTTAAAACTCTGTATCCACCTGGTGTTTGTCAATTAGCTTTATGACAATGGCCATAAGAATTTTCACCATTCTTCATTTATCAAAATAACATCGCCAAATGTTTCTGTCGTGGGTGGGTTTCCTTCATTATCTAAGCCTAAGTCTCGCCTCTCTTTTCCTTTCTTTTTTTCCTCACAGGGAATTTTCACCAACCTCCGATAATTTGCTTGC
This sequence comes from Acanthosepion lycidas, assembly GCA_963932145.1. Classification (NCBI taxonomy): domain Eukaryota; kingdom Metazoa; phylum Mollusca; class Cephalopoda; order Sepiida; family Sepiidae; genus Acanthosepion; species Acanthosepion lycidas. The sequence goes on along the minus strand of OZ010602.1, from coordinate 52,627,310 downwards.
CACCATGACACAGTTAATTCTTTATCTATTTAAAAAAAAACTATGTATCAACCTGGACTTTGTCAGCTAGCCCTACGACAATGGCCAACAGAATTTTCACCATTTTTTCCATTATCAAAATAACATTGCCAAATGTCTCTGTCGTGGGTGGCCTCACTTTATCATATAAGTTAAATCTCGCCTCTCTTTTTCTTTCTTTTCTTTCTCTTTTTCCTTTCCTTTTTTTTCCCTCTTTTTGCGCCCCTAAATGGTGTCACAACTGACTTCCTGGCAAAGTTCAAACCTGTGTCCCCCTTTATAGAAGAAACCACTGTTTCGACTCAATGTGCTTTAGACGGCTTGGCCACATAGATTGAACAGCCCAGCAAGGTTCTAATTCCTCTTTTAAGAAAAGCACATCTCCTTTCTTAGATTATCTTTTTCAAAAGCCCATATCTGGTCAGTTTCGCATCCAAAATGTTAACAAGCTTATTTCTAAAGAATTAGTGGATTTATTTTCAGTCCGACATTTTTAGACCTTGCTATAACAACACGTAAAATAATTTTTTTTTATATATAATTCGACCGATCAGTAAGGTAGATTGTAAGAAAACTTTCACCATGATTGTTTTTTCTTTCTTATTCAGAGATCAGGTGATTGGAACGAAACCTGGTCATTAAGATAGGAGTTGCTGTACAAGAAAACAATTAAAGGCCAATAAAAAATTGCTTGTCAGACATGGATATTGGCTTTCTGAAGAAAACTTGTCATCAATTATTCTAATGGAACCTTCCGAAGTGACATGTCAGTGACTATGTTGTCATTTTTATTTATTTTCACTTTTGCCGATACCTCAAACAAGGAAGACATAGTTTCCATTTTTTTCTTTTCATTCTTGGAAGCTTTGCTTCTGCTGATAATGGCTTGATGCAAAACGCATTACATGACTAGCATATCAGAAATAGCAGTCTGGTATAGCATTTCATTTAGCAACAGCTCATTGGAATGGAACTTGGTCATTAAGTGAAGATTGTCTTCTGGCTAGACAGTATTAAGCTTACCAAATATAGCACAACAGTGTACTGAACAGTAAATGTAATAAAATACATATTTAAAAAAAAAAATAATAAAAAATAAAATTTAAAAACTATGATATGCCCTCGTTCAATTTACAATACAGGGACCCCCACTCTACTGCATTTTCAATTTTCATAGTAGTATTTATATAAAATACAAATTTTATTGGAACCTAATTACATACAATAATGAATCATAGTCAATATAAGTGAACAAATCAACTAGAAAAAATTGAAAAAAAAATACATTATATAATGCATCTAAATACAAATTGGAGACATGTCATAATAAATTATTCCATTTTAAATACATCAACAATATTTTTCAGCAATTTTTAACTTGAGATTTTTCTTGTTAAAAAAGTAAATAATTTTAATACAATCAACATTATGGATAAAAAAAATGGTGTTTTTTTTTTCCATGGAATTGGAGGGAACAAAATTTTTAAAAATACCCCCCAGAATAACATCAAAACTGCAAAAATTTTTTAATCTGTTAATAGTCAGTTGTGCTTAGTTTAATTTGCAACATATACAAATGTGAGTAGAAAAAATCAAATTTTGGTGAGAAAGCGAGGGTCACAATATACTGCCTGGGGCCCTCAATCAGGCATGCCTTCTGCCCCGGTTGGGCAGGGGTGTTTCTGGAGTAGTACACATCAACCATGTGTAGCTGACACACCGTAAACATCACTTTAGTCCGATGAAGTTTGAAAGGATAAAATGTGTCACATGAAAACTCTTTCCACTTTATCTTAGTTTTTTCCCTAAAATTCTTCTTGATATATAAAAAGTTATGTATCGTTTTCTCATATATATATATATATATATATATATATATACACACACACACTGATTCTGCCCAATTACTGCACATGGATGGCAAGCATCAGTGGAAGAGAAGGTTATTCCCAGGTTCAGATTATCCTTTAGGCTAGTATAGGATGCAGCCTAGGGATCCCCCAAGCTTTTATAAAGCAATGATTTTAATTTTCTAGATGTTATAACTTGTAAATAGTTTCATCAACAGAAATCATATCAATATGACAAACTCATATTTATTTGACTTTGCAGAAAGCAAATCAAGAAAGACAATGTTTCAGTTTATGTCATTGTGTTTCAAATAAATAACATGTTTGTTTTTAGTTTTAGTGTTGTTAGTTTAAATTTTAATTTTCCTGATATTAATACTTCTAAATAGTTTCATAAACTGAAATGATATCAATTGATTGTTTTATTGTTATAATTAAGGTTAAGGTTATAAAACAACTTTCTTTTTACTTAGAATTGTTGTGTTGAAATCTGTGCTAATTTGGTTTGCAATAAATAGTAAAATGGTGGTATTTCTTAAAGAATATTTTATTGACAAACAAAAGATAGCTATTCTTGTTTATTTGAAGAATTTGCTTCAAGCTATGTAAATGTCACTAAAATATATTATTAGTAAAAAAATATTCAAGACAGGTGTGGTGAGTAAGAGGTTTGGCTCCGTTTGAGGAGGCGCCATAATTTGATTGATCAACTGATTTGTTTTCTACAACTATCAACATTTTGCAGGTTATTTAAATACAGAAAAGATTGTATAAAGATTTTGATATGTCCCGGAAAGGGATATATTTGAACGAAGTAGCTAAGTGGTTTTGGCTACTGTAACCAAGTAGAATACAATAGCTGTAATCGACTGGTACACGTCGTAGTCACAGGTAAGAAGTGTAGATCAATGGCTTAGTCCAATGGGCATCGTTATAGACTTAGCTCTCAGACTAAGGCTCTTCTGACTCTCCTACACGTCCGTCGATATTTATGACTGACACCAGCCAATCACACTCCAGTGAGTGGGAACACAGGTGTACGCATATTCCATTATATCAGATTTTGAGATAATAATTTGGTGATTCAAGTCTTACTAATTAACCCATAGCTAGGAGGAGAAGAGGTAGATTCATACATTTTGCATGGGTATTTGCATGTAAGTAAACACAATGAATCCAACAGGAATTGAAACTCAACTCACTGATTAACAATTCTGAGCCATTATCCATTACACCACCTGCACATCCAGTCTTACAGCATTTGATATTCCCAAGTGGCCAATCATCTAGGTACTGGCCAAGCTCAATGTTGCTGAACATCAGTGACCCATAATTAGCCTAGGGTCTCCAAAGATCATAATCCAGCTCTAGTTATTTTTTAACCTCCAGAAACCTGATGCTACCTGTGCAATTGTTTATAGCCATTTTGTAGCCATAAAAAGGTTCTCAGCATCAGACAACCTTGGTACAATGACAAAAATCCATCAAGATAATTGGAGACTGCTTGTGCTGCATACAATTCATGTAGTCAGATTGCCATTGACCCTACAAGGTTCATCCACCCTTTGACAGCCATTTTTAAATAAAGCTCTTATATATATATATATATATATATATATATATATATATATATATATATATATTTAAACCTTGAGAGCCAGACAAACCTACCAAGGTATCACCTCAGTGATCCAATTAGGTGAAACCTTGGTAGGTTTGCCTGGCACTCTAGGTTTAACTAGGTCTGATGTACTCATTGCATTGAGCACTTTATTTAGTTATTTTGCCTACTTGTATCAGGGTTTTTTTTTCTCTGGGCTTTGAACTTGCATGCTAGATGATTATTTTCAGCTAACGTATATATTCTTGGTTCTTTCTTTTTTTTATACCTTTTTTCCCTTTGGTATTGGCTTGTTTATTTGCAAATTAACACAGTGAAAGTTTTCCAAGCGAGTATAGTTTCTTATACTTATAAGATCTCTATTAATATAAATATATATATATATATATATATATATATATATATATATATACACACGTTTCATTAAATAATATAGACAAGTGTTGTCTATTTATTTTATGTAAACATAAATAATATTAACATAACATTATCGTTGAACGAAGAAAGAAATTCACAATATTGATCCATATTTTTTTTAATACAATCTAAGCTTTCGGCTTACATAAGCCATTATCAAAGAGGTCAATTACAACATATTAAGCAATATACGGACAAGACAGTGATGATAGCCTGTCATTGCTTACATAGATGATTTCTAAGCAATGATAAACACGCGCATATAAGACGCTAGAAGTGAAAATCGCCCTGCAGCACATGACCACGCGAGAGTGAATATGACGAGTATTAAGTATGGGAAGCCGTTGGTATAAACCAATGGCTTCTGTTAGCAATTATAGACATTTAAGGATATTTATATATGATGAACACTCCCGTCATTTTCAAAATAGGAGTGTCTTTCAGTTCAGTTTTTTTATTTATGCGTTGTATGAGACAACAATATTGCACGAGATTTGCAAACAAGTTCACACGATGGACATGCTGAAGATTTGACAGTAATATGGGGTGATGTATTTGCCCGAGATTTAGTGTTGGTTCTTAATTCTCGCAGATGGTTGAGACAATTCTTTTCAAAGTTAGTTATACCTCGGTGACAGGTGTCTTTCTAGTTTGCTTGGTTTTCAATAGCAACTTCGAACACATCTATCGGGATATTTGCAGCATTTAAATTGTATTTGAGTTTGTCCTTGAAGCATTATGAAGGACAGCCTACATTATGCTTACCATGAAAAAGTTGGCTATACATGAGGATTTTCGGCATCTGACCATCACTCATTCTGATGACATGAGCAGCCCATCTGAGTTGTGATTGCATCAGAAAGGATTCAATACCATTGACACCACATTTGATGAAAAGATCTGAGTTAGAGATTTTGTCCTGCCATGTATAACTGCATATTGAACAAAGACACTGTTTACAAAAAGCATCAAGGTGACTGATATGCGTCCTGTATGGCATCCACAATTCTGATCCATAAAGAAATGTGGTGAGAATGACTGCTCGATAGACACTGATGTTCGTTTTCAGTGAAATCTCATGAACATCCCACGGGCAATGCTTAAGCTTCCCAAAGGCATTAGTTGCCTTTGGTATTCAGTAAACTATTTTGTTATCCAAAGAGGCACTTGAATTGACTTTACTTCCTAAGTACGAGAAGGATTTCACATACTTCAGGTTGTCGTTGATAACAGTAATGGGAACAATTGGAAAGGTATGGGCAGGTAGGTTTTGTTTTACACCCTTGACCTACTTAGGTGTAGGCCTTGGTTGATGGACAACTTCTGTTTTCTTTATGCTTGTAGTTAGTCTGAATGCATTGCAAGCGATGGAAAAACGATTGACGAGTGCTTGGGCTTTTTCAATTGAGGTGACCACATCTGCAAACAAATTATCATGAATAAAAACATGGTGTAGCATGACCGTAAATAAGAAAACGAAATGTAAAGGAGTCATGACCCAACCTTTTGTGCCATTTGTTACATTGAAGTCTTCTGAAAATTCTACATAGATGCTTTCATTCCTTCAAGAAACGAGATGATTATTTAGCATACTGTCAGGTCAGTACTTTCCAGAGGGCACCACTGTTTAGAGTGTTAAACTTTTTGGTCAGATTGATAAAGACAGTATAGAGTTCATGGTTCTTCTTGCAAACTTTCTTATCAACATGAAAAAATCATATCAATTGTTCTGAAATCTGATCGAGATTCGGAATAAACGTTATCAATGAGATATTTGATAATTCTGTTGAGAATAACCAGTGCAAGAATTTTGCCAGCGATATACTATAAAATCACCATTGGCTTCAACCGCAGCCCTCAGAAAGTTTTGGAATCTCCTGCAAGAAGTGAAATGCCACAGGAATTATAACACACAACATTACTGCCTTTGTTCTTGAAGAGATGTTTTATGCAAGCATCTTGATAGTCATGTGGAACAGAACCAACCTTTCATATGACTTTAAAAAACTCAAGGAGTTCCATAACCAATGTCTTCCCACCATATTTAAAAATTTATGGGGGGAATAGCATCTTTTCCAAGGGCTTTATATATATATATATATATATATGTAAGCAAATATAAATGGATATAAATCGGACAGAATGGAGAAAAATATTTGGAAAAAACAAACAAAAATCCTTAAGTGCAATTAAGTTGTTTTAATATGAATGAAATGTCAACGTCTGACGTTTCGGTTTAATAAACCTTCATCAGAACAATATTCATTAAAATGCATTTGACGACAACGTGACCACGCTTAAACGGAAAGCTGATCATTTAAAATTTTCAGTTATCTGTTTTGGATAAGTCTTGTTTTTATGTCCATCGTCTTTGTCATGTTGAACTGATTATGTTAATTGCATTTTAATGAATATTGTCCTGATGAAGGTTTATTAAACCGAAACGTCAGACGTTGACATTTCATTCATATTAAAACAACTTAATTGCATTTAAGGATTTTTGTTTGTTTTTTCCAAATATTTTTCTCCATTCTGTCGGATTTATATCCATTTATATTTGCTTACATACTGTCTACTGGAAATACAAACCTGAATTCACTTTATATATATATATATATATATATATATATATATGGCCTGACGATTGCATCTAGCATGAAACAGACTGTCGCCTCTAAGTGTTGACTTCCATGTTCACTTTTATATTTACACATGCTCTATCTCTGATATTGAGCAGTTTATCCCATAAATATAGCACACCTTAAGACTATATATATATATATATATATATATATATATATATATATATATAGAGAGAGAGAGAGAGAGCCGAGAAAAATAACAGCACACGTGGCCTGACAATTGCATATAGCATGAAACAGACTGTCGCCTCAAAGTGTAGACTTCTATGTTCACTTTTATATTTACACACGCTCTATCTCTGATATTGAGCACTTTATTCCATAAATATAGCACACCTTAAGACTATATTTCTTCATATATATATATATATATATATATATATATATATATATATATAGTAGTCAGCACATGCTCTCATCCAGGCATCGTTATCCTCTTTTCTTATTCCCTTTCTCCCTTCTGGTGCTGGTGACAGAGATGGATGCGAAGATCCAGACTACTACTGAAGAGTCATGAGCAGGAGCTACATAAGAGGTGGTGGATGTGGCTGGGCAAGTCGGGACTTCCTGACAGCATGTCGCAGATTCTCTTCGTGTTGATGGTTTGCCCTCAGATGGTCCTACACCAGAAAGGCTGATTTACATACATATATATATATATGTATGTAGCAGAGGAAGAAATACTACATGCACAGTTACAATTTAACATTGAGAAATGATGACAATACAGGAATGCTCAGTTTTAAATCTTGTAAGCGATCTAGGATTGCAAAGGAAATGTTTGTCGCAGATTATTTCCACGTCGCTGAGAATATATCACTCAAGCATCGGGGACAAAAAGAAAATGCCGAAAACTTGATTCGCAAGTACTATTTCACAATGCACGCAACCAGTAAGAAAAATAACTCCCTCGCCAACCCACATGGCAGCCAAAATCACCGATTTTTTATTTTTTTCTCCCAATTCGAGAATACCAACTGCTTTTATCTGCCGAACATTTTTTTCCATTCGTCGACAGTTGGGAGAGAATATTCAGTAATTTGCATATCAACATACTTTTATAGCGATTCCTGTGACAGACTTGTTTTTTTTTTTTAATTCAACTATTCCATTTTCAGCATGTCATGCGGAATACATGCCCTTTTGTTTGGTAAGTAATTTTCTTTTTCACCACATTTTCTGTCGTAGAATACACGCGATGCGCTGTCGCTTGGTTTGACGAGATAAGTCGCCATTTTCTTCGTTCTTATCAGAACAATCTGCTGTACCTTTGGAATAACTATTAAACTCATCTAACTCTTTCTGTATCATCTGCAATATCCTCAGATTTACAATCACTCTGAAATGCTTGTATAGAAGCTTTCGGTGTGAATGCCAAACAGTACAGTATACTATTTCCAAATTTCTGGCAAAGTGAATTGTGTCATGGTGCTCTTTTTCTCATAGATGGTGCCCAACTGACTCTACTATAGTGTGCAGTTGACAAAATCAAGAACAAATAACACATATGTGTGAAATTAAAAATAAAAGTGGCAACAATTTACGCATTGCACCCTCTTTCTCATATTCAAATAATTTATATTAAAAATAAGATTATATTTAAAAATAAGTATTTAATATAAAATCAATAGGTTAAAATAAAGAATAATAATACATTTAATAATAAAAATAGAATGAAATAAATAAATAAATAAAAAAATAATACTTTAAAGATAAGTTAAATCTAAAATCAAGTTATATTTAAAATTATAGTTATGCTTAAAAATACAAAGTTATATTAAAAAACAACCCTAATATATATATAGATAAAAAAGTCTAAGTGATAAAAGGAAAGAGAGTTCTTAGAACAGGGAACAATTAGAAGACATAATTAATATGGTATAAAAACAGAAATATAGTAATTAGAATTAGTTATACATTCAACATTTGAAGAGTTAAAGAAATATAGTAGCTAATAAAAAAAAAAACCCTGTATTATGGAAATTTGAATTTGTTTTTATGGCGACATTAAAATTATTTTTTCATCAGTTGAAATAAGCTTCTTCCCCATATGAGGTGATTTTGGATTTTATTGTGTATTAATTAATTAAATATATATATATATATATATATATATATATATATATATATATATATATACCCAATCCAGTTTATTTAGATTGGACCAGTAATGTCTGTCTATTTAATTTTGTATGTTCAGCATCAGGATCAAGATTATGAATATACTGGCCATGGTTTCTTTTATTTTGTTACTTTAAACCAATCATCTAAGTCATTTTCAAGAACTGGATACTCTCAGTGTGATAGACAAGATTTTATTAGTTATGTTTTTGTATTTTTTTTGGCATGCTGGGATTCAAATTAAACCAAAGTGATGTCATGTGCAAAATGGTTATTGCAAGATAAACTACATTGGCAAAGAATGCATCAAATATTCATAGCTGTTATTATTATATTGCACACAGGTAGATACTTTATACACAAATTTTAAGATATAGTCTCCCATGGTAAAATATATTTTATTTAATGTGGCATATTTCTCTTGTAGAGTAATAGCTTCAAGTATTTTCTTTTATATAATAATAGCTTCTTTTTTAGAAATAAGTGCTGTGTAGCCTTTCTGGCATTATCTACTAATATTTGTTTGATTGTTGTGTTTTTGGCTGGTTGTTATGATCAATAAGTGCACAGATTACATTAAATTTGAATAAGTGACAAGTTAATCTACAAGAGAGTGTAGTGTATGTCTGGCCAATGTAAAAATTTAATGTGTTTTGATTAGTGTAATTTTTCAAAAAGACATGAAAATTCATAAACAGCATTGATTTTTCTTGTGTATTTGTATGTGTGTGTGTGTATATATATATATATATATATATATATATATATATATATATATATCTTTCTGTATTATAGGTTATTACATTCAAACATACATATTTCCAAAATATGTATGTTCGAATGTAATAACCTATACTAAAGAATTATAGCCCTACTTTTGTTTTGAACACTTTTTTAAATTAATGTTATGAACATTTGAACTTATATTTGATTTGTTCTTATTGCATTTGGATACATACATACATATATATATATATATATATATATATATATATATATATATACACCTGTGTGTGTGTGTGTGTGTGTGTGTGTGTGTGTGTGTGTGTAAATATTTCCAGATGGAGTGTATCTGTAGAGACAAAATGAATAAAAAGAGATGAGAAGAAAACTATTCTTAGCCGAGCCATTTCCTCCTCTGAGGAATTTTATGAAGGCAATGTAGGATTTATTATGCTGCACGTGTTTATATACAAAAGGTGAGGATGCCACTAGTTTATCAAGGCTTATAAATTTGAGAACATTTATGAATGTTCATCACATGACTGAAAGGTCAGTTAAAACATATGGAGGACACAAAATGTCATAATTCAAAGTCTGGCAAAAAATAAAGTGAGCAAGTAATATTCAATATTTCTTTTTCAAATGAATATTGTTTAGATTGTGATTAGAGTGTTGTGATATGAGATGGATGTCTGTGTTGTACATCTTCAAAGGCTGAAGAGATTGATTTAACTGTTTTCTTTTGATTTTTCAACATGTTTGAGATTGTGTATGTTGGCTTGAGCAAATTAGAAATTCTTTCAGGAAAGGTGAAATTGAGGAAATAAAACAGGGCATAGTTTTATATTTTGATAATATTCAACAGCCAGCACCATATAAACATGTTGGCAGAATCCTAGTTCTTGAGTATAGCTAGGGATTGAGGCATATAATCAATTTCTTCTTTGAACAACATGGACCTAATATTTCAGGGAGATATGGGCCTGAAAAGTAACATTTGCACGGAACCTAACTAGTGTTCAAAAGTCTGTGGTGTGTCAACCTGCACTAGAAAAGCCGTATGCATCCCTCTGTCAGATATTTAAATTATTTTAAAGTATCACTAATTCTATTTTCTGCAATAGTAATTTATGATTTCTATCTGTACAATGATATTGTTGCAGGCAAGGAAGAATTCTACCTTTCAAATCCAAATGAAAACATCCAAAGAATGTTAGCACTAGTAAAAGAGATAAAAAAATTTATTAGCATACTGGTAACCCCTCCTTACAAAAAAAAAAAAACTTCTGTTGTTATCAAAACACAAGGTATGTTTACTTTAAGTTATGCCAGCTTTAAACAGTAGAAGATCTCATTAGAATGAAGGGGAGCCCAGGCTGCATGCCTAGTATATAAAGTTACATCATACTTTATATAACATATGGCTTCCTATTCTCCAAGTCTATCGCTGATGCTTTATCAGCTATAACTAAATTTTTCAATCAGGCTTTAGATAAGAATGGCAAAGTGCAGACTGTAGACATCTCAAAGTCGTTGAACAGGTCTTTGCATGTTGGCCTTCTCCACATGCTCTATGGCTATAGTGTCTCTGAATGAATATTTGGCTTAACTCAATTGTTCTTATCGAATCACATTGAACAGACACGCTTTTCGTTTGTTTCATTTTAATGCAGGGGTACCCCAGGGATCTATCTTTGGATCTATATTGTTTCTTATCTTAATAAAGGACATTCCCAATGTTATCAGTTCCCAACGAGTAGGTATTTATGCTGATGACACAAAAATTTACTATTACTAATCCTTCAGGTCTGACTGGGTAAAATTCGCAACTTCTCATGAAAAAGACCTCCATGTAGAGGTAAGCTGGGGCACAGAATGGCTTGTAAATTTTAATGCCTCAAAAACGAAAGTGCTTCCATTTAATGACGATAGAGATACTTTTCTGCCTGCCATTGGCTGGATTTAATAATACTACTTTTTGTTATTTTATATATATATATATATATATATACATCGACTGAAAAAAACTACTACAATAAAAGATTTCTCCAATTAGTAAAAAAAACGCACTCTCTTTTAAATTTTCAAAAAATTCAACCTTAGCGTTGCAACCGCACGCTCCAGAATTTCTTACAGTTAACAATAACCCAAGGTTAATGCAATAAATGGCAAGATCGCTTAGCTAACAAATTCAAAAAGTATTAACCCACTGACTACTCTTTGAATGATGCGATCCTTGTTTTTTATGTACAATAAATATAATAGTACTTTTGTTAGGTTATCCTATCATCATTGAGCATGGACATTATTTTCCTATTTTTTTTTTTTTTAATTTTACCTGAAAATTTTTATTTATTTTTCTTTTTAGGTAAAATTAAAAAAAAAAGAAGAAAAATAATATCCATGTCTGATGATGATAGGATGACTTATCCAAAGTACAAACATATTTCTGGACCATACAGAACATCTAAAAACATGGATTGAATCATTCAATGAATGGTTAGTGGGTTAATACTTTTAAATTTGTTAGCAAAGTGAATTTGACATTTATTATATTAACGTGACTGATTTATTCTTTGTATGACAGTTCATTGTAATATTAATTATACTGCACTATTCATAAATATGTTTTTTTTAAATTATATTATCATTGCAACACTGAAATTCTCATGTTTCAAAATTGAAACTTTAATTCAAATTCAATCATAAAAAATAAACTTAAAATACAAAGTCCCATTCCATTTTCAAGTGATGCAAAAATAAAAATAAAATGTTATTCTTAGCATTGCTTGATAATGGAACAGAACTTTGTATTTTAAATTTAATTTTTATGACTGAATTTGATTTGAAGTTTCAGTTTTGAAACATGGAAATTTCAGTGTTGCAATGATAATATAATTTAAAAAAACAATTATAATATTATGCACTACTGTTGTATTAAGCACTGTTTTTAAAAAAATAAAAATAAATGCTAAGATCTCTGAATTATAAATCTCATTGTTCTTTCCTATTATATATATATATATATATATATATATATATATATATATATATATATATATACGCAATTAATGGAATTTTTAATCTGACCTTATTTCTTCTTACTATAGATGCTATTTTTAGTGAGTATACCTGTTTCAGTTGATACCACTGTTATTTTTAACCAATGAAATTATTGTTAAGCTCAAGAAGAACATATTTCCTGAATTAAACTTGCTTTATCATGAAGAATTCCTATGGGTTAAATAGTGGATTGAAACATGCTTCGGTTAAAAGAGAGCTTTCTCTGGACAACGAGAATACAGGCTTAGTTCCAGTAATATTTTTTTTTTCTGACTGACTCTTTTTGACCTAGGACATTCTATATTAAGTTCACTGTTTAAAAATAACAAGGGTGTCAAGTCAAACACCTGTACTCATCAAAGAAATATGTTAATATAAAAAATTCCCTTTCTCCACTGATGTCAAATCAGTTGGGTTTCAATCCTGGCTTGAAGCAATCGCATTTCTAGCCACACTGATGAGTTGTGATAGAGTGAAACAGTCTGTCAGTGGATGACTATATATATATATATGAAAAGTGTGTGTATATAAATAAATATATATATATGTATAATTATTTATATATTATATGCGCGGTACTTATTAGAAAGCGCTCAATATCAGAGATAGAGCTAACATATATGGTTGGATATATATATATATATATATATATATATATTTATTTAAATAAGTTTTTTGTGGTACAAAATTTTATAATAGAAAGGAATAAATAAAAAGAAGGCATTTTTTAAAAAAAGCCAAAACAGAACGACCTGGTTTCATCCCAGGACTTATCAAGTATTTATTCTAGGAATTTAAAAGCATGTAAATCATTCAATTATCGAATTAATTAAATGGGGGGGAAGAGGGTGTGATGGGTAGTAAGCTGTCATCACTTTATATTTTTAATTTCTTGCATGAGTATTGTTTGTTTTTGATTTTGTTGACTGCACAGTATAGTAGGGTCAATTAGGTACAATTTGTGAGAAAAGGTGCATCATGACACAATTCACGCTGCCAGAAATTTAGAAACAACATGCTGTACTGCTTGCCAGAAGTTCCAATATGAACATTTCAGAGTGTGTAGGTGTCAATCTGAGGACAGCGCAGAGAATTTGGAAAGAGTTGGATAATATATCTGGTCAACATTATGATGACTGGAGAAATCATTAGTGATGATGACGTTATGCCTCCATTCATCTCCTCACAGGGCCTCAGACTCAACACGGAGGCTTACATCAAGTGCCTTGAGGATGTAGTGTTGCCCTGGGTCAAGAGAGTGGCTTCTGGAAGACTCTGTGTCTGGCAATAGGACTCTGCACCATGCCATATAAGCAGGAGAACTCAGTCATGGCTGGCAGACAATTTCTGTACCCCTTATATCTGGTCACCTAACACCCTAGACTGCAACCCTCTTAATTTTTATGTGTGGGGCGCAGTTGAGCAAGAAGCCAACAAAACTCCTTGTAGTTATTTTTCAAGTGTAGCTTAGATGTGGCACAAGGCCAAAAGTGTGGGGTACCTAGTGAGGATTGAACTCACTTTTTAGTAGTAACTGATCTAGCAAAACAAGCTTGCTAACCATTACACCACGCCGAGGTGCCCAGTGATTTTCCAAGCATAGCCTGGGTGTGGCACAAGGCCGAAAGTAAGGGGCACCTAGTGAGGATCGAACTCACTACACATTCGTAATTGCTCTAGCGAGACAAGCTTGCTAACCATTACACTACCTCGAGGTGAACAAACAAAACTCCTTTTAACACCAAAGATAAACTGAAGGCAAGGATTATGGCATTATTTACCAACTTAAACAAAGAGACCATCCAGAAGAGTTGCAGGGGATTATGAAGTCGTTTGGAGGCCATGGTTGAAGCCAATGGTGATTTTATTGGATAAAATTGCTCTTTAGTATTTCAAGATATTTTCGTATAATTTTGGGGCATATATCTGTTAAAATGAGATGTCAGTATTATTTTCATTTCATGTAATTTAGACAATTTATTCATTGCAATTCGTATATTAATAATAAATATACATTTTTCCAAGTCGGCCCCAAAATTCTGAATTTCATACACATTTTTGTATGCATGCAATAGTGAACATGTTGCTATGTAGATAGATATAAATAATTTTCTGTATGCACACTTTTGCATATATATATATATATATATATATATATATATATTAATAATAATAATAATAATACGTGGTTGGAAAATCTTGGATAGCACAACTTGTAGATATGTCAAAACAAGTCTGTAACCAAAGAAAAAATTTCAAAAAAAAGAAATAACCAAAAACATATGACCAGGGCGAAACAAATCATCCAGTACCTTAAGCCTTTAGTCCAAAGAAAAAAAACCCAAGCAAGTAGTAAACCTAAAACATATAGTGCTCAATATACTCAGTAGAGCTGAATAAATAAAGATCAGGTGTAACCTACCTAGGTTTCACCTAAACCGATCTTCAGGAGCCAGCTTATCCTGAAGATCTGTTTAGGATTTAATATATAATTATTTATTTAAAAAAAAAAAAAAAAATTTATAACATAAATATGTTATAAAATCTCTACAAAAATAGCCATTTTGTTTCAACACTCTCAGTGTCTTATCAAGTGACGACGTTGAATGTAAAATCTAAAGGTTTTACATTCAACGTCGTCACTTGATAAGACACTGAGAGTATTGAAACAAAATGGCTATTTTTGTAGAGATTTTATAACATATTTATGTTATAAATTTTTTTTTTTTTTTTTTTAAATAAATAATTATATCTGCTCTACTTTGTATTCAGCACTCTTTTAAGAATAGTAATTGTTGGTTATTGGAATTCATTCCATATACACCAATCATATACTTGGATATATATATATATATATATATATATATATATATATATATATTACCGTAATAAGTAATATTGAGGACATTGTGGCATGCTGTCTGCCAGTTCTCTCTCTTTGGCTCATCCAAAAAGGTTGGTTGATTCTGCACAAGCATTCACCATGATAATCACAGCATATGAAACTGGCAGTCATGGTTGGTCACTGTCAACTTGAAATTTGATTTCAAATATATTAAAGATCTGCCATTTTTTATGTCATTGTGCACTCTTTTTTCGTGTGTGAAATCTTAAGCAAACTTAATAATAGTAATAAATAAATGCTTTGTTTATAATAAACAGTATTAACAACAATTACCTGCCTGAATGTCTGAGAAATTTTCATAGAAAATGTCTTCACCAACAGGAATTGAACCTGTATCCTACATGGAACTGTGTATATAGCCTGATGTGCTATACCAGTTTAGCTACAGAGGAGCATTTGGTAAGTAAGGTCAATTTTACTGTTTTTGAACTACAATTTTCCATGATTTTACTCGAACATTCCTGTCTACCTGATGCATATCGAAACGTACAAAAACGTTATGCCCCCATTCATCTCCTCACACACTACGAAATGTACAAAGACCAACAATTATTTTTTTAAGTTATCTTCTGTTTATGTGTTACTTTTATAGATACAAATATTAAAGTAGATGCTCTCTTTATAATAAACAGTATTAACAACATTTACCAGTCTGATGTAAAATAAAGTATAATATATATATTTTAAAATAAAAAATACACATTTCACCCCCAAATATATATATATATATATATATATATATATATATATATATATATATATAAAACAAAACAAGTTCTCTCAGCCACTGGTGTGTTTATCTAAAATAAATATGCTTAGGTCATCCCTACCATTTGCCAACAGCTCAAAGGTAGATTTATATACACACAGTTTTCACATATATATATATATATATATATATATATATAGATATATATATGTGTGAGTGTGTGTAATATATGTAATATATAATTATTTATATATTATATGCGCGGTACTTATTAAAAAGCACTCAATATCAGAGATAGAGCTAACATATTTGATTGGATTGATGTGAGTTTGTGACTTTGGGTTTCACGCTTTAGAAGATGGTTTATTAGACCGAAACGTCCGACATTGTCATTATATTAACATTAAAACAGCATAATTGCCTATAAGGATTTTTTTTTTGTTTCTTCCATATATTTTTCTTCATATATATATATATATATATATATATATATATATATACACACACATAAATATATATATGTATTAGGGGCATAGAAATCAACACAACATGGTGACTTTCAGCTTTATACCATCAGGAATTATCAGACCATGTGTCACTATTCTTTCTATATGGTCAATATATAGACCCCTGAAGGGAGCTGTATGTGAATTGAAGGAAATGTGAAAGCCTGGTTTCACAAATCTTGGGTTTAATACTCATATTTTTATAATATCTATAATCCTAATCCTAAATTTCTTTATTTTCATTTTATTTTTATTTGTTTGCATTTTATTTATTTATTTATTTCTCATTTAGATTTATTTTATTTTATTATCAAAAATAAATCTTAATAGATATAAGTCATACATTCTTATTTGTTTAATCTTTTTAAGCGTGTTGTGGCTGTACGTAGCGTAGTAGATATTACCTTGTTTAAAATTTGGTATTCATGGAAAAAGAATGCTCACTCATAGGCTGAGAGTGATTAGGTATAAACATAGAAATCAAAATTGTATGATGATCACCTAAAATGTGAAAGTGCCAATCACCATGCAGTGTTGATTCTTATATCTGCACTGTTAATAATTGAACATGTTTCCTGCTGCAGAGCACAGATTCCCTATAGTTAATGAGATTTCCTTACAAGGTGTCCACAGCTGTAGGTAAGAGCTAGTAAATAGTCATTTACAATTTTGTACAGGTGTTGGTGTGTGCACTAGCTTGGAATTTTGAAGCACACTAAAATAAATGCCAAGTGGACCTAGTCATGTGCTTATGTTTGAAACCACTTTGCTATTTTTTCTGCTGAAATTTATTGTAAACAAAGTTCTGCTTCATAAAATTTGTACTTAAGATACCAGGGGGAAAAAAATAGAAGTTTTTTTCTACAATTTAAATTTAAACTGTTTATTTAATGTTTTTTTTTTTTTCAAGGCACTTAACTCTGCTTCCTGCTGTTCTTTTAAAATATATGATGTAACCTTCATCTATGACAATAACTACATATCGACAAGAGGGCAAATCTGTAGTTAAAATGTTTTTGGTTTGTCATTTTTTAAATATTTTTTAAATTGTTTTGTTAGGATTTTTAAAAAAATCAGTTATTTATTAAAACAAAAAAAAAACAAAAAACAAAATCAACTCAAGGTTAGTTTGACACCTACATTTTTTTTTTTTTTTTTTTTGTAATTTTTTGATAAAGCAGTTTACTGCAATATTAAAACAACATATGGGTTTTTAAGCTACTTTTATTTTCTCTGGTTTAATTGCCTTGATAGATCAATGATTCAATTAACAGTAACACTGAGTAAAAGAGAGAGAGTTCAACTCTCAGTGAATGCTCCCTGCTTTCGGCCTTGTGCCACATCTGTGCTATGCTTAAATCACTATTTATTTCATCAATTCTGTTTTTAACACGCAGTAAAATAAAAAAAATAATAAAAACGTAAAGATGTATTTTAAACTTTAACGCCATTTCTGTTTTAAACATATTTTAAAATCTCTAGTTGAAACCCAGAAATTCATAATAATAATAATAATAATAATAATAAACAAATAAAATAAATAGAGTTTCTAAACTAAAGTAATGTCAATTACAAGGTAAAAATAGAAAAAAAAGTTTTAAAGTTTCTCTTTCCTGATGTTGCACCTTAGCTGGGGTTTACTCGAAATATTTAACTCTAAAACTTTTGTATTCCTAAAACCTTGATACCTAAAACCCCAATTTGGTTAGGGTTTCCTTAAAAGTTTATTGACGTAAAAAGGATGGCGTCATATTTTTGCAAACAGCTGCGTGGGATGTGATATATAAACAATGCCGGAAACAGAAATACAAACAAGAAAGGACATGATCTTTGTTTAAATCTTACATAGATTAATTAAAAATAGTCATTCTATTCTACTAACTTGGCAAAGATTTATTAAAAGGAATGGTTTTACTTTTATAAGTAAAAATAAAAGAAGAAGAAGAAAAAAAAGAATTGATTTAAAAATAAAATATACGCACTGCGATAGAACAGAGATGCGAGAAGACATCTGTTCGTCTTCTCTTGGATAATCCTCTTCTTTCAGTTCTAAAGCAGACATTGCTTTATCCCCGGCCGATTTCCATGCAGCATCCAGTAGGTCTCCCTGGGGTAAGGTTTCGGGAAAACCGGGGTCGCTGATTTTAACAACACCATTACCGTCGGGTTTCATCAGCACCTCGTGAGCACCACATTTACTACAGGTGATCACATATGCGTCGGAACGTTCTCCTTTCTTGCCGACGTTTCGACCCAGGCATTTCTTACAATAAATCGGAAGTGATGATTGATATAAAGGCGATAAATGGGCAGAAGCGCCTTCACCGGAATTATTATTATCATTATTATTATTAATACTGGAAGACGTAGCGCTAGCCGTTTCCGATTTCTTTTTCTTAGGCTTCTTAACTTTCTTCTTCGTCAGGTTACTGCTGGCTTGTTGTATTTCCACTGTCTTATTCACCACATTACTCGCAGACTGGCGATCTTTTTCACCCGACATGGACACATCAAGATTATCCAAATTACTATTCTCACATGTTGTAGAATTCTGTTCGATCGAAGTTGGTGACTGTAAACATTTTTCAGCGATGGATTTGGAGTCTGTCATAGCGCCGTCTTCGTCGTCGAATCGAAAAGGAAGCGTGAACTGCAACAAGTGACTACGGCGGCACAATGATGTAATAATTGTATATAAAACGCTGATATAAAAAATCGACTTTAACAGTATTTTTAATATCTATATTATCTCCCTTAAAAAAATAGCTCTTTTTTTTCGATTAAAAATTTTACAAATAGAAAACAATTTTAAATTCTATTCACTTTTAAAATAAGACTAATTTTAAAGCCTGTTCATTTACGTTCACTTATTGCCAAGCACACATTTTAGAATATTCTGGATTAATTTTAAAAGATATCTCTTTTAATAATATATCATTCAGTTTTATTTAAATATCTATCATTGTTTAGCATTCACTTTTAGTTTTTACGACATTTTTTTTATATAGCCTAAAATTATTTTATTATTCTTATATACATTTTAAAAAGATTTGCACATTTTTTTCGAAACATCCAATCGAATTATTTTCTTTCTGAGCATCCATACATTTTCCTATTACGTGATTGCTTTCCTTTCATTTTCATTTTTATGACATCCTGTAAAAAAGTGAAAATAAAATAAATGTTTATTTAACGTGACTTTTTAAGTAAAACCTTATTAAAATAACAAAAAAAGAAAAAAGCTTGATTTTATTTATCGGTTTCAAAAGTTTGAATTAAAAATTCTCTTGTTTACTTCGCGATGTTTTGGAATTGCGGATTCATCTAAAGTATTACAGAAAAGAACAATGTTCGGAAATTCCCTTAAAAACGGGTAACTAAATAATATAATAAAAAAAAATTAAATAAAAATAAAGATTGATGGCTCTCTTCTATAAAATAATCAAATTAAGGAATAAATAAGAAATATCATTTTTGTAATTACTTTTTAGTTTTAATTTTACAATAAATGTGCTTTTCTTTTCTTTGTTTACGAAGGGAAAATCCCCAACTTTACGGAGAAAGTAATTACGCATGTTGCTTTCATCTTCTTATATATATATATATATATATATATATATATATATATATATATATATATATATATATATATATATATATATAAACAAGGAAAAAAAATTTTTTTTCGAGCAATCATATTTTTTTTAGCTGTTGGACAATCGTCGTATTTTTATAATTAATTATTTATTTAGGAATCTATTTTTTTTTATAACCATAAAAATAAATACTTTTTTTAATTTATAATTTTAGTTTTAGTTTAAAAAATAAAAAATAAAAATCTGTTTTATTTTAAAATTGTTCAATCTTTTGAAAAGTGCTAGCAATTTTTGTGTTTTTCCGTTTTTAATTAATATTTTCAGATGTGATTTTTAAAAAAAAGTAGTAGTAATAAAAAATATTCACCTTTTTTTGTTTTATACAAAAAAAAAATACGTTTTTTTAATTTAACGTGAGTACTATTTTCTATACATGCTCTAGACAAATAAAATTACCAAAAATAGCTAAATGTTATGTTTTTATTATTATGAATTTCTTCTTCATAATTATTTACATGAAGATTTTCAGATTGGTGCAAAAATAATGACGTGATAATGTCGTTTTTTAACGTTAAAAATGACATTATCACGTCATTATTTTTGCACCAACATAATATTATTATGCATGAGAGGGAGATACAGTGTAACCCGGATATAAGAGAAACCCGGATATAAGATAGATTTTCTCTGGTCCTAAATTAGAGCCTATGTTAGACCAAACCCGGATATAAGAGACTTCTTCTCCAGTCCCGACAACTCTCTTATATCCGGGTTACACTGAATTGTATCAGAATATTAGCCCCATTTTCAAATATTTTTTAACATCTGGCCAGAGAAGCCCCACTAATTGTAGTACCTTTTTTTTTTAGTTAACGAACCGCACGTTTACCTCGATCGGAATGATACAAGGTCGAGTTGAAAGTGGGTTGGGATCCCACGTATATCACGACGCCCCCACCTAAACACATCACCCCCCCAAAAAAAATCCCCATCACCGGACACTTCCCCTTTTGTGGACGTCATGTTAATGCAGATGAAGGGGTATTGCCTGGTGGAAATGCACGATCCTCTGAAGCTCCAGCACATATTTTTGACCCCCTTCGAAACAATAAGCTTTAATAAATTTATTTGATGACCTTGTAAACTTTTACGTCCATATATTTCTGATTTAAATAAATTAAATTATATTAGTTATGTCAATAAATTTATTAGCTTATTTATTTGTAATTATTTGTTTTCTTTTAATTTTATTTTTTAATTTTTACATTCGCTTTTTTTTTTGTTTAGTTTTAGGTGGATTTTTGCTTTTCATTTATATCGTAATTCTTTTTTATTTCCTATTTGGAAATATTCATCGTATTTTTAACTTCAATTTTTAAAAATGAAACAATTTTTTTTTTATCCTGATAAACAACCTTTAAGTCTTTTTTAATTTAATTAACAATATAAAAAAATACTTCTTTATAATTAAAAAAAAATAATAATTAATTAGTTTCCGTTATGAAATGAGAACTCAAAAATCTGGGTGGATTTCACATTTCAGTAGATAAAAACAAAATTAAATAATCGAAAGGCAAGCAAGAAGAATAATTTTTCAAAGATTATTTACGACGCAACTTTTCATAAAAGCGTGCGTGAAATATTGCAAACGCTTGATGGTGCTTATTTGAACGTTATTCACTTGACCACAATTTCACAGCGGACTTGAAACGAATAAAGTCTATTTTCTTAACCATTTGAAATGTTTTTGGTTTTTTTTCTGTGTCACCTGAAATGTCATATTCGTTTGATTTCGGAAAACACTTCCTGCGTTGCTAAAGCAAATAATTTAGTTACTTTAGGCTTATTGTATTTAACGCTATTCAAGGGCTTGTCACAATTTATATTTTTTTACGGTTTAAGAGATAACTCGCAAGACATTTTGCTTTTATGAATCTCGCTGTTAATCCCACAGTGCAATAAGTAAAAGAATTAGTTATCCTGGAGCAGTTGACGAGATATTTATGGCGTCATACAAAAATGTTCTGATCTGAAGTGGTTTAAATTCAGTAAATTCCGTCTCAGCGTGTGGGGGTAGGGTTGCGGCGTTAAGCAGGTGCTGTTAACCCGGCAAGCAAGGGTACGATCGAAGCAAGGACAACAATAGCGAGGATTTCAAAATTTAAGCCAAATTTTATTTAATAATCTGTCAAAAGTACGTACAAGAAAATTTGGAGTTGTTCAGACGTGAAATCGGAGAGTGCCAGTCGAAGGATCGTTTGTTTTGGGTTCAGGGTGGCAGCTCAGAAGCAGGCAGATGGAAAATGCTGTATGCGAGGCCCAGATTGATCCTCGGATGTTCAACCCGCAAGAGGACCACGTCGGCGTTCACGAAGAGAGAAAATCGTAGTAGGCAGTGCTGAGGTAAGTAATCTGTTCGTCCTTAAGAGGGCGGTTGCATACAAATGTGGTTTGGTAGTCCTTAGAAGTTAACGGCATTCGGGCTGTTTTCGGCGGTGACGCTTTTAGACGTTTGAGTAGCCGGCAGTAACTCCCGGCCGGGTGCGATAGTAGCGTCGAGACCAACAATAAAGATTGATTGATTTACTTTTTTTACGGATCAGTAGATTTGAAGAATTTTTTTGAGATTGTAGAGGACCGTGACGGTGATGAGTATGTATTGTAGAAGAATACACGTGAGTTCAAATTCCCTGCTAGCCGGTCCAACTACACGAGAAAGCTGGACTTTAATTAAGTCCAAAGAAGACAAAGAAAAACAAAGAAGACCGATAAATATATGTAAACAAATATATGTATTGTACTATACTTATCTGCCCTTGGCATGTACTAATAACAAGTTAAAAGTTACAAGCACATGGACAGTTACATTGAGTGTGTGTGGTGAATATTATGTGTGTGCGTTGTGGTGAGTGTTCGTACATATTTGTATTGTTCTTAGCGTGTTCCCAGCATTTGGGAAACGCTGTATCTGTGAGAGCTCACATCTACGAGGTGGTATAAAGCCCAAGGCCCGAGGAAAAAAGAGAGATCGAGGCGAAGGGTCAGCCAGTATTTATAGCCAGGGGAGAGAGACCCCTGTTGAAGGATTAAGGAGGTGAGGAGGAGCTAACTCCCACAAGATAATAATTATTTAATGATACTAGTTCTACTAATTAACCCAGGGCTGGGTGGGTAGGTGGTGGTAGAATAAGTGGATTCATGCTTTTCCCAAGGGTATTTTTGTACATACGTGAATATAAGGGACCCGACTGGAATAGGAACCTGGTGCTCCCATTTCACATTCCGAGTCGTTATTTATTACACCAACTGCACATCCAATCTTACAGCACACAGTCCTAAATGGTATAGGATTTGAACGACTTCCACATCAAATCGGGCAGATAACAAAGAAAAGACGATTGGGCAGTTTAAAGATATTTTATAAATAGCTATAACATATACATCAATGACAAGAAATTTGTAGTGGACCGTGGCGGTGAAGATATAATGAACACACGTGGATTAAGATTTCCTGCTGGCCGGCCCAGCTACATGAGAATGTTGGACTTTAATTAAGTCCAAAGGAGACAAAGAAAACAAACAAGACCGATAATTATATATAAACAAATATATGTATTAACAACAAGTTACAAGCACATGGACAGTTACATTGAGTTTTTGCGGTGAATATTATGTGTGTGCGTTGTGGTGAGTGTTCGTACGTCCGTGTATTGTTCTTAGCGTGTTCCCAGAATTTGGGAAACGCTGTATTAGTGAGAGCTCATATATTGATATTAGCTGAAATGAAGAGAAAAGAATTACCCCACCTCAACAGCGCGAGGTGGTACAAGGCTCAAGGAGAGATCGAGGCAAAAGGTCACCCAGTATTTATCGCCAGGGGAGAGAGACCCCTGGTGAAGAATGAAGGAACTAAGGAGGAGCTAACTCCGACAAATTATTGGAATTTAATTTGAGAACCACGAATACAATATTTTACAAGATCACGTTCTAGTGTCTTTTCCAATCCTCACCCCAACTTTTTTTTCACTGCTTTCAAAACCGACTCCCAAAGCCTTGATTCTTATCAGCGATAAAGATATATTTTCTGACAAACGAGAAAGCTTGAAAATATAAAAAGGAATTCGGCCACCATTATTCTATCCACGGTGGAATATATTTTCTAACCAATGAAGGGGTTAGGAAATTTGTATAAAAAATTTGGAGGAAAAAGTCCAATATTTCTGGACCTCACAAATCTCTATAAATACGGATAATTTACGCCTGTGAGTATTGGCAGTGAGTATTCGACCACCGTCCGTGAGGTCATCGACAGAAAGGCAGCCATCTTCAAGAAAGAACTACCTGCTATAGGTAGTCTAGAAAGAACATCGGCCCACTACTAAAAAACAATTGAGATCTGCCTCATTGCACCGAGAAGATATCTGTCGCCGGCCGACGAACTCACTCAACTACGAAATTCATATCATCAGACAGTTTCCACCTTTACAAGAACTCTGAACAAATCTAGGAGTGCTTTAACCCTTAACAACAATCTACTCGCTTAAAGAACATTTTTTTAGACGCGCAGAGAAATATTTTGAGCAAGCCTTTGTTCTTTTAGGAACGTTTTTTCTTCCTTTAATGTTAACGGAATTTTCTTCTCCCTTTCTTTCTCCCGTATTTGTGTTTATCCCTTTACCCTCCCCCCCTTTTTTTGTACATGTAAATAAACTTTTTCTTCTTTTATTGCTACACACCGAGCAGGAGTTTGAGTCTTTCTTTGTTCGTCTGCTTAAAAGAGAGAGTGTGTACGTTCTAATCGTTCAAGGCGTAGCTGCTTGTTTATCAATTTTGTCGCATTTTAACCTCAAGCCTTCCCTGTGGGAAAGCATCGGACAAATTTAACATAAAATGAGAGAGTTGCTAAAAATCATGTTTTTAGCGGGCATAGCCAAACAATAGGGTAGATTCCAATACATTTCAGTAAAAAATAGTTGGATACACTTATCTGTCATTCAAACAAATCCTGTTTGTCTTGGGGTCATCTGGAATGTTCAAACACATCTTCTTTTCAGAAGACGACCTTCACAGTCGTTACTGACTCGGGTACCATTCTCCAGAATCAGTTCCTAGTAATCTCCTTCGAGATCTTGGCTGCATTAATCGTAACGTTCGTAATTACGCACCAAATCTTATTTACCACTAAAACAGATTTTTTCTTTTATGTGCAGTGTCCTTTCAGGAAGTAGGCGATCATGGCTCTCCACCTCCCTCTATCCCTTGCAGCTCTCAACAACTTCCTTCCCTCCCACGTTCTCTTATCCATTTGCTGAAGTCCGCCAGGTATGTCACGGGTTGTTTTCCTTTGTCTTTCTTTCTCTCTATTCGACACGTGAGTATCATATTCTCCAGACCCTTCTTCCTCATTATGTGTATCAGAAACTTCAGCCGCCTCTTCCTGATATTAAGTATAAGCCTCATCCTTGTTTGCAAAGTCTCTAAGATCTCATCGTTGCTCACATGGTCGGTCCAGGATATCCTTAGCATCCTTCTGTAGAACCACATCTCTGTCGCCTCGAGTCTCTTCTTCATTTTTGAGGAAATCGTTCAACATTCTCTGCCGTAAAGAAAGACAGATGTCACGTAACAGTTCAGTATTCTTTTCTTTGTTATCAAAGATATCCTCTTGTCTCGCAATACTCTGCTCAGTTTTTGGAATGTGTCCTTGGCCATCCAAATACTTCTACGGATTTCAGTGTCGCACTTACCGTCCTCTGTCAGGACGCTTCCCAGATATTTAAACTTCCGCGTCTGCTTGATTCTAGTGTTTCCGGCCTTCAAATCGCATTTCGGGATTATTCGTTTACTGATGACCGTGCATTCTGTCTTCTTGTCATTTACGGTTAATCTCTTCTTCTCACTCTTCGTCGCTACATTCTGCAAGAGATTTTGTAGTTTCTTTTCCGTGTCTTCTATCGGTACTGTCTCATCTGCGTATCTTATGTTGTAAAGATTGTGGCCGCCAATGCTAAATCCCAGTAGGGTTTTCAATTCTCTCATAATTGTCTCGCTGTATAGATTGAACAGGTCGAGTGAGAAGACGCATCTTTGTCTTACGCCCCTTTCTATTTTTGTATATTCCCTGAATTTGTTCCCTATGAGCGTGCATGCTGTTTGCTGCCAGTATAGGTTCTTGATTAAGGCAATAACGCCCCTAAAAAGCAAGGTGTACGAGAAGTGAAAGCGAAGAAAAAGAGTTTTGAAGGAAACCGAAACCCGATAAAATTATAAATTTCAGAGTTTAGGCGGAGCCGTTAGAATTATAAAGTAGAATTCGAAAGTTACTGTAAACCCAACCCTAAACAAGAAACAAGGGATAATCCTCTACTCCTGTTCGAAAGACCGGAGATATATGTGAAACCTTCCTTATATGGCATCAATATAAATGACGCGCGGTTTCAAAAACCGTCTTAGAACTAGCAATGAGCGCATCATCTGAAAACTAACTTACTAAGTTAGTAAAAATGAAAAAAAAGTGTAAAGAAAGAACTTTTTTTTAATTATTCTGGGCTTGAAAACTCCAAGAATTAAGGGATTCTGAAATTAAAATCTATCACGCGAAAAAGTAAAAGCTTGCTATGCTTAACTATATGTTGTTGAGTGGTTTCACAGTGGAGGGTTGTATTTGTACTAAGTCGGTCCTAAAATAGGTTCGACGTACAAACTGTTAGAAACTTGATATAATAGGTAATGACGCAGTAATCTAGTTGTGGTTTCTGATACTTTAATATCCGACTAACGGTCGTCCGACATCGACTGACTGACCAACGATATTTAGTCACCCCCCCCCGCCTCGAGGGCATCATGTGGCACAAGGCCGGTTTAACGTGGGATCTCCGAGCCCGTGGGCTTGGCCAAAAATATGCCCATTGAATCCGTATATACGGGTTCAGGGTCGGTTTACCTCCCCGAAAGAGAATCCACTCTTCGGCGTAGCCTCTTTCGGGTTCCTCCCCGCCCGAAGGCAGAGAGTTCAACCAATCAGTCGGTCGACCAACATCGACTGACTGACCAACGATATTCAGTCACCCCCCCACCCACGAGGGCGTCATGTGGCACAAGGCCTTTATAACGAGGGATCTCCGAGCCCGTGGGCTCGGCTTAAAATATGCCCATTGAACCCGTATATACGGGTTCAGGGTCGGTTTACCACCCCGAAAGAGAATTCGCCCTTCGGGGTAGCCTCCTTCGGGTTCCTCCCCGTCCGACTGACTGACCAACTCACTGAGCGACTTCTACTACTCCTACTTATTATAGGTGGGAGCTTCTATTAACAATAGAATAGGTGTGTTCCACTATAACAATATATTAGCAATTAATAGGATTGGGCGGCCCAGCGTTGAACTGTAGTGTCTTAAACAAATTTAAATTCAAATATAATGGTTCATTCTTTTTGTATCATAAGAAAAGCTTCTTTCGAACTGAAAGCTTCTAAATCGACCTTAAGGACGCCATCCGAATAAGTTGGTCTATTTTAAAAAGAATCACCATCCTTATATTTATAGACCAATTAGAACGGCCCTCAAAAACAGCTTATCTCATCCAACTTACGTTTATATAAGGGATACTGTCCACCTGTTGAATCAGAATCGAGTTCGTTGGTTCGTTTCATCGTGCCGTAGACAAGCGCACGAACAATTACCCACTTATGCACTCTCTGACCTGGGCGATCACGCAAGTCATCCAGTCAAAGAAAGTCAGCTGTCCACTTTGTGCCCTACTCACACACCCATATGTAAAGATAATTTTGTGCTGCCGGACGGATTCTTCTGCATTTCTGGAGAAACCATATTTACATTTCACCAACATGGATTCGAACAGACCGGATTTATCTTCTATGTCACTAGCAAGGGATTATTTTTCAAACGAGAAAACCGCGAGATGTGTATTTTCCCAATTTGAGGACTGCAAGCCGGAGACAGTTTCTGCATATGGTGAGTATATATTCCCAAAGGAAAATTGCTTATGTGCTTGTGAGCTGACCCCTTGGTAGGTTGCCCGAAGCGAGGCTAGATCTGGCCTCGCCCCGGGCCGGTTAGATTTAACCTCCGTCCGTACTAAAAAAGAAAAACAAACAAAAAAAAAACAAAAAACGCTCGGTTTAACTCCTAAAAACGCTCAGTTTAACTCCTGGAAATTAAATGACGGACTGGCGAATTTTGTCACTCTATGAAGCGATCTCAGTAAGCGGCCGACACGTAATCCTTGTGACTTCATTGCAAACATAGGTAAATAATGGCCTTTTGTATCCCGACAAAAAAACAACCAAAAATATTTTTCTCTTAATCTAAATCTGCAGACGCAGATCGCCTGCAAACACTTTTTTCTTTATTTCTCTTTCTCTATTTGGCTGTTAAATGTACTTAAATAGTACAGCTTGTTGTATTTTTTCGCTTCATAAGTTGTCGCCTAGTCCGTTTGAGCGAACGTGACACGACCCTAATCCTTCATGTATTTAAGTGTGTTACGTATTATCGTAGATATAATCAACAGAGTTGAGAATTTATACTAAGTAGGAGTTTTGATCTTCACTGCGTACCCAACTTTTGAGGACTTCTTCCAAACTAAACTTTCAGAGTGGAGTAATGGTTAACGAGCTAGTCTTTATAGTTATTTCCAGTTATCTGTGTTGCTTTGTTAAGTATAGTTAATAATTTGCTATTCATATTAATATTTTCTGTGTTATTTTCGCTACTGCATAAATCTTGATAACTATTCTTGATTTCTACACCAAATTTGGTGACGTTTCCTCTGACCTTCTCAGGAAACGTTTTCTATCAGATCACTATTATGTTTTTTTCCTCTATTTTAAAGTAAAATTTGACTCTATAATCTACCAATCAGTGATCATTTTCAACTGCAATATTAAAACCGTTTATGTCGCGTTGTTGGAATCAACACTTTTATTGCGTGACGCAGAGGGTATACCGTAAAAATTAACGACTTCTGGTGTATTTCTCCCGCAAACAATATCTGGCGGACTCTTGAGAGAATATAAAATATATAAAATAAAAGCATGGATTTTAAACAAAGGACAATTTAATGTGTGTATTAACAAAAAAAGAAATTTGAGAGTTGTCATGGTGCCTACCTAGACCGAAAGAATGAACTCTTCCTAACGCTATATATACTACGCCTCTCAAGAGAGATGAACGGTATTGAACAGTACTTTTGCGCATTATTTAGCATCTCTCAGTCCTTGGACAGAGTGCGCTCAGGGGCTTCTCTGTCAAAAGACAGAGGGGCAACTGAGGAAAATTATACTGAAGAGGTGCCCATCCCTGGGGAACAGCGGCCTGGGGACGCACCTTCTCATTGCACAAGAGGGAGGAATCGGTGCTTGCACCGAGGCCAGCGCAACCGACGGTTGCGGGGGATGAGGGGAATTTTTGTCTCTTCCCGAGTGTACGCGCTCGGGTCCCCACATTAATCCGACCTTGTGTTACATCCCCGAAATACCACGTCAAGAATAATAATGTTGCAGATTCTTTGTATTTTATCAAGAATCTCTAAATATATAGCAGAAGCGCCAAATCAGGTGTGACAGCATATATTCAATGCATTGACTAATGGGCGACTTATAAATGTATAAGATAGATTCTGACGAGAAAAATTGTATCGCCCGATACAGTGAACCAACTTTCCTAACAGCAGATATAGCAATTGATTAAATATAATCGTTCCTCTTCTTTTGTCATCCCAGTTGCTGTTCTTTTATTGTTCTTTCTTTTCTTCAAATCAGCGGAAAATGTGACACTGTTTACGTCGTTAGAAAGAAAGAAGAAAAAAAAAGAAAGGCGAGAATTAAATTTAGGTGATAAGAAGCCATCACGAAAAGGACACTAAGCGGTGTTATTTTTCTGACAAGGAAAAGTGGTAAGATTTTTATTTCCATTGTCGAGAAAGTAAAACACAGAATTTAATCTGATTTATGTTACGGGGCGGAGAGTAAAATATGTCCAATCTGCCCATGGCAATGGTAAAGGGAATTTTCAAGTTGGACAAGTTACCTCCCGCAGAATTCTAAAGATAAAAATAAAATGAATTAAGCACGCACTCTCCGAGAAAAACAAAAGTGTCCGCTGACCACCATGAAGGAAAGGTTAAGCCTTTGTCTATATGCAGAATATCATTGAGAGGAGCATCTGTTTATCGTCAGGGCTGGCTATGATAGCGAAACTATTTTATCGGATCAGTAATTGGCACCAAGAATGCAAATACGTCCAAATGGCCACCCACTTGATGCTGGCGAAAATCTGATTGACGAATTCTAGGTGATTCGGTTAAAATAAGAGTCTAGGGTGTGAGGTCTCCTCGAAGAAAAGAAAGAAAAGAAAAAAAAAGGGAAGATAATTTTTTTTTTCTTTGAGCAAGATTTTTTAAACCGAGGCTAGTCTGGCCACACCCACGCTGCTGAGCGCCCATTGGCTGAATGGTGGCATGAGCGTTAGGCGGAGGTAATCATGTGAAGAAGGAGGGGAGGCCTGTTACGCCCCCCGAAGGGATAGGTGTGAGATGCCACCGTGAGAGAGATGGGAAATCCGTTGACACCCTCTGAAGGCATGGTGAGATACCAATATGAGAACAGAAGAAGGTGGGAGGCGAAAGACTTCCAGAAATGGAAAATAATGAAATTTTCCTGACCGAAAGTGGATTGTCGGTTTAGAATTATCAAGGAACCTCAAACCCCGACAAGCCCACCCCGGTTTTGGTCGGCGTTCATATAAGCAGAGTCGCAGCGAGTTAAGTTCATTTCGAGTTCGAGTTCAAGTTCGCAGTTGGAGTTGCACCCGCCTCGCAGATAGCTGACTTGAAAGATTCCAGGCATCACGACCTCAACTTCTAGCCAAGAACAATTTATTTTTGAAGAACGACTTAGTCTCATACCACCAAAACAAGTTTTGCGAATATCGCCTGAAGATACACCAAGATCCAGTTTCTTAAAGAACAAATAAATTAAGATGTTAAGACTCGCCTAACAAACACAAATGTCACGAATCCATATAGCGGGTTGCGAAGAAGACGCAGTCCTGTATTCACCAACCAGATATAAAATATTGTTATCCTTTTTTAACACATTTGAACTTTTCGAGTTATTATTTTCTTTTCTTTTACATATACTTGTGCGGTGTTGCCCTTGATCGAACTCGGCTTGCATTACGACCCGGCGACTGATTGATTTCGTCTGCCTAAGATCAAATCACAACGTGGGTAGGTTAGACTAGAAATCAAAACAGTTACTTCGGTAACCAGACGTTGGAGGCGAGCTGGGAACAACAAGGCTGATACCGAATCTAACCTTCGGTGCCGCGACCAATACCAAGCCAGTTGGTCGTCACAGGACAGGATAGCACGACGGACGCAGCCAGGCAGACGTCACATTTGGTGCAGCGACACCGGGGGACGTCACAAAAACGTTAACCCGAGATGGCGTAATGCGTCTCCTCGTGATCAAAAAGGTAACCTTAAACGATTAAAAGAGAGCAGTTTGGTTATGAAGGCATTAAAATTAACAAGCCATTTCTTGCCCCAGTAAACAACAAATTGTAATTCATGTTTTAGATCAACTGCCATTTTGACCTTAACGAACCGATCATACATCCCATTATGGCAACAGTAAATAGTTGTGTCATGAGCAAAGATTACGAGCTGATAACTAATGACACCAGGAAGGTGTTTGATGAAAATTAGGAACAGCGTAGGTCTAAGGATTGATCACTAGGTTCCGCCTGTATTAAAGCAAAAATATCTCGAAGATTAGTCGTTCAATACAACTTTCATTTCGGGATTTGATAAGAAAGATTGCATCAGATAAAACATTCGTCCATTAATACCTTTCAAGTTGTGAAGAGAATACGAATCCTTATTAAACGCCTTCGAGATATCCAAAGCATCAGTCCGACATTAACGATTCTTATCTAAAGCTTGATAGACTCTTTTAACCATTACCATATTAGTCGTTGACTCAGAGAAGGGGAAGCCATATTGCTTGTCTGAAAGAAGACTTTGCGTGGTGAGATGCTTAATATTCAGATTTGATTAGAGCGACTAGTGTTTTGTCAAAAAGAAACAGAAGGATAATAGGCCGATTGTTAGGATCCCTAGTTTTTGCTATGTTTTACCTTTAAAAAAATCAGATTAGAAAAAAAAAAGCGAGTATTTCTGTTATATCTACATTGGGGCTGCCCAATCCATAATTCCCAGCCTTGATAGAGTTAAAAAAAAAATTCACGTTCCCAATAGGGAGGATGACTTCTTCACCACTCAGTAACGTCCTTACCACAGACGCGCTGTGTTGCAAGCCTATCGCTACTATATTTCTATTCCTATGACAAAAATTTAGGTGAGCACACCATTATTTAGTTCAACCAATTCAGACCTTTACAGCTAAAACACTCGTCTATTCAAGAAATAACGGCTGATTTTGGCCAATCGAAAAGATGTCATTTTCACTACGACAATACAAGACCGCGTGTTGTAAAACAGACCTTGCAGAAGCTTAAAGATTTGAAATGGGAATTCCCCTAACGCGCAACGTATTCTTCTGACTTAGTTCCTTCCGATTTTCATGGGTACCAGTCTCTACAGAACAATTTAAATGATAAAAAATTTAAGAGGAGACGGGTGGAGTAATGGATAGAGGATTGATGAATCGGAGGGCCAAATTCGAATTCCAGTCGAATCCATAACATTCACTTACGTGCTAATACCCTTGGGAAAAGTATGGATCCTCTTCTCCACCCCCCAGCTATGGGTAAATAGCAGGACAGACCGGGTTCTATAGCCTTGGATGGAAACTGGTCTACCGTAGAAAGAAATGGCAAAAACAATCTGCCTCGTCAGTCATGCGTGTATCGAAAGATACATGATCGCCTAAGTGTGTATCACGCATGGCACATAACTGAAACACAGGCGTTATGATTAATAAACATCCGTGATTTTAATTTGTATGAGAATCTAACAAAATGCTAAATATTTACGACAAATTCGAAAACTTATGTGGTCATGAATGGAAAAATATATATATTCATAATTAACCCATTAACTGCCAAATTTTTTTAATGCATATTTTTGGCCCAGACAGGTGTCTTAGGGGTTTATTTATTCCTAATATTTAATTTCAGTAGTTACCATTGTAATTTTTATAGAAACTAGAAAAACAAATATATATGTGTATAAAACATCAAAGAATAATATTGATTAGAAATAATAAAAAAATACTTTTTAAAATAGTCATTATTTTTCTACTCGTGAGATGTAAAATTACGACAGAAAGTGTCTTCTTACGGCTAATAATAAAAACTTTAAAGGGTAAGTGTTGTAAAATATACTTCTGCAAATGCAATATATATATAAGCAATTCAATGTAAATACAAGGAATAACATGTAGTGAGTTTAATTTTAACAGCTCCCCAAATGGGGCTCATAGCAGGTTACGAGAGAGGAACAATACGAAACTTCCTGCTTTAATGTAATTATATAATTAGCATTAAATTAAGAGAAGAAGCCTTGATCATTTTCTCTCATTTGTTTGGAGTTGTTAAGCTAATCTCTTAACTATTATGAATAATTCAGTTATCTTTTGAAAAGCTTTATGAGAGTTTGCTAGTAAATTTTTGCTTTACTTTCAATTGATTTAAATTTGAATAACAATCTGACCGAATGATAAACATATTTATACTATTTACTAAAGAGACACAGCATCAACTCAAATATGGGTATCCACTAAAAATAACGCTTAAGTAATAAAATATGAGAAATCATGGATAGCGGCTCGGATTGAGGAATAGATGCTAATAACTTTGGGAAAGGTATGGATCCTCTTCTCCTACCCCTTTTATGGGTAAATAACAGGATAGACCGGGTTCTATAGCCTTGGTTGGCAACCGGTCTACCGCAGAAAGAAATGGCAACCTACTGCGGGAAAACAAAATCTGCATCATCAGTCATGTATCGAAAGATACATAAACGCGTGTATCACGCATGCTACATAATTGACTAACAGTCACTTTTTAAGAACTGTCTTGTACATATATATGTAAATAAAACTGCTCTGATTTACACGTCTGAGATAACATTTTTTAGTTATCAACATGGCTGATGCTAACCTCCAGGAGAGTGACTTATTACGACATCTAGGGCTAAAGTTTTCCTCTGATATGAAGTCGAACGTTTATACTGAATCAATTGCTAGATTCTGCTGGGAAAGTTGTTTCACTGAGTGGTGCTAGATGATCTTTCGGACCACAGTTTACCATTTGTCCACATTGAATATTGTTGTCACACCTGGCCCGGCGCTTCTGCTACGTATTTAGAGATTCTTTAAGACATCCTAAGAAGAATCTGCAATATTATCGGTATTGACCTAGATCCACGGGTTCAGTAAACTTCCCACCACCATTTTCATATAATCATGGTTTTGATTAGCTTTTTTCTTTAGTGCCACGACTTTACGCATTTAAGCGCATTACTAGGTTGGCGGTTAGGTCTCACCATTTTATTGTTGAATTTACTAGATTCAACAATAAGTATGTTACCAGTTTATTCCAACGCACTTCTCGCTTGTGAAGCTCCTGCTTTCTAGTCAATTTTGATCTTCAAAATTTTAAACGCAATATCTATCGTCATCTTCTGTACACTTAATTCGTGTTCTTTTTATTGACCTCTTCTTTTTGTTTTGTTTTTTCTCTCAGATTTTTTCAGACTCAGTAGCCCCTTGTGTTTTAGAAGTTTTATCGTGTTACTTGGGGTGGGGGATTAAAAAAAAAAGCCTGGTTTCCAATCAACTAGTCGATTCTATTATTTAACATTTTGTAGGTGGGAGAAAAGATGATTTCATTACTTTCCCTAATGAAAGTGCATATAACGAAATCAGCTGTAATTCGAACTAAACTCACCAATTTTTAATCCCGAGTCGCTAAACATTACGCCATATTACAGCTGTAAGATATTTATATACTAATGTGTCCTCAGTACTTTTTTTGGTCAGCTAAACTCCCGCTTTTTGTTACTGTTGAGGGGTTCCCCCCTTTTTACACAAATGGACTCACCCAGTATATACATATACTACGGCTACGTGAAGACCCGCGAGAGCTAGACGAGGAGTCGAGTCGAGTCGAGTCGAGTCGAGTCGAGTCGAGTCGAGTCGAGTCGAGAGTAAAAGGTTGTAGGTAACCGGAAGAGTGAGGGTGAGGTAACAGCGTTGTAGGAGTCACAGTGAGCGAGCACGTAGACTCAGTAAGAAGTCATACAGCGATACTTCAATACCAAAGACTGTATATATATTTTGCTACTAACCCGTATTCCTGGAACTACTAATCTGCTTTACCAGTTTGTATTATTACGTTAATACATTATTTTCCTATATTAATTCCTGGCGTTTGTTATTTATTGGTACCGGATTTCAACCCGGAATCCACAACAGTTGCCAATGGCGTTTCCTGTACTTTTCGCTTGATTTATTCTGTAACCTTTTTCAGGTGTACAATCTGCAACTAAGGCGAGACTCGTCATTTTTCTTGCGTTTTGGCCACATGAGGAAGTTCGTCAAATGGATTAACCGAAACGCTGTAGGAACAGAATCAGCATCACAAAGAATGATTTCCATTTTCCGAACGCGGCTTGGAACAAAGCGACATAGTTCTCCATATTATTTCATTATGCTAATCAATTTTCTTTGGCACTATTTGAAGATTTTCTTCCAAAAGTAAAGCTCAAAGACAAATGAAAACATCCTCTAGAGATGAATTCTTGAAATGAAACTGTCAAATTTCCAGACTTGTTGCCAATCATCCAATTCTTTGATGTCTTGAAATTTTAATTTGGTCCTCGGCACAGATCTATTCTCTACAGAATATCCCATCTTCAAAGCAACAGGAATTAGTCATCCCGAAGCAAAATGTGTGCAATCTTTAACATACCACGGGAAAGGTACGAACACTTTAAGTAATTTACACTTCCTTATTGCTCATATTAAAATGCAATTGGAAGTTTGTCATTTTTACGAATAGGATCGGTATCATACAGAAAATATTTCTTTTCTTAGATCCGTTTGTGGCTAAGGAATTCAGCTGAATTTACACATTCACCAAACTTAGAGAGTTCGGTTAGGATTTATTTTGGTGGGAATAATCTTTCTTTCAATTTATCTTCGTTTATTTCTATTTTTTAAGCAAGTTCACCCCAAGCAAAGCAGTAAGGCCACTTTCTTTCTTTCTTTCTTTCTTTCTTTCTAATTTTTTTATTCTTTAAACTAGTTCACCCGAAGCAATACAGTAAAGCCACTTTCTTTCTGTCTTTCTTTCATTCTTTCTTTCATTCATTCTTTTTCTTTCTTTCTTTCTTTCTTTCTTTCTTTCTTTCTTTCTACTTTTTTTATTTTTTAAGCGAGTTCACCCCATGCAAGGCAGTAAAACCACTTTCTCTTTCTTTCTTTCTTTCTTTCTTTCAAATTTTCTTTTTCGTTTATTTCTGTTTTTTAAGCAAGTTCACCGCAAGCAAGGCAATAAAGCCACTTTCTTTCTTTCTTCATTCCTTTCTTTCTTTCTTTTTTCTTTCTTTCTTTCTTCGTTTATTTTTACTTTTTTCTCTTTTAAGCGAGTTCACCCCAAACAAGACAGTAAAACCACTTTCTTTCTTTCTTTCTTTCTTTCTTTCTTTCTTTCTTTCTTTCTTTCTTCGTTTATTTCTACTTTTTTATTTTTTAAGCGAGTTCACCCCAAGCAAGACAGTAAAGCCACTTTCTTTCTTTCTTTCTTTCTTTCTTTCAAATTTTCATCTTCGCTTATTTTTGTCTCTCTTTCTTCAATCGTTATCTTCTGTCTTCTTAATTCCTGTTCTTTTTTGTTCTCGCTCCTTAATAATGTTTTCTTTTTTCTCATAATCTCTCACATTCCGTAACCACTTGCGTCTTAGCGATTTTATCGGCTTGCGAGTGGTGAAATGATTTAAAAAAAAAACATACCGTGGACAGAACATGTGGGCAACGAATAAGTTTTAAAGTAAAAGTGGGCACGAAAAGAACCCTTATGTTTAGAGTCACAAAAAGAGGGCCTGGAAAATTTGACGTTTACATAGTGAAGGCAAGAAGGACAGAAAGAAACAGCATGTCATCGACTTAAGGACTTAAAGTGTCAAAGAATGACCAAATATGTTGTGGGAAGGATAGTCATGGGATAAACTTTGCTTAGTGCTACGAAGGTTAGGAAGTGTTGGGGAGAAATGATTTTATGGAAATTCACAGATATTATTATTATTATTATTATTATTATTATTATAACAACTTCTACGGGAAGGAAACTGAAAGAAACTGGTATGAACACCTCCCAGACCCGGTTACGGAGATAGGACCTGTTACAATTCTATGGGACTACACAATTCACACTGGCAGAACAATCAAGGCCAACCGCACAGATATTGTTATTAAAGGCCACAAACAAAAACGGTGCCTCCTTATTGATATGGCAGTCTCAAGGAGATACAAAAAATTGTTCTGACAAGTACAGCCCACACTTTACGAAGGGCTTTATCTATGTACTTTTTATTTTATTTTATTTATTTATTTACTTATTTTTTTTTGTCAGTGAAAAGTGTCATGATGCCATTTCTAACCTTAGGTCCCTGGGTGGGACCCGGAAAGAAATGTGTAAACGCCAGAAAGCAAAGAAAATAAAAATAATAGTAATAATGACGCGGTTGCAGATAGGACATGCGACAATTTTATGAGACTTTATAATACACGCAGAACAATCAAAGCTAATCGCCCAGACATCGTGATCACAGACCACAAGAATAGAATGTGTTTTCTTATTGACATGACAGTTCCAGCAGATTGTAACGTATCTTTGATGATCTTCAAAAATCTATCAAAATACAAAGATCTTGAAATGGAAATCTCAAAAATATGGCACACGAGGACATCAATAATTCAAATTGTAGTTGTAACTTTTGGATTTATTGGAAAAAAAAGTTCCCATACTCGTTTCAAGGGATTCCTTGTTAGCCCATGCCTTAAAGAAATACAACATTTGTATTTACAAGCATCGCTAACGCATTACGAAGAGATCTATGTAAAATGTATGTGATATTAAGTTGTTTTTTTTGTTTTCGTTTTTTGTTTTCTTACAAAAAATGATCAGGGGAAGATGTCATGAAGGCGTTTCTGAACAAAGGTCTCTGGTTGGGACCCGGAAGGAAGTATGTATACAACAGAAATCAAGGGAAATAATAATAATAATAATAATAATAATAATAATAATAATAATAGCAGCAAAGAGCAGAAAAACAGAATGTGCTTTCTTATTGACATGGCAGCCCTCGCAGATTGTAACGTATCTTTGAAGATCTTCAAAAAACTATCAAAATACAAAGATTTTGAGTGGAAATCTAAAAACAAGGCATATGAGGACGTCAGTAATTCCAGTTGTAGTTGGAGTTCTGGGACTGAGTGGAAAAGGCTCAGACAGACACATTGAAGGGATTCCTGACAGTCATTGCCTTAAAGAAATACACAAAAAAAAATGTATTCACATGTTACGAAGAACTTTATATATGTAAACTCTGTATTATCTAAGATAGTTTTTTTTTTTTTTTTTTTTTTGTCGTGAACCTATTTCTGACCTTAGGTCTCTGGTTGGGACCCAGAAGGAAATTAGTATGCAACAAAAATACTCGATAATAATAATAATAATAATAATAATAATAATAATAATAATAATAATAATATAATTTTCGTTCTAAAATTCTGTTGAGCAGTGTGCCGACAAAATTCTGTTCAACTTCACTTACGTTAAATTACAGACTTATAACAATAATAATAATTATTATTATTAGTAGTAGTATTATACTATTTTTAATTAGTAGTAGTATTATACTATTTTTAATTCTCTCACTCTCTGCATTTATGCATTTTCCTCTTTTCTCTCTCACTCTCTCTCTCTCTCTCTCTCTCTCTTTCTCTTTCTGTGGAGATTTATGGTCGCCTACGTCCTGGACTTTTCCCGTGATAGTACAATAAGTGAAAAAGTTTTAAAATTATTTGGTAAACACATTCTTACCGTACATTTATTTCCGAGCCACTGCAGAGGCCGTGTTAATGTTTGGTGCTACCGCCTGGACATTAACTAGAACCTTAAATTCTAGGCTTGATAGAACCGATCCTCGGATGCTGAGAGCTATACTTAACATCCCATGGATACAACATCCAACTAAATCACAGCTCTATGGACCCGTCCCTACGCGAACGAAGAATGCACCTTGCTGGACACTGCTGGCGAGCACAACAAGAACTTGCGAGGGATCTACTTCTCTGGACTTGTAGCCATGGAATAAGACGGATCGGCCGCATGATACCAACCTAGATTGACCAGCTCTGTTATGACACAGAATAGCAGAACAGATTGGTTCTTTAGACTTGGTTGGCAACCAGTCTAACGTAGAAAGATATGGCAACCTACTGCCGGAATAAATCTGCCTCGTTAGTCATGTATCGAAAGATACATGATCGCCGAAATTTGAATCAGGTTTGGCAATTAACTGACTGACTGACTGAAGGAGCAGGGCATTAAAAAGAATTGGTCCAGTGTACCTCTGTCAAGCTTTTAAGAATCGCAACAGAAAACAATATTTGGATTTAAAAGTTATTTCTTATTTATTCTTTCGGCAGCGGTAAAGAAACCCGATTATTTTCAAAACTTTCTACCCACCTGTTGATTTTATCCTAATTCAGCTGGGGACTAAATTTGGTGAAATGGTTTTAGCAAGAAAGTCTTGTACAAAGTTCACTTGATGACAATCGCTATCAAAATGAAGTGTGTAATTTAACTCAGGTAAATTGTCGCTTATCAAATTGGAGTGATGGGATTTTCTTTTGGTTGTTCGATTTACGTTCGTCGGGGATCTTTTTTCTTTGCAGACTACGCCTTCTGAGACGCATCTTTTCAATTTATCAGTCATTTTGGTACTTTTAGTTGGTTTTTTTTTTGTTTTTTTTTTTACGATATTATCTTTCACTTCGTCTACTGATTGTTTTAATGACTTCTTTTACTTCTCACGGCTTTATTATCTGTCTTACACTTCCGATTTCCTGTCCTCTTGGTTCTTTGGGGTTTCCATTTTTTTTTTTCTCACACACTTTTCATTTTTCTTTTTCAATTTTCTTCTCTCTTTTCATTTCATTGTCTCTCGTTCGCTCTTTCCGGCTTTTCCTGCTATCTCTTTTCATATTCTCCCCTCTCATTCTCAGTATTTACACTTTCTTTCTCTCTTTTTCTTTCCGTCACCCTCGTTCTCTCTGTCTAACATTACTATATCTTTTCAGCACTTTATTCTCTCTTGTTCTTTCTTTACACATTTTTTCTCTTTCAGCTTCTTCACTTTCGTTCTTTTTGTTCGGCGCCCCATCTATCTATCTATCTATCTATCTATCTATCTATCTATCTATCTATCTATCTATCTATCTGAATCTGTTCTTATCTATCTATATGATTTTATTCTTATCTATCTATCTATCTATCTATCTATCTATCTATCTGAATCTGTTCTTATCTATCTATATGATTTTATTCTTATCTATCTATCTATCTATCTATCTATCTATCTATCTATCTATCTATCTATCTATCTATCTATCTATCTATCTGAATCTGTTCTTATCTATCTATATGATTTTATTCTTATCTATCTATGTATCTATCTATCTATCTATCTGAATCTGTTCTTATCTATCTATATGATTTTATTCTTATCTATCTATCTATCTATCTATCTATCTATCTATCTATCTGAATCTGTTATCTATCTATATGATTTTATTCTTATCTATCTATCTATCTATCTATCTGAATCTGTTCTTATCTATCTATATGATTTTATTCTTATCTATCTATCTATCTATCTATCTATCTATCTATCTATCTATCTATCTATGTATCTATCTATCTATCTATCTGAATCTGTTCTTATCTATCTATATGATTTTATTCTTATCTATCTATCTATCTATTTATCTATCTATCTATCTATCTATCTATCTATCTGAATCTGTTCTTATCTATCTATATGATTTTATTCTTATCTATCTATCTATCTATTTATCTATCTATCTATCTATCTATCTATCTATCTGAATCTGTTCTTATCTATCTATATGATTTTATTCTTATCTATCTATCTATCTATGTATCTATCTATCTATCTATCTGAATCTGTTCTTATCTATCTATATGATTTTATTCTTATCTATCTATCTATCTATCTATCTATCTATCTATCTATCTATCTATCTATCTGAATCTGTTCTTATCTAACTATATGATTTTATTCTTATCTATCTATCTATCTATCTATCTATCTATCTATCTATCTATCTATCTAAAAATCTTTTTTTTTTTCGTTTCCTTCACTATTTCTGTTTCTCTTGTGCTCTCCCCCCCTCTATTCAGGTTCTTTTTGTGTCATCATTTTAATTAATTTTCTCTTTCTCCATTTTTTCCTCTTTCATCTTGATTTTCTTCTTCTTCGTCATTTTGTCATTTTAGCTTCTGTATATATTTTCCCTTTTCTCGTTTTTTCTTTCCCTCTTCAACAACTTTCTTTGTTTTTTTTTTCTTTCTTTCAATTTCTTCCCCTCGCACTCTCTTTTTCAGCTTATCTCTCTTTGTCTCTTTTCAGAACTCTTTCCCCTCGTTCTGATTTTTCACCTTCTTTATCCCCGTTCTCTCTTTTCAGCATTGCTTTCCCCCTCTCTCTCTCTCTCTATCTTTCTCTGTTTCTATTATTTTCGCCTGTTCTTTTCGAATTCATTCTCTCTTTCCATCTTTTCTTTCTCTCTTTTTTATTTTCTTCTATCACGATCTCTATTTTCTGTATTTCTTTCTCATTCATTTATTTTTTTTTTCACTCGGTATTTTTTTTTTCCTGTCATCATTTTTTTTTCTCTCTCTCTTTTCGGCTTTTCTCTCCTTTTTTTTCTGTTTCTTCTTCGTCATTGCCTTCAGAATGTTATTTCTTATATTCATCCTTTCTTTCGATTTATTATCATACCTCTCGTTTTATCTTTTCTGAATTTTCCTTCTCCTTCATTTTCTCCATTTTCCTTCTGCCTTGGCTTTTTTCATCTTTTCTTCGGCTTCTTTTTCTCCTCTCAGCTTTTCTCACCTTCTCTCCTTCATATGTTTTCCCTCTTATTTATCATTTCTTTCTTTCTATTCATTCCCCCCCCCCACGTGTTTTCTTTTGCTTACTTCTCGTTCTCTCACTATCTCTCTCTCTCTGTCTCTTTTCAGCTTTTCCTTCGGTTTCTCCTTCACATGTTCCCTCTCTTATTTATCATTTCTTTCTATTCATTTCCCTCCCTCCGTGTTTTCTTTTGCTTACTTCTCGTTCTCTCACTCACTCTCTCTCTCTCTCTCTTTTCAGCTTTTCCTTCGGTTTCTCTTTCACATGTTCCCTCTCTTACTTATCATTTCTTTCTTTCTATTCATTTCCCTCCCTCCGTGTTTTCTCTTGTTTACTTCTCGTTCTCTCACTCTCTCTCTCTCTGTCTCTTTTTAGCTTTTCCTTCGGCTTCTCCTTCACATGTTCACTCTCTTATTTATCATTTCTTTCTTTCAATTCATTTAATTCCTCTCTTTTCAGTATTTCCCTCACTCTTCTATTTCCCCTATTAGCTTTTTTCTTTCTTTCTTTTCAGCTTCTCTCTCTCTTTCTCTCTCTCTCTATTTATTCAGCCTTTCCTTGTTTCTTTCCTTGCTTCTCTTCTCTCTCTTTTTCAGCTCTTCTTTCCCTCAATTCATATTCTTCCCTCTCATTTTCTCTTTACAATTTTTTGTTATCCCTCTCCAACTCTTTCTCTCTTTGTCGTTTCTTCCCATCTTTCTCTTTCATTTTCACAGCATCAAGAGACCAAAGGATACCCTCAATTGTCAAAACATCGTTTGAAGTTTTAATGACTCTCCTCAAAGTTACAGACGGCTTTATAAAATGTAACAGAGTGAATCATTGTAAGAGTGTGGTTTGCAAGATGATTTACTAAACTAAGTTTGCTTATATCAAATTAAACGAAGGTAAGCTAAGCTTAGAAAATAGTAAATGTTTACAATCCCAGGTTCTATCTTCACAAGAACCAAGTAAGACCGAAAAATTGATATGTCGGCTGGAGCTGCCGCATACGCACGTTCCAGCCTTTGCTAGCTTTTCGCTACTCTAACGCTATTTTCAAGTTGAATGTTTAGAAGAACTATATTTCTTAGTTCTTTCTGTTCAGACCTTCTCTGCTAAGAGTCTCCATACCACGTACAAAATGGAGACACATACTTATTTCCTACTTATTCCATTGGTAAGGAGGAAATTTGGTTAAAAATAATCATTTTTAGAAAAAATACACAATGCCCTACGTATTCCATTGGTAAAGAGGAAGTCTGGTTAAAAATAATCATTTTTAGAAAAAAATAATCAATTTAGTATATATTCCATTGGTAAAGAAGAAATTTGGTTAAAAATAATCATTTTTAGAAAGAATACACTATTTTCTATGTATGCCATTGGTAAGGAAGAAATTTGGTTAAAAAATAATCATTTTTAGAAAGAATACACAATTCCCTACGTATTCCATTGGTAAGGAGGAAATTTGGTTAAAATTAATCATTGTTAGAAAAAATACACAATTTTCTATATATTCCATTCCTTCAGAAGAAATTTGGTTAAAAATAATCATTTTTAGAAAGAATACGCAATTTCCTACGTATTCCATTGGTAAGGAGGAAATTTGGTTAAAAATAGTCATTTTTAGAAAAATACACAATTTCCTGCGTATTCCATTGGTAAGGAGGAAATTTTAAAAAAATAAGTAATTTTTAGAAAAAATACACAATTTCATACGTATTCCTTTGGTAAGGAGGAAATTTGGTTAAAAATAGTCATTTTTTTGAAAAATACACAATTTCCTACGTATTCCATTGGTAAGGAGGAAATTTGGTTAAAAATAGTCATTTTTTTGAAAAATACACAATTTCCTACGTATTCCATTGGTAAGGAGGAAATTTCGTTAAAAATAGTCATTTTTTTGAAAAATACAGAATTTCCTACGTATTCCATTGGTAAGGAGGAAATTTGGTTAAAAATAATCATTTTTAGAAAAAATAGACAATTTCTTTACCGCATCTTATAATGGTGACGAGTAAAAAATGAATTTGACTTTTAAATACAACATTAAAAAAATTAGCTAATATAGTTTCCCTTTGTCCATTCTATGAATATTTTCATTGTATTAATAAGCTCTTCTCCTTGGTATCTCAACTGTGTTAATTTTAGCGTAATACTTGATTGGCTATTAGGCCTCATCGTTTTAGGTTTATCGTCAAATCACGCTGAAACACAGGTTCTCGTTTGATCGCCTAAGTTAAGGAGTATCGAGGGCGGTCACTACTT
Source organism: Acanthosepion lycidas (assembly GCA_963932145.1). Classification (NCBI taxonomy): domain Eukaryota; kingdom Metazoa; phylum Mollusca; class Cephalopoda; order Sepiida; family Sepiidae; genus Acanthosepion; species Acanthosepion lycidas. The sequence goes on along the minus strand of OZ010602.1, from coordinate 52,582,674 downwards.
GGATAGGGCAGCGCTTGGGCACATTGCGTACTATAAGTGAATCAAAGAAATATGTAAAATATATATATATGTTTAGAAAAAATTTTGTGACGCGTTTGATCCGTTGTAATTTCATCGGATGAAACGCGTTTCAAAAACTTTTACAGGTTGCCATATTTTTCTAAATACTGTTTGTTGATCTATAAAATTATATAAAATTATATATCTTTACATGATATATATATATATATATATATATATATATATATATATATATATATATATATATATATATATACCGAATGTAACAGCAAAATGTTTCAATTCTTAGATTAAGCTTTGAACGGTTTTATCGTAGAAATGGTTAACATTATCTTTCTGGAATTATCCGAAGTTTTTATAACACTAGTGGACTCTACTTTGACTAATAAGAATGTGTTCAGCTTTAAGCTGAAATGACGATCCTTCTTGCTGTTGTGGCCTCCTGATCCTGTTTTCTTTTCTACTGTTCCCTCGTTTTTAAACTTATTCACCGTTCTCTTGATGGCTATTGAATGAACTTTGAAAACAGAAGCCAGAATATGAATGTACGTACCATTACTGAAGGTCTGAATGATCATTTTCCTCTCACCATTTTTCAGTGGTGAAGACACAGTCGGGCTGAAACAAAAGGATTTAAACCTCTTCTCTTTCTAGCTGAATAACTCAAAGGTTTCTTTCAGTGATTCTTACGACAAATGATGCCAAAATGGCTTGGCGTCTTTTTTGAAAACCTGGGAAAAAGCAACTCAATTAGTTCAGTGTTTTTTTATTTCTATTTTTTTTAGATTTTAAACATTTTATGGAACGGACAATTATCCCGCGCTGTTACATCAGGTATATATATATATATATATATATATATATATATATATATTGCATCAGTATATATATATATATATATATATATATATATGCATGTATGTATCAGTAGCTGACTGATTTACAGTTTAAATTTTCAAATATGTAATCAGCAGAAACAAATACACACACAAAAAAAAATCAGAGACCTGGAACTACTATTATTATTACTACGCAACAAATTTTATAGGAATTTGCTTTTAGAGTATTTTGCTAACACATATCATGCTACGATGTGCCAGTTTTGCTGTGTTACATTACAAAATAAATACAAATGGTATCTTTATCATCGGGATGAGTGCGAACGGATACCTGACACTATTATTATTATGCTAGAAATTTTATAGGAAATTGATTTTAGAGTATTTTATCTGTATTGTGCTAATAAATATCTTGATACGATGTGCTGATTTCTGTTGTGTTACTTTTTTAATAAAAATAAGATCATTATTAGTGCGATGAGCAATTACTACGCTACACATTTGACGGGGAATTACTTTTATTGCTTTTAAAGACTACTTTAACGGCATTGTGCTAAGAAATATCTTGCTACGAGGTGCCGTTTTGTGTCGTGTTGCTAGAATAGACAAGTAAAAATCGGATCATTATAATTATTATGGGGTCCACCTTTTTCTTATATAAATTGACTCGTCCTGCTGCCATAAAATAGCCACAGTCAGTCAGTCAGAGGTCTGAAGGTAGAGGAACAGGTGGAGGAACAGGGTGGAGAAACAGAGTGGAAAGTACATAGACACTGTGATTGAGTTGACGTTAGAAGTCAGTTACAAGGACGCCCGACTCTAAAGAAGTTTACTTCGAGACTGTATATAGCGATCTTTGATTAATACTAACCGGCGTTCCTGGATTTTACTAACAGCATTACCTTTTGTATTTTGTGTAAATACATTTAATTTCTTAGCTTAAATACTTGCGTTTGTCATTTATTGGAGACCGATTTTTCACGCGGAATCCACAACAACTTGGCGAACGAGGATTCGAAACTCACGCGGATAACCCACAACAACTTGGCGAACGAGGATTCGAAACTCACGCGGATAACCCACAACAATAATATAGAGGAAATATCAGAACTAGGATTGGATTCTAAATTCTGAATTCGAAACTAAAAGCCCTTTATTCTTACACTCTCTTCTCCCAGCGATGTCACTCAAGATAGACGGCTTGTCTGTTACTTTAATTTCTTTTATGCTCGCTGTTTGCACAATGAGTTGATCATTTTGTACTTAATAAAGTTCTTTTTTCATTAGGTTTCATGTAAGCAAACAGAATGAATACAGATCGTGCATGTTGGCGTAATGAATTCGATTATTTGGCAGTGGGTAATTAAACTAAATCTTCCTTTGAGCTCCAGAATTCATTCTTTACATCTCAAGCCCATAAAAATGAACACTGCGCCATATTGTCGGTGGCGAGCCAATCAACTTTTCTCGCTTATCGATCTCGTTTCTTCACCATTCAGCACTTTTCTCCTCACCATTGCTCACCCTTTTCTGTTTGTTTGTATTCAGTTTATTTTCTTCCGAATTCTCATATCTCTATTGCAACTTGTACCATCTTTCCCTCTTTTAATATACCCTCCTTGGATGCTTGCCTGTGGGACAATGATTAGCAAGTCGTAACATTCCTCCTTGTTTGTTTTCCTATAAATATAGCCTTGTGCCAGACGAAGCTGGCTAAATACCTGATAGAGATCTCACTAATTCGTATGCTCGCCTCACAAAAGAATTGTTCGTCCTGGGTATGGCGATAAACTACATCCGGTTGCAAGGCCTCTGATCGGGAGACTGGATGTTTTGAGGAGCTGGAAACCAACTCTTAATTGCCGTTGTTTCCAGCTGCGCCTGGACCTTGTTAGGGTCCCAGCTATGGGTAAATAGTTAACCCCCAAACTAGGGTTAAATGTATAAAAATATTTATAGTAAAAATGCCAGCAATACATTTCTGAAAAAAATATTACTTGCAATATATTTCCCTCTCGACCAAAAAAAACCCCCCAAAAAACAAAACAAAAAAACTCTACAAAAATACGTCAAGTAATCTGATCTACAAACTGATTTCTTACAAAGAAGGCATATTCTATTCAACCTATCCTAAAAATTTGAAGCGGCAACAGTTTGTGTCATGCTTAAAAGCAATCGTCAGGCCTGAGGATTGCGTATAAGCAAGCAACGTCGAGTATTAATTTCAATATCCAGTTTTATATTTACATACGCTATATCACTGATAATGGGCTCTTTAAATAATAAATATAGTCAGACCATAAAATTATAATTTATCACACACACGCACGCGCGTGCACAAACATATATATATATATATATATATATATATATATATATATATATATATATATACTGTCGTCCACATACAGGCTGTTTCGCAACTCATCAGTGTGGATAGACATCCGATTGCCTCAAGCCAGGATTGAAATTCGACTGATTTGTCATCAGTCGGAGATTTTTCCCTAAGTTATCAGCTCCCGGCAGAGAGGAAGGTGAATTTTTATTTATTCATTTTTGAATAAACACAACAGTGACTCAGAGTGCTCGATTCGCAGACGAGCTTTGCATTATCAGCAGTAGCAGTCACTGTTTACAAATTCACGCTTTCCCTTGAAAGTGCTCGACCGAATTTTATTTTTTCGGGGGCGTATATATTGTCATCCACAGACAGACTGTTTCGCTGTAACACAGCTCATCAGTGTGGCAATACATCGGATTGCTTCAAACCAGAATCAAAACCCGACTGATCTGGCATCAGATTTTTCCCACTAAGGTATCAGCTCACAGCAGAGATTAAAGTGAATTTTTACGTATTTATTTGTTTTGAATAAACACTCGAGTGACTCAGAGTGCTCGATTCATATAGGAGCTTTGCATTATCTGCAGTCATATTGATTGGTTAAAAATTTGCGCTTTCCCTCTAAAGTGCTCGACCGAATTTTATTTTTATTGTAAAATCTGCAGTAAAAAAAAAAAAAAAAAAAAATCTGTAATCTTTTGAGACATTGCTCTAATTATTGGACTAATAATCCATGTCACGTCAACGGAAAAAATACACTAACAGAAATTGTGAATTACTACAATATTAAAAAATCTAGCGTCGCATTACTGCACTCTCAAAAAATTATTAACGGTTAATTAAAGCACACATTTTTTTAATAAAACATTTTTCGACAAGTATCACATCTATGCCTGAGGATGATAAATATTTTTACCGAAAGTACTTGCAAGCAATATGGACCGAACATCTAATGCATTGCACAAATAAGGAAAACAAGGATCGTGTCGTTCAGCGTGTGGTCAGTGAGTTAATGCCTTTTTAAACTGTTAGCGAAGTGAGTTCGCCATTAATTACATTAACTTTATTGATTTATTCTTTGAATGGCTATTTTACGATAATAATTGTGCTGCATTATTTAATTGTATATATATATATATATATATATATATATATATATATATATATATATATATATATAAAGAAAGAGTTTTGTTCTTTCCTCTTGCTAAAAGCTTTGAGTTTCACGCTTTACACGGACATCTTGAAAAGTCTCTCTTCCACACACACTCGCTATGTAGCGTTTTCTTTCACTCTACTATAATCTCATATTATTTTTCCATCAAGAGAGTTTCCGTGAGATCTCAAATGATCTCAATGGAGCACCAAGTGAGGAGCGAACTCACTTCATAGGAGTAAGTAGTCAACCAGACCAGGTCACCAACAATTGACCCACATAGGCGCATCCAGGCCATTTATTATGCTTAAGATAGTTCTGTGCAAGTGTTGGGCACCCAGTTAGGATCGAATTCACTTCACAGTAGTAAATAGTCAATCAAACTAGGTCGCCAACAATTGGTGCACGTAGGTGCATCCATGATAGTTACTGTGCTTAAGATAGTTTTGTACAATCATCGGGCACCCAGTGAGGATCAAACTCATTACACTGTAGTAAATAGTCAATCTGACAATGTCACCAACAAATGACCCACATAGGTGCATACATGCCATTTACTACGCTTAAGAGAGTTCTGCATGAGTATTGGGCACCCAGTAGTAACGGTCAGTTAGACTCGCTACCCTTTGTCTCTCCCGAGGCTCGGCACATTATTAAGTTCGGTTAAAATTTCTTTTACGTAAAAAAAAAAAAAAAAAAAAAAAATACCAGAAAATGCAAAACAAAAATAACAAACTATTCTCTTTTATTTTGATCTCTATACTTTCAAATTATCCCCCCCCACTCTCACCATATCTTTTTCTTTTCTATCCTCGCTTTTCATTCTCTTTGATCACGGGAAATATGAGATCAATTAAGATGACAAGAAACGAGATCAAAGCACAAGGTCTGTCGGGTGCGCATGCGTGCAACCGACTGTTACTATCGAGGTTTAGAGCTAGAGTGGCGGGTGTCGGTGGGGGAAACAAGAAGCTGCAGATGAAGAAATAGGATTGGAAGCAAAGAGTTTCTACTCAGGAAAAAAAAAAGAAATGAAAGAGAGAGAGAAATAGATTTTTCATAAAGTAATTAAATAATAACTTGGGGCTTTATCTGTATATTAGTAAGCCTCGTCTTTTGTAGATATCAATGGTAGCAGATTTCTTGTATGTAATACAGAGTTTCTTTTCAACTTAAAGAATTTGAGAGCAGATTTCTGGCATTGACCATCGAGCCAGTGGTAATTGTAATGGTAATATTACCTCTTTCCCTACAAGTGTATTCATTGACCAAACAGCCAGTACTGTTTTCGCTTAAGATTCTGTAGCGCCAGCACGAGGCTTGAAGAAGGATAGTCCCCGCTAAGAAGTTACAGGCTCCATTCGCTCAAAACCGTTGATCTGAGAAAGTGGGTGTATACAGGCGACAGTTAATGCATTTCTGAACGAGTTTGATGCCATATAACGCATGCATAGTGCACCTCGAGGCGGTGTAATGATTAACAAGCTTGTCTCTTTGCTAGAACAATTGCGACTGAGTAGAGATTTCGATCCTCACTGGGTGCCCCATACCTTCGGCCTTGTGCCACATTTAAGCTACGCTTGGAAAATCGCTAAAACACATGCATATGGAAATCTCGGCCTAACAAAGCTATTCAAGAACATATTCCTGGGTATGACGATAAACTACATCCGGCACAAGGCCTTTGATCAGAGGAGTGGAGGTTTGGAGAAGCGTGGATCGAACTATTACACTTTCTCTACAAGCTTTTTTTTTCTTTTTAGGAAAACAGCTTTCTCAAGTCCAGTAGCGGTTATCCCTCGTTCTAATATTGATCGGAATGGGGAGGGGGGCTTTCTAAGCTTTTATTTGAAGTCATTTTGACTGTCAATATCTTGATTATGTTATTTTCTCTTCGAGTTAGATGTGCTATCCATTTTAGTCGTTGCCGCTGTTGGTAGTCCTCAAATTATGTGGATTATGTTATTTGGTACAGTTCTTTTTTTGTGAATCTGTATCGCCTGTCTACAGTATTCAAAGGTGAATTATCTTTACCAAGAGCCCCAGGCTTCACTCGCTCCTGGTGCTCCTGCTATATATTTAGAGTTTCTTAATAAAATTCAAAGAAGAATCTGCAATGTTATTGGTCCTGACCTGGCATAATGGCTTCAGTCCCTTTCCAACCGCCGTAACCTACCCTCGGTGTTCCTTTTCTATAAACACTTTCATGATAATTGTTCTGGAGACATTTCCGCTTTTGTATTCATTGTAAAATGAGGCACGGTGGAGTAATGGATAGCGACTCGGATTGAGAAATTGGAGAGCCGATTTCGTAATTCCACTCGAATCCATTAGATTCACTTATGTGCTAATATTCTTGGGAAAGGTATAAATCTGTTGTGGATTCCGAGCTGAAATCCGGTACCAATAAATAACAAACGCTAAGAAGGAATATAGGAAATTACAAATATTAATGTAATAATACAAACTGGTAATGCAGGTTAGTAGTTCCAGGAATGCAGGTTAGTATCAATATATATATATATATATATATATATATATATATATATATATATATATATATATATATATATATAAAGTGAACATAGAAGTCAACACTTAGAGGCGACAGTCTATATAAATAGCCGAGAAAAATAACAGCACACGTGGCCTGACGATTGCATATAGCATGAAACAGACTGTCGCCTCTAAGTGTTGACTTCTATGTTCACTTTTATATTTACACACGCTCTATCTCTGATATTGAGCACTTTATTCCATAAATATAGCACACCTTAAGACTATATATATATATATATATATATATATATATATATATATAGTCTTTGGTATCGACGTATCACTGTATGACTTCTTATTGAGTCTACGCGCATGCTCACTGTGACTCTTGTTCGTTACGTTCGTCCTTCTTTCTCGTCCTTCTCTCGGGTATTCACTAGCAGTAGTATATGTATACCCTGGGTGAGTCCATTTGTGTAAAAAAGGGGAGAACCCCTCAACACCCCCTTAGATTCTTTTTTGGGGGGAGTTAATATTTTTTCCTCTTATGTTCGATAATTAGAGGTTCTGTAAATTTTCTTTTCCTTCTTTTTCTAATTTCTGAGTCTTCTTGTGGTCTTTGAATCTCAAATTCTTCAAAGATCGCCTTCATCGAATCGTCATTTTCTGCAGGTAACGAGCTTGGCTCCTCAACCCTTCTTTTTTGTATTTGGTCAATATGTCTTCTGTGGGTAAATTTTTCGTCTTGTATTGTGTACATCACATTTTCTAGTCTGTTAATTATTGTACCTGGTTTCCAGTAAGACATATTGTTCCTAAACATGCTGAAATAGACCCGTTCGCCTGGTTTGAATGATCTCTGGAGTACTATAGGTGTATGCCGGTTTTTATTTTTGTTAAGCAATAACTTATCAAACACAGACCGTATTTTGTGGGCAAACATCACTTCCGCTGGTGAAAGACCAGATGATGTGTTCCCGATCGGGGTTATTCTGTATACTTGGAGGAACTGTTGTATAGCTCTTTCTGTCGATACGTCCTCTGCTTTTTTCAAAGCTCTCTTTAGCGTGTCTCCAAATCTTTCGGCTTGCCCGTTAGATCGCAGATGGTACGGAGCTATCTTAATGTGCTTTACTTGATACGTCGCACAGAATTCTTGGAAGTCGCTGGAGGTAAATTGTGTACCATTATCAGTTACCAGGCAATCTACGGTGCCGAATCTCTCGAATAATACATGTAGACAATTTATAGTATTTTCCTCGTCGTGTTTTTGAATCTGAAAACTTCTGGTCACTTGCTAAAACTATCTACCGTTATTAAGTAGTAGTACGCCTCTATGGGTCCTGCATAGTCCGTATGGATTCTAGACCAAGGTCTCTCCACCTTAGGCATGGTTTTTGTATAGTAGGTGGTGCCTTTGAGGCAGCAGCACAGCCTTTACATCTTTCCACCATTTGCGTAATATCATAATCCATATTGGCCAGTAAACGAAACTTCTCATTAGTGCTTTCATACGGCTTTTTTCTGGATGTCCTAAATGAAAGTCCTTCAAAATCCGCCTTTTGTAACGATTTTTGTATGACAATCCTTTCATTATACAATAATATGTGATCACAAATTGAAAAACTGTCTGCTAGATTCCTTTCTTTTTCTTCTATTTTTTCTTCGTCTTCTGAATAAATTCATCTTTTTCCGCTTCTTGTCGTATCTCTAGAAAGGTCACAGGTAGTTCCTTTACTGTATTGTATAACACTTTACTGATTTCGTCTTCGGCTCGCAAGGCCGCTATTATCGAGCCTTCCAGAGGTTCGCATTTCGCAGGTACCAATCGCGACAATCCATCAGCATGCCCAATTTTCTTCGACGGTAGGAACTCAAGTTTGAAATTCTAATTCAATAAAATGGTTCCCCATCTTAGAAGTCTGTTGGCTGTGTAAATTGGTAGTCCTTTTTTCGATCCAAAAATCGTAAGAAGAGGTTTATGGTCCGTTTGAAGAGTAAACTCTCTTCCATAAATATATCTGTGATAGCGAGTTATGGCGAATATTATGCCTAACGCTTCCTTTTCAATTTGCGAATAATTCCTCTCTGCTGGTAACAATGATCTAGATGCATGAGCTATGGGTTTCTTTGTGCCATCCTGCATCTTGTGTAGTATGCAAGCTCCTACTCCGTGTGAACTTGCGTCACTAGCAATGATGATTTCTAGTTTGGGGTTAAAATGCGTCAGTGCTAGCTCAGAAGTTAATTTTTGTATTATCTCCTTAAACGCTTTCTGACAGCCTCCCCTCCAATTCCATTTGTTCTCTTTTTCAATAACTCATTGAGGGGAGCCCTCAATTTGTGCATATTTTCGATGAATTCACCGTAATAGTTCGCTAGACCAAGAAAACTTTGTAATTCTGCGACATTTTTCGGCTCAGGCATATTTTTTATTGTAGATGCCCTAACTGAATCTGGTTTTCTGCCACATTCATTAATTATATGACCTAAGTATTTGATTTCATTTAGGAAAAAAATCACATTTTTTCGCCTATACTTTAAACCCCAAATCCTGAAGTTTTTTAAAAACTTCCTTTATGTACGATGCGTGTTCTTCAACATTGTCGCTTTTGATTAGAATGTCGTCCAAGTATGCGGTAGCAAAGTTCTGGCCCATGAGCATTGTATCCATCGGATTGACGGTGCTACTTTTAACCCAATTGGTAATCTGTTGAATTTGTACAGTCCTTTGTACGTATTAATACATAGAATTTTCGTACTCTCTTCTTCTACTGGAATCTGAAGATAAGCTTCGCTTAAATCTATTTTAGAAAATACCTTACCACCGTTAAGCTTGGTAAATATTTCCTCCGGCCTTGGTAATGGGTAGTGATGGTCTTTTATAGTCTTATTTAACGCAGTCGAGAAATCTGCGCAAACACGGATTTCTCCGGATTTTTTCTTTACGTAGACTACTGGTGCCGCCCATTCACTGAACTCGACTTTTGAAAGGATTCCAGTTTGTACAAGTCTTTCTAATTCTTTATCGATTTTTTCTATGGTAGCAAACGGCACGTTTCGCTTCTTTTTAAATACTGGTTGGACATTTTCTTTTAATTCAATTCTAGCTGCAAACTTGTTACATCGTCCCAACCCACTCGAGAATACTTCGGGGAATTGACTATGTAATTCTTCCTTTAATTTTGTAGTTTCTGACGATTCGACCTCTATTTTTTACAAAAAGAGCTGATAGCTAAATCCCATACGTCGAACTTTTGCATCCCGTCTATGCCCACCAGATTTTATGTATCCTTCATTACAAATATTTTGAGTTTTTTTTTTTTTTGTTTTCCCGTGGAATTTTACATTTAGGATTACTTCTTCGAATTTTATACGCATCTCTGTAACAGACTTAACAATTTTCTGTGTATGCATCATGGTCGGTCTATTTAACTTTCTCCATATTTGTAGGTTAATTATCGTCAAATCTGACGCTGAGTCTAGTTGTAATTTTATCTTCTTATTTCATCTTAATATTGTCTTAGCTCTTATCCTACTAGTAGTTTTTTTTTGTTCCTACATTGGGATGCCTTGTGACCCATTTTTCCATGCGCTAGACAGTTTTTATATTTAAAACGACAATCATTATTCCAGTGTAATCATCCACATCGATTACATGCAGATGGGAGGGGAGTATATTTTCCTTGATTTCTGTCATTAGTTGCTCTGAACGTTGTACTTTTTTCATTATTATAGAATTTTTGTTTTCTTTCCGGGGAGTGTGAAAATCGTAAACTTTTGTTCAACTTACGGATGTGTGCTACTCCTGACTCCTCGATATCCTTCGAGTCTTTCTTTATACTCAAATATTTTTGACAGTCTTCTGACAATTTTTGTAGTGTTAATCCACGCTCATTTTGAAGTTTTGAAAGCATTCTTTTACGCATTTCACTATCCTTGGCTGAGACTAACCCTTGTACAAAAATAAGTCACTTGAAATTCTCAGGAGTTAATTCTGCCAACTTAAAGTCGTCGCAATGTTTGTTCACGATTGCGGCGAACGTGGAGTAGACCTCATTTTCACTTTTTACGAGGTTAAGACATTTCCACCTTTTGTGAAAAAGTGACGTCTTTGGACTGAAGAGCTCCGTAAGGCATGTAACTGCTTCGTCAAACGTTAAATCGTTTGTCTTTTTTGGGAAAATGTAATCCACAAATTTTGTGTATTCCTCTGTTCCCAATTTTTTGAGTAATAGACGTAGCTTCTTAACTTCCGTCCAGTTTTGGTAATCGATGTTGAAGATGTGTCCATGACGTCTGAAATAGTCCCCGAAAATGTTATCCTCTTCTAGAGAGTATTTCAATGTTTCTATCGTGTTCCACATTGCATCTTGGGAAAACGTCGCCTCTTTCTCGATATTTTGTCGTTCGTTACCCGCTACCTTCCTAGAGTTGCATTTGTCTTTCTTCAAGTCTTTCTTCATTTATTCTTTGTCTTCATTTTCCTTCAGTGTTTGTAGTAATTGCTTTTGTCACTTCTCCTCCATTCTTTCTTGGAGTTGTAGTTACTGTTCATTTTGGTATTTTACAAGGTCTACTAAAATATTTTTAAAATCCTCCATGATGGCGTCTTACGAAAAACTCGATTTTACGTATTTTAATCCTCGTAAATCTTTGTCACCAAGTTGTTGTGGACACTGGCAAACGGCAAATATTTCTTTTTGAGTCTCCGAGAAGTGCAAATCCACGTCGCCAAGTTGTTGTGGTCGACGTGAGAGAATTTTATTTTTCTTCCGTGTGAGTTCGAAGTCCTCGTCGCCAAGTTGTTGTGGATTCCGAGATGAAATCCGGTACAAATAAATAACAAACGCCAAGAAGGAATATAGGAAAATACATGTATTAATGTAATAATACAAACTGGTAATGCAGGTTAGTAGTTCCAGGAATGCGGGTTAGTAGCGCAATATATATATATATATATATATATATATATATATATATATATATATAAATATATATATATAGTCTTTGGTATCGACGTATCACTGTATGTCTTTTTATTGAGTCTACGCGCATGCTCGTTACATTCGTGATCGTTCGTCCTTCTTTCTCGTTCTTCTCTCGGGTATTCACTAGCAGTAGTATATGTATACCCGGGGCGAGTCCATTTGTGTAAAAAGGAGAGAACCCCTCAACAAAATTCTATTCTTTTCCCCCAGCTATGGGTAAATAGCAGGACAGACCTGGCGTTATAGCCTTGGATGTCAACTGGTCTACCACAGAAAGAAATGTCAACCTACTGCGGAAAGAAAATTTGTCTCGTCAGTCATGTATGAAAAGATACATGATCGCCTAAGCTTGTATCACGCATCATACATAACTCACTGATTCATTGTAAATATTCATTGGGGTTTCATTTTTAGATGTTGTTATTTTTATTCTCCCACCCCACCACAGATAAATTATACATGTGGGAACTAGTTAAGACTACATAGAGACTTGAGGTATTATGGTGGGTGTAGTAAGAATGGTAAGTAAGAACGTGACAGATTGAAGACCAGCCTTACTTTGTCAATCCATTTGGCCTTGTACCATATTTTTGTCTCATAGCAAAATAAATATTACTTTCCGGAAAGGTTCTTAACTTTATAAAATTAAGCGCAGTACTAGATTGGCGGCAAGGTCACATGATTTTACAGTTGAAATGGCTAGATGTAACCGTAAGTTCTGTGCTGAGAGTTTCTTCTATAACACTTCTAGCTAGTGGAATTCTCTTACTGCAATTTGTCTCCCAGTCAACTTTGATCTTTAAAAATGTAAATGCATTGTCAATCGTTATCTTCTATCTTCTTCATTCTTGTTCTTTATTTGTTATCTCGCCTTAATAATAGTTTTTCCCATATTGTCTAACAACCAGTAAACCCTTTGCGTCCTAGTTTCTTTATTGACTTGGTTCGAATCAAATGATTATATATATATATATATATATATATATATATATATATATATATATTATAATTGTTTTTTAATATATTACCATTGCGACATCGAAATTTCCATGTTTCAAAACTGAAACTTTAATTCAAATTTAAACATAATAAGGAATCTTAAAATACAAAGTTCTGTTCCATTATCAAGCGATACTAAGAATACTCTAATTATAATATGTTCTACTGTTGTATTGAGCACTGATTTTTTAAAAACAAATGCTAAGAACTCTGAATTATAAATTTAATTGTTCTTTCCTATTATCTTACTATACCACTCTGAACCCCCTCTATTAAATTACATAAATTACACTACCCACCAATTTCTAATCCCATTTTTCCTCTCAATTCGTTGTTGGAAGTTTTACCTGATGATTCTGAATCCTTAAAAAAGGATTTAGGTGAAATAAATTATCCTAATGGTACCTTAAAGTGGTTTGTTTTTCATTATATATATATATATATATATATATATATATATATATATATATATATATATATATATATATATATAGTCATCCACATACAAGCCTGTTTCGCTGAATCACAGTTCATCAATGTAGCTAGACATCCGATTGCTTGAAGCCGGGATCTATACCCTACCGACTTGGTATCAGTCAGAGATACTACCCCTAAACTCTCGGCATACGGCAGAGAAAAGGAAGTTTGGACGTATTATATCCAGATGTATACAAATGCCAGCGGCCAAAGGGCTCAATTCCTTAATGAAGAGCGGTGCATTAATAACGACGGCGGCTACGGTTTTGAAATCGCCCTTTTCTCTATAGTGCTCAATCGAATAACGAGAGCATAATAGCTTACATAAACCGGATGGATTTAACTTATAACTTAAATTTGGTCAGCAAATCTGTCTTATCAATCAACGCTAAATGTCTTCTCGTTTAGCATAACCTGGTACAAGGTCATCATAGTGGGGCACTTAACGAAACTTGAACTGTAGTATTTAGTTTCGTTGTAATAGGTATTTTGTTTGCATTGGAATGTTTTCTATCTTGAAAAAAAAATGCTGCATTTGGCACTTGAACCTCGGGCAGAGTAAACGTAATCCAGTGCTTTTATAAATTAGACATACCAGAAAATTGTTGATGAACAGTCAATAATGAAAATACCCTTTTCACCAAATCAATCTAATCATACATTTTGTTATTCAGTGACTTTGACTTTATTGGGTGTCGTATTTCTTTTTTTTTAATCATTACTTTTTTGCTTCGATAATCAGTTAGAATCTCCATAAAATTGGCAAATATATAGGTTTTGATTTCGGATTATAGCTATTCATTCGGTTCGTTAAGTAGGTATAAAATAGACTTTTACGCAAATATTTGGTTAAGGTAGCTTGCTGTATTTACATTGCGATGATCTACCCAGAGTGTACACGAAAAAAGGCAGGCGCAATCTATCTATCTATCTATCTATCTATCTATCTATCTATCTATCTATCTGAATAGTCTAATATCTATCTATCTATCTATCTATCTATCTATCTATATTTCTATCTGAATAGTCTAATATCTATCTATCTATCTATCTATCTATCTATCTATCTATCTATCTATATTTCTATCTAAATAGTCTAATATATATCTATCTATCTATCTATCTATCTCTCTAAATAGTCTAATTTCTATCTATCTATCTATCTATCTATCTGAATAGTCTAATATCTATCTATCTATCT
>OZ010602.1:52525650-52565650 GCA_963932145.1 Acanthosepion lycidas | reverse complement strand
TTTGCTTTCGTTTTCTGGAACTTGTCCTTGTTGGTTCTACGACTTGTTGTGGTGCTGGCACATCGAAAACATCATATAGCGTTTTTAACGTTTCTTCCTATGTTTTAAGTATTTTATCGATGAACTATTTTTCCTTTTATTATGGTGCCTTTTATGTTCAAACCTTTTCCCTTTTATCATGTAAATCAACTTCTCGATTTTTGCTGATATTATGCTATCTTCCCAAGTTATTTTGCCACCATTATATGCTCTAAAGAACACTTGAAACTTTTAGCGTCGTTTTTGTTATCCGTTCTTGTTTTTCGACTTGGCAATAACTTGTCTAACACCGATTTTACTTTTCAAGCAAACATTAATTGCATCGGCAACATGCCTGATGGCGGATTGGGTTAGGTGTTACTCGGAAGAAAATTTTGAAGTGCTTCCTCATTTACTTTCTCAAGATTTGCTTTCTTCAACACTCTGCTGAACGTTCGAGCTTGGGTGATACGGCAGGGTCGTCATATCTCCAATGGAAAACATCTTACAAAAGACTTCGAATTCTTTACCCGTGAATTGCGTTCCATTATCAGAAACGATGGTATCTGGCATGCCATATCTCGCAAATTGATTCACTGTCACTGAAGATGTTAGAGTTTTACTTATAAATTTCCCGCCATTTAGTGAAACTATCAACTATCACAAGATAATGTGATCCATTCATAGGACCTACAAAATCTATATGCACTCTTGACCACAGCGTGACTTTCTTTGGCCAAGGTTTTATCGTTGTGATACGTAGTTTTGCGACCAGAGCATAACCTTTATGTTTTCAGTATTTTTTTTCATTATATTCGTTCATTCTGGTCCAATATATGAAACTTCTCATAAGAGATTTAATTCTTGAAATACCAGTATTTCCCCTGTGAAAAGCCTTCAATATTAACTTCTGTAAGACATTAGGTATAACAACCCTTTGCCCGAACATTACTACACCTTTTCATAGTGAGTAGGCGTTTAAGTCTGGATTTCATTATTTGTTACTTTATTTCAGTTGCTTTTTCTATTTTTATGTAGTCTATTAGTTGATTGCGTAGGTATTTCTTTCTGGAGGTATATGTATACTTGCACCTGCCCTCGACGGATCTGCATAACGACCATTTTATCAATAGTTTGATACTCTCCGTTTCGGCTTAAATACTGGCGTCGAACCTTTTTTATTTGAAAACCCGCCCTGAATTTTGAACACAGACCCAGTTCATTTGACGGAACATATGGAAAACCTTTTTTTTTTTTTTTTACTTTCTTTATATTTTCGCACTGACTTTTTAAATTGATGATGCATCTACTAACGTTTTTATAATAGACGTTTATCAGAAAATCACAAATTTCAAATAGTTCCATTCAGTCAGTACCGAAAAGATTGATAGCATTTTTAAATACATCATCTTTACTTGCTTCTGACGGAATGTGTTATTGCAAGACATTTCTGAAAAAAACAAAAAAAACATTCTCACCATCAACCGGAATTGCAATTTTGGAAGTCCTTTTTAATAACGGCTTTCCAATTAGATTCCATGAAATTTCACTGATTATTGAAATATCATTACCAGTGTTCATTAGCATTTTCACACCATCATTATTTATTTTCACATTTACAAATTTTTCCGTCACAATGCTGTGAGAATTTTGTCTTTGAGAACTGATAACTGACATCCATTAGACATGGCACGTGGAACTAGAACAGTCTACCCCAGTGAGCGAAATAAAGGGTTCAGTTCGACATTCCAACCACCTGAAGAAGGCCGGAGCGTACAACGGCCGAAATGTTGTGATAAATGTGGCAACAAAGATGAGGACAATAGTCCGAATAGTGTAAATATTGTACGTAATACCTCATCTCAGAAATATAGAGAGATACTGAAGGGCCGGGACGTTGTAATAAATATGGCAACAAAGATGAAGACAATAGTCCGAATAATGTAAATATTGTGCATAATATCTCATCTCAGTGCCAAAATATTCTTTTTTTCTTTTTGTTAGATCATACACTTCTAGCAAGCATTAAACAGAGAGCACATGTGATTAAAGATTTTCGAAGAATCTTTACTTTGTCTTCAAACCCGATTTCACCTGTTGTTTTCGGTAATATGTAGTTGCAATATGTTCCACACTCTGTTGGAGCTATGTTCCACAACAACAATCTCATTTTTCACTCATCTTCCGAACTACTTAATTTCTGGCTGATTATTTGCTCATTTCTGTGAAAATACATAGAAAAAGTCTGTGCTTCATCAAGATTGTATACAAATTTTGAAATGGTGTTTTGGGCAGCGTATGGCGTAAGAGACGTTGAAGAATTTTTTTGTTTTCTTGAGACTTATATCCAACAACTCCTGTTGCTGTTTTTGCAGTTCTAGCAACTGTTGATTTTGTTGTTGTTGCTGTTTCTGTTGTTGAATTTCAACTATCGAACTAAAATTTTCTCCATATTTGCAAGAATATTTTTTCCTATACTCAAGAGAAAAACATTTTTCTACACAAGTAAAACATTTTTAAAGTAACGTGGTTAAAATTCTAGTCGTAGTCGGCATACGTGATTCAGAAGCAACAAGTATACATTTCCCGAACATGTTCAGTCAGTATGAGTTTTCAAAATCCGTGTAACATGTAAATCCTTGTACGATAAGTCGTAAGAGTTCGGAATCCCTCGTCAGAACGGTTATAAATCGCCTGTGTTCTGAATCCCTCGTCACTATGGTTATAAATCGCCCGTGTTCCGAATCCCTCGTCACAACGGTTATAAATCGCCCGTGTTCCGAATCCCTCGTCAAAACGGTTATAAATCGCCTGAGTTTTGAATCCCTCGTCACAACGGTTATAAATCGCCTGTGTTCCGAATCCATCGTCACAACGGTTATAAATCGCCTCTGTTCCGAATCCATCGTCACAACGGTTATAACTCGCCCGTGTCCCGAATCCATCGTCACAACGGTTATAAATCGCCTCTGTTCCGAATCCATCGTCACAACGGTTATAAATCGCCCGAGTTCCGAATCCCTCGTCACAACGGTTATAAATGGCCTGTGTTTTGAATCCCTCGTCACAACGGTTATAAATTGCCCGTGTTCCGAATCCCTCGTCACAACGGTTATAAATCGCTTGAGTTTCGAATCCCTCGTCACAACGGTTATAAATTACCTGTTGCGAATCTCGCGTCGCCACTGTTATAACGCTTTCCCTAGTGCTTAAAATATAAGAAATGCTTCGGCAACTTAGCGTAACGCCTGTATTACTTAGTCTGAAAACTGACTCCCAAAAACTTCTTCTTACCTCTGGACCACGAGCTCTTTCTTATAGTTATGGACATTTTCATATAGTCAATGGGGTCTACTCTTTTCTTCACAACATATATGCGCATATATGTGCTCACATATGTATGTTTACATCACTATATACGTATCGAAGTCTATCTGTTTATCTATCTATAAAACGAAAATGAAACGAGAGAACGTAAATGGTAATGAAAGAAAAACTAGGAAGGAATTAGTTAGGATATGGAAGATAAGTAAATGAATTTAAAACGAAGGAAAGTGCGACACAGAAATCCGAAGTCATATTGGGATAACGAAAGTGCCTTCCTAAAATTAAGCAAAAAAAAAAAAAATGTCGAGAACAGTTACGTATTATCAATCCTCTCATATGGTGGTGAATACCGGAAAATCTCCCAGATGAGGAAGAGAATTGAAGACATGTGGTTCTACCGAAGGATGCTGAGAATCCCATAGACCGATCATCTGAGCGGCGACTAAGTTTTAGAGAAAATGGGAAGTAAAAGACGCTCATACTTCACAACGGGAACAGACAGTTGAAATTTCTAGAGGAGAAAAGAGAACTTGGAAAAGAGACTTGAAGCAGGGGAAATGTGGTTCTACAGAAGGACGCTGAGAATTCTATGTGTGAATCGACGAAGCTTTACAGAAAATAGAAACAAAAAGGACGCTTATACTTAGTTACTTAGCATCAAGAAAGTACAGTTGAAAATTCTGGGGGGACATAATGAAGAAAGGGGTGTTGGAAAATTTGATATTCACAGGACAGACTGAAGGCAAGAGCGATAGAAGAAAACGATGAATAACCTACTTAGCGAACTTGATTAAATGGATGGTACTACAATATTGAGGAGAGATAAACAGCCAAAATTTAGCACTAGCTATAAAGGAAAATCGTGGAGAGCCATCATCCTGAAGAGACACGGCACAAAGAAGAAGTAGAATAAGAAGAAGAAGAAGTAGAAGAAGAAAGAATTTGGCTCAGTAGATTAAAGCGCTGGTTGAAGTAAACCAGTGACTTGAACCAAAGAGTTGTGAGTTCAATATCTTGCCACAGCAGAGGCGAAGAAAAACTTGGAATGGGAAATAAATGAAATATAACATATCACGTTAAACCAGAGCAATCTACCCCAATGGACTAAATAAAGGTCTGGACTCAAAATTCCAACATGTATCACTTGAAGATCGTACAACGACTGAAACGTTGTGAATATGACAATAAAGATGAGGAGAAAAGACCGAAAATAATATAAAAAGTATAAATAGTTAAAATACCTCATCTTAGAAATGTAGACAGATGATGAGGTTGATGATGAAGAAGAAAACAGAAGGAAAGTCATAGCAAGTTTAATTTCGACGTTATTGAGAAAGTCAAAAAGAAAGAAAGAAAGAAAGAAAGAATAATGGATGTAAAGCTATGAGAACGCTGTTCTCGAAGCGCTTTCCACCAGAGCATAGGAGATGAACCATCAACTTTAATCAAGGTAATTTGGTTAAAGGCAAACAATACAATAGGATTTAAAAAAAGAAAGAAAAAAAAAGAAACTGAACTCTTATGATTGCGACAACAAGAATCGCTCTCCAAACAAACAAGTAAAGATTTTTATAATGTTATTAGAAGAACTGCTACATTAGTAGATATTATTTTTAAGCTGAGGTTAATATGGCCGAGGGTCAAATGGTGTAGAAAGATGACATTTGTATCGATTTGCCTTCCTAAGAACTCAAACATCGGCTCGTGTTGAAAGAGGTGAAGACTGTTCAAGTGACCGAGGATCAAATGGTGTAGAAAGAATGAATATGTATTGGTTTGCCTTCCTAACAAATCAAACGGCAGTTCATGTTGAAAGAGGTGAAGATTGCTCAATTGACCGAGGGACAAATGGTGTAAAAAGATGACATTTGTATCGATATGCCTTCCTAGCAAATCAAACGTCGGCTCATTTTGAAAGAGGTGAAGATTACTCAAAGTTACCGAGGCTGAAATGGTGTAGAAATATGACATTAGTATTGAGTTGCCTTCCAAACAAATCAAAGATCGGCTCATGTTGAAAGACGCTAAAATTGCTCAGTTTATCCAGGGTAAAATGGAGTAGAAATATGACATTAGTATTGAGTTGCCTTCCAAACAAATCAAAGATCGGTTCATGTTGAAAGACGTTAAAATTGCTCAGTTTATCCAGGGTAAAATGGAGTAGAAATATGACATTAGTATTGAGTTGCCTTCCAAACAAATCAAAGATCGGTTCATGTTGAAAGACGTTAAAATTGCTCAGTTTATCCAGGGTAAAATGGAGTTGAATGGAGACATTAGTATTGGTTTGCCTTTCTAACAAATCAAATGTCGGCTCATGTTGGAATAGACGAAAATTGCTTTATTGCTGTCACCTCTTGCGCAAATGCGTCAGCGTAACCCAGGACACTTAGATGGTGTAATCTTGGATATGCGTTTGGTATAATAGTTAATGACTCAAAATTGTTAATCGGAGAGCCGAGTTCCAGTTCAGGTTTTGTTTGTTAAATTCACTTACAATCACATAACCCTAGGAAAGCTATGAATCCTCATCTTTTCCCCCACCTGTGGGTTAATTAGTAAGACTTGTATCACTGAATCATTATTATCTAAATAAACATTCTTACAAACTAAAAATATTATTTAGTATTAAATATCTGGAAAAGGGTTGATAAACCATAAAAAACAAATCAGTCAATCACTCCAATCTTGACGTCTTCAATTTTGTTTTTTTTACTCGTGTTATTCGAACATGCAACACTGATACATGATACTCCAATTTGCCACAATAGAATGGTACTGCTCCGAAGTTAAAATCTTCAGTGATCAGGCGTAACTTTCTTAATTGTGTTCTTGGTGTAACTCGAAAACAAGAAAAATATCTACAACACTTCTTTATTTTTTTTATAATGAAGAGGTACTGTCTCAAAATTGGAATATCCAATAATCAGGAACATTTTCAATTTTCTGCCAGTGTTCTTTGAAGAGTAAGATTCACGACATTCCACTTTATTGGAATGGAGAGGTACAGCCTCAAAATTGGAATCTCCAGTGTTCAAGTATAGCTTAATCATCTTTGATTCCGTGTCTCTTGAAGAAAGATACGGATCAGATTTGTTTTATCTGAATTCTCTGAATACACGGCAATTATACATGTCACATTTTTATTCTACAACGGGGAGGTACAACCCCGAATTTGGAATATCCAGTGATCAGACACATCTTCAAAAATCATTTTACGTAGCGTCGCCTGAAGACAAACATATGTCTGCAACATTTTTACATTAGAGAGGTACTGCCTCGAAATTGGAATCTCGTGTGATCACGCACAACTTCAATTTTATGCCCAAAAGATCCACAACACTCCGTTTTACTACAGTCGAAATCAGAATCTCAAGCAATGAAAAGCATCTTCATCCATGACACTCCGTTTTACAGCAATGGCTAGGTACTGCTTCGAAGATGAAATCTCCAGTGTCTATGAACATCTTCCTTCATTTTGTGCTCAGTGTTGCTTAGAGACTTAACAATGATCCACGACTCTCCTCTTTACTGCAATAGAGAGGTAATGTCTCGAATTTCGAATTTCCAGTGATCAATCTTCATTTTTGAGTTCAGTGTCTCTTGAAGAAATGTAAAGATCCATGACACCCCGCTTTACGGCAATAGATAGGTTTTGATTCGAAGATGGAATCTCCAGTGGTTAGGATTATCTATTTCCATTTAGTGGTCAGTATTGATTGACATTTTTCTTCTATGATAGAAAGTTCCATCCGACTGAATACTTCAATTAATATTTATTTACTAAGCATAGATTCGTAAGGCCCATAGCGAAATACGACTTACATTGTCTCTTCTCTTCTCCAAGGTTTATCATAATTTATTCAGGCTTCATCGAGGTGAACTGTTAATATCTTTCGTTTTGCAGTTATAGTTTCAGAATGGTTGGTTGGAATTCCGAGAGACATAATTCAGTAAATTCTTTCTCTGTCCTCTGCATAATCCGTTGAACAATAAATGGAACCCACGCAAGAAAATGGTTCCAAGCGATAACAATTTATAGTCATTCTTTATTTTAGCCAGTCGCGGTTAAAAGAAGTGAACGTTAAACAGACCGAATAGGTAAGTCCATAAAACTTCAATTTGACATAACACGATTTAAGACACATTGGGTTTAAGGAACTACTCGTGGATAAGTTGTGACATAATGACGTGAGTTTTAATTTTTTTTTTTTTACTGAACAACGTTAGATAAATGTTAGAACAAATCATTCATTTATTCTGTGTTGACTTAGTAAGTACATGTCAAACATATTTAATTTACAGTTATTTAGAAATTAAAAATTTTGTCAATTTCAAGTGTTTTTGAAGACAATTTTCTCTACAATTAACAGACGTTACTTAGCAAAATTATGTGTGATGCATATATATATATATATATGTGAAAATGTTGTAGAAAATAGGAAAGAAACTAGTTTGGTAAATAATCCAAAGTTCCTTAGTATTTTTGTTATTATTTTTAAAAAATAGTGCTCGATACGAAAGTAGAGCATAAATATAATTATTTATTTAAAAATATGATTCCAACTACTTTTAACTCAAGTTAATTCAAATATTATTTTGTAGTTTTCGGCTCTTGTTTTGAAACATGAGACCTCTTATGTAGCGAGTTGGAATCATATTTTTAAATAAATAATTATATATATATATATATATATATATATATATATATATATATATATATATTGTCATCCACAGACGGACTGTTTCACTGTATCACAGCGAAACAGTGTGGGTTCAGTTCGAAATTACAATCACCTGAAAAAGGTCGAAGAGTACAACAGCCGAAACGTGAATATCACAATGAAGATGAGGATAACAGTCCAATGTTAAATAATCATAATACTTCATCTCAGAGATATAGGCAGGTGCTGAATTAAATTTACCAATAGCGGTTGCCTCTAGCTAGGATCGAAACCCAACTGAATTTGGCGATTCTACCACTAAGCCGTTGGCGCATGGCAAGGATGAAGGTGAATTTATTCTTAAATAAACATACAGTGACTGAGAGAACTCGATTCTATTTACGGAAGAGTCATGCTATATTAGCCGTAATAGTCACTGTTTACAAACCCACACTTCCTCCCCAGAGAGCTCAACCGAAATAAATTTTTAGGGAGCATATATACTGTCATCCACAGACAGACTGTTTCGCTGTATCACACCACGTCAGTGTGTCTAGACGTCTGATTGCGTTTAGCTAGGATCGAAACCCGACTGAATTGGCCTCAGTTGGGGATTTTACCACTAAACCCCTGGCGCCTGGCAGGGATGAAGGTGAATTTAAGCGTATTTATTTTTAAATAAACACACAGTGACTGAGAGAACTCGATTCGATTTACCGAAGAGTCTTGCATTATTAGCCGTAATAGTCACTGTTTACAAACCCATACTTCCTCCCCAGATAGCTCAACCGAAATAACATTTGCAGGAACACACACACACACCTGTGTGTGTGTGTGTGTGTGTGTGTGTATATATATATATATATATATATATATATATATATATATATATATAAAGGGTGTTACATTAAGACATTATATATAAAGGTGTTTCATTAAGACGGATCAAAGTCAGCAGTGTTATGGGGAAATTTATTTATTTCTCTATTGACTCATGTTATTTAAGTTATGGCAATTATGCGTGAAAATATAATATCGCTGAAAATCGGTCCACACTTTATGCATATCATTATAGTAATTCATCGAGTCTAGACGAGTCCCCAAGAGAATGCAGAAAACACTGAACAGCCGTTTCGTCCTATTTTTTGAATCATCAGCAGTGCGCATCCACTACCGAGACTCGAATCCCGACAGTTTCGATACAACGAAAGTATCATACCAACTGTACCAACGGGCCTCGGTGACGAAAAATAAACTGAATAGACTCGATATAGCACCACAATTTCGGTGGTGATACTTCCAAGTATTCATAACCCAACGGATTTTTGCCCCAAGAGCCACGACTTTCTTTTCCCCGCGAACTGCCCCATCGCAGAGAATTAGCTTGGTCAAGCAAGGACGTACGAGTAATAGAATTTTGGGTATTTAGGCAAATCATTATAGTAATTAATCGAGTCAAGATTGAGTCCCGTTGGTATAGTTTGTATTGCGTTGTATCGAAATGGTCCAGGTTCGAATCTCGGTAGTGAGTGCGCACTGCTGATGAGGCGCCCAAATGAGACGAAACGGCCGTCCAGTGCTTTCTGCATTCTCTCTGAATTCTAGACTCGATGAATTACGATACTGATTTGCCTAAATCCCCAAAATTCTATTACTTAGATGACGGGTTTCCTCCTCTGAGGAACTTTATCAAGGAAAATAATAATGTCTCCCAGAGGACAATAAGTTTTGCCTTTGTCTTTATTCATATTGTCCTTTTTAATTTCACGCATTTGGGTTGTTTGTTTTTGGTTTTGTTGACTGCACAGTAAAGCAGGGTCAAATGGGCAACGTCTGTGAGAAAAAGAGCATCATCACGCAATTCACTCCACCAGAGATTTGGCAACAGCATGATGTACTGCTTGGCATTCGCACCGGAAGCTCCAATACGAACATTTCGGAGTGTTTGGGTATCTATATGAGGACAGTGCAAAGGATTCGGAAAGAGTTGGATGAGTCTAATGGTGATTACGAAGGTACGGCAGCTCGGAAATCTCACTCTGATCGTTCTGATATGAAAAGAACTCCCGAATTTGTTGGTGAGATCAAGGCCATGATTAACAATGATCCCTCCATTTCAATCAGGTCTATAGCCAGCGACACAGGAGTGTCTGAGTTTCTTATCAGGTTTATATCTGTGAAGACATTCCGTATTTCTTATACAAGATGAGAAAGGGCTAATTTTTATCTCAAGCCATGAAGGAAAAGAGGAAAAACCGTGCTACGGAGCTTTTGAACAAACTTAAGCATCTCCTCCAACCAAACACGGTTTGCTTTTTCTTAGATGAGAAAGATTCTGTCAGTGAACACATAAATTAACCGTTAGATTAAACGTTAGATTAACCGTTAGATTAACCGTTAGTATGCTCAAAAGATACACCGAGTGATGAAAACCAAATATCTAGTCAACATGATGGCGTTTGTAGAGATCATTAGTGATAGCGATGTTAAATTTTAATTCCTTATTCCCACAATACCTCAAACTCAACACGGAGGCCTACATCAGGTGCCTTGAGGAGGGAGTGATGTCCTGGGTAAACAGCGGGGCTGCTAGAAGACTCTATGTCTGCAAACAGGATTCTACACCATGCCACGCAAGCAGGAGAACAGTCATGTCTGTCAGACAATTTCTGCGACCACATCACCCCTTACTTCTGGCCATCTTATTCTCCAGATAAACTTCCTTCATTATCATATGTGGGGTGCAGTTGGGCGAGAGACCAACAAAACACCTTGTAACACCAAAGATGAATTGAAGGCAAGAATTATGGCAGCATTCACCAAATTAATCAAGGAGACCGTCCAAAAGAGTTGCAGGCGATTTTGAATTCGGCTGCAGGCCATTCCGGGGCTGTGAATAAAGCCAATGACAATTTTATTGAACATATTTACTCTTTAGTATTTCAAGATATTTTTGTAGAATTTTGGCAAATATATCTGTTAAAATGAGATGTCAGATTTATTTTCATTTTTGTGTAAGTTAGACGACAATTTATCTATCGCATGCTATATATATATATATATATATATATATATATATATATATATATATATATATATATATATATATATATATATGTTTAAAGGTGGCCCTTACCCATAAGTAATTTTCCGAAAGTTAAAATTTGGCTGCTCCCACCTACTAATCTTGTTCTAATAATAATAAAAAAAAAACAAAAAAAAAAAACAATCTACCTCGGCGGACAAAATAAAGAGTCCAGTTGAAAATTACAATCACCTGAAAATGTCGAAGAGTACAACAGCCGAAACGTGAATAACACAATGAAGATGATAACAGTCCAATGTAAATAATCATAACACTTCATCTCATAGATATAGGCAGGTGCTGAATTAAATTTACCAATAGTTAATTTTTAAATTTCTTGAATTAACATGGAAATTTTAAGAAATATTAGGTTTTCTTAATAAAGCACACAACTTCTAAAATAATTTGTATAGAATCACAATGTGAACATTGAACATTATTTTTTGCACAACAGAGGATTTAGTGGCAGTTGACTATGTTTTACAGTTTTTGGTAACAATGTGTAAAACTCAGTTTTATCTTTTGTGAGAATATTATCGTAATCCTGAATGAGTCTCTTTCTGCAATGTCATTCACAACAACTCTCTTCTCAAACTTTTCAAATTCAGTTTTGTAATCAGAATCATCCTTCCATGGTGGAAGGGTTTTTGTATTACAGTACACTTCGGTATTATTTTTACCTTGTGTTTTACTGTTTTATCTACACCAACCATAGATCCCTGTCGTCATTTTTGGCGCTGAAGCACTAAGAATTTCTTATTCTCTTCAATTTTCATTTGGGCCAAGGCATCTCAATGAGCTATGTCAAAGAGATCGTCCATCTTTTTCACAAAAAAGTTTTCTTTTTTTCTGCTTCCCATGCCTGTATTTCTAGTCAGTTTCTTCTGTAAACCTTCCCGTTCATCAGAGAGTTTGCGTAGCTTATCAACGCAATGGTCAGCCACATTAGGTAGAGCGATAGAAAGAAAGAAAATTGGGCGGAGTTTATCAGGATATGTCGAGAAAGTAACCGTTAACCCTAGGCTTGAAGAGGTTAAGAATGGAGTGTTAATGGAAAGAAGATCTTTCACTGTATATATAAAGAATCTTTTTCACTGTATATAAAAAGCAAGCTTCTAATACAGCTGAACAGTAAAGAAATGGGGAAATATTGATAGCATCTACTACAATTTCAAAAAACAAAAAGATACAAGCACTGAAATATAGTCGAACCTGTACCGATTCTTAATAAAAACTGAGAAAATATTTTGAGTCGCCCCCTCATTTTTTATACTCGCAAATGAGCTCGTGAGAGAGTGGTAAGAAGGAATCCCATCATGGTCGATTTATCAGGAAGGTGTCTTCTTGATGTTATCGGCCAGGGGTGGCGATCCCAGGGGTGTGACACCTTTGGAAAGTCTCTGAAAATCTTTACACCGGTTGACAGACGCCTTGGGAGTGAAATTGGATAGACGGAAATATTTGAGAACCGTCGATGATTGAGCTAAAACCAATTCACAAGTGATTTTTTGCCAATAAATGAAAACTTCATGAATCACTAGTGCTGTACTTTCCTTTGCAGTAAGAATTGCAACTCTTACATTGTTGAAAAAACAACAACAACAAAAATAACTTTTAAATTTTGCCGATTCGAGTGTAGTTTGGCTCCTACGATTTGATTGGAAAGGTAGTGACATTAAAATCTGGTCACAAAATGAGTATTCAAAGCACATAACACTTTAAAGACGGAGGAGTTATAATCATGGTTTTACAACTTTGTTAGGTTTACCAACACAACAGGGGAAGATCTAGATCATAATGACACAACAAAATGAAAGAGCGATTAAAAATTATTACATTTACAATAACATTTATTTACTGTTGTAATCTGGAAAAGGTTAATAAATAGAATAATCACACAAACGTTGATAATGAACGATAATACTTAGGACAAGAACAACATATATAAGATTCGCCAGTTGCGCGTAGAAGTAGTTAACTGCTAGAAGTGAGTCAAGTGAATTCCACAATGAATCTCCATCTTCGGGGTATCTACCAACCGACCCACACGGTTAGATGTGGCACAAGACCGAATTTAATGTGGAATTTCCTATAGGCCCCCATAAAACCTGCTCGGGTAGCTGTTTCCCAAGACGAAACTTGGGAAACATAGCTTCGTCTGGGGATCCTCTCTGCCCGGAGGCAGAGAGTTTAGCCAGCACAGCTGGAGACGAACTTCCAACTGCAGGATATCTACTAACCGCCCCACAGCTGGAGATGAATCTCTGAATCTCTAGACCAACATATAATAGTTACTGCTGTATCTATATGAATGGGGACATATCCATGTTTCCCTATCGGCATTTTGCTCTCATTATATTTATCGTCACGTATCCTTCTAATACCAAGAATAAGTCTAAACAATTATCTACTTTAACAGACAATTATATAAGAGAAAAAAATTACCTGAAAAAATGATTTTCCTGGTTAAAATATAAAAATTTCAGGATCGATGAAGATTAGAGCTATTTTTTCATATATTGGTTTTCTGTTAATTTGAACAAGACATGGGTTTGGGAGCTAAACATTTAGAAAGTGGAAAATAAATTGTGTGTATTTAGGCAGCATTTTTTCATTCATCCATGTTTCATTAAATAATATACACAAGTGTTATCTATTTATTTTATGTAAACAAAATAAACAAAATAAACTATGAAATCTACACAAATATCCTTAAATGTCTATAATTGGTAAAAGAAGCCATTGGTTTATACCAACGACTACCCATACTTAATACTTCTCGAATTCACTCTCGTGTGGTCATGTGTGACGTCATGAACTGCGGTGCGATTTTCGCTTCCAGCGACTTATATGCACGTGTTTATCGTTGTCATGGAAATCATCCATGTAAATAATAACAGACTATCATCACTGTCTTGTCCGTATATTGCTTAATATATTGTAATTTAATTGACATCTCTGATAATGGCTTATGTAAACCGAAAGCTTAGATTGGATTAAAAAAATATGTATCAATATTGTGATTTTCTTTTTTTGTTTAATGATAATGTTATTAAGCTTATCTGTCGTTATGAAAAGAATTTACATAAAATAAATAGACAGCACTTGTCTATATCATTTAATGAAACATATATGTGTATATATATATATATATATATATATATATATATATATATATATATATTAATTCTATTATGAAAAAGATAACTTTAAGGGTTCATGGGATTGTAATTTATTTTCTTAGGAGCGGGAACTTTGTCCTATTTTCAAACATCCATTTTCATACAAAAGCATGAAAAATATTTTTGTATGAAAATGGAGATCTGATGAATTAGGGCCAAAATTCCGGTCCTAAGGAAATAAATTATAATACCATGAACCCTTAAATTTGTATGTTTCTTAATATAATGAATATTTGAACTGTTTTACATCCTCCTAGGAATTATCCATACAGATTACCAAGTAACTTCATTAACTAATATATATATATATATATATATATATATATATATATATATATATATATATATATAAATAAAGTGAGAAGGGAAAGCGAGAGAGAGTTTACAAATCGTCAAAACTGATAGAAATTTTTTTTACTTATGAAGGTTTGGATATGCTTTTATGTATATTGCCAGCGAAGGTTACATTTCCGGCACCCCTTCCAAAAAAAACAAAAAAACAAACAAAAAACCTTCTCAATGTGGTGATTTTCTAAGCGTGGCATAAGGCAGAAATTATGCTGCATCTCGTGAGGATTCTACTCACTTTTCAGTCGTAATTGATCTAGCGAGACAAACTTGCTAACCATTAACCACGCTAAAGTGCACCCCCACCGAAAAAAAAACCCTCTCTCCTACACGCAAGCTACCAATCTGTCACTGGGTGGAATCCCACTAGCGTTTACCGCTGGTGGCCCGCTCTCGGACCGCTGGCGATATCGTATCGGTTAATGTTATTCCTGACGGACCGCTAGAGGCCTACCAGAAGCAAGACGGTGGCTGCCATCAGAGGACCGCTAGTCTTGCGATCGGCTGCCCACCAGCGGGCCACTCGCTGTCTGTGTGTCGGGTAATAAGACTGAAGAAAGATATGTATGGTTGTTTTCTTTGATATTCTATACAGTTTTACGCATCATTGGTCATCTATGCGCTGACAATTTTGGATTAAAAGACATTAAAGACGGTGATATAGAGAACATGTCTCTTCCTTACGAAGCGAGGGATTTATCGGATTAAAAAAAATCTCTTCTGCAAACTTTTGTTAAAGTGAGTTTTTACTGTAAAATGGGGTAGATTTTTTGTCTATTTTACATGAGAGAGGAAATCTCGAATCAGTTAATTACTCGCGAATTGGGTTTTAAAAGCCAATACTGACGACCCTGTGAGCATATTGCCCGTCAATTCGAATAGCATTATTTACGTATGGAAATTTGGAAATTTTCTACATCTCGTTTATCAGTACAAACTCAATCACAGTACAGGTTACAATTACAGCAAAACTTCCGAAATCCTTTCAAGGAAAAATATGTAAAATTATTTTATTTGATATATTATATTATATATATATATATATATATATATATATATATATATATATATATTTGATATATATATTAGGTTGGTGCAAAAATAATTTCGTTTTCTAACATATGTTACAATGTGAGAAAACGAAATTATTTTTGCACCAACCTAATATATATATATATATATATATATATATATATATATATATATATATATATATATATATATATATTATACAGTTTTGCGTAACATTCGTCATTTGTCCCCTACCTGTTTTAAATTTAACAAAATGTTCATTAAATTCGAATTCATATTTTTTCCTTACCTTTCATATTTCTTCCTAGGTTAAATGTGTCCTATAGGCTTGGTCAGGAACCAGTCTACCACAGAACTTGCAAATTTTTTACCAAGTGAAAGACATCAGATTTAAAGAACTACCTGGTTTTATGGATACACCCTTCCTGTAATTCGTTCTTGAATTTGTTTTAAATCGTTTCACACCAAGATAGGCGACAATGCCACTAAGACGAAGCCGGTTACATGGAGTGAAAGTGAATGACAATGAGAAGATTGAAAAAGAGGAGGATTGAGGAAAGGGCAAAAACGAACAAGCTCCAAGAAGACAGAAGATCTCGATTGATGTTGGGTTTAAATTTTTGGAGATCGTGATTATCAAGGAAGAAAAAGATCGGAAGGAAGATCCATATTTGGGATTTCCGGGAAAACAAAATGTTAGAGTTTGCGTCTAGCGAGTTCAACTGAGACATACTTGCCAATCTAGTAGCACGCTTAAATTCATGTATTCGGGGCACCTGGTTTTAAAAAAAAGAAGCTCGTCCGAGTAGTTACCATGAAAATATTTGTAGAAAAAGCAGAGGGAAGTCACAACACAATGGTGAGAAAGTGACTGGAGACAACATGTCTGGTGAGGACTGATTGTATTCCAGACACTTCGCTGAATTTTGTCAAGAATTTAAAGCTGCACAGTAGGAAAACCAGACCCGATATGGTAACAGTCTTCAATACACGGACGAATGGTAGATATATAAATGAGCAAGATGCATTCTGACAAGAAAAAAAATTTGGCACTGCACAGTGAACCAAAATCGAGGTTTTACTGTATTTAACTGATGCCAGACTTTCGTATGTCATCAATTTACCAACGTTCTGGAAATGTCAGAAAGGTCTTTGAGACTTACTTAGATCTTTATTGCTCGTGCAATGAATCACTTTTATAAACCCTATGGGTTTTTCAGAAGATCAGAAAACCAGCTTCCACATAACCTCATGGAATTAATCTTCATCATGATCATTAGTCATATGTCTGTGTCGAGACCTAGGGTCGTTCAGCAGCTGTGAAACTGACCAGCTTCCTCCACGCCTCACAGTTGCGTGCCAATACTTGAGAATCTACGAAGGCCTATTTTGCCATGTCTGCCATGTTTCTGCTGTCTAAGACCGTGCATCGGAGGAGCATTTATTCTTGCATTTGAGTTTACGAAACCCTCTGCCTGACGATGCCTTGCCATCACTGCCTTGGATATACAGCCATTATTTCTCTCCCCAGAGCAAATTTTGCCCGCAAACGAAAGGGCGAAACTCGCTATAGATACCGCCTCTCTGTTGAGCTCCCTACAGCTTTGTAACCACTGCATGTGGGCATCTTGTTAGCATTAAAACCGTTTTCATTCTCGTTTTGTTCGGAAAGGCAGGAATTAATTGCTGGCGACGAAATAATGTATTTATTACGAGAACACAGGCGCGCACGCACGCACACACACATACACACACGAAATCTCAAGAGAATCTATGCGGAAATAACAATCTGTTTATGTGCAACGCTAATATTGAGCATTTGTCTCCGTTGAATGACGGATTTAAATGGAATGATATATTTTTTATTTAACAAAACTTCGACCAACGAATCTGCTGCCTGAAAAAGCCTTGACTTGAAAGTGCAACAGAGAAGAATGGTTCTCCGCATGCAATTTATTCTTCGTATCTGCCATATTCAGACAATCATTTTATTCGACATTCAAACAAAACTCTCGTCTGATGAACGATTCCAAGAAGCTCGGAATATCAAAGAATTCCTCTCCAAATCAAGACCCAAATCATTATTTATTATAGAAGATAAATTAGCAAAAAAGGTGGCATGATTTCGTCGAAAGCAATGGAAGGAAATGCTTTGATGACTGAATAATGACACTATGACCTTTGAAAAAGTAAAAGCTTTTGTCAATGAAAAGTCTGGGACATTTGGAATCTAATAAACGAAATGTTCTGTCAGAGAGAGAGAGGGAAAGAGAGAGGGAAAGAGAGAGTGAGAGACAGAGAGGGAGAGAGAGTGAGAGAGAGAGTGAGAGTGAGAGACAGAGAAGGAGAGAGAGGGAGAGAGGAAGTGATAGAGAGAGTGAGAGAGAGCGAGAGAGGGAAAGAGAGAGTGAGAGACATAGAGGGAGAGAGACTGAGAGAGAGAGGGAGAGTGAGAGACAGAGAGGGAGAGAGAGAGGGAGAGAGAGAGTGATAGAGAGAGTGAGAGAGAGTGAGTGAGAGTGAGAGACAGAGAAGGAGAGAGAGGGTGAGAGGAAGTGATAGAGAGAGGGAGAGAGAGTGAGAGAGAGCGAGAGAGAGCGCGAGAGAGAGAGACAGACAGACAGGGACAGTATGTTTATGCACCTTTTCAATTCTCTTGGGGGGAGACTTTTTTTTCTTTCCGGGTTATGTTCTTCATTTTACCATTGTTGCCAATTACATCACGATGTTTTCTTGCAACAAAAGTTTTACCATATTTTCACCACACTTTTAATTTCTCAAATATCCTCATGATACATTCTCGTATATCATTATTTACATCAACTACAATCGAGCCGATCTCCTCCTCTTTGAGAAATGTCTGTAATAGAGATATTCCAGGGACATTTTTGTCTACCATTGAAATACTTATATATCAAGGCGTACTTCACTTGAGAAATAAATTGCAAGCAGGTCCGAGAAAAATTCTAAAAAATTGTAATACAAAAGAAAGACAACACAGACAAAGAGTATTAAAAAGACCATGTTAAGTACCACAGACATCAAGTGTCTCAAAGTGTGTAGGTTGTTGCCATGTGTGTGTGTGTGATCTATATAGAATAGGGAGCGTTTAAAACATAACATAAACTTCTTCTGCAGCTTTTAATATCTGAGTCTCTGCATAAAATATTTTATTTTCTATCGCCGAATTTGGAAAGCGCAAAATCATCGAAGATACAAAGGAAGGACGATGACAGTCATTTATCATTGTTTTGCGATGTTGGATGGCTTCATTTGTCACTTTTCCTATGTCAAGCGAAAGCTCGTTATCACTTCCAAAAATGCTCCTTATATTTGAGACTTCTTAGACGCCGGTACTAGTAGTAACGACTTCCCTTTGATATCCGCACTAGTAATACTTGTTCAAGTAGTAATCGTCAAATAGTA
The DNA here is from genome assembly GCA_963932145.1 of Acanthosepion lycidas. Taxonomy (NCBI): domain Eukaryota; kingdom Metazoa; phylum Mollusca; class Cephalopoda; order Sepiida; family Sepiidae; genus Acanthosepion; species Acanthosepion lycidas. Next base: position 52,546,568 of record OZ010602.1, on the reverse strand, counting down.
TAATGATCAGAAGAGAATCGTAAATCCGTATAGTAGTAGAGTAGAGAGAGTGAAATATACAGTAATAGTGGATAGGCAAGAAGAGTGAACAGTGATCCGTATAGTTGATAGAGGGGAAATAGTGATCGATTAGTCAATACTTCGTATTTATTCACTTCTTCTATGATCACGTGATCTACTTAATAATGGAATCACCAGTGAGTAACACTGGCGATCTAGTTTCAAACCACAGTGTCGCCAACGCCACTTACTCTTATACAACAATTTAATATCACGTCACGTTGTCTAACTTACGTGATATAGACGCTGCTACGTGATGCATTTAACAACCGACCTTGAAAGAAGCCGGAATCATGCATTCACATCTTCACCTTCGTGATTCAAACTATACGCGTCCTTTTCTTTGCCATTTTAGATGAAGAACCAACTCCAAGCCCTCATTCCGGATAATGTGTTATATAGATTCCAACTCTGTCTTTCAGCTTCAAAATACAAGTGACTTTTGTTCGTTTCCATTTTCTTTCTTTCTAACGAAACGTTCTACTACTTAGCTTTTTCTTTTTGTTTGCCTTTCTTAACGTAAATTTCTAATCCAACATAAATTCAAATGAATACGTATCATTTTTTATATTAGGCGGCTTTTTATTCTCACGTGTCTTTCAACCTAAGTATATTTGTTTTGCGATGTTGGATGGATTCGCTCGTCACTTTTGAATTGTCAAGGGAAAGCTCGTTATCACTTCCAGAAATGCTCCTTATATCCGAGACTTCGTAGACGCCGGTATTAGTAGTAACGCTTTGCCTTTGATATCCGCACAAGTAATACTTGTTCAAGTAGTAATCGTCAAATACTATAATGATCAGAAGAGAATCGTAAATCTGTATAGTAGTAGATGATAGAGAACAAACGTATAGCAATAGACAAGAAGAGTGAACGGTGATCTCTATAGTCATCACGCTATTTCCTATTTATTCGCTTCCTTTATGATCACGTGATCTACTTGATAACGGAATCGCTCATGTTACTCAATGGCGATCTAGTTACAAACCCCAGTGTCGGCAACGACACTTACTTTTATACAACACATTGAAACGTCTAACGACACATCTACCAATTTTCAACTCACATATCACACTCCTCCGCCTCCAAGCTCTGTCTGTTCTTATTTCCTTTTCAACTGTGAGTCGCCAGTACCATAGCTTTGATGAATAATAACAACTTTACGGGTCCACCGGCTTTCTTTTCCCTTTTCGGTTGAGATTGGTATGTCGTTGATTTGTGTTTCCAAAAATCCTACGATATTACTACTGATGTGAAGTCTAGTGCGAACCCCTTATATACGTTGTGTACCACAGACAGTTTTGCGTCATTCTCGCATGTGGCCGTGGTAAACTTTTGCCACTTTCGTCATAGCGCACGTCGCATCTCCGGCTCTATAAAATACACAACACTGTTGATAATTCTAACAAGTTTATTGACCATAAGAAAAAAACTACTGCAAATCAGTACTTTACTGTAGGAATGGCGATTTGGAGATTTCTAGTCGCAACCGTTAAATAGCTCGCCAGTCGCCTGCATCTACTGTAGGGTGATGAGCTGAAAATAGTAGTCGCATCCACCAAATAGCCTGTCAGTCGAATTTTCCTCAATTCTTCAGTTATGCGTGTCCGTTCGTTCAGTCCACCGAAATGCGAGTGTGTCTGCTCTCCACTCGGAAAAGATGACCACTAATCCAAATGCGTGCTGGCTTTATTTAGGGAAGTTTTTCCGATAACAATGATTAATGCCTTCACTTTACCTAACCAAGCCTCAGAAAATGATAATTCACAATGCACAATTTCATAATCTCCATATTTCTGTAAATTGACTGGTTGACTTTCTTACCAGTGAAAGATTCGTCACCAAACATTAATACTTATAATAAATATAAAAATTGCAAACGATTGTCACAGAAAAATGATTCTTAGGTGGTCTTTCTAATTAACCATATGGTTCCTTTAGATGCTTCAAATCTTTCTAGAAACCTTTCTGTAAATATAATGGAATTCTTTGTTGATCAACGTAAATAAATCCCAAATCTTGGGGCTTAACACAAATCAGATGTTTTGTTTCTTTGTCTAAAATAATTTAGATCATTATTGTCTGTGGCCACACGTATTTTCTACGGGTAGCATAGTGTAAGCAAACATTCAAATTCTAGTTTCTCAGAGCCCAAGAAATTCCGATAACACATTAATCATGTCTCCCTCCAATCGATGGCAAGTGGATAGGGTTGGGTATCTTTGTTTTGCTCAATTTTACTGAATATGGTCACAGTTAAATCTGGGTTCAATTCTCCATGAAACTCTTCATGATTTCATTTTATTATTTTAAAACATAAATTTTAATGGTTTTCGTTTTAATTTCCTGTTGTACTGAGAATTTTAAGAAGTATTAACCAATTATTAATCCTTCCAAATCGCCATTCTATAAGTTAATGCATTTAAACGTTTAAACAAGGCCAATGTCCTGTTACAACGTGAACAAAGTTTCATTAAGAGAGAAGTATTTTAAAGTCTGTAGCTTGTTGCTATATGAGTGAGTCTGTGTGTGTGTGTGTGAGAGAGAGAAAGAGAGAGAGAAAGAGAGAGAAGGAGAAAGAGAGAGAGAAAGGAAGAGAGGACTAAAGAAGGAAAGCGAAAGAAAGCGAACGAGGGAGTGATGGAAAAAGGAGAAAGAAAGAAAGAAAGAAAGAAAGAAAGAAAGAGGGAGAGAGAAAAGTAAAAGAAAGAGAAAGAGAGACAGAAAAAGAGAAGGAAAAAGAAAGAGAGAGATTGAGGGAGAAAAGAGAGAGAGACAAGGAGAAAGACAGAGAAAGGAAGAGAGGAATAAAGAAGGAAAGAGAAAGAAAGAAAGCAAACGAGAGAGTGATGGAAAAAAGGAGAAAGAAAGAAAGAGGGAGAGAGAAAAGAGAAAGACTATAGAGAGAGAAAAAAGAGAGAGAAAGAGAAGGAAAAAGAAAGAGAGAGAGAAAGAGAGAGAGCGGGAGAAAAAGAGAGAGACACAGAGAGAAGTAAGATGCAAGTAGCCGAATACAGCTGATCCTGACATATCGCTGTGGATGTCAACGAGAAAGATTTTTTTAATCCGGTACTGTTTTGTATTAGGTTGGTGCAAAAATAATGACGTAATAATGTCGTTTTTTGACGTTAAAAATAGGTCAAAAAACGACATTATTACGTCATTATTTTTGCACCAACCTAATACTAACGTGTCACTTAAGTACTGGGCGTAAGAACATTAAGCTTCCCATTTTCTTAGACTTTATTATTGTTTTGTACATATGAATGCTACAATAGGCATTTATATGAAGAATTAGATTCACATTTTGGGGTCTACCTTATCTGCGTATAAATAGTAAACGAAAGGAGCCTTTGCCATATACAGGATGTTTGAATCCCGACATCTCAAAAGGTTTCTTTCAATGTCGGCAAACCCATTAACAATATTCGACAAAAGCAATCCCGTACTGCCCCACCGGCTTCCAAACTCTTTTTTTCGCGGCGACCTGCTTCTCCATTCCAGTTCATTCGCCTCACTCTCACTTTTCCTTGTCGTTTATTCAGCGCTGGTCCTTTCTTTCTCAAAATGCCTGGCTACAATTCGCCGACGACGTAATGTTTCATCGATCAGCACCTCGGTCCCGGTGTATCAGAATTGGGCGGAGGAATTTTCGGAAAGTCATTAAATCACATTAGAAAACAAGTCCATTTTCGAATCAAGTGTAACTTTTATAGCAAATCCAATTTATGGGCCTAGTCGATGCTTGCCTTCCTTTTATTAGGTTGGTGCAAGAATAATGTCGTTTTCTCACATATGTTACTATGTGAGAAAACGATATTATTTTTGCACCAACCTAATACAACGTTGCAGTCGATCAGCATCTGCTTATTTGTAGAGCACCCATCGATCTGAATGGGCAAGGTGAAAACAATAAAGTTAGAATGGAACTCGTAGTAGAAAGAAGGAGCCAAGACGCTGGGGATACCTTAATTTAAAGGCGTGGGAAACTATACTGAAATATTAGGTTGGTGCAAAAATAATGACGTAATAATGTCGTTTTTTGACGTTAAAAAATACGTCAAAAAACGACATTATTACGTCATTATTTTTGCACCAACCTAATATATATATATATATATATATATATATATATATATATATATATACCTAACATATTAATATTTTTTCCATATTTACTGTCACACACACGCCGATATTTGGTTACTATCATGGCATTCAGAATAGGCGAACAGTATTCGATTTCTGTTAAATTAATTCCTCTTATTCTTTTTTCGTGTCTGGTCCCTTCAGGACGTAAGCGATCATGACTCTCCACCACTTCATGTCTCTTTGTAGCTCTTAGTAATATTTAACTCCTTACTACTCACATCCTGTTGTGCATCCATTTTCAATAAGTTCGTTATGTACGTTACTTGCTGTTTTTTTTCTCTCTTGTCTTCATTATCTCCTGTGAGTATCAAATTGTTCAAGCCCTCTTTCTTCATCATGTGTACCGGGAGTTTTAATCATTTCTTTCCTATTGTATGCGAAAGCGTCTTTTTGGTTCCATTTTCATTACAAGTTACACGTTATTCACATACCCCATCTACGGTATTCGCAAAATCCTCCTCTTCGTCATTTTCAGAAATTTCCTGCATTCACTGTCATATGCTACTTTCTGATTCTGAGTACAAGTGTAATTTTGTTGCCATTTTCTTTAAGATTCTGTCAATGCTTAGTCGCTCCGTCTATAGAATTCTCAGGATCCTTCTGTAGAACCACATTTCTTTTGACTCTAGTTTCCTTTTCATTGCCATACAAGTGGATTGCTATCACAAGGCGATTAATATCACATAGCGATTTAGTACACTTTTCTTTGTTTCCAAATAAATTTTCCCGTTTTTTTTAATATTTTGTAGCAATATTTCGCCAATGAGCCCATGAATTTCGGTGTCACATTTTTCGTGATCTGTTTAAACAATTTCTAGATATTTTAATTTCAGTACTTGGTAGATCTGGGTATCGCCAATGTGTAGTTTGCATCTTTGGCTGAAGGGATAAGAATTGTCTCGTGGGATAATCCTGGGTAGGGAAATTGTCTCCACCGAAGATTATTACTACAAAGGATAGGGAATTGTGAAGAAATTGTCTGCACTGAGGATTATCCCACGAAGGGCTACAAAGAATTGGAAATTGTGGAGTGCTCTTATCGCCAAGGTCCTGAAGTGACGGGGCAAATAAAAATTGAAATGCATCGTGAGATAATCCTCGGTGGAGGAATTGTCTCCGCTGAGGATTATTCCACGATGAGCTACAAAGGATAAGGAATTATGGTAAATAAAAATAAGAATAAATAGAAGACTTATCTCGAGGGATAATCCTTAGCGGAGAACATGTATTGATTAAACACCTCAGACCTCGAAAATAAAATAATAATATGATTATAATATAATTTTGCGGAGGGATGGGCGTTCGATTTGCTGTGTGAATTCATTTTAAATTGATCACCACCCGGCTGTGCAAGCCAAAGAAAATGATGGTAAGAAAAAGAAATAATAACAAAGAAAGAATAGGAGTAGATAGGCTCATCTACCGCCCGGTTCACACACCTTTCCTGTTTTTTGGACAGGAGTAGTGGTTTATCCCTTGTTTCCTATTTAGGATTGGGTTTCTGTTTCCATTTCCTAAACTCTTTTCATTCTCTTTCATTTTCAGTAGCCCCATTTGTCTTAGTATTATTATTGTCTTGCTTGGAGTTAAATGATAAAAAAGAAGTCTACTGATGAAACTGCTGTTGACTGTTTCTGCTGCTAGTTGTTGCTACTGTCACACTGACATCCTTCGTTATGGTTTTTCTTTCCTTATTGCAGTTGTACACCGCAATTTACGGAAATTACTTTTGCTTTGTTTTGTTTTATGGCATATCAACCTCAATTTTTATTACTGGCAATATTTTTTTTCAAAAATGTATTGCTCGTAATATTTTTTTATTTCAAAAATCTATTTCTGGTAATATTTTTACCTTCAAAAAATCTATTTCTGGTAATATTTTTTCCTTCAAAAAATCTATTTCTGGTAATATTTTTTCCTTCAAAATTCAATTTCTGGTAATTTTTTTTCCTTCAAAAAATCTATTTCTGGTAATATTTTTTCCTTCAAAATTCTATTTCTGGTAATATTTTTTCCTTCAAAATTCAATTTCTGGTAATTTTTTTTCATTCAAAAAATCTATTTCTGGTAATATTTTTTCCTTCTAAATTCTATTTCTGGTAATATTTTTTTCTTCAAAAAATCTATTTCTGGTAATATTTTTTCCTTCAAAATTCTATTTCTGGTAATATTTTTTCCTTCAAAAAAATCTATTTCTGGTAATATTTTTTCCTTCTAAATTCTATTTCTGGTAATATTTTTTTCTTCAAAAAATCTATTTCTGGTAATATTTTTTCCTTCAAAATTCTATTTCTGGTAATATTTTTTCCTTCAAAAAATCTATTTCTGGTAATATTTTTTCAAAAGAATTCTATTTCTGGTAATATTTTTTCCTTCAAAAAATCTATTTCTGGTAATATTTTTTCCTTCAAAAAATCTATTTCTGGTAATATTTTTTCCTTCAAAAAATCTATTTCTGGTAATATTTTTTCCTTCAAAAAATCTATTTCTGGTAATATTTTTTCCTTCAAAAAATTCTATTTCTGGTAATATTTTTTCCTTCAAAAAATCTATTTCTGGTAATATTTTTTCCTTCAAAAAATCTATTTCTGGTAATATTTTTTTCTTCAAAAAATCTATTTCTGGTAATATTTTTTCCTTCAAAAAATCTATTTCTGGTAATATTTTTTCCTTCAAAAAATCTATTTCTGGTAATATTTTTTCCTTCAAAAAATCTATTTCTGGTAATATTTTTTCCTTCAAAAAATCTATTTCTGGTAATATTTTTTCAAAAAATGTACAGCTGGTACCATTTCTTTTTCAAAAATGTTTTTCAGGTAATATTGTTTTTTCTTTCAAAAATTTACTACTTCTAATAATGTGTTGCTGGCAATAATTCTTTTACAAGGTATCTCTGGTATTAAAACCTATTTTTTTACATTTTCATAGTGTTTTGACCCCAGTTTCGGTGTTAACAATTTTGTTTGGTTTAGTTTATGTTGTTTTACGGGAAATCAACCTCAGTGCATAGTGGTAATAATTTTTCTTCAAAAATTTATTGCAGGTAATAATATTGTTACAAATTATTTTTGGGGTTAAAACCCATTTTTACACTTTTATAGTGTTTTGAGCCAATTTTTGAGTTAACTATTTGCCCATAGATGGGGCCCTAACAGGTGTCACCACCTCGAGTCAGAGTGGGAACACCAGCAATTAGGAGGTGGTTCCACGCCCCTCAAAACCTCCTGATCCTGTAGTTTATCGTCTTACCCAGGACGCGGATGTAGTTTATCGTCTTACCCAGGACGCGGATGTAGTTTATCGTCATACCAAGGACGCGGATGTAGTTTATCGTCTTACCCAGGACGCGGATGTAGTTTATCGTCTTACCCAGGACGCGGATGTAGTTTATCGTCATACCCAGGACGCGGATGTAGTTTATCGTCTTACCCAGGACGCGGATGTAGTTTATCGTCTTACCCAGGACGCGGATGTAGTTTATCGTCATACCCAGGACGCGGATGTAATTTATCGTCTTACCCAGGACGCGGATGTAGTTTATCGTCATACCCAGGACGCGGATGTAGTTTATCGTCATACCCAGGACGCGGATGTAATTTATCGTCTTACCCAGGACGCGGATGTAGTTTATCGTCATACCCAGGACGCGGATGTAATTTATCGTCTTACCCAGGACGCGGATGTAGTTTATCGTCATACCCAGGACGCGGATGTAGTTTATCGTCATACCCAGGACAGACAGTGATTGGATAACACTGTATGTTCTTTTCGTTTCTATATCGTATATTTTCTTTCTATATGTCTTTTTTTTTCTCCATTTTTATCCTATTTAGTTATTGTCCTTTTTTATCTTAATTGTTTTTCGTGTCATTTATTCTTTATTTTTACATGTATATCATTTATTTTATTTATTTTTACAGTTCTTTTTTTTTTCATTTTTATTCATTTCAGTCATAGTGAATTATTTTCTTTACTCTGTTTTTCTTACAGTTCTACTCATCGTTTTCTTTCTTTCTTTCTTTCTTTCTTTCTTACACTTATATATTTTTTGAAACTTCCTTTTATAAACTTCTCTCTTTTTTCCCTCGTTTTTTCCTATGTTCTAAGTCTCCTTTGAAAGTTTTTCTTTTCTTTTTCGCTCTTCTGTTTCATTCCTTTTTTTTTTCGATGGCTGCAGTAAAAGTATTTCCAATTAAAATATATTCGAATTTTCTTTGCTAAAAATATGTCGATACTTAAAATACTATCAATACATATCTTAGAATAAAAATATCTTTATTCTTCTTAAAAATTGTAAATGGCGGTGTACTTTTATCACGAAACTATTTTATCTGTCTATATTTCGGAGATGAGGTGACCTAATTATTTATATTGTTCGGACTGTTGTTCTCATCTTCGTTGGCCGATGTTTCGGCCGTTGTACGCTCCGGCTCTCTTCAGGTGATTGGAATTTCGAAAAGAAACTTTATTTTATTCTTAATCTGACACATAAAATCATCTCTATAAATCAATAGTGATAAACAATACTTTTACGAAAAATGTTTTAATTCTGCCCCCTGTTTAAAGTGCGTATTGAGCAAAACTTAAAAGATTTTCCTTATATATACAGGTTCATTTTTCTTTAAGTGACATTTCCCTCCAAGACGGTTGGAACAACAGTTCACCACAGTCCTATTATAATTGGGCTTGTCCCTCTCTTCGTTAGTTTGCACGATAGTCACGCCCTTCAGTACTTCATAAGTTATAGACTATTACGTTTTGATCGCGTGAAAAGAGGGGGAAATGACTCTATTTGGTTTCAGTAAGAAAATGAAGGAAAGTAAGAAGGAAGTGTTCATCGGCTGTTCCAGTGAAATGGGAAAAAAGTTTTAAGTTTCAAATCTTTTCATTTGTACCCACTTCTTAAAAATAGCGACCAGTATACCTATGTATGATGTAATTGCAATATTTTGTTAATGTCGTTGAACTCAAATATTAGGTTAGTGCAAAATTAATGACGGTTTTTGACATTAAAAATACGTCAAAAACCGTCATTATTTTTGCACCAACCTAATACTTAATGACGTGATTGTGGAATTTCTACGGATAGTTTATAGTCGTAGAACTTGCCATGAGCTTAGCCAATCATCAACTTAAAAAAATGAAGATTCATCAGAATTTTAAAATAAGAAAACCGTGAAATTTTTCACGGGTTAAACTATTTTTCATTAATCGATGCCACCAGCACCATTGAGAAATATCTAAACTGTTAGATCAATCGTGCAAAATAACCTGGAGCGAATGAAACCTGGAGGGGCCTCAGCGAGGATTATCTTTCTACGAACCTTGTGCGTTTGTGCTACAGAATCATACAGAAATGCAGCAAGTAACAGAGATGGCATCACCCGAGAACCAAACAACGGTATGCAACACTAAAACAAGCGAGCATTTTGTTCATCCCCTGGCCCAGAGTTGTACTTCTTTTTCTTTCTTTTTATGTGCAGCGTCCATTCAGGACGTAGGCGATCATGGCCCTCCACTTCCTCCTATCCCCTGTGACTTTCAGTAAGCTTCGTACCTCTGCCAACTCCCCTAGACTACGTTCTGTCATCCACTTGCTTAAGCCCGCTAGGTATGTCATGCGTTGCTTTCCCTTGTCTTTCTTTCCCTCTGTTCGACTTGTGAGTGTCATATTCTTCAACCCCTCCTTCCTCATTAGGTGTCCCAGAAATTTCATCTGTCTCTCCCTTATGTTAAGTAATGTAATGGAATAACCAGTCACTCCCATAAGTGACTACACTATAGGTAGTAACTATCTATAAGTCTCTGTAAATGAACGGACTACAGAGACTTGCTGGAATCTGTTCCAGCAAGACGGTCGAACTCTATGTCTTCGGGCAGAGAGGAACCCGAACGAGGCTCTGCTGAAGGGCAGAGTTTCGTTCGGGGAGGGTGACCAACCCGATTCTGTTTTTACAGTTTTTACGGGCATTTTTTTGGCTGAGCCTACGGGATCGGAAAACCCACGTAAAACTTGGCCTTGTGCCACATCTTTCCCTCGTGGGGGGCAAGTAAATACTGACTTGCTGGAATCTGTTCCAGCAAGGCGGTCGAACTCTTTGCCTTCGGGTGGAGAGGAACCCGGGCGAAGGGCAGAGTCTCGTTCGGGGAGGTTGAACAACCCGATTCGGTTTTTACCGTTTCTACGGGCATCTTTTGGTGAGATAGACAGACCCGAACCCGTTTATGCTCGGTTATGGGGAATTTTTGGCTCTGATTGCCCCACATTAAACTCAGCCTTGTGCCACATCCTTCCTAGTGGGGAGGCGGGTAAATACCGACTAGCTGGGATCTGTTGAGTACCACTCTGACTTACGCAAGAACGCAAGAATTTTATCCACCTAGATTTTCAAGTATATATTCCTATTATCATGGAATATAACATAAGTATATGCTTCCAACCTGTTTTCATCCTTTCCAAGACCTCGTCATTGCTCACACGCACGCACCATGTTGTAGCTAGTTTTCCGTTAAATATTAACTCTATTTCACTTCCTTAGTCAGAAATTAGTCAGCCAGATAAACACACACACATTATTTTCTATAATTATTGTCCAACGTACATTTGCCAACCACTAGGTAGTCTCAGCCTGCACAGCAAATTGCTCAAAAACCAGAACGTCAACCCGAAATCTCAAGTAACGTTCTTAAATATCCAGATGGAGCCTTTACTATGGGTGTCATGAATGGCGCATAAATCGTTCAGAAAAATCTAAACTGTCAGCTGTATACAACCTTTGAGTGTGTGAAACTTGAGGCCCTTGGCAAAGATCACCCCTCTTTGAACACCGTAGACTGGCGTTACAGATTCACAAAGAACTGTACAAAATTATAGAAACTATGTCACTTGAAGACTACCAACAGCATCAACAATTAAAATGGATAGCACATGTAACTCGAAGAAAAAATAATGATGTCATCATGATGTTAACATTCCCGATTACATCAAACAAAAGGTTTGCAAGGAAATCCACGTCAATACTGGAAAGAGGGCCTTGGCAAAGATAATCCCTCTTTGAACAATTTGGAATGGTGCTACAGATTCAAAAACAAAAGGACTGTCACAACCTACAACAGCCATATTGCTTGACAACTACCCTGCTTGACCTGACTCTTAGAAAGGTAGAGGATAGCAGGTTTGGTTTGGTTTTTGTTTTGTGGCATATCAACCTCAATGGGTATTTAATGCCGACAAGATTTTTATTGCTGGTAATTGTTTTTTTCTTCAAAAATGTATTGCTGGTAATAATTTTTACTTATCTCGCGTGATCAACAATGTGACCTGTGACTTTGTGTCAGCACTTTGTCAAGACCTGTGATTTTGTGTTAGCACAACTATTGACGACCCCCAAGGGTTCCGCATACCCAATTTCACTTACAAGAAAAAACATTAAAATAAATAAAATCAGAAAGTCTCCTTACTGACAAATCGACCTTGGCGAGAGTCGAACCCAAAACTCACACTCAGAACACGAAAGTTCTAACCACTCGGCCAACAAGGACACTTCTAACGTCTACAATCAATAGTTATTTAACTATCCTTCATATTGCTCATAACATTTACTTCCACTTTCGATCCCCGATGTTAAGCAACGTCGAGCCTGCTCAGTACTTAGAGAATAGTGTCAGCTTGGGAATACCAGCTGCTTTAATCTTGGGTGTGTGGGTGGTGATGAACTAGATGACCGTTCAAAAATGTAAATCAGAGAGCCGATTTCCAATTCCAGTCGGGTTCGTTATATTCATTTACGCGCAAATATCCTTGGGAAATGTATGAATGCACATCTTCTTCCCCAGCTATGGGTTAATTAGTATAACTTGTATCCGTGAATCATTATTATCACCGAAATAATTCTTACAAACTAAAAATATTTTCTCTCTTCAAATAACCGGCAAAGGGTTGATAAGCCGTAAAAATACGAATCACTCATTTAATCAAGAACGTCGATCTCTTACTTCGCTTAACCGGGATTAAATGCACCCCCACTGAAAAAAAAAAAATAACAAAAAAAAAAAAAAATAAATAAATAGAATAACAAAAAAAAAATGATATTGTCTAATTTTTAACGTATTCTTTCTCTATGAAAATTCTGAAATTAGGTTACAGTCGTTGACTTCCCGTAGCACACCTTGATGCGTATTAAATACCTGAGTTTATCTGGGATACCCCTTAAAGATTGATCTGTCTGTCAAAGATTAAACAAACTAGCTTCGTTAACCACAACCCGACGCAAAATGACGTTGGGTGTGGTTTTCAGTATTTACTGTGTCACTATATATGCAATTATTTGTGTTAATACAGTGTAACCCGGATATAAGAGAGTTGTCGAGACAGGATAAGAAGTCTCTTATATCCGGGTTTCTCTTATATCCGGGTTTGGTCTATTTTATATACATTAACACAGGCTCTAATTTGGGACCAGAAAATCTCTCTTATATCATGGTTTCTCTTATATCCGGTTTTCTCTTATATCCGGATCTCTTATATCCGGGTTACACTGTAAATGTATTTTTTCCCTTCAAATTTTCGTTTGACATGCAAATATTAAAGTGAAGAAGCATTTTTTAATTTTTAATTGTTTCATTTAATTTAGTTATATTCGTTTTGTATGTATAGTTATTAAAGTGAATAGATATATATTTTAAATTTTTTATTCCCTTCGAATTTTACTTTGTCCTTCTTGCATTTACTATTATTACCGTGAATAAATAGCACATTTTAAAATGTTTCTTCCCTTCAAATATTGACTTTCCCATATACAAAGCAAAATTATCTAAATCGTGTAAGAACATAATTATCCATTCCTCAAAATGTTTAATATATAAAAAAAAAAACACTAAACTAATTGAGTTTTTTTCAAGGTTTTCAAATAGCCATCTTGACACCATTTATCGTAAGAATTACTGAAAGACCCATTTCTTTCAGCTAGAAAGAGAACAGGTTAAAATCGTTTTGTGTTAAGCTCACTGTCATCCCAAATGAACAATTGTGACAGGAAAAAGATCATTCAGACCTTCAATAATGGTACCAACATTCATACTCTGGCTTCTGTCTTCAAAGTCCATTCAATAACCACCCAGAGAACGGTGAATAAGTTTTAAAAAGAGTGAACAGTGGAGATGATATGTGAATCAGGAGGTCACAACAGGAAGAGGGATCATTATTTCAACTTAGAGCTAAAGAGCTCAATTAGAAAAGATCCAACTCAATTCCATAGAAATTTGGCACAAAAAGTAGAAGATTCACATATGACAGTTCATAGAGCAGTGAAAAAAAAACTGCCTCGTGCGTGAAACCTGTGCGGCAACTTTTTACTCCAGAACAGAAAGTTAGAAGGCTAGAGAGGGCAAAGATCATCTTGAATAAGTTTGAAAATAATCCTGGAAAAATTTATTTAAACTTTATTTTAATCTTTCAAGAGCTTCTGATCCTTAGCTATGTTTAATTAATGATGAACATGTCATTTTCATTTATGATCGATTTCATCACGATTCTTCTGTTAAGTTTGGAGAGTAATTATACATTCTTATTGATCAAAGGCGAGTCCAATAGAGTTACAAAAACTTCGGAGAATTCCCGTAAGATATTTTTAATCATTTCTAAGATACAACCGTTTAGAGCTTAATCTGACTATTGGACAATTTTGCTGTATATGCAATTATTAGAATGAAAAAATATATAATTTTAATTTTTTTCAATTAAAACTTGTGTTTATCTCTTCATATGCAATTATAATGAATAAATATTAAGTTTTTTCAATTCAAATTTGGAATTGACTCTTTATATGCAAATATAACAATCAATAAATAAAGAATAAAGAGTTTTTTTTCAATTGAATTTAATTATTATAATAAATAAATATTTTATATATATAATATTTATTTATAACAATTAAATTCAATTGAAAAAACGATATATATATATATATATGTATATATACTATATATAAATATATATATATATATATATATACTATATATAAATATATATATATATATATATATTTATATACATAATATATATTTATTATAATAATTAAATTCAATTGAAAAAAAACTATTTAATATTTATTCATTGCTATATTTGCATATAAAAAGTCAATTCCAAATTTGAATTGAAAAAACGTGTAATATTTATTCATTATAATTGCAAATTTGGATTTGTCTCTTTATATATAATAATTAGAATGAATAAATATTCAGTCAGTTATGTGATACACGCTTAGGCGATCATGTATCTTTCGATACATGACTGACAAAGCAGATTTTTTTCCCGTAGTAGTTTGCCATTTGTTTTTTGCGGTAGACCAATTGGCATCCATGGCTATAGAACCCGGTCTAACTTGCTATAGCTTGGGCGAGGGGGGAAAAGAAGATGATTCATACCTTTCCCAAGGGTATTAGCACGTAAGTGAATGTAATTGATTCGACTGGAATTCGGACCCCTTTCTACGATTCCTCAATCTATTACTCCACCGTTAATTTTTGGTTTTCCATATATATATATATATATATATATATATATATATATATATATATATATATATATATATGCAGTTTTTTGAGTCAATAATAATAGCAGGACCCGTGTAAATTTAATGGATTTACTAACAAGTTTTTGAAAATTTGCACTTTGAACTTTTCAGCCAATGACCATTCCCATATAGTTATAAAATATTGATATAATTCCTGTTACAAACGCTGAGATCTCCTCAAGAGATCGTTAGAACACAAAATAGGATTTAGCCTCTCATTACAAGCAACCGCCTTTATCTAAGATAACACCTCCTCCAATCTTTTTGTCTATCTGTCCCTCACTGTTTCTAATAGAAATTAATTGTAAACTGATCACCCAAAATGGCAGTTACAGAGTTACTTCCCTTAGTTTGTAAGACATTCTCTAATAAATAAGATAATAAAAAAGTTAACAGATAAGATTAAAAAAGAAACAGAAAGAAAAGATTTTAATTTCAAAATGTCACTTGATGTTCAGAGACAAATTTGTCCTCAACTGATTATTAAATCAGAAAACATAAATACCTGCCTTTATCTAAGATGACACTCCCTCCAATCCGTCTCTGTATTGAACGTTTTGTCTATTTACATCTCCCTCTCTCTGTATTATTATCTACGCCCCTCTCTCCTTTTGTTTGCTTATCGATCAAGCGTATAATTATAGATATATTTTTAATTTTTTCTTCTGTTCAATATTTCGTTTGTTCCTGCAAATGTTACAGAGAATGAATGTTTGATCAATTTAAAAAAAAAAAAATCATGTCTATGATATCAAATGACGATGCTGAGGAAGCAAATAGCCTTATGCAATGATTATTTTTAAGTAGCAAAATGTAATTAAAATACAGCATTGAATTTTTAGAACATAGGTAAAACAATGCAACAAGGCAAGTGTCCTCCTGGCTGGCAGTCATCCAAAGTGTTTTCTATTGTTGTTGGGTTCTTATCCTTTCAACTGCCACCCCGGCCTCTCCGCTTTCCATAAACGAATCGACCCTGCGCATACCAAATATGGCCGGAAAGATTTCAACCCTGGAAAATTTCCAATACAAAGCCCTTTGCTCAGTCGTTCGTACTACACCCCAACAACGTTTAACCCTCACCTTATAAGCCCCAAAATAGCCCATCCACGGCTGATGTCGACAAAAGCCGCCAGTTGGACCTTAGTCAAAAACAGACGAAAGAAGAAATGGGAGGGAGAAATTATACAAACAACTTGGCTCTACATTTTGGGGGTCATTTCTTCATAACGTTGATAGGAATTCATTAAAATTCCTAGAAATAAAGTCTATCTATAGTAAACTTTTAATTAAATTGATTAACGAACAACGTTTAAAATGCAAATTAAGCAAAGTAATTAATTTTTTAAATTGGTATTTACTAAGCTTTGATTAGTTTTTGGTGAAAGGCCATAATTATCGAGCACCCAGTAAGGATCCAACTAACTATACATAAGTAATAATCCTCAAGATTAGACCGCTAATCATTACCGCACGGTAAGTCTCCCAGTTAACTCTTAAAATAAAGACAAATTCTGTTAATGCTCTTCAAAATGCACACAAACCATTGCACGCGAGGTGCGAGACATGCATGGGATCTATGCTGTTGAGTTGCCCCACTTAATTTCCTAAAAAAAACGTCGTTAGGAGACGGTCTATAAACCTATAAATAGGGAGTAACATTCTTTGTCATTCTCTTTTTCCTTTTCCCCCTAGTAACTGTAAGATGTATGTCGGACTTAGATAAGAATGCCGCCTCTGAGGTGCGTTCGCCTCCCTTGGTTCTCTGCTGACTTTTGAACTCTCTCACACAGATGCATATATATATATATATATATATATATATATATATATATATATATATATATATATATGTATATCAGGCCTGACGATTGCGTCTAGCATGAAATAGCCTATCGCTTCTAAGTGTTGAATTGAATGTTCACTTTTATATTTACACATGCTCTGTCTCTGATATTGAGCACTTTATCCCATCAATATAGCACACCTTAAGACTATATTTCATCATATATATATATATATATATATATATATATATATATATATATATATATATATATATATATATCACACGCTTGTTATACTTACTTCTACACAAACACCTTCACTAGTTTAAGTTTTCTTATTGCTCACCATGGTACATCGAATGCAGAAATTTCAACGGACTACTAGATTGGCAACTAGGTCTCATGGTTTTAGTGTTGAACTAGCTAGATGTAACCATAAGTTATATTCTAATAGTTTATTTTCTCGCAATTCTCGCCTGTGGAACTCTCCTCCTGTTTTGTGCTTCGATGTCACCCGAATGCCGAATGGTCTCGTGATCCTACTATACATCTCGAGAATTGTTGAAAAATTCCAAAGAAGGATCTGTGATATAATCAATCCTGACCTAGCATGTCGACTTCAATCAATTTATCATCGACGCGGCCTCCCTGTGTTTTTTCTACATATTGATTTTGATTACAAATGTTCTGATCAGCTTTCCTTCGTGCTGTTTCGACTGCATGAATTTAAGCGTGCTACTGGATTGGTAATTAGGTCTCGCTGTTGAACGAGGTAGACAAAACCGTACGTTCTATTCTGATATCTACACGCATGGTCTTCCTTAGTGAAAATCACCAATCGTTTAAAATGATGAAAACGTTACCTTCAGCGAAAAGTTACAAGATTTAAGAAACCCTTTTGCATAAACATTGTTTATGTATGTGGCTATGCATGAGGAAATGTGAGTGAAGAATTAAAGGACGAAATGAACAAAATTTTAATAAAACTTATTTTCCTCATGGAATTCGGCGTGCCACCTAGAAAGCGAAACAGATAACATGTGGCCCACGTGTCACACTTTGCCCATGACTGGTTTAGCATTTACTAATTTCACATCCTGAATTTTTAAGATGGGTTCAGGGTAGGTGCCATCACTGATCTCATTTCAATTCCAAATAATAATTTCTGTTTTGGAAACGTTTATCTTGAGTCCTATTGGTAGTGGATGTTGTTTTATTTTGTCACAAGATTATTCTCATACTAACTCTGAATACCTGTATCAACGGTATACCCATTAAACTCTGTACATTGACCTCAGGAAGCGTGCAGTTTAAACTTTTGTAAATTGTAGTTAACAAGAATGGAAGATGTAAAAGAGTTCTAACAATATACTGTAGCATATTGTCAGAATTGGTCTATCTTATTAGTTGATTCTGTTAAACTTTTTATTGTACCAAATTTATAAATTAAGCTAATTCATAGTTATCTATGGATTTTAATATGGAAAGGATATTTAAGTGATTCTTGCAACGAGTGGTGTCAAGGTGGCTCAACATTTTATGTGAAAACCTGGAAATAAGAAATCCCAGTTAATTTAGTAGTTTTTTTAGGTATTAAACATTTTGTCGGAATGAACAATTATGCTGTTACACGATTTAGGCAATTTTGCTGTTACACACGATATATATATATATATATATATATATATATATATATATATATATATGAAGAAATATAGTCTTAAGGTGTGCTATATTGATGGGATAAAGTGCTCAATATCAGAGACAGAGCATGTGTAAATATAAAAGTGAACATTCAATTCAACACTTAGAGGCGACAGGCTATTTCATGCTAGACGCAATTGTCAGACCTGATATATATATATATATATATATATATATATATATATATATATATATATATATATATATATATATATATTCATGAATTATTCATACAAAAAACAAATACAAAGGTTAATGATTTAATTGGCGAGAAATCCATCTTCGCGAACATTTCAAATAATATACAAAAACCCCGAACATGTTTATGAATGAAAAGATCCTTGTTTTATAAATTTCAGTTGCATAAGGTCTTATTATTTTTAAAAGATTTCGTATGTTCCTACAGACATCCTCAAGTATGGAATAGATTTTGTTCTTGTTTCTACTCTCAGTAATAAGTGGACAACGAAAATAGAGATGTAATCCGAAAAATGCTATGAGAAATGTGTTATTGTTTTGGAACGTGCAGTCGCAACGCTGAGTTTGAATTTAAATTTTAAGGTTGTGCGTTTTTGTACAAATATAGTGATAAGAGAATTCTTTTTTACTGGTAGATTTTCCGTCAAAGTGGCATGAACTATATTGTTCAATAATTACAGTAATGTCGCACTTATTATCCGAAAGAAAGAACAGTAAGATTTATAATATGGCGTTCTTAGCAATTATATTTAACAATAATAGTGCTCGATACAAACAGTAGAGCATAATATTATATTTATTTTCTTTTTTAAAAATATTATTCCATCGCGACACAGAAAATTTCTATGTTTTAAAACTGAAACCAAAGTTTTAAATTTTACTATAAAAATTAAACTTAAGATCCAGAATTTCGTCCCATTGTCAAGCGATGTTAGGAATAACTTTTTAAGTAATTTACTTAATTTATAAGCGCAGACAAACAATATGTATTGGGATGCAATCATATTTTAAAAAAGAAAATAATTATATATATATATATATATATATATATATATATATATATATATATATATAAAAGGCAGGATATGTGTGTGCGTGTGTAATGAATGCATGGCCGCAATTTCCGCACCAAAATTTACATGCACATGCTCCAAGTTAGCTGGAAGGCCAAGATCTACCTTGTATTTCCCAATTCCCATCGATAGTGGAAATAATCGATTTTTTCATGCTTCTACGGCAGTTTTCATGTAGTTTGCGGCCATTTTCTACTGGCCAGAGTGACAGCTAATAACTGGCTGCCACGAATAGGCAGGAAGATTCTATTGGCCAGCGTGAGAGCAAACAGCTGACTGGCACAAATGTTAACGAACATGCTAGCATGCAAAAAAAATAAAAAAATCGATAGCTGCATTCGTCACAAGTGGGAAAAATTTAAATCTGCATGCCACTTTACTCCAATTGGATCATTCGCTTGCTTAAACTCAACGTTGATTCTGATTCCGCAGAACTGGGTTGAGTGTGAAAAAGTATTTGCTGTTAACATTCTTTTTTCATTCGATTTTTTCAGTTACAGATTTAATGTTTAGTATAGAGCTTAGAAAAAATTCGCAGTGTGAGATAGGCAAGAAGTAAGGCGTGTAGCAACATCAGCACGGCAAATGGCACTCCTTTAAAGGTAAGGAAGGGCAAAAATATTTTAAGTCAAGTGATAGCAATTGCTGTATGAGTCGTTCGATTTTTGAATCAAGCACGGGCAATGCTGGGCCATGCTGCTAGTATATATATATATATATATATATATATATATATATATATATATATATATATATGTATATAAATTATATGAAATTATATATATATATATATATATATATATATATATATATATATATATATATGTATATGTATGTATATTTATAACCTATAGAGTTTAATATGCCGCTAAACAAAATCAGCAGCCGACCAGCTTCTTGCAGCGAATCACTGCTCTGTGGAACAGCCTCCAGAGAGGATGTTTCCCAGATCTATACAATCTTAACTTGTTCAAGTCTTGAGTTAAGCGATATCTTCCCCTCCTATCCGTATGAACTATACCATAACGCAACTCTCTAACTTGTGTGACCCCCGAAACTTGTACAGGGCGAACCTTACCCTAAAAAGTATTAGATCTATATTAGGATCTAATGTGGAGTAACCGCTGTCACTGTATATTTCTGCCTTCATTTAACGCACTTGTAAAGCCGATAGTTTTAAATTTGCTCCCAAAGGCCATTTCTGTCTTTATTAGTTGGGTTATTATTGGGCAATCGATTGGGTTGGTGCAAAAATAATGTCGTTTTCTCACATATGTTACTATGTGAGAAAACAACATTATTTTTGCACCAACCTAATATTATATTATCCCTTGTCAGACTTGGATAAGTAATTGTTATTATAAAAAAAAAAAATCAATGACAGAGATTGGATGACACAATTATGTGTACATTGATTTTATATTTCAATTTTCTATTCCCATTCATTCTTCACTTATTATAGAAACAATTGCTTAAACCCATCTGTGCTTTAATTTTGGCGCCATTTTTTTCTTATTCCTGACTTAACTTCCGCATCCTGATTATTTTCTTTCTTCACTCGTGCCTCGTCTTTTCGACGATCAATGCC
>OZ010602.1:52505650-52520650 GCA_963932145.1 Acanthosepion lycidas | reverse complement strand
ACAATCTCATCACAGACGAAGAAAAGATCATGGGCAACAAAAATGTGGTTCTATGGAGGTACCTTAGAATACCATGGACTGAACACAAGCAATAATGAAGTTTTTAGAGAAAATTAAAAAAACAACAACAAAAAACAACACACCTACGTATCAGAAAGTCCTAGCTGAAATTTTTAGTGCACATGATGAGGAAAGTGGGCTTAGAGAAATTGACTCTCACAGGACCTATTGAAGGCAAGGCGGACAGAGAAAAAGCAATGTATAATCAACGTCGAAGTGTCAGAGAAATATCTCAGATAATGAGTGACAGCTTTTCAACAATATCGGACCATCATAAGAGAATTGGCAAGGGGAAGGAACTCGATAAATGGGTTCCACATAAACTCGGCGTTTTGAAGGCTGTTCGATGTTGCATTTGCGAAGTTCGAATAATTCATTTCTTGAACAAATAGTGACTTGTAACGGGAACTGGATACTTTGACATCGCACAGAATCAATTTATTGCTGAAATTGTTAAATAAAACCGTAAGTTCTATTCTAATAGTTTCTTCTCTAGCACGTATCGCCTGTAGAGCTGTCTTTCAGCTTCTTTCTTTCCTGTTAACTACAATCTACAGAAATATAAATGCAGCGCCAATAATATCGTTTTCACAGTTATACAAATATATAGTTTTCAGTTTAAATTCTTGTATGATGTTTTTTCTCAGACACTTCGTCGAAACAGATGTTCACAACGGTGAGGGGATGAGAACAGTAAATTATATTCGCAGATATTTTTCAATAATTTTGTTGCAGGTGTTCTAATGAGGTTCCCTCTTCTGCATCTCGACCTAATGAATTTAAGCGTATTACTAGATTGTAAACTATTTCACAATGAGGAAAGTGGGCTTAGAGAAATTGACTCTCACAGGTCATATTGAATGCAAGGCGGACAGAGAAAAAGCAAAGCATAACCAACGTCGAAGTGTCAGAGAAATATCTCAGATAAGGGGTGACAGCATTTCAACAATATCGGACCATCTGAAGAGAAGTGGCAAAGTGAAGGAACTCGATAAATGGGTTTCACGTGAACTCGGCGTTTTGAAGGCTGTAAGATGTTGAATTTGTGAAATTCGAATAATCCATTTCTTGAACGAATAGTGACTTGTCACGGGAACTGGATAATCTATAGCATCGCACAGAATCAACTCAATGGCTTAATCATGGCGAAGGACCCAAACACATTCCAAATCCGAAAATAAAACAACAGAAAATTAAGGTGACTGTCTGATGACCCGCCATTAGCGCTATATTTAAA
The DNA here is from genome assembly GCA_963932145.1 of Acanthosepion lycidas. NCBI lineage: Eukaryota > Metazoa > Mollusca > Cephalopoda > Sepiida > Sepiidae > Acanthosepion > Acanthosepion lycidas. The sequence continues at coordinate 52,519,353 of OZ010602.1, read as the reverse complement.
GCTTTCTGGAATTTAGCCAAAGCATAACAGCCGAAATCTAATGCCAGAAACTGAATTAAATTCGCATTCAGTTAAGCAAAATGGCAATGGCGGTGGTTAATCGACGAGATACAGTTCTGCTTCATGACAAATGCTCGGTCTTATATTGCAAAGATGACACTGTTGAAGCTCGACAAATTAGGATACGAGACCTTGCCACATCCACCATATTTTCCTTGATCTATCACACACTGACCACTACTCTATCAAGAATCTTAGATAGCAGACAAAGAAAAGAAATTATAAAATCCCCTACAGAAGATAGCGACGCAGAGTGAGAAGAAAGGACTAAGCATAAACTACAAGAAGACAGAATGAATGGTCATCGGTAAAAAGGATGAGCCCGAAATTGCAGAACGGGGACACTAGAATCAAGCAAACACTGAAGTTTAAATATCTGGAAATCGTCTTGACAGAGGACGCTAAGTGCAACACTGAGATCCGTAGACGTATTAGGATGGCTAAGGACATATTCCAAGAGCTGGGTAGCACATTGCGAGATAGGTAGATTTCTTTGGTAACAAAGAAAAGAATACTGAACTGTTACGTGACATCTGTCCTTTATTACGGCAGTGAATGTTGGACGATTTCCTCAAAAATGAAGAAGAGACTCGAGACGATAGAGATGTGGTTCTACAGAACGATGCTGAGGATATCATGGACCGAGCTTGTGAGCAACGATGAGGTCTTAGAAAAGATGCAAACAATGAGTTCAATTGACTAGATGTAATCGTAAGTTCCAGACTAACTGTTTGGTGTTATACACTTTTATTTATTTTTTTATTTTTATTAATTATGGTCTAAATGTTGCTGTTTTTTGCATATATTATGTACTAGTGAGCCAGTCCGAATGACACGACCCACTTTATAGTCCATCAATAGAAGGTTAACCAATCAGAAGACGCAGAACATTCAATCTGTCGTGTATAAAGGCGGACACTTTGTTCACAAAAAATTTGAGAACCACTGAATTAAATAAACGAATGAAAAAAATAAAGAAGTATTAGTGAAGAAAAGAAAAATGAAGAAGAACAGAACGAGGTTTGGTTTCCTTTGTTTTTTTTGGGTATATCATCCTCAATGGGTTATTTAATGCTGACAAATTTTTTTATTGCTGGTAATATTTCTTTAAAAAAAAATGTACTGCTTGCAATATATATATATATATATATATATATATATATATATATATATTTGTGTGTGTATATATCTATATATATATATATATACACACAAATATATATATATATATATATGTATATGTATGTATAAAAGCAGTTAATATATATATATATATATATAGATATATATGTATATATATATATATATATATATATATATATATATATTCAAAATGTATTGCTGATAATAACGTATTGCTGGTAATAATTCTTTTACAAATGAGTATTTCTGGTATTGAAATCTACTTTTACATTTTCATAGTGTTTTGAGCCCAGTTTAAGGGTTAACTATTTGCCCATAGCTGGGACCCCTAACAAGTGCTACTACCCCGGGTCATAGTTGACCTGGGAACACCATTAATTAAGAGGTGGTTCCATGCTCCTCAAAACCATTAGTGGCCTTGCTGCTGGACGTTGTTTATCGCCTTACCCAGGACATTAAAAAAACGAGGAGGAAGATATAGATAAAATATAGGCAGAAAACCTGGGACAGAAGAAAGAGAAGGATGATGAGAATGGAAAAAAGGAAATGACGAGTGTGAAGACAAGATGATGAAGAAGTAAAAAATAGGAGGCGAGGAACATGCTGAGAAGAAAGTCGAGAAGGGAAGGTAAATAATACGAAAGCAGACGAGAAGGATTTGCGAAGGAAAAGTATAATCGTAATGATAAAAATAGCCGTTTCCTTACAAGAAACAATCGTCATCGATTGCTGAAGTAATTAATGTTACTGTCAGTCGAATTTTATAAAATCTTGGCAATCTTTCACTTAAGTGGCGTAAAATAAACAGCTATAACCTGAACGGCGTAAAATAAATAAGACCAAGGTATACATACGATTATTGGCGTTAAACATTATTATAACAAGTAATGGTGGACGATGCAGCAAATAAATACCAAAAACACAGGACTATACTTGTAGCGCCGGATTCCCAAAATGTGACTGCAGAATAACTATGTCATGAGAGTATATTCTTACCTTGATTTCCTTGATTACAGCATAAGAGGCCTAACCATTTCAAACAAAATGGCTTCCAGGCTGAATATACTGAAAAATCGTTTCTTTCAGTGTCTCTGCTCACTACGAAACATTCTGTCAAACCCATCTTTAAAATTTCTGGATAACTTGGGCAACAGATTGTTTTGCAAACCTTTTTAGCTGTGAAAAAGTTAGATCCTTTTTTTTTATGAAACCTTAATTAAATTTTTTTTCTTACTAAGTTAACCTGATTTTGATAGCGATAAAACTATTTCAGGTAATCCTTTACTTGAGCGGCGTAAAATAAACTGCTACTCCCTGAATCAGTAATGGTGGACTATGCAGCAAATAATTCCTGAAAACACTGGACTGTTCTTGTACTGCTGAAACCACACAAATTCGGGAAGATGTAACAGGAATAATGCCCAAGAAGTTCCAAACTATTGACACTATTTATGCTTGATGCAACTCCAAAGATTTTCCATATATATCGATGGTGTCATCACCCGGATCCATAAATCGATGCTGGTGAATAACAATATCACCACACTATATCCCATGGTTGATTTCGTAGATTCCAGTATAAGCAGCCCAGCAAACCGAAACATTATGGCTTCCATCCTGAGCATACAGTACAATCGTCTTTTTTAGTGTCTCTGCTCGATGATCTGGAACATCAACTAAGAAAGACTTTCCCAAACCCCGCTTTAAAGATTTCTAGATAACATGGTCATCACAGGTTGTTTTGAAAAACTTTTTAGCCATTATGAAGTTGGATCCTTTTTATTCTTAGTTGAAGATTTGTTTTATGAAAAATTAATTTAAAAATGACTCCTCGTTAATTAAAAAAAATGATTTTAATAGAAATAAAACATTTTTAGGTAACCCTACACTTAAGCAGCATAAAATAAACTGCTATTTCCTGAACGGCATAAAATCAATAAGACCAAGGTTTATACATTTATTACAAGTGAATATTATTACAACGGGTAATTATGGACTTTCCTCCAAAGAAATGCTGGTAACACTGGTCGGTTCTTTTACCACAGGATCCACAAGATGCTGCTGCTGAATACTGACGTCAGTAGAGAGTATATCCCGTGTTTGATATACTCGATTCCAGCACAAGCAGCCCAGCAATCTGATAGAATATGGCTTCCAGACTAAATATACCGCACAATAAAGTTTTGCTCGCCGATCCAACATCTCATCTAAGAAACTCTTTCCCGAACCACGTTCCATACCCAATGTCCAGGGCAAAAGTTGGACACGGTTTTATTTACGATGAAAAATATTTAAAGATTGATGGTTCATTTTGACCAAATAAGGCTCAGGACTGAAGAGGAGGAAGATGCAGTGCAGGAGGAAGACCTTGGCAAAGAAGAAAGGACGAGTTCTTCAAATCAGGAAAATGTAACAGAAAATGAGTCTATGGATGACAGCAGGAGTGACTCAGGCACGGAAGAAGATGAAATGAGATCTCCATAAAAAACGGGATATAAACAGGATATAAACCTCAAGGAGGAGAGGGTGTAAGAGGTTGGAGAAGAAGTTCAAGAACAATGAAAGGCATTAAACCTGTTCGATTCAGTGAGGTGTAGAGGGATTGAAAAGTTGAGATTTGACTGTTTGCGTATGTTGGTTATAGGAGAAATAAAGTGTAGAGTAGAGAGAGACGACAGGAAGTTGACTACTCTGATCAACGTGTTGTAAAACAACACTATGCAATAAAGATGTAAAAATTCAGTTTATTTGATGCCGTTTAAGTGAAGCAGAACTTTGACAGATTATTTTACGCTGCTTATGTGAAGGATTACCAAAATCGTTTCGTTACTTTTTTTTTCTTTTTGAAATCAGATTAGTCCTGTAAATGTTATAACTCATTCTAATATTGATGAGCGTTTTCTCCCAAACCGTTTTGTTTTTGGTAATGTGGAAATCTAACAGACTTATTATGTCATTATTTTCTCTTCTACGGATGCCCCACAAAAAAACAAAAAAAAAAAACAAAAAAAAACAAAAAAAAAAAAACAGGAAATTTAGTAAGGTTTATTTAATTGTTGGAATTTGTGTTGCAGTTATTTGAGACAAAAGCAAAGGATAGAAATTTAGTAGCTTAAAACAGAACAAAAGCAAAAATGGTAGACGTGGTGTTCAGACCCTGGCAAAATTTCTTGCCATTTTTCCGTTCCCAAGTGGAATATTCTTTTTTAAAGAGAACAATCACATAGCGTTGAAAATTTGATAACTTCGGTATCCTAGAAAAACACATGGTTAAAAAAAATGAATATGTCAGTTAACTTTTTAGTTCATTTATATAGTAAAATATATACATAATTCTTTTTACACTATTTATATTATTCGGAATATTGTCCTCATTTTGTCGCCATATTTATTACAACGTTTCGGCCGTTGTACGCTCCGGCCTTCTTCAGTTAGAATGTCGAACTGAACCCTTTATTTAGCTCGCTGGAGTAGACTGTTCTAGTTCTACGTGCCATGCCTAATGGATGTCAGTTGTCACTTATCTCCTGTTAAATCCCCTCTCCAAATTCTCCTCTGCCATAACCGGGTATTGAATTCACACTTTTTGGATCCTGTCACTGGTCTAACTAACGCCTTTATCCACAGTGCCATGTATCTTCAAGTTCGACATTCCAACCACCTGAAGAAGGCCGGAGCGTACAACGGCCGAAACGTTGTAATAAATATGGCGACAAAGATGAGGACAATAGTCCGAATAATGTAAATAGTGTGCATATTAACTCATCTCACAAATATAGACATAATTTTTTTTATATGTTATTAGGTTGGTGCAAAAATAATGACGTAATAATGTCGTTTTTTGACATATTTTTAACGTCAAAAAACGACATTATTACGTCATTATTTTTGCACCCGCCTAATAGTTAACTTTTTAGTTCATTCATATAGTAAAATATATACATAATTCTTTTTATATGTTAGTTAATTATTTTATCATATCGTTAATCTAAAATTTTGTGCTTATTTTTGTGGGGCACCTTGTAGTTACACGTACTGCTCATTTTTGTTATTGAAATTGTTCAAGTGATGTGTATTTTAATATTTATGAAGATCTTCGTTTGAACTTTGTAGCACCAATCCACTGAAAGATCATCTTCTTTAATATTAGGTTGGTGCAAAAAAAATATCGTTTTTTGACGTTAAAAAATACGTCAAAAAACGATATTATTTTTGCACCAACCAATAGGATTAATTCGTTTGAAGCCATTATAACCATTGATCCGAGAAACCGGTTTTACGCAGATGATAGTTTAGACATTTCTCAATGAATTCAACGCCATTGATGATATCCATATGAACGTCTAGACCTGACGGGGTTATTTAAGAACATGCCCCGAGTTTCCAGGTCAATATTTTGGGTTTTGTGGCATCTTACGCAGTTAGGGAAAAGTATCCGAAGCGTAAAGTAGCCTTTGTTCAATTTCTCTTATATTAAATTTGTCGTCACTCATCCAAACAACACGATATTTAAAATGTTGAGAATTTATCAATTCTACGTACTGATGATTTCGTGAGCGATTCAGAATCGGTGGCAGAAGACGAGGAGAAGATATGAGAAGGAAATAAGAAGGGAACAGAGAAAGGTGGAGAAAAAAACAAGATTAGAGATGAAAAAGAAATCTAGGAAGAAAGAAAAATAAAAAAGGCCAAAAAAAAAAAAGGGCCAAAAAAAAAGGAGGGGCGAGGAAGAAAGCAAAAAAGGAAAAGAAGAAAGTGAAGATGAAAAGTAGAATACCAACAGAAGAAGAAGAAGAAGAAGAAGAAGAAGAAGGGCCGAGAGGAGGAATTAAACAAAAAAGGAAAAGAAGAAAGTCAGGGAGAAGAGCAGAATAATAAGCTCAAAGAAGGAGAAGGAAGAAGAAGACAAAGAAGAAGAAGAAAGGTCGGAAAGAAGAAGAAAAAAAATAAGGAAAAACAGTGTGAGGGAGAAGAGTAGAATGCTAAACTCAAAGGAGGTGGAAGAAGAGGAAAAAGAGGAGAAAGAAAAGAAGAAGAAGAAGAAGAAGAAGAAGAAAGAAGGGTCAAGAGGAGGAAGAAAACAAAAAGGAAAAAGAGAAAGTGAAGGAGAAGAGTAGAATGCTAAACTCAAAGGAGGTGGAAGAAGAAGAAAAAGAGGAGAAAGAAGAGAAGGAAGAAGAAGAAGAAGAAGAAGAAGAAGAAGAAGAAGAAGAAAAAGAAGAAAGAAGGGTCAAGAGGAGGAAGAAAACAAAAAGGAAAAAGAGAAAGTGAAGCAGAAGAGTAGAATGCTAAACTCAAAGGAGGTAGAAGAAGAAGAAAAAGAGGAGAAAAAAGAGAAGGAAGAAGAAGAAGAAGAAAGAAGGGTCAAGAGGATGAAGAAAACAAAAAGGAAAAAGAGAAAGTGAAGGAGAAGAGTAGAATGCTAAACTCAAAGGAGGTGGAAGAAGAAGAAAAAGAGGAGAAAGAAGAGAAGGAAGAAGAAGAAGAAGAAGAAGAAGAAGAAAGAAGGGTCAAGAGGAGGAAGAAAGGAAAAAGAGAGAGTGAAGGAGAAGAGTAGAATACCAACCTCAAAGGAGGAGGAGGAGGAAGAAGAATATGAGGAAGAAGAGGAGGAAGAAGAAAGGTCGAGATGTGTGAAAATGTGAATAAGATAAAATAGTGAAAAACAATATAAATTATGCAATAAACAATGAAAAAAACATTCAACAGTTTTAAAAAATCTAATGTAAACATACTGATATGGAATACAAAAGTACTTTTTGACTTGTTCATTTTTGTTGTTAATTTTCTTTGTAAGACAATTTCTTTAATTTACAAACAATAACTTGTTCCCATTATTCAAAATGCACTTTGGCAAAAGAAAATCATTATTTTGTTCTTTTCAAGATATTTCTTTGTTTTAATTCATTTCTCTTTTCTCTTTCCACTTGTCCTATTTTGTGTTTTTCGAATTGTCTTGAAATATTTAATATCATTTGAAACGGAAAAGACAACTAAACCATTTATTAAATGAACACACAAACCATAAAAAGAAAATAAACATCTTTGGCCATGAAATCAAGTTACAACGTATTTGCTTTTTTTTTCGGTTAGTGGCGCGAAATAACTTTTAGATAATGGTGGGCTAACTGGAGCCAGGTGCTGTGGGAAAAAACGCGGGTGTAGAAATGTAATTACATTGCTGTGCGATTTGAAATCAGGTTAGTGGGAACGGGGATGTCGAGGGCAGGGATAGTTCATTAATTTTGGTTGACTTCTCCACGCGCACACATGATCTTGTTTATTTATTTGTTTGTTTGTTTATTGATTGTTTGATTGATTTGTTGGTTGGTTTTGTTCCGATGAAATAGGACAGCAAAAATTCAAACTGTGACGAAGCAGAGATTAAATCCAGTTTAGAATTCTACTCAGATTTCTATTAGGTTGGTGCAAAAATAATGACGTAATAATGTCGTTTTTTGTCATATTTTTTAACGTCAAAAACGACATTATTACGTCATTGTTTTGTCTAATATTAGACATCTATTTTTTTAATATGATTAAAGTCTCTTTCTTTCTTTCTTTCTTTCTTTCTGTTTCTTAATATTCAACACTCTCTCTATATATCGCAGTGTTACCAGCCGCCTCACTACTTCAGACTCCTCCTTTCTCTCTCTAACATTTCTCCATAATATTTCTTATTTCATTGCAAATCTCATTTCCCAATCTATCTATCTATCTATCTATCTATCTATCTATCTATCTGTTTTATCTTTATCTACCTATATCACTCAGTTTATACTTTGTGTTTTTAAGCATTTCACCCCAAGCCAGGGGTGCCACTAGCACGCAAGGGGTCACAGAGAGTGAAAGTGAGAGAAAAGAGGGGCTGTTTGAGGAAAGTAAAAAAAAAAAGAACAGCGATCAAGGCAACAAAATATGGCGATTGACGTTGCATTTACATTTTTGAAGATTGTAGATATCAGTGAAGCAAGTGAGAGGAAGGGAGTTCCAATATCGGGAAGTGCAAGGAAAGAAACTGTTGGAGTAGAAGTGGCGGTTACATTTAACTATTTCAACAGTAAATGGGTGGAACCTAGTTGCCAATCTAGTAGCACGCTTGAATTCATGTATTCGGGGCACCAGGGAAAAAAGTTCGTCAGAGCAGTAGCCATGAAAATATTTGTAGAAAAGACGGAAGTCACGCCACGTCTGTGAGAAAGTGTTTGAAGTCGAGAAGCAAATTCACGACCGATTACATTAAAGATCCTTCTTTGAATTTTGTCGGGAACCTTGAGATGAATGTCAGGGGCACCATGCCAGATATGGTAACAGCATTCAATGCTAGAATGAATGGTAAATTTGTAGATGTAGGAGATGGAATCTAACGAGAAACACCATTGGTACGGCACAGTGAACAAACTTTCTTTGCAGTAGATGCAGCTGTTGATTCAATGTAGTTGTTCCACTTCAAGCCAGTCAGTCAGTTAATCTATCTATCTATCTATCTATCTATCTATCTATCTATCTATCTATCTATTAGCTTGTTTATATTCATCTTTTTATCTTAGTATTCATATACAAATAATTCCCCTCTCTCTATCTGAGAACCCCCTCATTGTTCCATTTCTATCACTCGATTACCTATCGATCACACTGCTTTCCTCATATAATTTTCTCATTTTTTTCACTTTTATAAATCATACCTTTATTTCTTCCTCTGTCTCTCTAGGCTTTATTTAATTTCACTCTGTGCTTTAAGCGTTCTCTCCATCGATAATATCACTTTCTGTGCTTGATTTAGACGTCCTATTGCCAGAGTGTCTTTCTCTCATATCATTGTTTACTCTCCCTTATGAGAAATATTGACTCATCTCAATGTTCGCCATTTTCTTCTCTATGTTAAAAAAATCAAGCGCATTTCATTTCAGAATTTGGTTTTAATTTGGTTTTAATTAACTGGAAAGAATCAGGCGCACAATATTCAAAATAGAATAATAAGATATGGTCAAGAACTTCATTAATACACCTGGTCATGGACAAAATCGGCCTCTTTATGTATTTTCGCTTACCCATACATCCGTGGACTTTGGGAACCTACGGAACGAATATTATTATAAATTTCTTTAGATAGAAATTTTATGAAGTTCCAACAATCTCTTCTGTAATCGAACTTTAGTTTTTGAAGTATCATCACAAGTGATGCCTCCAATTTTCCGAAACTTCCTATCATCCACGAGATAAAACAATAGAAATCTGTGTGAACTTTTTGTGTCGTGGCCCAGTAAAGATTCCACCTTTCCTTGATAGTGTATCTGTCGAGTTGATGGAAATGTCTACGAAGTCTGTCCCCTTTAGCTTTGAAAACTGCATGTATCAACAAATAGATGGATTAGCGATGGGTAGCCCGTAGGGTTTCTTGTTGGGTAAAATTTTTGTTGGCTTTCATGAGAAGCAACTCTTCGATAAGATTAGTAAGCCTTATTGTTACTTCCGCTATGTGGCTGACACTTTTACATCTTTTTCCTCGTAAAGCGGAAGGATTTTCTCTCACATTAATAATCTCTATCCTTCCTTAAAATATACAATGGAGATAGACGAGTATAATCAGTTTCCTTCCTTGGATGTAATGGTGGAGAGAGCACCTGTGGGATTTCTTACTAGTGTTTACCACAAACCCACATTTTCTGTGCTCTACTTAACTTGTAATTCATTTGCACCCACACCCAGGAAAATTAATCATATTAATACCCTTAGTCACCGTGCTTTGATGTTGTGTCCTGAGTGGAGATTTGACGTTGAGTTAAAGAAAATTAAACAGCTACCATTGAATGAAGTTAAGACATATGGTCCTTCCAAGTGTCCTGCTTATGTGAGGCTCCCGTGGATTGGTCCTGGGAGACAAACATACGCTGACAAAATTTCTGATTCTATTAAACTTTGTTTGAATGCCGTTATGCTCCGAAGTATATTTACAACTAGGAGTGCTTTCTCCCCATGCCGTAAGTTTGGCAATATATCAATAAAAATGTCGATGTGAGATCGACTATGTGGGCAAGACCATCTAGAGGTTGCGGGTTAGGATCGCCCAGCATGTTCCAGGCCAGGTGAGGAGACACGAGCCTTTGACATCTTGGCGTTCGCAGACTCGTGATTCTGCGATCGGTGAGCACCTTTTAAATTCTGTTGCTTGCAGGGCGAATTATTCTCCTGATTTCTTCTCTATTTAGCACAGGGCACGGACGAGACTTTAGATTTTCCTGGAGTTTATTATTATTAACATGAAACGTCCTGCCTTCTGTAGACAACAGGAGATGAAATACATGTTGGCCCTATTCGGAGAAACAATTGCCTGACTGGGAAGAAAATTAGTGAAATGTTTTTGTCAGTCCCTCCACTCTCTCAATTGCCTCCTCTAGTTGGTACTTTATTCTTAGGTCCAGGTTTTGGTAAAAAAAATTATGAACTGCTTCGTTTATATTGTCGACGTTTTTGTTTCTGAAGAAGTGTCGGTCGAAAGGTCCCTGAAATGTTAAATCTTAATCGTGATATTTTTCTATTTTAATAATGAAATTATGATCCCTGTCCTTATAACTATATATATATATATATATATATATATATATATATATATATATATATATATATATATATATATATATATATATATATAACTTTGAGTGACCTAGCTATAATATACATACGTACATGCATACTTAGAGTCACCTGACTATAACATACATATATACTTAGGGACACCTCGACGTGGTGCAATGGTTAGCAAGCTTGTATCGCTAGATCAGCTACGACTGAAAATTGAGTGTGGTCCTCAATAGGTGCCCATACTTTTGGCCTGGTGCCACAACTAAGCTACACTTAGAAAATAACCATTAGGCACCTCGGCGTGATGTAATGGTATTGCTAAAACTGTTACAACTGAATAGTGAGTTCGATCCTCACTGGGTGCCCCATACTTTCGGCCATGTGCCACATCTAAGCCTCCCTTAGAAAATCAATACATACGTACACGCATACGCATCTGACTATGACATACATATATACTTCGGGACACCTCGACGTGGTGTAATGGTTAGCAAGATTGTATGGCGGGAGCAATTACAACGACTGAGTAGTAAGTTCGATCCTCACTTTCGGTCTTGTGGCACATCTAAGCTAGACACCTCGACGTGGTGTAATGGTTAGCAAGCTTGTATGGCGGGAGCAATTACAACGACTGAGTAGTAAGTTCGATCCTCACTTTCGGTCTTATGGCACATCTAAGCTACACTTGGAAAATAACTATATACTTTGAGCAACCTGAATATAACATACTTCGAGTGATTTGACTATAACATACATATGTACATATGTAACGTTGAACGAACTGACTATGGCATACTTATGTATAAAAATACTTAGATTGACCGTACTATAATATGCATATGTATCGTTGATTGATGACAATAAGATACATGCATAAATACATACTAAGATTAACGTGAATATAACATACATACATACATACATACATACGTAGATATGTAATGTTGAGCGTATTGGGTATAACGTACATACATACTTAGATTTCACTGATTATAACATACATACATATATAACTTTACAGAAACACTGTAGTACCGCCATTTTTGTTAGCTGTGATGAACGCGGCATCGTTTTGCATTGTACAATGTCTGTCTGTTTAATAATAACGCTAACGCTAATCCTGCCGCTTCGGCGATCATGCTTGATCTGAGCATGTTTGGGAATTAATGCCTCAAACCTACATAAAGAGTGCGATGGATAAATTATCGTCTAAATTACGTGAATATGAAAAAAAGGCTGGCATCTCATTTTAACAGATATATTTACACAAAATATCTTAAAATACAAAAGAGTATTCAATAAAATCCCTATTGGCTTCCAACCATGGCCTCCAGACCACTTCGGGATCTCCTGCATCTCTTCTGGATGGCCGCCTTGTTTAAGTTGGTGAATGTTACCATAATTCTTGCCTTCAGTTCATCTTTAGTGCTATAAGGAGTTTTGTTGGTCTTTCAATCAACTGCGTCCCACACATCATAGGTTGCAGTCTGGGGAGTTAGGTGGCCAAATGTAAGGAGTGGTATGGTCGAAGAAATTGTCTGACACTCATGACTCGGTTCTTCTGCTGGTGTGGCACTGTGCAGAGTCGTGTTGCCAGACATACGGTCTTCAGCAGCCACTCTTTTCACCCAGGGCAGCAGTCCGAGGCCCTCATCAACAAATTAAGTAGTTCTTTTCTTATCAGAACGATCAGATTGAGATTTCCGAGCTACAGTACCTTCGTAATCACCATTAAACTCAACAAGCTCTTTCCGAATCATCTGCACTGTCCTCAGATTGATACCCATACCTCTGAAATGTTCGTATTGGAGCTTTCGCTGTGAAAGCCAGCATGCCGTTTCCAAATTTTTGGATGAGTGAATCGTGTCATGGTGCTCTATTTCTCCCAACTGACTCTACAATACTTTGCAGTCGACAAAATCAAAAGCAAACAAAGCGCATGCGCGAAATTAAAAATATAAGATGGCGACAATTTAAAAATCGCACCCTGATATGGTGGTTGTCGACTCGTTAAGTGTGTATGACCATCGCTGACAAGATTGATCCATTATTTTTGTTCTGGTGGGAACGAATATACATTAACTTTCACCAAAATTGTCCGAAGGAAATATTGCTGTGTAAATAACACTTTGCAGATTTTTTGTCCGGGAAATATAAGAGATTTTATTTATATGGTGTTATATAGTTTCAAAAAAACATGGCGGAAAATGGTGGCAAAAAACAGTAAATAAGTCGATAACGTTAATTAGCTGAACGAGCAAGGGCCACGTGATATTTATAAGCATCTTTTGGCATCTTAGTAATTATTCTGTTGTCGTTATCGAAATACTTTAATAATTAAGTATTTATATATTTACTTTTTTTTTTAATTCAAATGTCTCTGTTTAAATTAGCAATTATCGTAGGTTTGAAATTAAAAACAAATTTAATTAAAATAAGAAATCAAATAAATAAATGAAATAAAAATAGTGATTACTATTTACTTACTATGGCGATAGATGAAGATGAGAAGAGTGTGTAGAGCCAATATTCCAGATGAGTAATTTAGCCTTCTTCATTTCTGTGCTGTGTTCCTTTAGGATGAAGGCGATCAGGACTCTCTACAATTTCCTGTTACTGGTAGCTGTTAATAAATGATTGACTTTCCCAAACCCTGTTCCGCCATCCATTTACTCAAGCTAAGAAGGTTATGCGTTGTTTTCTTCTATTCCTCTTGCCTCAGTCTGTCTTATGAGTATCAAATTTTATAAGCCCTCTTACCTCATCATGTTCACGAGAAATTTTAACAGTCTCTTCCTGATATGACGTATACGTTTTCTTTCTTGTTTCCATTTTCTTTAAAACATTTTCGGTCCATAGTATCCTAATTCTTTTGTAGAATCACATTCCTGTTGGTTCAAGACCCTTCATCTTTGAAA
>OZ010602.1:52480650-52500650 GCA_963932145.1 Acanthosepion lycidas | reverse complement strand
TTAAAAGGAAACAGTTTTGTTTTGGAGGTCTTAACGTCATTACTTATTCCCAGTTAACTATTCATTGGGGGTCCTGTTTGAGAGCAGTTGTCTGTTCTGTTGGACTTGTTATAAAGACGGAAGTAAATAGTTGTTTAATCTGCATCGACCCCTAGTTGGGAATTGATGATATCGGAAATGTTGTTGATGAAGAAAAGAAACAAATCAGGTTCAAGGCTAGAATCATGGGGAACTCCTGCATTATTATTCAATGAAACAGAATCATATCCGTTCCACATGACTTTACTTACACTATTTGTTAGGAGTGACTGGGTTCGGTTAAATATTCGCCCAGATAGACCGTATCACGTGTGCATGTGCAGAAGGCTGGCATGTTAAACCCTGTCGAACGCATCGCCGTTCTTATCTAAAGCTTGATATACGTTCTGACCAGTCTCGACGTTGCTTAACTTCACTGATCGCACAGGAACCGGTGTTTAAACGTGATATGGCCGTTGAATTAGTCGGAATAGAAAGAAGGAGAATTAGTAGTCAGAGCGATAGAAGAAGCTTGTTGACGCTGTCTTGATGTTGAAATTAACGTTGGTATGATTGAAAAAAAATATGATGTATTAGGAAAAAATTGTTTGAGAAAAAAGGAGGACGATTTTTAATTACTCTGAAGAAGTTAAAACGTTTTTCATGATTGACTGGGCAAAAAAAAAAAAATGTAGTTAAAATTATTCTCGCTATAGATGTTTTATTTATTTTATTTTATAACATCTTCCGTTCGCTCTAGTCTTCGTACTGACTCTTGAAAAGGCGCCATTAGCAAAACGCCATTTATAATAGAAGCATATTATCGTATACAGAAAGACTTGAAAAGATCCCTTTAAAATATTAAAAGTAAATAAAAAACTGCAGGAAAAAAACTTTGAACATCACACCAACCCGTAAATATTCGAAAGAATGTCAGAAAAAATGCAACAATAAATTAAAAGAAAAAAGAAGAAAAAAAATCAAACGTTTAAACAAATATTCTTTCCCGCTCGTCGGGTTTTCAGCGGGAGAAAATGCAATGGCGGCCGAGAAGGCGATTATCTTAAACACAGGCATAGGCTTTAAAGTTGAATCTGTTAGACAGATAATGATGGTAGTGAGTGAGCAAAGTGAAAGGAAACTATATAGAAGGAACAAAGAATAATCAAAAGAGCAGACAGCACTCAGGAGCAAAGCAGTGAGAAAGAATACAAAAGAAAAAAAAAACAAAAACACCCGGAAAGACCTTAGTAAAATAAAAAAAAAGTGCTTAGAAGTTACGAGACATTCAGGGGGAAAGGATTCAGGAAGGATGGAGAAGGAAATGCTTTCAGAAAATCATTCATACCGGAAGTATTAAAAAAGAAATCGTTCAGAATAAAAGCATATATTCAAATAGAAAATATAAATAAAAAAAAACATCAGTCGGAAAGGTAACTATTAAGATTTTAGTAGCAAATATAGTACTATGGAGGAAACAACTAGAAGGAAAATTCCGAAAGTGTTTAGAAGGAAAGCATTCAGAAAACATTGACCAGGTAAATGCTAGATAAGCATACACAAATAAATCGTGCGTCCAGATAACATTCAAAAGGAAAGCATGCGGAAAGACGTTAGTGTGAACAAAGCATTTACAAGGGGAAAAAATCAATCATAAGGAAAAATTTAATGTGAATTAGTAGGAAAACATTGAGCAAGTAAATGCTAAGAAAGCATTCATGAATAAAGCGTTCGCCCAGATAACATTCAAAAGCAAACCACCGGAAAGACGTTAGTGTGAAAAAAGCATTTAAAAGGGAACAAAAAAAAAAAAAAACAATCAGAAGGAAAAATTTAAAGAGCCTTAGTAGTAAAACATTGACCAGTTAAATGCTAAGAAATCATTCATAAATAAATCGTGCGTCCAGATCACATTCAAAAGCAAAGCATCCGGAAAGACGTTAGTGTGAACAAAGCATTTAAAATGGAAAAAGAAAGAAAGAGAGCCTTTGTAGGAAAACATTGACCAGGTAAATGCTAAGAAAGCATTCATAAATAAAGCTTTCGCTCAGATAACATTCAAAAGCAAACAACCGGAAAGACGTTAGTGTGAAAAAAGCATTTAAAAGGGAACAAAAAAAAAAAAAAACAATCAGAAGGAAAAATTTAAAGAGCCTTAGTAGTAAAACATTGACCAGTTAAATGCTAAGAAATCATTCATAAATAAATCGTGCGTCCAGATCACATTCAAAAGCAAAGCATCCGGCAAGACGTTAGTGTGAACAAATCATTTAAAATGGAAAAAGAAAGAAAGAGAGCCTTTGTAGGAAAACATTGACCAGGTAAATGCTAAGAAAGCATTCATAAATAAAGCGTGCGCCCAGATAACATTCAAATGCAAAGCATCCGGAAAGACGTTAGTCTGAACAAAGCATTTAAAATGGGGAAAAAAAAACCCAATCAGAAGGGCAAGTTTAGAGAGACTATTAGGAAAACTAGGTAAATGCTAAGAAATAATTAGCTACAAAGAAATCAGTTAGACATCATTCAAAAGGAAAGATTCCTATTAAGGTTTTAATAGGTAAAACGCATTTAGGATGAAAGAAATGTTCAGAAAAAAATGAATGAAGAAATTCTTAAGAAGGAAACATTCACAAAGAAAGATATCGCCCAGTTATTATTCAAAAAGGAAGACACCCGGATAATAATAATAATAATAATAATAATAATAATAATAATAATAACAAACAAAAACGGTGCCTCCTTATTGATATGGCAGTCCCTGCTGACTGCAATGTATCTTTGAAGATATTCAAAAAGCTGTCAAAATACAAGGACCTTGAAATAGAAGTCTCGAAAATGTGGCATATGGGAACATCAACAATCCCTGTTGTAGTTGGAGCCCTAGGACTGGTTGGAAAAGATTGCAGTAGACTAATTCCAGGGATTCCTGGAAGCCCATGCCTCAAGGAGATACAAAAAATTGTTCTGACAGGTACAGCCCACACTTTACGAAGGGCTTTATCTATGTAATTTTTATTTTATTTTATTTTTTTTATTTTTTTGTCAGTGAAAAGTGTCATGATGCCATTTCTAACCTTAGGTCTCTGGGCGGGACCCGGAAAGAAATGCGTAAACGCCAGAAAGCAAAGAAAATAAAAATTATAATAATAATAATGTAGCATATGATGACGTTAATAATTCCAGTTGTATTTGAGGGCCTTGGTTTTATTGGAAAAGTTTCTGATAGACTGATTAAAGGGATCGCCGTTAGAACATACCTGAAATAAATACAAATATTTATTTAAAAATAATTCCCTCAAGTGCAGCGTCCGATGAATAAATTGTGCTCCAAATTACGCAAAAATGAAAATAACACTGATCTCATTTTAACAGATATATTTACCAAAGTTACACACAAAATATCTTGAATTACTAAAGTGTACATTTATTTAATAATATCAACATTGACTTTAGCAGCGGTCTCTAGACGACTTCGGAATCTTCTGCAACTCTTCTGGATGGTGAATGCTGCAATAATCCTTGACGTCCGTTCATCTTTGGTGTTACAAGGAATTTTCTTGGTTTCTCGCAAAAATTCGCCCCACACATCCCACAAAAATCAAGGAGGTTGCAGTCTAGGGAGTTAGGTGGCCAGATATAAGAAATGATGGGTTCTTCTGCTTGTGTGGCGTGGTGCATAGTCCTGTTGCCAGATATAGCGTCTTCCAGTAACTACCCTCTTCACCCAGGACAGCACTATATCCTGAAGACACTTGATCTAGGCTTACCTGTTCAGTTTGCAGCCCTGTGAGAAGATAGATGAAGGCAGATGGAGGCATAACGTCGCCATCACAAAGTGATCACTCCAAACGCCTTCGTCATTACCATTAAACTCATCCAACTATTTCAGAATACTTTGCACTGTCCTCAGATTAACATCCAAACACTCTGAAATATTCGCATTGGAGCGTTCGGCGCGAATACCAATCAGAACATAATTCCATTTCCTAATTTCTGGTGGAGTGAATTACGTCATGGTGCTCTCTTTGTCACAGACGTTGCCAACTGTCCCTACTTTCCCGTACAGTCGACAAAATCAAACAATTCGCATGCGCGAAATTAAAAATATAAAATGGCGACAATATTCCCATCGCACCTTGTACATCTCACACCTTACGAAGGGCTTTACAGGTTATGTAAAGCCAGAGAGTATTTTTCGATTGTAAGATTGGAAATAATAATGGTTTAGTGATACAAGTTTTACACATTAACCTATAGCTGGGGTAGGAAGTGGTTTATTCATACCTTTCCCAAGGGCATTTGTGCGTAATGGGATAAAATGAACCCGACTGGAATTGGAACTTGATTCTTCGATATTTAATTCTGAACCATTACTCATTACACAAGAATTTACTCGAAAATTCTGCTTGGTTTTTGATACGTTAAATTCTATTTTGATAAGTGTTATTGACAATTATTATTATTATTATTATTATTATTATTATTATTATTATTATTATTATTTCCTTTAATTTCTGTTGTATACACATTTTCGCCCGGGTACCAACAAGAGACCCAATGTCAGAAATAGTTTTATGACGTTTTCCAATTATCATTTTTGTAAAAACAAACAAAAAATATAAATAAAGAATGACAACATTTTAGATAAATAAATATTTTCGTAATGTGTGAACTGTGTTTGTGAATACATTTTATTTCATTTCTTGAAGGCATGGGCTACCAGGAATCCCTTCAGTGACTCTGTCGTAACCTTTTCCAAACAATCCGAGGGCCTCTAACTATAACTGGAGTTATTGATGTCCTCATGTGCCACATTTTTGAGATTTCCACTTCAAAATCTGTGTATTTTGATAATGTTTTGAAGATTTTCAAAGATACGTTATAATCTACAAGGACTGTCATGTCAATAAAAAGCACATTCTGTTTTTGTGACATTTGATATTATTATTATTATTATTATTAATATTATTATTATAATTATTATTATTATTATTATTATTATTATCTGTGTGTCTATTGAATCTTCTTTTCATCCAATTGCTCTTTATAATTCGTGATTATCTTCAGTTCTATTTTAATGTACTTTCCACTGATACATGGCAGCCACGCACATTCGATTGTGCGCATGCTCACAGACATAGGTAAACCTCATTCAAACACTCTCACATACGTAGGAAGAGCAAAATAAAAACAAGCAAAAAGCAGTTATCTACCAGTAACTCCATTTTGCCAACATATATGACTTCGTTGTCTTCAGTTTAAAATTTCCATTAATTTTTGTTTTGTTTTGAAATTTAGAAGCATTTTCATCTTCTTGATGCATCGATCCATTTTCTTTCTGTTAAAAGTAATTAGAATCACCTCACGCTGGATTCTATAGGGAAATAAAGTCCATTTTTTCCTTTCAATTATTATATGCGTCAGTTTTGCTCAGGGATAACTCGGAGAAAAAAAATGTCGTTGGTCTCTTTGAAAAATAATTCATTCTCTTATTCAGAAGGGTTTTTTTTAATATTAATTTTTGACGCGTATTTATTTTAATCTTTATTTTTAGGCGCTTTTATTTATCGCAACTTAAACTCAGGTCACCAATTATACGGGAGCGAAGTGACAATGCGAATTAGAAATAGAAGTATTTTGACAGGAATAACAGAGTTGCAATAGAAAATATCGAGCAAAACAGATGAAAGCAAATACTAATCAAATTAAATAATAATGGCTGACGTTGTTTCGTCTACTAAAAAATTCAATTGGAAGTAAACCATACTCAAATTTAATAATAGTGACTGAGAGTGCTTCATCTAATATAAAATTCAGAAGAAAGTAAATAGCTGTTAAAAATTAATAAGTAGAAATAACTAAAAATTTCACGGTTTTTGTCATATAGGAAAAAAAGTATCGTTTCCGACACTGTAGTTTGAACATAGATCGCCAGTGAGCAAACAAAGGCGATCCCATTTTAAATAAGTAGATCACGTGATAGTAAAGGAAATGTATAAATAGGAATTAGCGTGGCATCTAAACGATCACTATTTCTATTCTATCCTCTATTACTATACGGATCGCTATTTCTATTCTATCCTCTATTACTATACGGATCGCTATTTCTATTCTATCCTCTATTACTATACGGATCACCATTTCTATTCTATCCTCTATTAATATACGGATCACGATTTCTATCCTATCCTCTATTACTATACGGATCACTATTTCTATCCTATCCTCTATTATTATACGGATCACCATTTCTATTCTATCCTCTATTAATATACGGATCACGATTTCTATCCTATCCTCTATTACTATACGGATCACTATTTCTATCCTATCCTCTATTATTATACGGATTACCATTTCTATTCTGTCCTCTATTACTATACGGATCGCTATTTCTATTCTATCCTCTATTACTATACGGATCACCATTTCTATTCTATCCTCTATTACTATACGGATCGTTATTCTCTATACTATTCACTATACTATTTCTCTATACTGATCACTATACGGATTAATATTCGGTGGTTACTTTCCGAACGAGTATGATCGAGCAAGTACTATTAGTACGAGTTTTATTCGAAGGTGTCTGACACCAGTATTGTTCAATGACATTACTATAGTTGTATCTGCGATTACAAAGTCTCTACTACAACGAGCATTACGAAAGTGACCACGAATATTCGTTGACTTCACAAAAGTGGCAAGGTGTGTTCGCTGACAGCACAAAAGTTTTGCTACCTGATTTTTCTGATGAAACTTCATTCGTAAGTTAATGATTGAATAAGCTCTTTGCAAGTTCCAAGAATACAACATTCCCGTGCAAATTCCCCTTTTACTTAACAACTTTATGAAAATATTACAATAACAATTATGAATATTATAGGATCCACATTTTATATTATCCTAAAAAAAAAAACAAACTCAAATTACAGGCTCCAAATTAAATTGTACAATCGATACATTTTGATTGGTTTAAAAATGTTAATTAAATGTCAACTACGTCCGAAAGTGCCAGCCCTGATTTTGACCGGAGCAAAAAATACATTTGCGTCAAAGTTTCTGGAACCTACCACGTGACGCATATTGTGTATATTAACGACACAAACTTCAGAAATGGACAGTGAGGCGGGAAAATCCAGCCAAGAGGGGGTATATCGCACGTGTCACCCCTCATGATAATATCAGACTATACGTTAAGATTCATTTAACATTAAAACAGTCTGCATCTCTTTTTCAACGGAAGCGAACTAAAGCCGACAACTATCAAATAACAACAATCAAGTCAAAAACACAAAGTCCACCTCACTCACTCACTCACTCACTCACTCACTCACTCACTCACTCACACACTCACTCACTCACACACTGACTGACTGACTCACTCACTCACTTACACACACGCACACTCACTGACGGTATTTATCTATCCACCCACGAGGATAAAATGTAGAACAAGGCCGGTTTAATGTGGGTATCTCCGAGCCCATAGGCTCGGCCAAAAATATAGCCTTTTTGAAGCCGCCTAGACGGGTTCAAGGCCTGTCTACCTCCCCGAACGAAACCCTGCCCTTCGGCAAAGCCTCGTCCGGGTTCCTCTCTGCTAATGCAGAGAATTTCGACAGACGTCGAGATCTCTGTCTCACTGTCTTCACACACACCCACTGACTCACTGACTCACGCACTCACTTACTCACTCACTCACTAACACACTCACACACACACACAGTCACTCACTCACACACACACTCACTCACACAACTTTTCGAAAATCTTAAACTGTTTATTTTCAAGACAAACGAAATTATACTGAAGTTTACTTCCTCATTTTTACACACATTGTTCCACAACTCAAAATCGACAAGACCAGAACATTATCCAAACACAAATCTTGAAGGACAAGAACATTTGAGCTTTTTAAACAACTTCTCTAATATTTGTTTGTACATTCGTGATATAAAATTTATTTATTGTTACATAAATTACTCTTGTCGTAAATATCATTTTTGTCTTGTTCATTATTTTGTGTTACATTTGCAATAATATAAATGCATCAGGATTATCAGAGCCCAATGGGTCAGTAACACGTACAATATAAATATAGGTCATTTTAAAGACGTAAGAGGGTACAAATGAAAAGATTTGAAAGTCACAAGCTTTTCGATTTCAATCGGCAGGATTAGGGTAGATGTTATCTTTTCTTTCTTTCTTTCTTTGATTCTCCCTATTTCTCAAGGAGACCAAATGCCATATCTAATATAGATTCATTGTTTTCCTCGCAAAACGGAAATAGTTTAATATTCATGAAGAATCGGAAGAGCTAATTAAATAATTGAAAAACAAGAACAATTATAATAGAATGATTGACAATGATCCATTTGCTAAAATAATTCAGATGAAATTAAATACGAATAAAAACTTAATGAGTGTAGTTGACAGTGTCCTATCTATTCCATATATTGAGACGAAAGGAAATACATCAAAATTTATTGAAAGTAGTTGCCAATGTCCGATCTCTTACAATTTTCAAACGAGAGAAAAGACGTCAAAATTGAATAAAGCTAGTCGACAGATGAAAGTAATTACACCAAAGTTTAATAATAGTGTCTACAGTGCTTCATATTCGATACATAACAGACGAGGCAGATTTTTCCCGCAGTAGGTTGCCATTTATTTCTGCGGTAGAACCCGGACTGTCCTGCTGTTTACCCATAGCTGGGGGAAGAAGAAGAGGATTCATACCTTTCCCAAGGGTATTAGCGCATAAGTGCTAACTGGAATTCGAACTCGGTTTCCGATTCCTCAATCCAAGCCGCAATCCATTACTTCACCGTGCCTCATTCATATATATATATATATATATATATATATATATATATGTGTGTGTGTGTGTGTATGTGTATGTG
Organism: Acanthosepion lycidas; assembly: GCA_963932145.1. Classification (NCBI taxonomy): domain Eukaryota; kingdom Metazoa; phylum Mollusca; class Cephalopoda; order Sepiida; family Sepiidae; genus Acanthosepion; species Acanthosepion lycidas. Next base: position 52,491,723 of record OZ010602.1, on the reverse strand, counting down.
TGTGTGTATATATATATATATATATATATATATATATATATATATATATACTGAATCAGAGAAATGAAATAGCTATCCTTTGCCATCATTGTTAAAAATTTTCCTTAAATAATATTTAAAAATAAAATTAAAAAAATGGGAGCTGGTAAGATACATACTTATATTTGATATGAAAAAATAATTTTAAATAATTTAAGTAATTCTATTGCATTTACTTGTTTTAAAAAGAAAAATAATCTATTAGTAATTAAGAGTAAACATATTTTTAAATTGTTGTTAAATAAAACGTATTTTAACCCAAGCACCCCTGGATAGAATCTTTTAAGTATACAAGTACGAAAAAAATGCGGTAAACCTTTTTGCCGTTAAAAAAAAACAAAAAAAAAAAAAACAAACAACAAAAAAAAACAAAACAGACGACATGCGTTTAACGGATGTCAGAATTCGTTGAAAAATACACCTCTGCCCTCCCAAAAGTTAACCTCTTTTTCAAACGTAACTCATAATTGATACAACAATAGTTAATAAAAATGAACACGCTACCGCCCCTGTCTGAATGATTCGATTTCTCTGTATCCTTGGAAATGTTCGTATTAGAGGTCCGGCGCGAATGCCAAGCGGTACAGTATATCGTTTCTAAATTTCTGTCGGAGTTGATCTTGTCATTGTGCTCTTTTTCTCAGAGGGAGTGTCCAGCTGACCCTACTCTATTGTGCCGCTGACAAAATCAAAAACAAACAAATCGCATGCACGACATTAATTCTGCAATAAGTACACTCTTATGCAAATTGAAACAAAACAAATAATTTCGTTATCTTTTTTTACTTTTTTTCCAGTGAATGTAATGCATTCGAGTGGAATTCGAACCCGGCTTTCCAAATAAATAGTACATGTTGATAATGCTTCATATAATACAATATGAAATTAAATTCTAATGAAAACTTAGTATAATTTGCTAATATTTCATAAAAAAAACTATAGTAAATCTATATAGTAGTTTGGGGTGTTAGGTGGCCAGATGTAAGTGCTGATGTGGTCGGAGAAATTGGCTCACAGCTATGACGGTGTTTTCCTGCTTTTGTGGCATGGTGCAGTCCTGTTGCTAGATATAGGGTCTTCCAGCAGCCATCCCCTTAACAAAGGTTAGCACAAAGTTAGCACTGCCTCCTAAAGGCACTTGATGCAGGACTATGTGTTGAGTCTGTCTGGAGCCCTCACCAACAAATTCAGGAGTTCTTTTCTTATTAGAACGCTCAGAGACAGTTTTCACAGCTACCGTACCGTCATAATCACCATTAGAATCAACCAACTGTTTCCGAATCCTCTGCACTCTCCTCAGATTGACATCCAAACATTCTGAAATGTTTGTATTGGAGCTTCCGGCGCGAATGCCAAGCGGTACAGTATGTCGTTTCCAAATTTCTGTCGTAGTTGATCTTGTCATGGTGCTCTTTTTCTCAGAGAGAGTGCCCAACTGACCCTACTCTATTGAGCAGCCGACAAAATCAAAAACAAATCGTATGCACGAAATTAATTCTGCAAAAAGTACACTGTTGTGCAAATTGAAACAAGTCGAATAATACCATTAATTTTTTTACTTTTTTTATAATTTTCCAGTGAAAGTGCACGTGTTAGTATTTCATATGTCCATTCTATGATGTTGTTCATAGCAGACTGACAACTGATTCACTATTGGATTTAAATCAGGCCAGTTTCCTGGTCAATCTATAGTACTTTGATTTGCTCACTGATATGGCTTGCCAAGTGCGTACGCGCAGTGTTACAATTTTCGTACGCTATCTTGGAGTAACGTCCATCGCAGACAATGGCCGTCGGACAACTAATCGACAGTCGAGACAATAGTATGTGGGCATGATAAAAATCTGATGCCATCACGGGTGACGCACTATTTTTCAAAACCAAACAAATTTCATCATACACCCCGAATACAGATTCATATAGCTACATACCACTTCAAAAAAAAAAAAAAAAAAAAAAAAAAAAAAAAGAAGAAAGAAATAGAAATCGATTACAACCTGTCACTTCAATGGGTCTAAAACTCACCGTATGATGAAAGAAAGGAAACTAAAGCGTTTTTTTCCAGTTAATTTGCACAGTAGTGTATTTATGAAAAATGTAAAAATATTTCAAAATGTTCAAATTTATCAAACGCTCATAAACATGTATTAGACAATAAATGTTTTATCAAATTAATGAGGATGTCAAGTAACGTAATTTAATTTCTCATAAACAAAAATGAGAAAATGGTTTTGTTGTTGGATTTTTATTTTAATAATGTAATTAATAGTCATATTATTTTAGCCTGCGATTTATGCATTAAATATTTTACATTAAAGATGGTTGACGGAATTAACTGTTTTCGTTTAATTTGTCAACCATTTTATGGTTACGTATGTTGGCTTGGGAAGGGAGCGATTATTTCAGGAACGGGCACGCAGGTTCGATTCCTGTCAAGGTACATATTTTTCAGGTTTCATAGTTTTTATTTCCTTTCTAGGCCAAATGATATTAATGTCATTCTTTAAGAAAGAAAGAAAGAAAGAAAGAAAGAAAGAAAGAAAAAAACAAAAAAACAAAATGTCAACTCGAACACGTGTACACACTAAAATAACGTTTGCGTGAGTGTATGCTGTCTAAGAAAAAGATTAGTGGTTTTGACGTCACAAAAGTCATAAAACTGTTAAAAGATAAAACATTATTAAATCTTTACTGACCAAAAAGAAGTATCACCTCCAGTTAGTAATAAAAGAACAAGATAAATAAATTACGAAAAAAAAAAAAAAAAAAAGAAGCCGGTGCTAAAACAATTGATCAAGGGAATAAACACACACATAAAATTGAATGATGCGAAACGGTTGTCATGGTGACAGCTTCAGTCCGGTCGCCAATAATTAGTATTGCATATTCAAACCGACAACAATGGCGAAAATGAAGGCGAAGTATGCAACAGATATTTTGATTGGCTCGTCACGTTGTGATGTAATCATCAGGATGGTTCCAACCGGAACATATTGTTTTCATTGTACGTTTTTACTGGTTGGAGATGGAGACTCTGATTTTGTCCTATTTAACTTTGTCAACATCTGGATTCATTTGCTTTTTAATATGTCCTCATTGACTCTGGCCAATCCTTGACTGTTTGGTGAAAGAGCTAAAAAACAAAACAAAAAACAAAAACAAGAAAAAAAAAAAAAAAAAAATTTTGCCGACATTGCCAGTTTTTACACGTTGTATAATTTTTTTTATAATATATTTGGTAAAGATTACAAATTAGTAAGTGTATCGAATGTAAACAAATGACGCCATACATTACGAAATGGACAAAGTCCGACAATTTATTTATTAAAGACATTTTTATGTTTAACGTTCTTTTTATAGATACAAGTATTTAAGTAAATGCTCTGTTTATAATAAACAGTATTAAATAACATTTACCGGCCTGAATGTCCGAGAAATTTTCATAGAAAACATTCGTCCTTGGACAGGATTCGAACCTGCATCCTATACGGAATAACGTACGAGATTCATGGAAGATTGAAGTTTATAAACAGTAAATTCGACATTGCCTACCGAACGATCCTTGGTGGCCGAGCGGTCAAGGCACGTCAGCGTAAATGACGGTTCCGTATAGGATCTGCATTTTGGGCTAACACAATATCTTAGTATATGTCCTTGATAATTCCTAGTTAACAAGCATTGGTCCTGTGCAGCAAGGATAAAACCTTATTCTTCTTCTTCTTCTTCTTCTTCTTCTTCTTATTATTGTAATGGAGTGGTTAGAAGGTTTTAACCATGAGTCTCGGCTTCAAATCTCGTTCGATTTGTTAGAAAGGTGAGTTTTTGATGTTAGAGGTGATCTGGAAGAGATGATCCCAGTGTGCAGCTATTTTGGAAAGTGTCTGAAAACCATATCATTGGTTGAACCAAGGATTATTTGTGAAATTGGGTAGACGGAACTCTTTGGGAGCCATCGCTGGTTGTGCAAGCACGAAGTCACAAGTTATCGTCACCGAGGGTATGAACGTGCTGGCCTTGTTCAGACTGTTGATCACGCTAGATAACGCGCTCTCGCTAAGAAACCGTAACTAAGGTCCGCTCAGTATAGTTGCAATATAAACCACAGGTGGGCTCTGTGGGTGTTGAACAAACACAAATGTACCTGAGCAGGCGTCTGCTACAGGGATTGGCTAACCGGCTTATTATTATTATTATTATTATTATTATTGAATAATCAATTAAAAGAATTATTATAATCTTAAAGGCAAGCTGTTATTTACTTACGGTGCATATTTTTGTTAATTTTCCTATATTTTGTGATGTCAACGAAAACCCTTTGCCGTTTATGTAATGTCAACGAATCCTCGCTATCACTTTCGTAATGCTCATTGTTGTAGAGACTTTGTAATCGCAGTTACAACTTATAGTAACGCTGTTGAACAATGCTTGTGTCAGACGCTCTCGAATAGCACTCGCACTAACAGTACTTCTTCGATAATACTCGCTCGAAAAGTAATCCGTATAGTGACATAGTATAGAGAATAGCGGTGCGTATAGCGATAGAGGATAGACTAGAAATGCAGATTTATATAGTACAGAGGACAGGCTAGAAATAGCGATCTGAATAATAATAGAGGATAGAACAGAAATGCGACCCGTATCGTAATAGAGGATTTTACAATAGCCAGATTAGGCCTAATATGGACTACTGCTGTCGCATATAGGCAGGAACTCTCCCCTTTCTAGTCTCGATAGAGTCAAAAAGAGTCTCCGCGTCCTACAACCATTTTCTCACAGACGAAACATAGCAAGCCTCTTCAGAGTTTAGCAAATCCCCCTAATTCACTACGGAGAGCAAATTTTCCCCACGAACCTCTGCTTTGTGGAATCGACTCCCACAAGTATGCTTTCCAAATTGCTACAATCTTAGCCTGTTCAAGTTTAGGGTCAACCGTTATCTTCCCTGCAAATCCCCATAAACTGTATCTGACCCTCTGTAACCTTCTACTTCGATTGAAGCTTAGAAATTGTACAGGGTGAACATCATTGTACTCAAAACAGTTAAGGCCAATAACGCTGTAAAAGTCAGGGATCAATTTAACACAGTATCGGTATTATAAACAGGACCCCGTTTCTAAATCAATAACAAATCAATATTTTTCGATTCTGACAAACTGCTGGGGCTTAAGGAAAGTCTAAAAAAAATGCAAAAAATCATTTCACACTAAATTGTCTCTATTTATTATGGGGTGGGGACCAGTATTTTTAAATAGTTCCCAAATTTCTTTAGGAATTCATTGTTGTTTAGGCGTTTCGTTCATGAGGTTATCAGCATCTTTCTGTAGAAACAAATTTCATTTGCCACTAGTATTCTTTTCAGCGATGAGTATATTGTTCAGCATTCACTGCCACATAGAGAGGCTTGGTATTAGATATCAGCGCAGCACACGCTTCTTTATCAACCTATTAATGATTTATTAGAAAGCATATTCGCATTCGACGATTAGAGAAGACAGCTCACTCGACCATAGAATGCTCTAAACCTTAAGTGAAAAAAGAACCTTTTCGCTTCGTCTCTATCGATTGAGACTCTAGCAAATGGAACTCTATTTTCAGATACGTGACAAAACTAAGTTTTAAAAAAAAAAAAGAAAAAAAGAAAAAAAGAATACATTATTCTTCAGAGCACCGTGGCTAAACCGTATTGTTCAACACTAATACTAAGCTGTTGTCTGTTGGTTGAACGAAGTCCAGCATCAAGAAACATTTTATGATACGGTCTTATAATTGTTCAACATCCTTTCTGGAATTTTGAAACGAGTCATTTTCATTCCAAGTGTTCATTGGAATACTGATCACATTTTTTTTTATTGCTTTTGTTAAATTTATAGTCTGTGAATAGAGTTAAAAAAAAGCCATTTATTCTTTACATTTACTCTATAACGCCACAATATATATATATATATATATATATATATATATATATATATATATATATATATATATATATATATATATAATGAAAATAGCAGTGTATAAAGCCGTCACACTACTGTATGCATCAGAGTCATGGACACCCTATCGTAACCAAATTGAGTAACATGACGTCTTCCACAAGAGATGTCTTCGTACGATTTGTGGTTTTACTCTTAAAGACCGGGTATCTAATGCAGACTTATTTACATTTTGTAGCATCAGTGGAATAGAAAGTTTTCTGATCCAATCACAACTTCGCTGGGCAGGTCATGTTGTTCGCATGGACGATAGTAGGATACCAAAGCAGCTCATGTACAGTCAGCTTGATGGTGGTAGCCGAAATGTTGGACGACCTTGGCTTCGCTACAAAGACAAATTGAAAGCTAACCTTGCAGCTGTCCAGATCGATAGCAGAAATTTTGAGCTCAATGCTAATGATGGAGATGCTTGGAAGAGTATGTGTCACCAGCGAATCAAACATTTCTCCACGGCTGGTATTCACAAATTAAAGGAAACTAGGCTTAGAACAAAAGCGAATGCAAATATACCAGCGACGCTTTCTCTCAACCCTCACGCCTGTATCCACTGTGGCCTTGTGTGCAGGTCTCTAGCTGAACTCAAATGCCATCTTCGCCTGAGTGAGTGCAGGCACAAAGAGCCGTAAACAGGGATATTTGTCAGGACCTCATACGTCGAAATCGACGGGAGAATCCATCAATCCATCATAATGAAAATGTTGGTAATCCGTATGGATAATCTCAAGGAGGATGAAATCCGTAGAACTCAATGTTAAATCAGAGTGCTTAATGTAATGTAATGAAAATGAATTATAACCAATGAACCCTTAAAGTAGTCTGTTTTCATTAGATTTCATATATATATATATATATATATATATATATATATATATATATATATATATATATATATATAAACTAAAAATTCTTGAAATTATAGACATAAAACAGTTGAAACCTAATCTGAACAAAATAAACTATGAAATCTCCACAAATATTCTTAAATGCCTATAATTGATAACAGAAGCCATTGGTTTATACCATTGGCTTCCATTACTTTATACTTCTCGTTTTCACTCTCGCGTGGTCTTGTGTGACATCACGAGCAGCGATGCGATTTTCGCTTACGCGTCTCGTATACACGATTTTGCCGTTGCTTTGAAATTTTTCATGCAACAAAAACAGACTATCATTATTGTTTTGTCCGCGTATTGTTTGATATATTGAAATGTAATTGTCATCTTTGATAATGGCTTATGTAAGCCGAAAGCTTAGATATGATTAAAATATTTATCAATATGGTGATTTTCTTTCGTCTTCCAATGATAAAGTTATTAAGCTTATCAGGCAATATGAAAGGAACTTACTTAAAATAAATAGACAAAACTTATCTATATTATTTAATGAAACATGCATCAATATACATACATATATATATATATATATATATATATATATATATATATATATATATATAACCTCAATATCGAATTATTTACATACGCACTTTCCTTGATATCAAGTACGTTCACACATAAATATCGCATATCTTAAATATATATATATATATATATATGGGGGGGTGTTTGTGTATGTGCATATATGTATGTATATATGTATGTATATAAAGAAATATAGTCTTAAGGTGTGCTATATTTATGGAATAAAGTGCTCAATATCAGAGATAGAGCGTGTGTAAATATAAAAGTGAACATAGAAGTCAACACAGGCGACAGTTTGTTTCATGCTATATGCAATCGTCAGGCCACATATGTATGTATATATATATTTAAGATATGCTATATTTATGTGTGAAAGTACTTAGTATCAGGGAAAGAGCGTATGTAAATAATTCGATATTGAGGTTAACACCCAGAGGCGACAGTCTGTTTCATGCTAGATAAAATCGTCAGGCCGATATTTAAAAGTCCCCCACCACCAGGAATGCATGTGGCACAAGGCCGAGTTTAACGTGGGTTTCTCCGAGCCCGCAGGATCGACCAAAAATATTTCCTTAGAATCCGCATAAGCGGGTTCGGAATCTGTCTACCTACCCGGACGAAACTTTACCCTTCGGCAAAGCTTCGTCCGGGTTCCTCTCTGCAAAAGCAGAGAGTTCGACAGAAGTCGCTTACAGTCAGAGACTGCAGGTCGACTTCCTCAACGCAATCGTCAGGCCAAGGGTGTTCTGTTTTCCATCGACTATTTATATGTACATGTTAGTGATGCATTGTGGGTAGTCTCCTATTCTAACGGTTATTTTGGTGGGCAGTAACGGTTATGTTTCAACTTATTCTAGAGGCTGTTGAGTGGCAATAATTGTGAATCCGAATGCAGTTTTCGGATTATTATAGTGTTGGTAATTAACTTTTTAAAATTTATTATTGATTATTTTAATTTTGGTTGTTATTACTACGTTTTCTTGTGTTTATCTGTCCGTACGTGGTTTGTTAATTTGTTTATTATTTACTTATTTACTTATCTGAATTAATTTATTTTACATACATTTTTCATTTTATTTATGTATTTTCTTGTTCGAACAAGAATAATGAAGAACGGTGGAGTAATGGATAGCAACTCGGAATGAGGAATCGGAGAGCCGAGTTCGAATTCCAGTCGAATCCATTACATTCACTTACGTGCTAATACCCTTGAGAAAGGTATGAATCCTCTTCTTCTCCAATCCCCAGCTATGGGGAAATAGTTCTATAGACTTGGATGGCAACCGGTCTACTCCAGAAAGAAATGGCAACCTATTGCAGGAAAAAATATCTGCCTCGTCAGTCATGTATCGAAAGATGGATGATCGTATACGCATGACACATAATTGCCTCACTAAAAAATTGTTATTGTGTTTGCATTTTGAGATGAGTTCTGATCGTTTATTTAGTCATTTTCTGGGTCTGAGAAGCTAATTATCGCCATTTTGTTTCCCTCCCGGCAGAGTTTACAGGTTTTGGATTAATTGTTGCAGGCAGATTTTTTTCCTCATTTTCCATCATATTTTTGGTGTGATTTGGGTCTCTTTTTAATCTCCTTATTTTATTATATCTCTTGAATAGTGTCTTGAAAGGCTGCTCTAATCAACAATTGCATAATATCGGGGTTCTTGCAGTGCCATGACACGCATGGAAGGGTTGCCTGACTCGTCTGTCATGTATCGACAGATAGATGATCGCCTACGCGTGTATCATGCATGACACATAACTGAGAGAGAAGGTAGACCCAATTTCTTTAGCCTGACAGAGGTCAACGGTCTCCAGGCTGGTTTGAATTCATTCTTTATGTTCTCCTAGACCGGTTGCCACCCAAGTCTTTTACCATCAACTAGTGGTGGGTAAGAAAATGACGATTTATACCTTTCAAGACGGTATTAGCACGTAAGTGAATGTAATGGATTCGACTGGAATTCGAACTCGGCTCTCTGATTCCTCATTCCGAGCCGCTATCCATTACACCATCGTACCTCCTCACGTTTGATTTTGATAATCGGACAACTTTTTAACTATCGATCCATGTATCCATTTTCGTTCGACCCGATCACCGACAACATTGTGGATAATCGCTCTACTTTGAGGTAATCTATAGATCGGTATATCTATTGTGTTTTGGTTTTACAAACATAGTATTTGCGCACCATGTCTAACCATCATCGTACAGATTCAGGTGAATGGATTTTGACTTCAGCGTTCTGCGTCTCCTAGACGAGTTGCCAAGCCATTTATGTATTTATATCTATTTTATATAATTGAAAATTTTAAATTTAACTGTATATTGCATTGGGAAAGGAGATTATCATTTAAGAAAGGGGATATTTGAAAAATCATGAACACAGATTTTTTATTTTGGATCCGATTCGATATATATATATATATATATATATATATATATATATATATATATATATATATATAATGGACTTTCCTGTCGGTTTCGACGTATGAGGATCTGCCAGATTATTGATTCAGTTATGAAAGATTATGCGATAATCTTAAGTGGCATTTAAGATTGCATTGCAGTGGCATTTTAGTCATTTACAAAGGAGGCCACATATGGATCAAGGTGTGAGAATTGTGAGATGAGATCACTGTTAGATTGGCTGACCTTTTAGATCGTGCTCTCGCTTCTGGAATATAATATATATAATATATATATATAATGTATTATATAATATAATATAATTGAATATATATATATATATATATATATATATATATATATATGTATATATATATATATACATATATATATATATATATATATATATATATATATATATATATATATATATATATATATATATATATATATATATATATATAAAGGGAAGAGTTTATAGCTGTTCCAACGAGGGAAAAGTGTATACATTAAGAAAAAGAGAGAAATCACAAACGTTTTTGGTTGTAATGTGGATTTCTTAAAATAAAATATATATTATGCTTTATTTTCCATAATTTTGCAACACGCGTTTCGGGTGTATGAATGTATGGGAGTATGTGTATACTAATTCCTTATAATAAGACAGTATGTATGTATGTAGAGAGAATATATATATATATATATATATATATATATATATATATATATATATATATATATACGTATGATGACAAAAGCACCCACAATACAAAAAATGGAAATAGGGGGGGGGCATTAAAAGACAAAAATAGAGATATCTTTCCTCGCCCTTTCTCGGGCTGATCTGAATTGTTTCCTTATCCTTTACACAGAACTTTCTCACTGCTAGTTCAAGAAAGATATTTGTGTCATTACCACACAAAAAAGAGAATGTTTAACATCGAAAAAACATAAGGGATATTAATTCATTTTAATAATATGTGTATATATCCACTCTTTGCCTGAAGAAGTTTGCGAGAACCGAAACGTGTGCTGCAAAATTATTGAAAATAAAGCATAATATATATTTAAAAAAAAAACACATTACAAACAAAAACATTGCAGTTTCTCTCTTCTTTTTCATAAATGTTTTTGGTTGTAAGATATATATATATATTGTTGGATTGATGTGAGTTTGTGACCCTGGGTTTCACGCTTTTGCGAT
>OZ010602.1:52475650-52478150 GCA_963932145.1 Acanthosepion lycidas | reverse complement strand
CCCTATGTATGTGTATACGAATGAGGGTATCTGTAAGTGTGTGTGTCTGTATTTCATGTCCTGAATTCTTTATTGAACCTCCTCTGGCTTGAATTTCTTTTGGCCAAGAAGTAAGTTTACAAAAAAAGAATACTAGTAAAATGGCCTGATCGTCTTGTGTAGCAATATTATCTCCATCTGCAAATGCTAGTGTGATATATCTAATGGCCGATATTCAAAGTATAAGCGCAAATTAAAGAAAAACAACAGCTTCAAAAAATAAACAATACATTTCCAACAATGTGAAGCACAAAAGAAGTAAAAAAAAACAAAAAAACACAAGGTTGATCAATAAACAGAAATTTTCACTTTGTTCTCTGTTGTAAATTCTATTTTAATTAGTTGTTCTCCGTTAAAATCAATTCGGACTTGGTTAGGTCACTTCAAATTGAGTTTTATTGGACCACGATTACTTCAGCTCGTTTCATTCAAATATTGATTAATTAATGCTACTGTTACGATTTACTATTCTCTAATCCCTGTCTCGCCCACTATATATATATATATATATATATATATATATACATATATATATATATATATATATATATAGTTTTGTCTTTTACACGTTTTCTCCTACTTAAATATCTCGCTTTCTCCTTTTTGGGAAAATATTACTCACGTTTTTTTTCTCTTCTTCCTTTCTTTAAATTTCTCTCACTTATTTTTCTCTCTTTATAAATGCGTGATCGTTTTCATTAAAGCTTTCTCGTCTTCTCTCTCTCCCTCTCTTTCTCTTGCTCCTTTCTCTTTTGTTCTTTCTCCCTCGCTTTCACTTAACCGCACTATCTCATGTTCAGTCTCCACTTTAAATCTTTTTCTGTCGCTATCACTTTTTCTTTCTTTCTTTCTTTCTTTCTTTCTTTCTTTTCCACTCTTTTTCTTTTCCTCTTATTCCTTCTCCCTTCTTTCGGTCTATTTTCTATCTCGTATTCTATCTCCTCTCTTTCTCTATCTCTTTCCTATCTATTTCTCTCTCCTCCCCCACCATCTCTTTCTCTATTCCTTTCTCTCATTCTTTTTTTTTTTCTTCTGTACTTCTGCTGTTCATTACGATTACATTTTATTGTCATTCTTCTTTGGCATCATCCGCCATCTTAACTTTTCTTTCTACGTCATACTTTACATTTATGACTCTTTGGTTTTTATTTGCTCTTCGGCGGTTTTTTGTTATCACACACTGTAAGTCGGTCGAACAGCCAAGCCAGCTAGAACGCTCACACTGGCAATATAAATATTTTTTTATACTGCAATACAAGTCTCTCAAACAACTAGCCAATTAGAACTATCGTACGGGTTAATATGAAATATTTGCCTATAGAATACTGCACATTTGTTTGAACTGCCAGACAGTCTGAACTCTTATATACATAGGTATAATATTTTGATTAATAATGCAATTTAATTGATTGATTGATTCGTTTTCTACAACTTCATGCTGCTGAGATTATCCGTACATTGTTTGTTAAAACATCCGCTTGTTGGAGATGTTTCAGGATTATAAAGCTCAACATAGTATCTAAGAAATTCCCACACAGGTGTGGAACTAAATGCATCGGTAGAGAGGTCGCAGCCATTGTACTTGATTTGTTAAGCCGCATAGTATTTGAAATGAGAGAGAGAGAGAGAGAGAGGGAGGAATAGAGAGGGGGCGGCTCGTGCATGATTTCTTTCTAATGGCGATTATTTCAAAGGTGTAATATTAACATCTTAAATAATATGCCGAACTCTAATAAATATATTTGTTACTCTATGTCATTTGTATAATCTAAGATAACTGCATTTAAAATGTGTCCAATCGCTATGTGACACCATATATATATATATATATATATATATATATATATATATATATATATATATATATATATATATATATATATATATATATACTAATTTAATTGTCGCCCTATCGGAGCAGCATTTAGGCTTGACTGGTCCATCATCACAATAGGTAGGGAAGAACAGATACGATAGTTACAGAATAGCTCAAAATTGATCACTGTATTCAAGTATTGCATTAATATTAAAGCTTACTTTTTAAAAGTTCAACGATAATTTTTCTGTCGCCACTTGATTTAAGGACATTTTGACGTACGTAGGTCCTTACTTTCTGTACAAATAATTATGTTTATTTTATGGGTGACTTTCAATGGATTTCACAATTAATTTTGATTATTGCCGAATTTATTTCCAAGTTATAAAGATTGTTATCGTACAAAAACATTCGTTGCAAAACATCAGGTAAAAAAATCGCCAGAAAGTGATGAAAACTTTTCTTTCAAAAATTTTAGAAATACTAGTCCAGATCCGGCCCGGAATGTTTTTTTTTTTTAATTTTCTCACAGAGTGGGCGTGATTCCGAAATTGTATGCTACATTGGCCTATGGCCTCTAGGAGTAAAGTTGTAAAATTGTGACAAACTGACATACTGACATTTTTATATTACATTATGTTATAT
>OZ010602.1:52465650-52473150 GCA_963932145.1 Acanthosepion lycidas | reverse complement strand
GAAACATCGTGAATATGGCAATACAGAAGATGACAACCGTCCGAACGATGTAAATATCATTCAATTTTCCCATCTGACTTTCTGGAGACCCTGTATTTTTAGACGATTTTTTTTTTGTTGTAAAACATGAAACACTTCAACTAAAATTATTAATGAGTTTGGAACTTATCCAATTTATTTCATTAGCAACTTTATGATATTTTTTTTATCCTGAATTTACATATTACAGGAATGAAGAGCTTGTATTTTACTGAAATTCTAGTGTTGAGACTCACTAACAAAATTGTATTAAATTAGTTTAAATGAAATCTGAAAGAAAAATCTCTTCTCGTATATATATATATATATATATATATATATATATATATATAGTAGCGGGCATAATATAAGGAACGGAAACAACAAAGACATAAATATGTGTATCACTTAAAAAGTAATGTATGATTGGCAATGAAATTTTTACCGAATAAAGATTAGGGTGTAATGCATAAATATTATACAAAGTTACAAAAATTTACATAATAGTTTTTTTTCTTTAAATAAAGATTAAATGGAACAAAGGAAATAACCTACTGGACAAAAGTTAAGGGACGATGTTAATAATTTGCATAAACTTTTAATTTACATTGTTAAAAAACTCGATGGAGCTTTTCAACAATAAGTAAAACTTCATTTATCATTAAGACTTTATTTTTAAGCAATATGGCAAATTCTACACGCAAAACGCTCTCTTTTGAAGAAAAAAAAAACTCATCATCGCTATCAAGAAAAAAAGTCAATTTCAGAAATTTCTGATATTGTTCATAGATCTAAAAGTATCGTTCATCGTGTAATTAGCAGGTATAAAACCAATAAAACGTTAGATGCAAAACCAAAAACTGGCAGACCTCCAAAAACATCGCAAAGAGAAGATCGAAGAATTGTTAGAATATCTACAAAAAGCCTTTTGAAACTGCTACATCAATTGCTCGTAAATTTAATAAAAGAGACAGATAATAAGATCTCAAGGAAAACAGTTGCTCGCAGGTTAAAAAATGCAGGATTGCGTGACTGTATTCCAGCTTGGAAGCCTCCCATTTCAAAGCGAAACCAAAGGGCACACCTGGAGTATGCGAGAGAACATGTTGTTTGGACTGATGCACAATGAGATACAGTTCATTTCAGTGATGAGTCCAAGTTTACTATATTTGGTTCTGAGGGCAAAACTTACGTACGCCGTAGAAAAGGTGAAAGACTGTCTTCTCAATGTGTCAAGAAAACCGTTAAGTTTGGTGGTGGCAGTGTGATGGTGTGGGGGAATGATTTCATCTGCAGGAGTTGGCCCTATCATCCGCATACATGGCAATATCAATGCTGAGATTTACAAAAGGCTTCTTCAGCAGCATGTGATACCAAGATTACACCATAATCTTTATGAATTTCCTATTTTCATGCAGGACAATGCACCTTGCCACAAGGCTTAGAAGGTTATGGCTTTATTTGAAGAAGAAGGAATCGCCCTAATGAAGTGGCCAGTCCAGAACCCCAACCTGAATCCAATAGAAAATGTTTGGAAGATAATTGGAGAAAGGGCTCAGAAAAGAAACCCGAAAAACCAGGATCAACTATGGGAGTTATTGAAAGACGAATGGGAGGGAATCACTGCTGATTTTTGCTAGAAATCATGTGGTCGACGATGCAGGGAAGTTATTGAAAATAAGGGGATGTTTACCAAATATTAAATGTTGTTGATATTTTGTTCACAATCAAGTGTTAACAAGATCGTTCCTTAACTTTTGTCCAGTGGCTTATTTCCTTTGTTCCATTTAATCTTTTTTTTTTTTTTTTTTAATTATTATGTAAATTTTTTGTAATTTTTTATAATATTTATGCATTACACCCTAATCTTTATTCGGTAAAAAATTCATTGCTAATCATGCATTACTTTTTAAGTAATACACATAGTTATGCATTTGTTGTTCCTTATATTAGGTTGGTGCAAAAATAATTTCGTTTTCTCACATAGTAACATATGTTAGAAAACGAAATTATTTTTGCACCAACCTAATATTATGGCCGCTACTGTATATATATATATATATATATATATATATATATATATATATATATATATATATATATATATATATATAAAGAAAGAAAGAACAGTAAGATATATAATCCGGTGTTCTTATAGATATTTTTATTTTTACAAAATAGTGCTCAATGTAAATTTACAGAGCATTTAAATCAATTAATTTATAATATATATATATATATATATATATATATATATATATATATATATATATATATATATATATTTGTGGATTATGTGACGGCTTTAATGTATCCTCAGATGTATATAAAAATACGTCATCTATTGCTTACATCACAATCTTTATTTAAAAAAAAAAACTATTAAGTAAATTTTTGTAAATTGTATAGTATTTATGCATTACACCCTAATCTTTATTCGGTAAAAATTTCATTGCTAATCATGCATTACTTTTTAAGTAATACACATATTTATGTCTTTGTTGTTTCCGTTCCTTATATTATGGCCGCTACTGTATATTTTTTTTTTTGTAGTTTTATCAGGGGCCTAAGGCAAGATGGTTCTTGACTCCCGTTGTCTTGGTTCATCTGGGCTACAGCTTATACTCGTTCATATATAAATCCATCACTCTATGTAATTTTTTTATATGGAAGTCAGTGGTGTACAAATTCCTCACCGATTTGAGACAACAGAGATGTGGTTCTACAGAAGGATACTGAGAAAAAAACATAGTCGGGGAATATGTGCAATGAAGAAGGTTTTAAAGAAAAGGGGAACGAATAGAAACCACTCTTCATATTCTGTTTGTATGCAGACGAGGTTAAATACTTACTGAATTAGACAGAAAACTATAGTTCCGCTGAATCGTTGGGTGATAAACCCAATTGGATGTGTTATCTGTTAAAAATCTTGGAAAATCGTGTCTCTGTTTCTACGCTATCCGCTATATTGATTTTTTTTTTCATTAGGAGGTGACAAATGATGGTGCGTACAACGACAGACTGTTTGAGTCAAATCTGATATCTGCTTGGCGAAGGAACAACATTGTCAACGGCAAAGAGATATTGTCTAACAGAATGATACACTGAAAATATACTTAACACGCCAGATTCTGCAGCCTTTCCCAGAAATAATAAGTAAAGTCTGCTCATAATAAATGTTGTATAAATCACATGCTCGTTCTGTGGATATATATATATATATATATATATATATATATATATATATATTTAAATAAATAAAAATATATATATATATATATATATATATATATATATATATATATATATATATATTTAAATAAATAAAAATATATATATATATATATAAAATAAATATATAAGAAATAAATAAAAAAATAAATAAAAACAAGCAAAATAATTTAACCCAAATAAGTAAATAAACAAATAAACGACTTCCGGTAAAATAACCGCCAAAATAGACTACCCACAATGCACCACTGACCAGTATATATAAATATCCGAAAAAAATAACAGCACTTGTGGTCTGACGATTGCATCTAGCATGAACACAGACTAAGTGTTAACGTCTATGTTCACTTTTATATTTTCACACATTCTATCTATATATTGAGGCATTTTTTATGTATATATGTTCTTTTTATAGATACAAATATTTAAGTAAATGCTCTGTTTATAATACTTGAATATTTGTATCTATAAATAAACGTATCAGCATAAAAAGGTCTTAAAATAATTGTTGGACTTTGTCCATTTCATAATATATATATATATATATATATATATATATATATATATATATATATATATATATATATATATATATATATCATTGTCGTTCAAAACGACTGAAAAATACTGGAGTTAATTTTTATTTAATGTTTCTTGTGTTCGCATAATTTTTATGTATGGATTGTTTTGTTATATTTATATATATATATATATATATATATATATATATATATATATATATATATATATATAGAATTATAGGAATGTATTTATTTTTCAAATACAGTCAGCACAGTGAATTCTTAAATTCGATTTAAAGTAAAAATAAAATCATCCGTGATGATGGCTAAAAGAATAGCCGAAACCGCACGGATATACAGAAAATTCGGCCAATTTCCACATACTTTTTGTCCAGATAAGAAAACAATCATACGAACACAAGAAAAATTAAATAAATGAAAAATAATTACTGTACTTTCTCAGTCGTTTTAACTAAACTTGTATAAAAGAGGGATTGCTACCTAAATACACAATTTTATATATATATATATATATATATATATATACTTCACTATATCTCATATATATATATATATATATATATATATATATATATATATATATATATATATATAGCTAAAATAAATCCTAAAGAACCAGGAAAACCTACCTAGCGTTCACCTAGACGGATCTTCAGGGTAAGGTTACCCTGAAGAATCGTTATGTGAAACCTAGGTAGGTTTTCCTGGCTCTATGGTTTATTTCAGTTATTCCGGCTCTACTTAGCGTATTGACCACTCTACGTTTTAGTCTTACTGCTGGCTTGGTTTGTTTTTTTTCTTTGGACTAAAGATTTGAGGCACTTGGCGATTTATTTTATCCTGTTCGTTAGATTTTGCGTTTTTTATTACCAATCTTTTCCTCGGGTACGGATTTGTTTTGACATACCTCCAAGTATTTGAGTTTTGTTTTTCTAAACGAGTATTACTATATATATATATATATATATATATATATATATATATATATATATATATATAAGGCAGGATATCTGTGTGTGTGTGTGTAACGAATGCACGGCCGCAATTTTCGACGGATTTGCACCAAAATTTACATGCACATGCTCCAAGTTAGTGGAAAGGCCAACACCGACTTTGCATTTCCCATCTCCCATCGATAGTTGAAATAATCGATTTTTTCATGCTTTTACGGCAGTTTTCATGTAGTTTGCGGCCATTTTGTACTGGCCAGAATGAGAGCCTATAGCTGGCTGCCACGAATGTACAGGAAGATTCTATTGGCCAGCGTGAGAGCCAACAGCTGACTGACACGAATGTTAACTAGCATGCAAAAAAATCCATAGATCCATTCGTCGCAAGTGGGAAAAATTTTAATCTGCATGGCACTTTACTCCAATTGGCTCATTCGCTTGCTTAAACCCAACGTTGATTCTGATTCAGCAGAACTGGGTTGTGTGTGAAAAAGTATTTGTTGTTAACATTCTTTTTTAATTCGGTTTTTCCAGTTACGAGTTCTTTTTTAAAGCTGATCGTTTTGTGTTCATTTTTGTTTAGTTCTTTTTTCGTAACAGATTTAATGTTTAGTATAGAGCTTAGAAAAAATTTGCAGTGTGAGATAGGCAAGAAGTAAGGCATGTAGCAAAATCAGCACGGCAAATGGCATTCTTTTAAAGGCAAGGAAGGGCAAAAATATTTTATGTCAAGTGATAGCGATTGCTGTATGAGTCGTACGACTTTTGAATCAAGCACGGGCAACGCCGGATCATGATGCTATTATATATATATATATATATATATATATATATATATATATATATATATATATATATATATATACGGTTATTTACATTCGTATGTAAACAAATGTAGACAGACATTCACACCGTTTATCAGCCCTAATCCCGATCATTTTAACTTGAAAAGAAACATGTTGCGAGGAGATGAAAACATTACTTGTCTTATCAGTTTTATTTCCGACAGATGGCGTTCGCGAAACAGAAGGTGATTCCGAATTCTGACCGATACTAATCTGTAATTACGTTGTTACAAACGACTTCCACGTGTCTTCGGGCTTGTCGTGGCCGGTCTCTATGGAAACTCAACTCTTAATGTGCTTTCGGACTGTTCCCGACATCCTGTTTGTTTTCAGGATGATAATTGCCAATATTATCGTCGGCGTCATCATTCACAACGTGGTATCTTATACACTACTGCATAAGCTATGTTGCTGACCACGTGATCACACGTCACTCTCATCTTGGTGATTCGACACCCCTAACTGAATTACTTCAGAAAAAAAAAGCCTCAAGAAGTAGGATTTTCGCATAATTTCCTCATTATAAAATCAACCTGATACCCGATATACTTGATATTTGTTATATATTCCTTTGTTTTATCACAAGGAGAAAAGAAAGATTAGTAAATTTGACACTGACGGGGTATATAGAAAGCAAGGGGAAGAGAGAAAAACATCGAATAACTTACTTTACGAGCTTGAGTAAATAGATCGCAGGACAGGAAGCATAGTAAAGCCGAAATATTGCTAAGAGTATAAGAAGTATTGGAGACCCATGTTCAAGAAGGCTGTGAAGAGATGCGGCATATAGTCGAAAATGGGGTTCTCATTCATGATTTTAAATGTAGGATAGCATAGAGAAAGAAGATTAAACAATGGATTTCCTTTCCTTATTTTAAATGGCCTGGGATAAATAAGAAAAAAATATTATTTTATTTATCGTATGTGATAGGTCTCATTCGAATTTAATATCAGTAAGGAGCCTTTGTCCCAAAAGAAGTTGATCTGTGGTGGCCCCAGTATATACTGTGCTCACCCTGAGAGATACCAAACTAGATTATTTATTCAGTGTCACACAAGAGAAGAATACCCTCATACTTCTATGTATTTAGTTCAATAAAAAAGGCAAAGGAGGGAAGGAACAAAGGTTATGAAGAGGGATGAAGAACTGGAAACTGCTGTAAGAAATTGAAATACTAAAGAGTAAATATATTCAATAAAATTTTCTTCAGCTTTAATCATGTCTTCCAGACGATTTCGGAATCGCCTGCAACTCTTCTTGACGGTTGTTCTCCTTGTTTAAGTTGGTCACTGCCGCCATAATTCTTGCCTTCAGTTCATCAAGGGGGCTGCAGTCTTGAGAGTTACGTGGGCATATGTGGTCGCAGAAATTGTCAGACCGTGAGGAATGGGCTCTCCTGCTTGTGTGGCATGCTGCAGAGTCCTGTTGACAGACATAGCGTCTTCCATCAGCCACCCTCTTGATGCAGGGCAGTACTACCTTCTCAAAACATTTGTTGTAGTCCCATTTGTTGAAACTGAGTCCCTCACCAATAAATATGAGTTATTTTCTTGTCAGAACGATCAGAATGAATTTTAAGTGCTGCCGTAGCTTCGTAATCACCATGAGACTCATCCAACTTTTTTCCGTAGTTTCTGCACTTCCCTCAGATTGACACCAAACCACTCTGAAATGTTTTTATTAAAGTTTCCGGTACGAATGTCAAGCAATTCAAATTTCTGCTGGTGTGAATTGCGTCATTGTTTCTTTGTTTTTTACAGACTTTGCCCAATTGAAATCTACTATACTGTGCAATCGACAAAATCCAAAACAAACAACGCACATGTGATTTAAATCGAGCATCGAAATTTTGAACTTCCTTTTTTTAGTTCTGACTTATAGTCACTTTGGCTAACTTTCATCATCAGAATCAT
>OZ010602.1:52400650-52460650 GCA_963932145.1 Acanthosepion lycidas | reverse complement strand
ACTCAAAACGCATTGCAGCTAAGCTTTCTGATTTTGTTTTCCTACTTTTCTTTTCTTATTTTTATTTAGCGATGAGCGCTAATGTTACGATGCCTTTTCCTATTGAAGTGAACGTGACATTTCCTGCTTGTTGTCTGTCGGTCGTAACGCTAAGACTACGTGTTAAATGGATTCTCTTTATTTCTGAACGAGAAACACAATTCAGTTAAATTTAGAGAAGTATTTTTTTTGCTTCTACTTTTTAATATTATTTCTTTAAACCTACTTACTTGACATTCTCCTTACTACTTAAACTTTTTTTCTTCGCTTGACGTCTTTCGAAAATCGTGTGTGTATGAGTTAAACCGAGCTGTTTGCAGCATGGCTAGGGCATTTTTCTAATATAGACGCTAATATATTTTGCAATTCCTTCTGTATGCCAGCGAATACTGGACAGCTAAGCTCATCACAGATGGAGGAGAGATTTCAAGCGACAGAAGAATCATGTGAATACAATGAACTGAACGTGTGAGCAACAAAGAAATTTTAGAGATACTGGGAATAAAAAGAGCACTTATACTTAAAATCAGTAAGAGACAGTTGAAATTTCTAGAGCACGTAATGAGGAAAGAGGGGTTGGAAAATTTGATATTTACCTGACAGATTGAAGGTCAGATTAACAGAAGAAAGCAAAACGTAAGCTACTTAGCGAGCTTGTGTAAATGACTGTGTGTTGCAAGAACAGGGATTAGGAGAGACAACAAAAAGACAAAATTTATTAAGATCTACAAATGAAAGACAATAGTGAAGGCACACGACATATTAAGAAGAAAAAAAAGGAATTGCAGGTGAATTTTCAAGGGAAGTAACTCTATCTTCAAACAAACAATTACGCCTGAGTGACGATGAGCTTTAGGGAAAACGGACACCAAAAACACTTATTCTTCACATCAAGTTAATGATTCTAGGGCATATAATGAGGGAGGAGGGCTTGAAAAAAAATTGATAGGACAGATTGAATGTAAGAAGGACAAAGGGAAACACGACCTAACCTACCGAGCCCATTGGCTAAAAGCGTTGGTTGGATCCAGTGACTGCTCCAGATAGTTGGGAGTTCAATACCTCGCTACTGCAGTGGTGAACAAAAAGCTTGGTGAGTTGAGTTAAAGGGAGGTAAATGAGACACCCGGCAAAGGAATGACAGGTGGAACTAGAAAAATCTACCCCTATGGACGAAATAAAGGATTCAGTTCGAAATTCCAAACATCTGAAGAAGGCCAAGGAGCGCAACAGCCGAAACGTCGTGAATATACCGTCCTCTTAATTCTTATTCTTCTATTGTTCTCTCTTATGGCTTTAGCTGGGATGAAATGATTAATATATATATTAGGTTGGTGCAAAAATAATGACGCAATAATGTCGTTTTTGACGTATTTTTTAACGTCAGAAAACGACATTATTCCGTCATTATTTTTGCACCAACCTAATACATATATATATATATATATATATATATATATATATATATATATATATATATATATAAAGAAAAATAAGATATATAATCCGGTGTTCTTATTGATATTTTTTATTTTTATTCACGACAACCATCCGAACAATGAAAAGAATACAAATAATTAAAATAACACATCTGAGAAATATAGACATACACGATTTTTCTCGGCACAATTTATCTTGCAAATTACTAAGTCAACTATTCGCCAATGCTTTGAATATTGTTGATACATATGTTCTGGTGCTCTTGCTGTATATTTAGAGATTATTAATAAAATCCAAAAGCAGAATTTGCAACGTTATTGGTCCTGACCAAGCATCTCGACTTCAGTCATTCTCCCACCGCTGTAATGTAGATTCCTTGTGCATTATCTTTAAATACTTTCGCAGTAATTTTTCTGATGGACTTTTCCCTGTGATACCTAGAATATATGAATTTAAGTGCAGTTTTAGACAGGCAGCAGGGCCTCATCATTTTACAGTTGAATTGGATAGACGTAATTTCTCTGTTAATAGTTTATTATTCTCTTACACTGTTCAGCTAACTTTGATCTTCATTTTTTTAGTAACACCGTAATTCCCCACCTGATGAGACGTCTGAAAATAGGTTTTCTATTTTTGACGGTGAAACAGAAATGTACAATTTTGTAGTGGATATGTGCATGTTCTAATCTAACACTGCATAAGATAAATAAATATTTACGGCTCTGCTTTATGTATTGAGCACTGTTTTGATTAATGTTTTGAAGGCTGTAATCCTACTGTTTGTTCACATGAACTTTGATATATATATATATATATATATATATATATATATATATATATATATATATATATAGCGGCTGTAACAGTAAAATTGTCTAAATCGTGTAAAAGCATAAAAAATGTTTAATATCTAAAAAAAACATTAAAAAAAAACAAAAAAACACTAAACTTTTTCCAGATTTTCAGATGACTTTTAGTCATCTAGACACAATATATTGTAAGAAGCACTATAAAACCCTTTCAGTTATTCAGCTAAAAAGAGAGTTGGTTAAAATTGTTTTGTGTTAGAAAGTCTTCCCAACTCAGCAAGCGTCAGAGGAAACAGATCATTCAGCCCTTCAGTAATCGTACAATCTTTCATACTGGGGCTTATATCTTAAAAGTCCCTTCAAGAACCCTCAAGATAACAGTGAATAAATTTAAAAAAGAGGGCACAATAGAGAGGAAAACTGGATCAGGACGAGGGATCATCATTTCAACTTACAGCTAAAAGGATCACTTAGAAAAGGTTCAACTCAATTCATATGACGTTTGTCACGTGAGAGAGGAGGTTTTGCTATGACAGTACAAAGAGCAGTGAAAAAAGACCTGAAAATGAAATTCTACGTGAAACCTGTGAGGCACCTTCTTACTTCAGGACATAAAGTCAGAGGGGGAGAAGATCTTGAATAGGTTTGAAAATGATCCTGGAATAATATATATATTTTTCAACTTTATTTCATGAGGTTCCGATCTTGAGCTGTGATTAATTAATGATGAACATGTCATTTTCGTTTATGATCGATTTCCTCACGATACTTCTGTTAATCTTAGAAAGTAATTATACATTCCTATTGCTTAAAGAAGAGTCCAATAGTGTTATAAAAACCTCGCGGAATTCCACTAAGATATATATAATCATTCCTAAGATACAACGGTTCAGAGCTTGATCTAAAAATTGCACAATTTTGCTGTTACACACACACACACACACACACATATATATATATATATATATATATATACAGTCAGTGTAGGAAGTCCCCGCCTCCCGATAGATTCAACGGCAAAGTGTCCATCAGCATGTCGATTCTTTAATTTAGAGGCACGATACGAATGAATGAATACGTCTCCGACTTCTATCTAAATTAGAGAGATTCTAATGATACAGTTAAAGTTCGCTAATTAGATTTAGTTCTTGTAAAATAAAATAAAAAAAACACACACACAGATCTCTCTCTCTCTCTCTCTCTCTCTCTATATATATATATATATATATATATATATATATATATACTAAAATGAGAATTGAAAAAAAGGCTCCTATCATTTAGTATTATTTATTTATAATATATGATTTTTTGCAGAGAAGAATTAAAACTTTGTTGCTTACAATTGAATTTTCAGTATTTTTTCTTAGAAAAATAACTTGTTTTCTTTTTTAAAACTTTTTTTTACTTTAACCGGTATCGCTTAGCTTTTTAAAAAGTTTTTAAATGTTTCTATCTCCACGTGTTGATACTTATGTTCTGTACCAAAGAAAAAAATTGAAAATGAATGGGCGTAACATGCTCATTTTAGACTATACAATAATTTTTGTGCAGAATCTTTCTAACAATAGCCTTTTTGTGCCTATCTATCTATCTATCTATCTATCTATGCCAACCGAACGCTCCTCTATGGCCAAAACGGTTAAAGACACGTCAAGCTAAATGACGGTTCAGTATAAGATACAGGTTCGAATCCTGTCGGAGGACGAATATTTTCTGTAAAAATATCTCGGACATTCAGACCAGTAAATGTTGTTTAATACTGTTTATTATAAACAGAACATTTACTTAAATATTTGCATCTGTATAAACATAAAAATGTCTTAACATATATATATGTGTGTGTGTGAAATGTATATAAATTTGTTTTTCTGACGATCGCTAAAGCGTGAAACCCAAGGTCACAAACTCACATTTATCCAACTCTCTCTCTCTCTCTCTCTCTCTCTCTATATATATATATATATATATATATATATATATATATATATATATATAATGCTTAATATACTAGAAATGAATTTCAGTGTCTTCACTTTTTCGTGCACATTCGTAATTACACCAACGTATACATAATTTTTTTTTTTTTTTGCGTTTCACTCTAAGCAAGGCGAGAAGCCACTAGGACGCAAGGGGTTACAGAAGATTTGGATCAAGAGCAGATAAAAGTGATAGAGAAAAGGATGAGGAGAAGGATAGTGGATAGATCAAGGCACCTGGAGATGTCGATTGACATTACATTTGAATATTTGGAGATTATAGCTCTCAGGGAAACTGTAATAGGGAAGGGAGTTCCACTGGCGAGAGGTGCGAGACATGAAGCTATTGGAGTAGAAGAGATGGCAACATTTAGGAGTTTCGACAGTGAAAATGTCCGAAAGGATAAAATGTGTCATATAACCGTCTTTTCCTCTACATCGTTAATTTTACTAATATAATTTGGGCTATTACTGATCTGATTATTTTAATTCTTTCTTTATCTAATTATTAATTTTGATATTCAGGTTATTCTTGTTAATAATGTCTAAATGTTTATTTTCTTTCCTTTCCTTTGTATAATATTAGAATAAAATAAAATATTAATACTGAATTATAACATTCCTTTAATGTACTATGTTAAAAACTTAATTTATATATATATATATATATATATATATATATATATATATATATATATATATATATATATATATATAGGTAAAAATCCGTGGGAAAGTAATCCATGTAAATCCTAATAATATCAAATATCAAAACAGATACACAAACGAGAGATCAATATATTTATTATAGAGCACAGAAATATATATATATATATATATATATATATATATATATATATATATATATATATTATAAATTAATTGATTTAAAATATATTTTTTCACTACACAGTTCTAACCATGTTTCAAAAATGGAAGCTAAAAGCTCCGAATTTAGGAGCTTTTAGTTTATATTTTTGAAACATGGTTAGAACTGTGTAGCGAAAAAAAACATATTTTAAATCAATTAATTTATAATATTAATGCTCTGTAAATTTACATTGAGCACTATTTTGCAAACAAAAAAAAAATATTTATAAGAACACCGGATTATATATCTTACTGTTCTTTCTTTTTATTTATATATACATACATACATATATATATATATAAATTGCTAAAATATGATATATATGTATCGAATATTGTAAACTGGCGTTACAGACTCAGCAACAAAATTCTGTATTAAATAACAGAAACAACATCATTTAAGAACTACCAAAAGCAGCAACAGCTAAAAGGGTTAGCACATATGACTCGAAAAGAAAATAACGACACAATAAATACTTTAAATAAAAGGTTAAGAAGGAAACGTCCATCAATACTGGAAAGAGCAATAACAGCTACTGGACTTGTTTTCCTGAAAAAGTTGTTTCAAGAGGAATATTTTGAAAATTTCATCTGAAAGCAGTACTGTCTGCTCGGTCAATGAATGCCAAATGTTTCCTTGTAGGGAAACGGCTGATTCTACCGTTATTATTAACACTCGTCGAAACGCTCACGTATCACAGTACATTCCCCCCGACCACAACCCCTACATTCAGGGCGCGATGGGGAAATTGTCGCCATTTCATATTTTAATTTCGCGCATGCGCATTGTTTGTTTTTAATTTTGTCGACTGCACAGTATATTAGGGTCAGTTTGGCACCATCTGTGATACAAAAAAAGCACCATAACGCAAGAAATGTGGAAAAGGCAGCTTGTACTACTTGGCATTCGCGCCGGAAGATTCAGTACGAACATTTCAGAGTGTTTGGGTGTCAATCTGAGGACAGTACAGAGGATTCGAAAAGCGTTGGATAGTGATCATGAATGTGTTTTGAGAGATCCCTAGTTATGGCGATGTTAAGCCTCCATTTATCTCCCCACAGGGTATCAACCTCAACACGGAGGCCTACATCAAGTGCCTTGAGGAGGTAATGTTGCCCTGGGTCAAGATAGTGGCTCTATGGAAGATCCTATGTCACAATTCTGCACCATGCCGCACAAATAGTTGAACACAGTCAAAGCTGTCAGAAAATTTCTGCGACCACATTACCTCTTATATCTGGCCAGGTAAATCACCAGACTGAAACCTCCTTGATCATTATGTGCGGGGTGTATTTGAGCGAAAGACCATCAAAACTCCTTGTAATACCAAAGTTGAACTGAAGGAAAGTATTATTGCAGCATTCACTAACTTTTACACGGAGGCAGCCGAGAAAGATGCAGGAGATTGTGAAGTTTTTGGGAGGTCATGATGGAAGCTAATGGCAATTTTATGGAATAAATATACCTTTTAGAATTTCAAGGTATTTTTTTGTAATTTTGTTAAAATGAGATGTCAGTGTTATTTTCGTGTTTGTGTAATTTAGACGTTAATTTATACATAGCACCCTGAAAATTTATTCTCTCACATAAACCTACTGTAAACATCAGGCGTACAGAAACGGGTAGATGCAGTGAGAATCTTCGTTTTTCATCAGCATTTTTGGTAATCGCCAGTTTATCCAGACACTGTGGCTCGTAGCGTTGAAAAGGGGATAAAAAATGTTTCGAAGACGACAGTAGACACATGCTTTATTCAAACATGGAAGCCATTATTTTCTTATGCTTTGTCAGACAACGATCGTCACGTGTGATCAAATCATTGGAGGAAAGAATATTATTCATTTTTTGCTTGCCTAGAAATTGGCAAATATTACGTTTCAGTTCGCTCCAGTGTACAACTTGAAATAATATTATATAAATTAATCTATAAATGTAGACATGTTCTTTTATGCACCCCCTTCAGTATCATGATAAACTATACCCTGAAGCAAGGTCTCTGATCGGGTGGTTTTGAGGAGGGTGGAACCACCTCTTAGTTGCCGTTGTACCCGTATCGATCCTCACCGGGGATGGTAGCATCTGTTAGGTTCCTAGTTATGGACAAATAGTGAACCACCAAACTGAGGTCAAAACGTTATTAAAGTATAAAAAATATATATTCTTATAGTAACAATTTCCAGCAAAAGATTTTAATAGTAAAAAAGAAAAAAAATATCCAAAGCTCCCAAAGAAATTAAATTTTGATATTAAATGACCCATAAATAATTGATATGCCGTTAAATAAATCAAATTTTCATGTACCCTGACCCTTTCAGTATGTGGTTGATTATGGTCTTTGCATGACTGCCATTCATTTTGGTAGGTTGCTCGATGATTCCGCCGCCCTCTTTGCCTTGAGTTTGTCTTGAGGATATTAAATTCTCCAAGTCTTCTTACCTCATTATCAGTCGCATAAATTTAATCTGTCTCTTTCTGAATAAGTGTAATTTTTTTTATCCATTTTTCTTAAAACTTTCTTATTTCTCACACTCTTTGTCTGTGATATTCTCAGCATCCTTCTGTAGAACCACATCTCTGTTGCTTCAAGTCTCCTTCACTTGTTACGAAACTGATTAGCGTTCACTGACATATAGGAGGATTGCTTTTACATAGAAGTTCAACGCTCTCTTGTTTGTCGCTAACAAAATTTAAACAGGTAATTTGATCGTGACTATTTAATAAACTTAAATTTAATAAACGTAAATTTAATAAACACTGCCTTTTCTGGCTCTAGTCTGTAGTCAAGGAAGATGGATCTTCTTACATGTTTGTAAATGACTGGTGAGTTAAGCTTTGAAAGTAGTTCTTCTCATCCTATTCTTGAGGATCAGTTGCGTTCTATCCTCGCGGGCGGCACTAGTCAAATAAAACATGCCCTTTTCTCGAGGAACCATTTTCCAAAGAAGCGCATCTCCATTACACTGTGTAGTCGGTGTTTCTCGGCATTCTTCGTAAATGAAATCCCGTTTTCTTGTTATATTTGCCCTCATGGACAGGCATTTAAATATCAAAAAAGAAAAAAAAAGTCATATCATTGGACAGAACTCACATAAAACCTGGTTGACAGAGGAGATTCATATTAAACGACATTTTTGTCACATGTAGCTGATTATGACATTTTAACTCAATAAATGAAATATCTACCTTGAGTGGCTCTCGAATATTTTACTAGGTGTTTTTTTTTATTAAAACGAAATTATTCGCTGCCACCTTATATGCTGATACAAATCTGATCTTGACATGCGCGTTTCCTATAGTATCGTCATTTTTTGTCACATATCTCTGGTTCGGTTCGGTTTATTTTGTTTTATGGCATATCAACCTCAATGGGTTATTTAATGCTGACAAAATTTTATTACTGGTAATATTTCTTTTCCAAACATGTATTGCTGTAATATTTTTCTTCAAAAAAAAAAAAAAAAAATGATTGCTGGTAATATTTTTTTCAAATGCTGGTAATTTATTTTTTTCAAAAATGTATTGCTGGTAAATTTTTTTTTACAAAAATGTATTTCTGGTATTAAAGAATATTTTTACACTTTCATGGTGTTTTGACGCCAGTTTGGATGTTAACTATTTACCCATACCTGGGAACCTAACAGATGCTACAACCCCGGGTCAGGGTGGACCTGGGAACACCAGCAATTAAGACGTGGTTCCACGCTCCACAAAACCTCCTGATCAGAGGTCTTGCTGCCGGACGTAGTTTATCATCTTACTCAGGACAGGTATATAGTTTATCGTCATACCCAGGACGGTTGCCGGTTTGGTTTGATTTGATTTGTTTTATGGCATATCAACCTCAATGGGTTATTTAATGCCGACAAAATTTTTATTGTTGGTAATATTTTGTTTTGTCAAAAATCTATTTCTGGTAATAATATTTTTCATTCGAAAAAATATTGCTGGTAATAGTTTTTTTTTTTTCTTCAAAAATTTGTTGTTGGTACTATTTTTTTCACAAAGTATTTCTGGTATTAAAACCTATTTTTTACAATTTCATGTTGTTTTTAACACAGTTTCCGAGTTAACTATTTGCCCATAGCTGGGACCCTAACAGGTGCTACCACCCCGAGTCAGGGTTAGACCTGGGAACACCAGCAATTAAAAAGTGGTTCCACGGTCCTAAAACCCCCCTGATCAGAGACCTTACTTTTGGACGTAGTTTATTTTCTTACCCATGACGCGGTTATTGCCCGGGATGTTGTTCCTATTGAGATGTTCAACAACATTCATTTTGGTTACATACTTGAAGAATTTGCTGATTATATTAAGGAGGCTAATGGGTCAATATTGCAGCTGGGACAAAGCGCTCGTCAGCATTCTAAAAAAAACAAAACAAGGTACTTGATGCCTTCCATCGACCTGGACTTATCTCCACTTCAGGCAGCGGTTACACAGTTTATTCAATGTCGGAGATAATGTTGGCCTGATGTTCCTAAGAACAACTGGCGGGATTTTATCCGGAGCAACGGCTTTTATAGAGTCAAGTATTTTGATAAGTCTGGATACTTCCACTGTCGTGGTAGGACTGGTTCTTATTTATCTAACGTAGAATTAGAGGTAAAATTCTTTGAAAAGAGCCTCGCTTTCCGTGGCTGGGGAAGTTAATTACGATTATTAAGACAGAAAAACGTGTAGTGAATGCAAACGTATTGGGCGTTTGAAACAATGTGTGTAGCACCCGGTGAGAATTCAATTAACTACTGAAATTTGCAAACTGACTGAGGTATCCATAAGTAATACATTCGTCTCACATATTTAATTCTAAGCATTTGTTACTCATATATATATATATATATATATATATATATATATATATATGTGTGTGTGTGTGTGTGTGTGTGTGTGCAAAATGCGTATATATATATATATATATATATATATATATATATATATATATATTAGGTTTGTGCAAAAATAATGACGTAATAATGTCGTTTTTTGACGTGTTTTTAATGTCAAAAAACGACATTATTACGTCATTATTTTTGCTCCAAACTAATATATAAATAAAAGTGAACATAGAAGTCTGGGCAGATGATTGCATCTACCATGGAACAGACTACCGCCTCTAAGTGGTAACTTCTATGTTCGATTTATATTTACACAGGCTCTATCTCTGATATAGAGCACTTTATTCCATATATATAGCACATCTTAAGACTATATATATATATATATATATATATATGCAATTTTTTATATATATTATTTATATATTATATATGCGCGGTACTTATTGGAAAGCAATTGTTATATATATATATATATATATATATATATATATATATATATATATATATATATATAAATAAGTTTTTTGTGGTACAGAATTTAATAATAGCTAGGAAAAGACCAATTTTGTAAGGCATTTTTAAAAGAAAAAACCAAACAAAGAAAAAAAAACAACCGGTTTCGTCCCAGGACTTATCAAGCTTATTTTTTGGGGAATAGAAAATTTATAAATGCGTGTAAATTAGATTAACAAATGTAATGAAATGGAAGAACGAAAAAAATGAATTTCAAGTAACTAGAGTCCAATAACTTTCAGACCCAGTAAGCATATATATATATATATATATATATATATATATATATATATATATATATATATATATATATATATATATATATATGTATATACACACACTAACGTTACAGTTCAAAAGTCTTTAGATATCCCCAGAGTTAGCATGAGATGTACTTGACAGATGAATAAAAAATCATGAAAAACTGTTTCTTCTAAAGTTTTTGATGCAGCGATAAAAAAAAAAAACTAAAAAAAAAACTTTAAAGGACATAAAGTTCGAATAAAGAAAACGACAATACATGACATGTAATTTGTCAGTACAGATTTATGCAGAGAGTCTGTCTTCAAGCAAATCAAACTTTGACGTCCACCTACGTGAACGCCAAGGGTAAGAAGTTAACATTCAGAAAAGGAGGTTTTAAATCAGTAATGTATGGCTGGCTTAACTGTGATCAGCGTGGAAACTGGAATCGACTGCCGAGTTCGAATCCAGCTCTCGTCTGTAGTGTTATGTTTACACCATATATACTTAGGGACGTAATGAATCCATTTTCCCATGAACAGTAGTAGAGTAGACCGGGATATATAGCGTTGTGTGGTACCCAGTCTAGGAGAAAGTCAATTATGAATTCAAAACAGCGAAGACAACAACAAGACAATCTATCTTCCCCCAAAAGCATAGCCATTCACAGATAATAAAGGAAAAGAAATCTGTTGGTTGGTGTGGCCAGGCATTTTAACAAAGATATTTCCCATCAAAGATGATATTTTGTTATGTTGACATAGAAGATTTCTATGCGAGGATAACGGTCGTGGAATTGCAGACGCAGGTCGTAAATTCATGATGCGATTCTATGACGTTGTACAACAGAGCTCTCTCTCGCTCTCTCTCTCCCCCCTCTCTCTCGCTCTCTCTCTCCCCCCCCTCTCTCTCTCTCTCTCTCTCTATATATATATATATATATATATTTATATATATATATATTAAGACATTTTTATATATATTCTCTTTATAGATACAAATATTTTAGTATTTACTTAAATATTTGTATCTATAAAAAGAATGTCTAAAAATAAAAATGTCTTCGGACTTTGTCGATTTCATAATATATATATATATATATATATATATATATATATATATATATATATATATATATATATATATATATATGAGCGAATATGATACATTATTTCTTTATATCAGAACAATGGTGTGGAATTGAAAAACAAAATGAAAAAAAAATCTATGTAACGCGTTTCGTCCTTTAAAATGTCTTCATCAGAATAAATTATTGTTCTTACGAAATTATAAATATGCAGGTTCGAAATATAATTAATACTAGAAGGATTAAATTTAATGGGCTTTAGAAGTGTATTTCCAGTATTTATATTCGGATTATTATCCTCTTCTTTGACGAATATCCGGATTATCTATAGTGAATTCCGAACTGAACCCTTTATTTAATCTACGGTGGTAGAGTGTTCTCGTTTCATTGCAAGTATTAACGCAAATAAAAAAAAAATCCTTCCCCAAAATAATAAGAATAATTTTATTGATCAATATTTTTTCTTCCCTTAATTTCTTTCATTTTTTTTCTTTTTAATGATATAAATTTTATGCAAATTTATTAAAGCGTCATATAAGATTGAATAGTTTTTCTTTTTCTATGGGTGTCGATTTTGTGGAAAGTCCGTCCGTGGACTTAACTAAGGCAAGCGTATAATAATAAGCGCGCCGCCGTACCAAATAAGTTCCACGTCCCGGGATGCGGTGAAAGAGTAATGGAAGGAAACAGTTTGATCATGTTGGCTACAGAATTCAGGGAGGCAGAAGATGGCGATTGGCGTTGCATTTAAACTTTTGAAGATTGTAGGTGACAGGAAAGTAAGAAATCGGAACGGAGTTCCACAGGCGTGAAGTACGAGAAAATATATTAGAATAGAACGCACGGTTGTATCTAGCTAGTTCAAAAGTAAAACGGTGAAACCTAGTTGCCAATCTAGAAGAAGGCTTAAATTCATGCAGTCAAGGCACCTAAGAGGAAAGCTCATCAGAACAATAGCCTTGTCTTTATCTTTCTTGTTGTTATCTCAATGTTTCGACCTTTTAGGCCTTCCGGCCTTCATCAGGTTAATAGCGATCCGGGTTATCTATAGTGAATTCCGATCTGAATCCTTTATTTAATCTACGGTGGTAGACTGTTCTCGTTTCATTGCTTATGTCAAGCAATATCTCATCGTGTTCTTATTTTTAGTAATGCTCATTTACTTCTCCGCCTATATTCTAAAGGGACATGGCATTTAAAACAAAAATAAGTGACCGTATCATACGAGATCTGATCATAAAAGTATCGGGACTTTTGCTGTTGGAACGGAGCTAAAATAGGCACAGAGAAGCCGCTTAGGCGCAGATCAACCTTGAACGTCTTGTGCATGCGCACTAAGTTATAATGTTACGATTTTGTGACAGAGAGCTTCTTGAAAATGACCATGTCCTTCGTGATCAAGATCAGGACGAAGCTAGACGATTCTGACAGGTGGCGTATCGATTCAGCAACTGCGATTACAAGTCGATGCCGGTCAATGTTACTGCTTAGATTGACTTGGTAGATCGAGTGCTTCTCCTAGGGAGAACCTGACCTGTTCCAACAGAGCTCTACTCCTCTACACTTGATCCAAGAGACACAGAAGTGGCTGGCTGAAAATGTTCACGCTCATGTCATACCCAGAACATGGCCTTGAATCTCGTCGTCGAGAAAGAAACTATCCAGCGGCTGCATTATATCAAAGATTAGTGGAAGTGCCGCCGTCGTAGACCTGATTGTAAACATGAACGATAACAACCTGATATATTAAATACAGCATAGACTAGTCTCTGCAGCCATAGGGGTTTTCCAAGCGTAGCTTAAACGTGGCACAAGGCTGAAAGTATGTGTTACACAGTGAGGATGAAATTCACTACTCAGTCATAATTGTTCTATTGAGACGCACTTGCTAACCATTGCATCGCCTGTAGTCTCTGTAGACATAGGTGGCAACTGTTCTGAAAGGACTTCACTGAATTAAAATCCATCGAGAAGACGGTTGGAAACCAGATAACATTTTTTTCCCTTAAAGAGCCAGACCAAAAATGGAACATAGATCTTGATCACAATCATTACGTTCTAGCAATGGCAGAAATGGAAAAGGTTTGCGCGGCAACGTGGGTGATGAATTGCATTCCACCGTAAAATTCTTTTCCCACAGAGAAAATTTGCTACCCTCTTTACGTTATCGCAATTTTCATGACAGATGTCCAGACGAACTACATTCGTTGCATTCACCAGTTCAGGTCTTCACGTCTAGGAACTGTTAGGCGACGTTCTCATACGACTTGGCTCTGTATCGTCACTTCATGGGAAGGAGGCTTTACTCGGATAGTTTCTTCCACATAACTATTAATGGATTCATTTTTAATCCATCATTTTTTTTTATTTCTTCATTATAATATTGGTTACATGAAATGTAAAATAGGCGTTTCATTTTTATTTGGGTTTTAAACAGTGTGCATTGTATTTATCTTGCGCATTCGAGAAATCATTGGGGCACATTATTTCATTACGAAGCGAAATGAAGTGGACATTTTGTAATTGAAATAGAACCCCTATATGATTCATTATACTGTCTCTATTACGTCAATCGACTTGCGCGTTTAGAGAAATATGCCGATAGACCTAACACGCACTGTTTTAATTAAGTAAAATAGCCTGTCAATTGCAAATACGAAGCATTATCTATAATGAGGATTGAAGTAATATAAATGTCGGAAGAATAATAAATATCAGATCATCCCATAAGTTCTGTCCGAATTTTGAATAAAGAAAACAAGTAATCAAATGTAACATTTAATTACAAATTCAATCAACAATGTATTTTTCCTGATTATCTATGACTTTCTTCCATCTCTTAACAAACTTACTAATTCCATTACTGTAAAATTCTGTTGGCTTTGATTCGAAGAACTCACAAATGACAGTTTTAACCTCTTCCCGTGTTACAAAAGCTGTTTCTTCCAAATGATTCTGT
This sequence comes from Acanthosepion lycidas, assembly GCA_963932145.1. Classification (NCBI taxonomy): domain Eukaryota; kingdom Metazoa; phylum Mollusca; class Cephalopoda; order Sepiida; family Sepiidae; genus Acanthosepion; species Acanthosepion lycidas. The sequence goes on along the minus strand of OZ010602.1, from coordinate 52,445,872 downwards.
AAGCTACGAAACAAATGGTAGTCTGAAGGAGCAAGATCGGGAGAATAAGGTGGATGAGGAATTTTCTCCCAACCAAGTTCTTCGATCTTTTGCGACGTAATTCTTGCTGTGTGGGGTCGCGCATTGTCCTGATGGAACATCACCTCTTCGATTCACTAGAGCAGGTCTTTTTTTCCTCAAAGCTTGGTTCAAACGCTTCAATTGCTGACAGTATATTTGAGCATTAATTGTTGCATTAGGTGGTAAGAATTTAAAGTGGATTATTCCTTGGCGATCCCACCAGATTGAAAGAAGACCCTTTTGCCCATGAAGTTCCCTTCTCGGCTGTGGCTGGGGTCCTTCCCCTTTACCAAGCCACTGTCTACGACGCTTAACATTTCGATAAAAGTTCCATTTTTCGTCGCCAGTCACAAGTCTATCCAAAAAAGGCGAAACAATTGGCGGGAATGCAGAGAAGAGCGGATGTCAACTCGGGATTTGAGGTTGTTTTCAAACAATTCATGAGGCAACCATTTTCCAAGTTTAGGAACTTTTCCAAGTTGTTGAAGATGACGATGAACAGTTGTATGGTTTGAACTGAGAACCACTGCCAATTCCTCAACTGATAAAGCAGGATTATCTTCAAGGGCTGCTTCAAGAAGCTTTTTATCAAACTCAACTGGACGTCCGGTTCGGTCTTCATCTTCAAGGGTGAAATCTCCACTTCTGAATTTTGCAAACCATCTTCTGCAAGTTCTTTCATTCACACATTCCTCTCCATAAACTGAGTGAATGTTTCCAGCCGATTCGGCTGCTGAGTTTCCTTTCTTGAACTCATAAAGCATTATGTGCCTCAAATGATTCTTGGGAACTCCATGTTAGCAGGGTTTTAATTAAACACAATTTAATTTTATTGTTCTCTGAAATAAAATTTGATCAGTTTAAATGCATCTAAACATAAAAATAATGTTCAGCTCCATTAGACATTATAAAATACTCTTTAAATTTCGTTCATTTTAACTAAAAAGTTAAAATTCGGACAGAACTTATGGGATGACCTGATACATTAATTCTTTAGAAATTTCTTGAAGTTTCGGATAAAGGTGTGTGTGTGTGTATGCATGTGTGTGTGCATATGTGTGTGTGTATGGGAGGGGTCCGAAAAGTTTCTTGCATTTTTTCTTTTCACAATGTGCGCGACACTATCGACCTTGTGCCGCATGTATGCTACACTTAGAAAATCACTTCCGGGAACTTCGACGTGGTGTAATTGTTAACAAGCTTGTATCGCTAGATCAATTACAACTGGTTAGTGAGTTCGATGCCCACTGGATACCACACACTTTCGGCCTTGTGCCACATCTGTACTATACGTAAAAAATCACTTCCGGGAAATTCGACGTCGTGTCATGCTTAGCATACATGTCTATGTATCTATTACGCTGTGAAAAGAAGCTCCCGAGAGGATGCATTTCTGATTATTACAATTTAAACCACATCAGGTCATGGGTCAACCTCTATTTATTCTGTCTACCTTTACAATATGCACCGTTTATTCCTGCCTTGTATAGTCTTACAACAGCCTTATTCAGAAATTAACCTCATCAGATATTGTGTCTTGTATTGGGTGTAAAATAGTAATGACATTTCACAAATTATAGAGAAAATAAGCTGTGGAGTGTCAAAGGTCCTGAAAGAAAATGATATTAACAAATATAAATCAAATACTGACACATTCAAGGAAAGAACGCCATGTTTAGTTCACTCTGAAAACTCCCCATTAGAAAGTTCCATATAAAAGCATAGGCGAGGAAAGGGCGTGGACATTATTCTATTTGCGAAATACACTGACAATTAAGACAAAATAATTTCAGGAATTAAGGAAATTATTACCGCTAAAAGAACTTTATAACACAATGACAAATCCATATATCCGTGCCCAGAAACTGCTAGCTGAATATTTTATCAGAAATGTTTACTGTACATCTTTTTCTGCCTAGCGTTTCCCTTTAGAAATTTGACGATCGAGGTCTCCCCACAATCCCCTCTCTTTTGTAGCTCTTTGCAAAGTTTATCATTTTTATATCTTTTCTAAACCTTGTTCTGCTATCCATTTACGCAAGCTCATTAGTTAGTTTAGACAGTTATCCTCCATTCCGCTTCTATATATTCAGTGCGTGTAGAATTTTCCAAGCCCTCGTTCTATATATTATTAGGTTGGTGCAAAAATAATGACGTAATAATGTCGTTTTTTGACGTTAAAAATACGTCAAAAAACGACATTATTACGTCATTATTTTTTAACCAACCCAATATATAACCTAGAAAATTAAAACTGTACCATATTCAATATATTTAATATATTGACCATTATATTAAGTGCATTAACACTGCAGAAGGTTAAGTTGAAAAACTTTTATTGCATAAAATAAATGATTTATAAGGATACGGATGTATTGATGTACCTACAGATAACATACACTAAATGTATAGCTGGCCTATAATACAGTAGAGTTTTTTATATTGTCAGTTATTTGTCTAGGTGAGTAAACGAGAATGTTCCCTTAATTTAATTGTTCACCTTTATAGTAAGCATCTAGAATACCTAGGGATGCTCATGACTTCCTAAATGACTTTGTGCCATACCCGGCTATACTGAGGAAATAAGAATGATTTGTTTCCCTCCTTTCACTCCCTAGACTTAATTTTGAAAAATGTTATTCTCTTTTTTCGATGTTCTACTTGTAATTAGCGTTCGATCTCTCCATTTGTATTTCTAAGTTGTCCTGTTTAGCTTCCTCTTTTATTTGCACTTTCACTTTCACTTTCATTTTCATTATCGTTTTTCCCGATTAACTTTCGCTTTCATCTATCCACCTTTCGCTTCCGTTTTTTCTTTTGTTTCGCATTTTGCTCTGCCTGCTCCATTAACTTATATGCTGCTTTTTTTTCTTTCTTCATTTCCATCACGATTCTTTCAATGCTGCCTCTTACTTCCGATTCTTCTCAAAGATTTCTTAGCCTACTTATGACTTTATGGCATATGTACGGCGTTTTATGATAATCACAGTTACGAAATGCTTACCTTTCAGCAGAACGGAAAGCGATTGATTTCCCTTTGTGTCATGGTAACATGACGGCAATAATACTTTAATCTTATTAAGTACTTATAATGTAAAAAGGAAAGATAACTACGTAAGTCATATCTGGAGATAAAGAATATTTGATTAAGAAAAAGAAGATCACAGAAGACGAACGGTAGTACTCTCGATGAGTGTAGACCCCGATTATCTGACCAAAATGATCAAACATCAGATTTTATTTTTGGTCAGACCAATAGTTTTCCAGCACACTTTCGCACATACGAAACCGAAAATGATGATGAAAGAAGCTTATTGTGGTTTTCCAAGCGTAGCATAGATGCGGAAAAAGGCCGAAAGTATGGGGCAGACCGTGAGGATCGAACTCACTACGCAGTCGTATTTCATCTAGCAAGACAAGCTTGGTAACCATTATACCACCTCGAATTGACCGGTTATGATTTTCTGAGCGTAGCTTAATTGTGGCACAAAGCCGAAAGTGTGGAGCACTCAATGAGCATGGAACTAAGTATTCAGTTGCAATTGATCTACCTAAACATGCATGCTAATCATACCCCACGTCAAAGTGCCCGGAAGTTATTTTCTAAGTGTGGCATAGATGTAGCACGAGGCCGAAAGTATGGCGCATACAGTGAGGATCGAGCTCACAATTCAGTCGTATTTGATTTAACGAGACAAGCTTGGTAAACATTATACCATGTCGAAGTGCCCGACCTTGATTTTCTAAGTGTAGATGCGGCACAAGGCCGAAAGTGTGGAGAAAAGAAAAGAAGATATATATTGGGAACTTTGCGTTCCTTCCTACACAAACTAGCATACACACACACACACACACCTTTATCCGAAAGAAAGCAACTTCTAAACAATTAATGTATTTATTATTCCTCTGGCATTTATATTACTTCAATCGTCATTATAGATGACACTTCGTATTTGCAATTGACAGGCTATCTTACTTAATTAAAACAGTGCGTGTTAGGTCTATCGGCCTATTTCTCTAAAAGCGCAAGTCGATTGACGTAATAGAGACAGTATAATGAATCATATAGAGGTTCTATTTCAATTACAAAATGTCCACTTCATTTCGCTTCGTAATGAAATGATGTGCCCCAATGATTTCTCGAATGCGCAAGATAAATACAATGTACACTGTTTAAAACCCAAATAAAAATGAAACGCCTATTTTACATTTCAAGTAACCAGTATTATAATGAAGTAATAAAAAAAATGATGGATTAAAAATGAATCCATTAATAGTTATGTGGAAGAAACTATCCGAGTAAAACCTCCTTCCCATGAAGTGACGATACAGAGCCAAGTCGTATGAGAACGTCGCCTAACAGTTCCTAGATGTGAAGGCCTGAACTGGTGAATGCAACGAATGTAGTTCGTCTGGACATCTGTCATGAAAATAGCGATGACGTAGAGAGGGTAGCAAAGTTTTCTCTGTGGGAAAAGAATTTTACGGTGGAATGCAATTCATCACCCACGTTGCCGCGCAAACCTTTTCCATTTCTGCCTTATTCAGAACGTAATGATTGTGATCAAGATCTATGTTCCATTTTTGGTGTAGCTCTTTAAGGGGAAAAAAATGTTATCTGGTTTCCAACCGTTTTCTCGATGGACATCTGTCATGAAAATAGCGATAAATTAGAGAGGGTAGTTTTCCCTGTGGGAAAAGATTTTCACGGTGTAATGCAATTCATCGCCCACGCTGCCGCGCATATAATGAATTATATAGAGCTTCTATTTCAATCACAAAATATCCAGTTTAGTTCACTTTGTAATGTAAAATATGTGTTCGAATGATTTATCGAATGGACAGGCCGATAGACATAATACACACTGTTTAAAACAAGTATAAAAATGGGCGCCTATTTCACATGTATAATATTATAATAATGAAGTAATACAAATGATGGATTTAAAATTAATCTATTAATTATTTAGACACTGAAACACTACGTACTTTCATTTTTACTTTATTTGTATATTATTTCAAACACTTTTTCGTAATACTGGAAAATTTACTTACAAAAACTGCTGGCCTTAAAAGCATTAAACTAGAAGTATGTAACTCGAACCATTATTTTTTTGTTTTATATATTACACAAAACACAGTTTTTGAATACGAAAGGACATAACGGTTATAAAAAAGTTCGTCTCTGAAATTCCAGAGTCGAGGGTTTGAATGTAACATCATTCATCTAAGTGACAAATGTTACTTTTATTAATTCTACATATTTAGCTCTCTCGGACATTTCTCTCCAGCATCGAGGCGACCATCTTTCAACGTTTCCATCGCTGGGAAGGTCACATGTCTAGAATGCGTTCCAGTCGACTTCCACGTATCACCCTGTTTGGATAACATGCCAGCGGCAAGAGGCTACGCGCAAACCCAAAACGACGCTTCAATGATCAGTTGAAAAGATTCCTGAAACAGACCTGGGAAACCGTTGCTGCAAATTGTCCTTCATTTTTTTTTCCTGGACTTGTTAAGGTATCCGACATAGACCATGAAATCTGAGGTGGGGGTTGGGTACACATTCGAGTCCAACCTTCAACATGAAGAGGATATTCAACGTGTTTTCAGGCGGGACCGACTCATCCACACGCGTCCACCAACCGCACACGTCTGTGAAACCTGTTCAAGACTCTTCAGGAGTAGGCTGGGACTTCACAGGTATCTCCGTCATCGCCATTAGAGGGGAGAAAGAGAATGAAGAGAGAAAACGGCAATCCCGATGCTCGGAAGCGAGCGGGTGCAGACGATATATATATATATATATATATATATATATATATATATATATATATATATATATATATATATATTTGCGAAAGAGATCTTAGTATCGTAGATATAATATTTATAGATAAAGACAATGTACATATCGGGGGGTAACACTTCATGGCAATTGTCCACCGTCATATATATATATATATATATATATATATATATATATATATATATATATATATATAATTATTTATTCGAAAATTGTAACATAAATGTGTTAGAAAATCACTACAAAAATATCCATTTTGTTTCAACACATCATCTAACATATTTATGTTACAATTTTCGAATAAATAATTATATTTACTCTACTCTGTATTGAGCACTCTTTTAAGAACAGTATTTGTTGTTTATTGGAATTTATTACGTATACACCGATCCTGTACTTAGGTAATATAAATATATATATATATATATATATATATATATATATATATATATATATATATATATATAAAACTTATAACTATATAACTTTAAAAATTAGGAGACAGTTTCAAGAATATACAAATGCATTTTTATCTTTAGCATTCCTTCTGACCAATACTTCGTTTACCGCCCAAATATACAGGGTGCAATGGATAAATTGTCGTCTAAATTACGCAAAAATGAAAATAACACTAATTTTCATGTAACAGATTATTCTAGATGCTTACTATGAAGATGAACATTTAACACTGATTCTCATTTAACAAAAAGAAAACAAAAATATCTTGAAATACTAAAGAGTAAATTTATTCAATTAAATCACCAATACCCCAAGAGGATTTCGGAATCTCCTGCAACTCTTCTAGACAGACTCCTTATTTGAGTTGCTGTATGATGCCATAATCCTTGCCTTAAGTTCATCTTTGGTGTTACAAGGAGTTTTGTTGGTCTCTTGCTCAACTGCGCCCCACGCATAATAATCATGGGAGTTGCAGTTGTAGTCAGGTGGACAGATGTAAGCGATGATGTTGTTGCAAAAATAATCTGACGGCCATGACTGTCTTCTTTTGCTTGTGTGGCATGATTCAGAGTCCTGTTGCCAGACATAGGGTCCACTAGCAGCCACAGTTATGACCCAGGGCAGCCCTATCTTCTGAAAACACTCGTTGTAGGCCTCGGTGATGACTCCGCGGCCCTCACCAAAAACATTCGGGAGTTCTGTTCTCATCAGAACGACGAGAATCAGGTTTCCCAGCTGTAGGACCTTCGTAATCACCATTAGACGCATCCAAGTCTTTCCGAATCATCTGCACTGTCTTCAGATTGTCACCTAAAGATTCTCAAATCTTCGTATTCGAGCTTCCAGCCCGACTATCAATCGGTACAGTATGCCGTTTCCAAACTTCAGGCGGCGTGAATTCCGTCATGGTACTGGTTTTTCTCACAGATGGTGCCAAACTGTCCTTATTCTACTATGCAGTCAAAAGCACCTCGAGGCAGTGTAATGGTTTGCAAGCTTTTCACGCTAGAACAATTAAGACTGAGTCGTGAGTTCGATCCTCACTGGGTGTCACATTTCTGCTAAGCTAGGAAAATCAATATATATATATATATATATATTAAGACATTATGTGGGAGGTATTTCTGTCGCACCATACACACAAACATACATATATATATATGAATAAAAAAAGAAAAAAAAGACGAATGGTCTGCATATTGGCACTGCGGCTTACAAAAGATGTTCGCTACACAATCCAACATTGAATACAGCGACCAATTGCGTAAATATGCACACAACGACACATAGATGAGCATATACGCCCAGTCCCAAACTGTTCATATATGTTTGTGTGAGCTGCAATGCGTAAACGTGCCTGTATATATGTCTGTGTACGTATAAGTGGAGTTCCGACGACAATTTTCCTTCCCACTACCATGGAAAACACAGATATACGCAACCATATATATATATATATAACCAAAATTTAAAAATTAATCAGTTTGTCTGACGATCGTAAATAGCGTGAAACCTGGAGCCACAAACTTTCCTCAATCCAACTACATATATATATATATATATATATATATATATATATATATATATATATATATATATATATATATATATATATATATATATATATATATATATATATATATATATAGTTTTAATACTTATTTGTTAAAGAAACTCACGACAAAACCATAACTTAGTTACTTGCCCTGAAGCGTTACTCATGTAGTACTCAACTTAGTATACATCACAATTAAAAAAAAACAAAAAACTTTTAGATGAATGCAGCAATTGTGTCTTTGAAAATGATGAACATTTCAATATTTTTCTTGAAATAAACAACACCCTGATGATGACAGTGTGCTAATATCGAAAGTACTTGGAATAAAATTATATGTATCAACACGGTAATTCTTTCTCTTCCTTTAATAATGACGCCAAAATGCTTGTCCGGGAACCTGAAAGGATCTCATTGAAAATAAGTAGACAAAACTCGTCTAAATTATTCAATGAAATATGTTTCAATGAAAACATGCTGCCAAAACATACTCACTATATATATATATATATTTATATATATATATATATATATATATATATATATATATATATATATATATATATATATGTGTGTGTGTGTGTGTGTAGTATGTACAAAGGAATGTCAGGTTGGGAAAATTTTAAATGTTGGTAAGTGCGTGAAAATCATGTCACCTGTTGAGACGAGGTATTCATTATATACCTTAATGACAGGCCACTCGTATTAGAAGATACACGTCCTACTAGGGCGGTTAGCTAATCCCTATTGCAGACGCTTGCTCAGGCGCATATTGTGTTTGTTCAACACCCGCCAGAGCTCACCAGTAGCTTATACTGCAACTGTGCTGAACACACCTGACAATTTCTGGGAGAGAAGCTTGTTATCTAGCGTAATCAACACTCTGAAAAAGGCCAGTATACTCAACCCCTCGGTCACGAGGACTATCAACTATCGACGGCCCCCATTGGTTCCGTCTAACCGGTTTCGTTCACAAGGCTTGTGTCGCCTGTTATATCGTTTTCAGAAACTTCCCAAAAGTGCCTCTCACTGGGATCGCCTCCTCCAGACCGATAACATCAAGAAGTTAATCGACCATGTGCTCATTATTCATGATATAAAACAGTATATATTTACATTATTATTGCTGTGTGGAAAACTGACTTTCTCGCACTTATTACAGAAACATGGACTCATCCATCTGCTATGAGTAGAACATTTGCTCATAGAGCAAGGACAAAAGGTGGGATTAAAACCTTCTTCATTCAAACTTTTGATTCCTATGATTTCCTTACATTCGTAATAATAAACAACTATGAGGAGTTTATAAGAAATTATAAAGGCCCTATAGGAACTTTATAACAATATTGTCTGGAGACATATTCTTTTTCTAAGTCCCTGTTGAAACTTGACTAATGCATGGAATAATAATGCAACACAAAATGTACTTAGAACAAAATGTATTGAAACAAGAAAGTGTACACAATATTTACATATAGTCTTTTGTATATTCCTGGGAAGACCGTTCCTGGAGAATGTGTTGATTGAGTCGCAGTCGGGCAGAGTCTATGGTTGAATCTCTTGATTCCTCCCCTCTCTTCCCGGTACCAACCATATTTATATGGTCGGTACTCCACTATGCAAATTAGGTGGATCCTACCACAACAGTCCCATATTCCTTCAGGATATGGAAAATCTCTGTTCTCCACAACTTTCTATCATTTTTATTTCTTTTCTCTGTTCCTGTTGTCTTAAATATGTACCGTGACTCTCAATTTCTCTAAGCCTTCTTTCCTCATTATATTCCCTAAATGTTTCAACTAACTCTTTGTAAGTGCAGCTAAAAGCTTCCTTTATGTTTCCGTTTTCCTTAAAACTTCCTCATTGCTCACATGTTTAGTACGTGGTATTCTCAGCGTTCTCGTGAAGAAACACATTTTTTTTTTTGTGTCAAGTTTCTTCTTCATTATCCAAAGGCTTCTTTCGCTATTCTTTTAAGGATGTGACACTGAGTCCTAAAGGTTATGATATTATTTATATAATTATTTAAATTGTAGCGGACTTCAACACGTTTGATGAGATTTTATAAGCCTCTGAGACATTTGGCCCTTTAACAATTTTTGGTGGACTCGTGTAAGATCTAAGGAAAAATAAGACATAAAATTTGAAAACGGAAATATTAACACTCAGATTGGAAAGGAAATACGAGAATTGAACTAAAATGTGAAAAGTTCTAAGCAACCTTTAGTGTCTGTAGTTAGATACTCATATTTTGCAGAAGCGGAAAGAAAACGTATTTTCACTATGAAAAGCCACCGAAAAAGAGATTCAGTCTTTCAAATCTCGCGCCGCCTATAATTATCGTTAGGGGCGGTAATTCCAAGATATCACCGCTTGTGATTATCATCAGGGGGCGGTAAACAAACAATATATTAAATGAGTGCCCAGAAAAAAGTTTAATCTACAAACGGATCCTTGCAAAATAATGGAAACATATAATAGCAGATTTTAGGTTTAGTTCTTTTTACACAAATACCCTGCTTCATGTGGGCTACGTTAGACAGTCCAGAAAAAAAAAATACTCTTCACCGTAAATCTCTATTCCAAAATGTCAAAAACCAGATTATCTCCCATCGGCGTTCTCCTTGTTCATTTGCATCTTTTCCGCCTCGATCATTCGCTCCCACGATTATTGATCATGAGCTGTCCAGACCCCAAACTAATTGGTCATTTTGGTCAGCAATTGCCCTAGGTTAATGCTTTATCTTTAGGTCTCTATCGACTCACAGGTGTGTTTGTCATTCCAATTCTTCCTGGTCAGAAGACAAAGTTGATAACGGAAATCTCATGGTTTATATAAACGAGAGACTCAAAATCTGTGTATAATACTGAAATGAGGTATTGTAGCTATTTACATTTTTCGGGCTGTTGTCCGCATCTTTCTTGTCATATTCAAGACGTTTTCTGCCTTCTTCAGGCTATCTACGCAGGCATTTCGAACCGAACCTTTAATTTCCGTGCAACGTCTTCTTCTGGATATCTCATTTTCAGTTATTTGCCTTTGGTAACTCAACTCTCCAAGTTTTTGTTCAACTCAGCGTGGCCGGGTATTGAACTCACAACACTTTGGGTCAAGTAACTCGATTATTTAACCAACGCTTTTACCCACTGGTCCACGGGAAGAAGGTCGGTGCGGGAATGTGACAATAAAAAACAATGTAAAGAGCTTAAAGAAATACGAGAGCCTTGTTTTGAAATTATTTAAATTCTCTTCAAAATTTTATGCTTTTAAAAATATTCTTCCTTATTATTATTGCTATCATTATTATTTGTGTATGTTATGTTTCCTGCTTTATATCCTGTAGCGCCAAGTCTAAAGTATGTTTCTCAGGCCCTATAGGAGAATTGTCAATTTAAATGATAGGACTTAGTATATGGGATGTTCCTAGTAAGGCGATCATCTGGGAAACTTCTATGCTGATGTTACCTGGGACACTGTTAGTAAAATTGTCCATTCCTTTCCTCACGAGGCCCAGTGCTCCGATTACTATTGGTACAGTCTCAGTCTTCATTCGCCACATCCTGTTAATCTCAATCTTCAGGTCCTAGTATTTGGATAATTTCTCAATAATTTCTCGATGGATTTGTTTCACTCAGATGATACTGCTATGTCGAATGAGGGTAGGTATGCGAATAACACCGAGCTAAATTTTTATTTAGTGACATCTATGTTGTAGTCTTCGGTAGAGATGAAAGAAAAGAAACTAATCTCAACGGAATCAAAAAGCCTCAGTTACATCTGTCCATTATTACAGCAGCAATCATAAATATGAAAAGAGATTGTATTAGGTTGGTTCAAAAATAATGTCGTTTTCTCACATAGTAACATATGTGAGAAAACGACATTATTTTTGCACCAACCTAATAATTCCAACATGTGACACTGCTGCGAAAGTGTCAGTGTATTTAAGAAAGATCATCTCTAATTGTATTTCGATTGTGCAATTCATTTTGATGAGACTAATTTTGATACATTGATCATTACTTTCTCTATTTTAATTGTACCAAGTTGATTTTCAGATAACAATCACTCTATAGTGTTTATTGATATGAAAGACATTTGGTCTGGTTGGTATGATTGCATCAACTATGATGCAATATTTATTTATTTATTTATTTATTTATTTTATTTTATTACTGCATTTGAACAGTATATAAGACGCACGGGTGTATAAGACATACCCCAATTTCAGCAGGGCAAACCAAGAAAAATAATTAGTAAAATTAGAAAATTATTAGTAAATGGTCCAGACTACGCTATATTGTTAAACAAACCATGATTACAATTAAACGGAAAATAATAGGAAAAAGAAAACAAGCCTATAAAAACTTTATTATATCCTTTATATAATCTCTAGAACTTACGTCTTGTAAACGTCATATTGGAATAATTAGGATATAAAAATTCTGATTGTATTTATACCAATGCAACCGGAAGTTATCGCAAGAAAAATATTAATGAAACAAATATAATTCATAAATATATAATTTGAAATTATTGCATATAATTTTAGTGAAACAAAGTATTAGGTTGGTGCAAAAATAATGACGTAATAATGTCGTTTTTTGACGTATTTTTTAACGTCAAAAACGACATTATTACGTCATTATTTTTGCACCAAAATAATGCTAATATTAAACGTGATGAAATTAATATAATGAATATTATCAAATTTTAATCTGCATAATAGCCTTTTAACTAATGACAATACGTATATGAAAGTTACTCCAAAGTCTAAGCTAATAGGAGTTGCAAGGTAGCTAATTTCTGCCGAATATAGCGAATTTTAAACCTACATAAGGCATATAAGACGCAGGGGAATATTACAAGATATTTTTAGCCAAAAAAAGTGCGCTTTATATGCCGTCAAATATAGTAGTTAGTACCGTTGTGCAGTTGGATATTAGTAGCAGTTATGCATTTCTGTTCACTAACATCGGTTGTATTTAGGCTTGGTATCCTTTTTTTAATCAGTATCACCCCAAGCAAGGCAGTAAAGTCACTAAGACACAAGAGGTTACAAGGCGTGGAAGAATTAGGTACAGTGACATTAATAATTAGCGAGAACAGGGAAGAGTAACCAGGAAGTTAGTAGATAGCGATTGACATTGCATTCGAATTTTTGTAGATTATAGTTGGCTGGAAAGCATGGAATCAAAAGGGAGTTCCACAAGCGAGAAGTACGAGAAAAGAAACTGTTAGCATAGAATTTACGGTTACATCCAGCCAACTAAAGTGTAAATTGCTGATATATTAATATATTATTAGCTTGAATTATTGGGGATGATTAATATATTTACTTAAATATATTTAAATTTGGGGAAAATTCTGAACCCGATCCAAATTTTTCATATAATTTAGTAGTTAACATTTTAATCGCCAACAGTTCGACTTTTAAGGTTGAAATATATTTTTATGTTGGGGAAGAAAGCGAAACAAAAGGGTTTCTCTGGTCGAATAACGTTGATGGTCCGTGATCTAAGGTTATAGCCGGGCGTAACGTACGTGTTAAATCAGGAAAAGAATAAAGGAAAAAGGATAAAGCAAAACAAGTAGTGCCCGCGAAAATGACACTGGTTTTAACATATGAATTTTGTTTTCTTTCTCTCTTTTTCTCAACTGAAACTAATTTTGTAGTGTAGCTTAAATGTGTGGGGGGGAAAGCTGAAAGTATGGGTCAGCCAGTGAGGACCGAAGTCACCTCTCTGTCGGAATTGATCGAACGAGATCAGCTTGCTAAACATTACACAAAGTCGAAGTGCCCGGCGTCTCTGTCCTTTCCACCTTCCCTCGTGGTCACAATGGAATAGTCCATTGTTTATGAAGTATTGGAAGGGGGGGAGTAACGTACATACGTGCGAACTAATGGTGGGGGGGGGAGAAAAATTGTAATATTTTAATCATAATAGGAATTAATGTGTTGGAGAAGTTTTAATATAGTGATGTGTACATAAACAAGAAAGAAAGAAAAGAAGAGAAGAGAAGAGAAAAGAAGAGAAGAGGAAAGAAGAGAAGATAAGAGAAGAGAAAAGAAGAGAAGAGAAGAGATGAGATGAGAAGAGAAGAGAAGAGAAGAGAAGAGAAAAGAAAAGAAGAGAAGAGAAGAGATGAGAAGAGAAAAGAAGAGAAGAGAAGAGAAAAGAAAAGAAGAGAAGAGAAGAGAAAAGAAGAGAAGAAGAAAGAAGAGAAGAGAAGAGAAGAGATGAGAAGAGAAGAGAAGAGAAAAGAAGAGAAAAGAAGAGAAGAGAAGAGAAGAGAAAAGAAGAGATGAGAAGAGAAGAGAAAAGAAGAGATGAGAAGAGAAGAGGAAAGAAGAGAAGAGAAAAGAAGAGAAGAGATGAGATGAGAAGAGAAGAGAAAAGAAGAGATGAGATGAGAAGAGAAAAGAAAAGAAGAGAAGAGAAGAGATGAGAAGAGAAAAGAAGAGAAGAGAAGAGAAAAGAAAAGAAGAGAAGAGAAGAGAAAAGAAGAGATGAGAAGAGAAGAGAAGAGAAAAGAAGAGAAGAGGAAAGAAGAGATGAGAAGAGAAGAGAAGAGAAAAGAAGAGAAGAGGAAAGAAGAGAAGAGAAAAGAAGTGAAGAGATGAGAAGAGAAGAGAAGAGAAGAGAAGAGAAGAGAAAAGAAGAGATGAGATGAGAAGAGAAGAGAAGAGAAAAGAAAAGAAGAGAAGAGAAGAGATGAGAAGAGAAAAGAAGAGAAGAGAAGAGAAAAGAAAAGAAGAGAAGAGAAGAGAAAAGAAGAGAAGAGGAAAGAAGAGAAGAGAAAAGAAGTGAAGAGAAGAGAAAACAAGTGAAGAGATGAGAAGAGAAGAGAAGAGAAAAGAAGAGATGAGATGAGAAGAGAAGAGAAGAGAAGAGAAAAGAAAAGAAGAGAAGAGAAGAGATGAGATGAGAAGAGAAAAGAAGAGAAGAGAAGAGAAAAGAAAAGAAGAGAAGAGAAGAGAAGAGAAGAGAAAAGAAAAGAAGAGAAGAGAAGAGATGAGATGAGATGAGAAGAGAAAAGAAGAGAAGAGAAGATATGAGAAGAGAAGAGAAGAGAAAAGAAAAGAAGAGAAGAGAAGAGAAAAGAAGAGAAGAGAAGAGAAAAGAAGGGAAAAGAAGAGAAGAGAAAAGAAGAGATGAGAAGGGAAGAGAAAAGAAATGAAGAGAAGAGAAGAGAAGAGAAAAGAAGAGAAGAGACGAGAAGAGAAGAGAAGAGAAGAGAAGAGAAAAGAAGAGATGAGAAGAGAAGAGAAGAGAAAAGAAAAGAAGAGAGAAAGACAGGTTGAGAGAATGATAGAATGAGAGGTAGATTGCGAGAAATGAGCGTAGAAATATTTTGGCTATCTGCCAGGACATTACGAATTGTAAAATGAAGGAGATCTATCAAAACGGTACAAAAGATTTTATTTTCACAAGAGTTCTGTTTTGTAGAGGAAATACGATTACGGCCTTTGTTAGATTCTCATGGCGGCTTTTTCCCCGCTGTGAATGGAAGATATTAATTCTCTGTTGTTGCGATTGGGTGAAAAACACTGGTTAATGATATTTGGTCGGGGGCGACATAGAAACCACTAGTTATGGGCTTGAAGTTTCACAGTCGGTGTCTGTCGAAGATGCAAGTCCTTGCTGCGTTGTCGGTTGTTGCCATTGGATTCCCGCCAGTTTTTTTTCCCATGAATATACTTCAAGGTGTAAATATGTTAGTTTCTAATTCGCTTATTTTACTTTGACTGATCGTCTTATGTTTGTGCAAGCAAAGTAAGGTATGATACATTGAGACCTTGTACCAACGATTGATATTTTTTACAGGACAATAGATGATAGGAAGTAAGACTAACCTAAAGAGTATTGGGTCATAACACAAGTTCGTATCGTTTTTAAGGGTATTCCAAAGACAATAGTTAAATGTCTGTACGTAATGTAATTTTTAATCGAGAATATTTATAAAAAAATATCTTGTTTCATTTCATCAGTTCTCATCTCGGTTTCTATGCCAACAACATCTGTTATTATTATTATTATTGTTGTTGTTATTATTATTATTATTGTTGTTATTATTATTGTTGTTATTATTATTATTAATATTGTTATTATTATTGTTGTTATTATTATTATTATTGTTATTATTATTGTTGTTATTATTATTATTGTTATTATTATTATTGTTATTATTATTGTTGTTGTTGCTATTATTATTATTGTTATTATTATTAGTGTTGTTATTATTATTGTTATTATTATTTTGTTATTATTATTATTATTGTTATTATTATTATTGTTGTTGTTATTATTATTGTTATTATTATTGTTATTATTATTAGTGTTGTTATTATTATTGTTATTATTGTTGTTGGTGTTGTTATTATTATTGTTATTATTATTGTTATCATTTGTATTTTTGGTGTGTACTTATTTCTTTCCGGATCCCAAACAGAGATTTAAAGTCAGAAATGGCATCAAGACATTTTCCACAGAGAAATTTTGAAAACAAAAATCGCACATATTTTACATAAATAAAGCCCTTCGTAAGGTGTGGGCTGTATTCGTGAGAACATTTTTTTGTATTTTTTTAAGGCATGGGCTACCAGGATTTTCTTCAATGATTCTATTGGAATATTTTCCAATCAATCCGAGGGCTCCAACTACATCTGGAATTGTTGATGTTCTCATGTGTTATTTTTGAGATTTCAAGGTCCTGGTATTTTCCTAATTTTTTGAATATCTTCAAGGATACATTGCAGTTTGCAGGGACTGTTATGTCAACAAGGAGGCACATTTTGTCTTTGCTGTGTCTAATCACGATGTCTTGGCGATTACCTTTGATTGTTCCACCTGTGTGTATTGTGAAAATCCCATAAAATTGTAACAGATTCTATCTCCGTAAAAACAGTGTCTTGCAGTTAACTTTCTTTAAAATGTGCAGATTTTCGAGTGCAGATATTGGCCCACTCTGTTGTGCCCAGTTTTATATCCAGTGGGTGCTAATGCCGCGCAATAATACAAGATGATTAATTGTTTTTGGATATTTACCACAGAATCTGCATTTTGGACTAACACAATTTTCAGTATGTTTGCTTGATAATTTCTCGTCAGCTAACATTGGTCCTGTGCAGCAAGAATAAAACATTGGGTTTCAACTTTTAACCTTGCACTACGTAACCACTGATGGGTACAGGGTTTGTCTACATCAGCTTGTTTGATACGGGCTGAATATTGACAATGAAGCGGTTTAACTTGCCATCGTTTCTGTATCTGGTCGGTTGCAATTGCCTTTGTTTTCTTTTTTTAACTATTTTGCAGCTTCAGTCGGTGTATTATGCTTTATTTGTATTTATTCATCTATTTGAAACTCCATATTAGACATGTTGGCATCCCTTATTACTGAATAAACTCTGTTACTAATTTCATGTTCTTTGATACAATTATCATCCAATTTTCTGTAGTTTCCAGGTATCTTTGAAAGCCTGTACTTATAGTCTGGAAGGCAGTTCTAGTTGAACTAATCCTTTGCCTCCTTCGGATCTGGGTACATACGAATAGACGGCATCATCTTTGTGATGATGCATGCGGCGGAAGGTGAGAAGCTTTCTCGTTTTGGCATCTATTCGCTTAATGTCAGTTATGGCCCAGTTAAGGATGTCGAAAGTGTATTGCAACACGGGGACAGCCAAGGGGTTTATGGCTGATATTCTTCTTTTTTTTTTTTAAATTTAGCCCTATATTCAGTACCAGACGCACACGCCTGTAGTACTCATTTCGTATGCTGTATTTTATCTCCTTCGCCAATTCTTAGGTATTTACAGGCTTCTTCTTGTTTCTTCTCTAATCTACGTGACAAACTCTAAATCTATTTGGTAATTCTATTTTTGCAATTCTCCCTTTATTGAATGTTACATTTGCACATATTATTATTATTCGGTCCAGCTATCTCGGACACGTGTCTTTTTCATGGGTCTGTCACGCCAACCATAACGGTACTACATCAAGGACGCAAACTCATTAGGGAAAGATTCTGTTTCCTAACATAGCTGGTCAATGTATGTGGTTGCTGGGCGACCGACCCGTCTTTCGCCAGGTCTAGGTGTCCAGAGCAGTAGATCGCACGCGAGCTCTTGCTTTGCTCGCCAGCAGTATCCTGCAAAGCGCATTCTGCTTTCGCGCAAGATTGTAGAAATATCAGGGATTGGTCCATACAGCTATGATTTAGTTGTATGTTGAACCCAAGAGATGTGAAGTATGGCTCTCAGTATCCGGGCGCCGGTTCCGACAAAGTTAGCCTTCATAGATTTACGAAGCAGTAGCACCAGCCATTAAAACAACCTCTACAGAGGCGCAAATAGAAGCTCCGTTTGAGGTTCTCTGGTAGAACAGATATATATGTATATGAGTAAATACAAAAGGAAAAACTTTCTTTACCAATGTGTCCTAACATAGCTGGTCAATGTAGGTGATTAGGATGACCAACCTGTCTCGCGCCATAATTATTAGACCAGGAATGTTGGAAGGTCATTATAGTTCCATATTGTGTCATAACATTGTTGGTCAATGTAGGTGTTTGCTGGGCGACCGACCCTTCTTGTCACATGGCTAGTTGTCCTGAGCAGTAGATCGCACGCGAGCTTTTGTTTTGCTTGCCAGCAGTATCCTGCAAAGCGCATTCTGCATTCATGTATGATGGTAGAAATATCAGGGATTGGTCCATACAGCTGTGATTATGTTGGGTGATGTCTCCAAGACTTTGCTAAATATAGCTCTCGGGATCCGAGTGCTGGTTCCTCCAAGCTTAGACTCTAGGGCTTGAGTTAATGTCCAAACAATGGAACTATACATTAACATATTAATGTTTAGAGATGTTTAATTATTGTCTTTGAAATTCACTTAAAAAACGCTAAACTGTATTTAAGAAAGATAATCTCTATTTAATAGAAATAGATATAATGTCCTTTATATTTAAAATCTCGCAGAAATACTTTTTCTTAACACGAATCTAGCTGTGTTTTTAATCCGGAAGTAACTGTTGTCTTACAGAGATGTTATCTGTAAAACATAATTAAATAAAATGACGCTATAGGCTTTTTATATATTTTTTACTCGGTAATCTTAAAATTTAGTAAAATATTCTCCGTAACCTCATGTTTTATTGAATTTCAAAAATGTTGACTTTAAATTTACTATAGTTATTGGTCTTATTTTCTGATTATGTCCTATATGGTCGTCTGAACTTTTTAAAACATCCGTACGTTTGTACATGCACTGAAAAAAAATTCGAAATACTTTTAAAAATATTGGTGTTGATGATTTGTATTATATTAAACTTTTCCGTTTATAATCAGTAAATATAGTTTATTACTTTAGTTTATCATCTAAATGGCACAAATTAATACAGAAAATTTAAAAGATTTAGTAAATTTTTCTAATTAAAATTTAAAAAAAATGTAAACGATTCTTGTAAAAATTCATTTTATTCCTCGAATTTTTTTTCGGACAGGAGCTAATAATAATAAAAACAATTAAAAGCTTTTCTGAGTCTGTCTATATTTCTATATTGTCTATATATAAAAGCTTTTCTAATGTCATAGTTTTAATGCATTTTTTATTTTATAATTCAGTAATAAAAATTTATGAAAATATTTTCCGTAATCTAATGTTTTATTGAAATTCAGAAATTTTGACTTTAAATTTACAATAGTTTCACTGTTGTTTTCTGATAATGTCGTGTATGGTCGTCTGAAATCACAAAAATCGGTATAAACACACACAAATTCAAAATTCTTTAAAAAATATTGGTCCTTGATAATTTGTATTAAGCTTTAACATTTATCTTGCTTTTCTGGTGAAAGATACAGACATTTTAAAAGTAAACTTAGTTTAAATTACATTTGTTTTGTTTAAATGATTTTTCGAGGTGATTTTATCTGGTTTTGTTTAAAGCGGTTTTTGTCTGAACAACATGAAAATTCATGATTGTCAGATGAGTTAGTAAGACTGAGGCTATCGTAAAAGAAAGAAAGAAAAACAACTTTTGTAACCAAGATACAATGTCAAAAAAGAGAGTGTCGATAGCCAGGAAATTAAGGCCATTGTATGAATAAGTGTGCACTTGTTCGTGGCACCCGTTGGTCTCGAGAGTAAGGACCTGCGCCCGAAGAGTTATATCCTTCCCAGTGCGTAGGACCGGGTAGGGTTTTTATGAATGAGAAATCAGCAGTTTCCCATGGACTGCGGCTGCCCACACGGGGAAATTCAGATACCAGTACACCTTCGCATTGGCGTCGTCGCCGGATTTGCCAGAACGAAAGTGAACATGACATTGAATTGTCTTAGAGACTACCGCACCGGATTTGAATTCAAAGTTGTACTTCTCCTAGTATAGATACCAACCATGGCTACGGAGCCCAGATTATCCCACTATTTATCCTTAGTTGGAAGCTTTGAATTTTTCTGATTTTTTTTGTTCACACTATAGAACTGTTGTGGAGATGAACACCCCTCTCCAAAATATGATTTGGACTCGTCCAAATACTATATATACTGACACCGAAAATTAGATCTTGTCGAACTCACTGCATTTGGGCCGAGAGGAACCTAGACGAGACTATGTCAAAGGGCATAATCTCGTCTAGGGTGGTTGACAAACCATACCCCGTGTATACGAGGTCTACGGGGAATTTTTGCCTGAGCCAACAAGCTCGGATTTTCCCCCACATAAAAATTCGCCTTGTGCCAAATCCTGACTTGTGGGGAGGTTTGGTAAATATTGGGCTAACCGCTCGCGGAGCTCTTAGATCTTGTCAAAAATCTCTGCTTTCGGGCAGAGAGGAACCTAGACAAGGTTATGCCGAAAGGCTGGGTTACATCTGCGTAGCTAGACAGCTCTCCGACCCATGTGTACGGGGTCTACGGATATTTTTTTTTCTGAGCCTACGAGCTCGGAACGCCCAACGCAAAAAAAACGGCCTTGTGCTACATCTCACCTTATGGGGAGGTTTTGTAAATACCGATCTAACTGTTCGCGGAGCTCTTAGATCTTGTCGAACTCTCTGTCTTCGGGCAGAGAACCCAGTTTTGTCTGGGGAGGAAGACAAACCCGACTCTGTGTATGCGGGGTGTACGAGAAATTTTTGTCCAAGCTTACGGGCTAGGATACACCCGACGTAAAATCTGGCCTTGTGCCGCATCCTGCCTTGAGGGAAGGTTTGGTAAATACCGAGCTGACCGCTCGCGGAGCTCTTATATCTTGTCAAACTCTCTGCTTGCAGGCAGAGAGGGACCCCAGACGAAGCTATGTCGAAAGTCTCGCCTGTGTCGGTAAACAAATCCGACTTCGTTATTACGTGGTCTACCGGGAATTTTTACCCGAGTATACGGGCTCGGATTTTCCTCACATCAAATTCAACCTTGTGCCACATCCTTCCATAGTGGAGAGGTTGCTAATACCGAGCGAACCGCTCGCGGAGCTATTAGTTCTTGTCGAACTAACTTTCGGGCAGAGAGGCACCCAGACGAGGCTATGCCGAAAGCCAGAGTCTCGTCTGGGTAGTAAACCCAACTCTGTTATTATGGGGTCCACAGGTAATGTCTACCCGAGTCAAGGGGCTCGGATTTGCCCCATATAAAAATCAGCCTTGTGCCATATCCTCCCTTGTGTGGAGGTTTGGTAAATACCGAGCTAACCGGGAGCGAGCCGTAAAGCCTTACTACAGAATTCACTAAGATTATGTCGACTCCAAGCGATATTATATTTCATGACTGTGGTATCTTAATTCGGTGGAATGAAGAAGACATAACACGACACCTAACTACTCTGTTATCATCCTTAGACTGCGCGAGAAGAGATAGATTAATACCTTTCCCAACGGTGTTAGCACGTAAGTTAATGTAATGACCTCGGCTGGAATTCAAACTCGGTATCCTATTCGAGCTGAAATCCATTACTCCACCTCCTTTCTGTGTGCTTGCATTCCTCATGCAAATATTCAACAATCGATGTTACTTTGCAAATACTAAAAAATTTCCGTTCCTTTGCAAATATTAAACAATCGACATTTACAGATATTGTTTTCGACCACTTTAAACTTTACTTTCATCTACCGGCTTGAACATTCGAAAAATCTTATTACAGAAATATTTGCGCTCTCCGGTAGAATTTCAAGGCGGAAGGGAGCTACCGTTAATACAGGAACGCCTTACCCAACTTAGCCACGAAGTGCAAGCATCAAGGTTAGGCCAAATTTTGTGTTTTAAGCGAAACATCTCTCGCCATAGATTCTCTCGAAGCTTTTCATATTGTTATTTATTGTGTTTTCATACACAATTGTGGCACAAGGCCGAAAAGAGGAGGGGTTGAGGCTGGTCGTCACTAATTATCTTATACCTAGCTAATCTGATTCACGACCCGCGTCCTGGGTAAGACGTTAAACTGCATCCACGTCCTGAGTAAGACGTTAAACTACAACCGCGTCCTGGGTAAGACGTTAAAACTACGTCCAGCAGAAAGGCCTCTGATCAGAAGGTTTAGCGGAGCGTGGTATTACTTCAACTGCTGGTGTTTCCAAGTCCACCCTGACCCGGAGTGGTAGCACCTGTTAGGGTCCCAGCTACGGGCAAATAGTTAAATATTACCAGCAATACTTTTTTGAAAAAAATTATTACCAGCAGTGCAATTTTGAAGGAAATATATTATCAGAAACAGATTTTTGACAAAACAAATTATTACCAGCAATAATTTTTTTTTGTCAGGATTAAATAACCCATTGAGGTTGATATGCTGTAAAACAAAATAAATCAATCCAATCTAAACCAAACAATACATACTATATTCATACGAATCTATCTTTAAAATTTTGTCGGCATTAAATAACCCATTGAGGTTGATATGCCGTAAAACAAAATAAACCAATCCAATCTAAACCAAAGAATATATACTATATTCATACGAATCTATCCTAAAAATATTGTCGGCATTAAATAACCTATTGAGGTTGATATGCCGTCAAACAAAATAAACCAAACCAAACCAAACCAAACCAAACCGATTCACGACCCAGACACTCATTACAATTTGCCCATTCACCATGCAAACTCGTTCATCACCAATCAATCCTCCATACACCATAATATCGCATTCTCTCAAGGGGGTCCTAAAAACGCGACCCATGCCATAAGAATTTAATGATAATAAATTAATAAGCTTTTCATATTTGCAGTTTCGTATCCGAGTGTGAAAAACGAGAATTTTGGAAAGGATTTTTTCTTAATCCGTTATATTTTTTTATCACTTTAAGCGTTTAGTAGACATTCTGTATTAAAAAAAAAAAAAACATATTTCGGTTTGCATTTTATTTTTTCGTCTCGGATGCTATTTGAATTTTACCAGAAACAAAACAGTTTCCATGCCTGATGATGACTGGTAGAAACGTCGAAAGTACTTGGTTATTTAAGAAAGACCTAATACAGTTTTAATTTTGCAAAACAAGGATCATAATATTGATCGAGTGATTAGTGGGTTAATGCGCCTTTAAAATTTAGTTAGTGAATGGATTTCGCCATTTTTTATTATTAACTTTACTAATTCATTATTTGTATGAATGATTCATTGTAATATATATATATATATATATATATATATATATATATATATATATATATATATATATATATATATATATACGCCTAGAGAGTTGTTCGGGCTTGCCGGTCCAGTTATATATCTCGCGATTTCGACAGCTTTGTGTGTGCGTGTGCAAGCTTGGGACGAGTAGCATCGTTAATTGACTTCAGTTTTTACATTTTAAGAAGAAAAATAAAATGGCGAAAAAGCAATTTTCTTCTGACGCTTTTCAGAAGAGTGGAAAATGGAGGGTAAAAAAATAACGAATGATCTTCATTTTTTGGGAAACAATCTAAAAAAAAAAAACAGAAAGAAATAACAACAAAAACAACAACAAAAAAAAAAAAATGAAAGAAAACAAATCCGGCACTGATTAGATTTCCGCATCACCGACGACCGACGAAACAGTCTAAAGTAAGAAAAAGTCACGAAACGATATACTCTGACGTGACAAAAGTCATGGGATAATAAACTATAAAGGTGGCGTCACTGTACTTAACGTCACGGAAATAACCAGATCTATCTATATCAGTTGAGTTCTGGCATCTGATGTGTCGGTGTGAACACAGGCTTGTCTGTTAGTGGATAAACTCTCGGAAGTTAATGGTTTTGGTCCGGTTTTTGGTGTTAAATACTTTCAGCCATTTCACCCATTAAGAAGAAATTAATGTTCTCATCGCGGTAAACATGATGATTGGGTATATACTGGCATTTTTTGAATGGTAGAATTCAAATTCGCCTCAAGGCGTCATATATGAAGTGATTACACGGAGTTAGATCCCATCGGAAAGCATTTTTCAAATGTTTATACGTATTCTTCTTCTTGTTCTTGTTATTGTTCTTGTTCTTGTTCTTCTTGTTCTTCTTGTTCTTGTTCTTCTTCTTGTTCTTGTTCTTCTTATTATTAATATTAATTCATGAAAAGTTCCTTTTTTACCCGTATTTCATTTATAATAACATGCCGGGCAATAACAAATAATATAGGACAAACGAAGGATGTAATTTTTTGTTGTTTCTCATTAATTAAACACAAGGCTGCTATTAATAAATAACAAATTAAATAGACAACGATCTTCGCTGGATATGGTCCGCGATTGGCATTTCGAGGATTTCCTGGAGACATGGTTCACCACGAATTTTGTGGATTTGATTTTGTTAATTTGTTGATTTTTATGTATATATAATGGACTCTCCCGTCGGTTTCGACGTATGAGGATCTGGCCGCTTAATTGATTCAGTTACGAAATTTTGTGCGATAATCTTAAGTGGCATTTAAGACCCGCTAGTGATTTACAAAGTAGGCCACATACGGAGCAAGTGTGAGGATTGTGGGATAGGATCACTGTTAGATTGGCTGACCTTATAGATCTTGCTCTCGCTTCTTGAAGATGATTCAGACAAGCAGATTGAAAGTTGTTGAGTCCACTAAATCACGTTGATCTCTACCCGCTCCAAGCCTAAGCGCTCAAGGGTGTTATGTGATATATTGACTGCTGTCAAGTTGCTTTTCAGCTTGTCTTTGTATCATAGTCATGGGCGTCCTACATTCCTGTAGCCCTGATCTAACTGGCTCTACATTAAGATCTTGGGTATCCTGTCATCAGACATTCTCAAGACATGACCAGTCCACCCTAACTGAGACTGTATGATAAAAGTCTCGATTCCGCCAATATTACACCTGTTAAACAGGTCTACGTTAGATGCCCTATCTTGAAGCTTTTGTATACATATACCGGGCGTTGTTCAGGTTAGCAGTGGATATTTCGATAAAAGTAGCAGAGCATAGTTCGTCCTTCTGGTTCTCTTCATCTGACAAGCTGTACTGGACATTCGCGTAGAGTGAACAAAAATGGCCGCCTTTATACACGACAGATTGAATGTTCTACGTCTTCTGATTGGTTAACCTTCTATTGTTGGACTATAAAATGAGTCGTGTCATTCGGACTGGCTCACTAGTACATAATATATACAAAAAACTGCAACAGTTAGATCATAATTAATAAAAATAAAAAAAAGAAATAAAAGAGTATAACACCAAACTGTTAGTCTAGAACTTACGATTACATCTAGTCAATTGAACTCATTGTCTGCATCCTTTCTAAAACCTCATCGTTGCTCTCAAGCTCGGTCCATGATATCTTCAGCATCCTTCTGTAGAACCACATCACCGTCGCCTCGAGTCTCTTCTTCATTTTTGAGGAAATCGTCCAACATTCGCTGCCGTAAAGAAGGGCAGATGTCACGTAACAGCTCATTATTCTTTCCTTTGTTGCCAAAGAAATCCTCCTGTCTCACAATACTCTGCCCAGCTTTTGGAATGTGTCCTTGGCCATTCCAATACGTCTACGGATCTCTACTTAATGAATAAGATTTGTTAGACAATTTGTTAGTGTTATTCATCATGACGGTCGTCTTCAAGTATAGAATCCAGAGGTTAGCAGTGAATATTTCGAAGACAGTAGGAAAGCGTCGTTCAGGTTAGCAGTGGATATTTCGATAAAAGTTTCAGAGCGTAGTTTGTCCTTCTGTTTCTCTTCGCCTGACAAGCTGGACTGGACATTCGGGTAGAGTAAACAAAATGGCTGCCTTTATACACGACGGATTGAATGTTCTACGTCTTCTGATTGGTTAACCTTCTATTGGTGGACTATAAAGTGAGTCAAGGCATTTGGGCTAGCTCACTATGCACAAAAAAAGCTGCAACATGGGGTAACCAGTGAGGATCGAACTCACTACTCATTCGTAAGTGTGTTAGCGAGATAAGATTGCTAACCATTACACGGCCTCGGGGTACCCCGCGGAGGTACTATCTATAATGGTAAATGTTCTATGTTACTAGAAGATTAATAGATAAATAACAACTTATGCACTGATGATATTGCCGATTTTAAAAGTATTCGAATGTGAACCTGATAAAGAATAAAATGATTGCACAAACTGCTGACCTTGTAAATCAACTTTTACACAATTTTGAACACTGCCTATTAGCGCCGCTGGCAAACTGGCTATGGTCTCCGCATTTTCGGTGAGATGAACAGACCTGAATAGGTAAGTCTCTAATTAGACATACAGACAGACCGGCAGGTTGTTTGTTTCGCGGGTAGGGAGATAACTGAGTATGTCGGCTGTAAATCTCAGATCGATTCATTGCTGGAAGTATTTCCTATTACCTCGATGCAAAACGGGTCAGCAGTTCGCCACAGAGATCACGATCATTGCACGGTGCACCATAGACAATTCTTCTCCTGGCTTGCCCTCAGCGAATCGATAAACCCGCACCCACCACAACCTTTCCTTGTGAACATCGACCCACATCAGATCTGGCTCGATCGAAATTATCTAAGGCCAAAGGCAATAAACAGATTGCAAGCACGTATAACCTCAGATTTCATTATACATACATACATACCTACAAAATGCCCGTCTATGCGTGTTCGTGTTCGAGTAGCTATCCAGTTCCCTGTTGCGAAGACGCCTACCCAGGCATATTGGTGTTTATTCAACACCCACAGTGCCTGTACGTGTTTTATACGACAACTTACCTTAAGTAGGTCCTAACTACAGTTTCTGAGTGGGGGAGCATAATCTGGAGAGCTCAGATCTTTTTTGAACAAGGCGAGTACGCTCAAACTCTTGCTGATAGGGAAACCATCGACATGCTTACGAACGATTCCGTCCGCCCAATTTCGCTCATATGGCTTGGGTCAGCTCGGGGTATGTTTTTTTTTGGCACTTTTCAACACACACACACACACACACACACACACACACACACACATATATATATATATATATATATATATCTTTATACACATATAGACATATATATATATTTCTGAGATGAGATATTTTGTACATTATTTATATTATTCGGACTAATATCCTCATCTTTGTCGCCATATTTACCCCAGTGAGCAAATAAAGGGTTCGAATCGACATTCCAAGCACCTGAAGAAGGCCCGAGCGTACAACGGCCGAAACGTTGTAATAAATATGGTGACAAAGATGAGTACAATAGTCCGAATAATGTAAGTAATATATATATATATATATATATATATATATATATATATATATATATATTAAAAAGAAGAGAGAAACAGAAAACTTTTTTGGTTGTAATGTCGATTTAAAAAAAAATATCATGCTTTATTTCCATAATTTTGCTACACGTGTTTCCGGTCTTGCGTCCTTCATCAAACAAAGAGTGGATATTAACACATATTATAAAAAGGAATTAATTTATCTTATATTTTTGATGTTAAATATTCTCGATGTTTGACATTGTCCTTTTTGTGTGTTAGTGACAAAAATATTTACCTTGAACTGGCAGTAAAAATGTTCTTCTGCGTAAGGGGTAATAAAACAATTCAGATTGCTTTCAGAAAGGAGAGATATCTGTATTTTTATTTTTAATGATCTCTTGGGTGTTCTTAGATCTATTTGCATTTTTTTGTGTTTTTGTCAGCATCCGTATGTATACGTATATTCCCTATCCATACATACTGCCTTATAAGGAATTAGCATACACATATATACACATACACTTCCTATGTTGCGTACGTTTGGCGTGTGTGCCCGTGAGCAGTCCTCTCTTGCCAATATGAGTGATATATATATATATATATATATATATATATATATATATATATATATATATATATATATATATATATATATATTATAAATATATCAGTATATGCATGTATACGCGCATTCCCCCTCCATACATAGATACTGTCTTATTATAAGGGATTAGCACACACACACCTATATATATATACACATAGCTACATACACACATACACACACATATAAATACATATATACATACATATACATGCACCCGCTTCCAATGTTGTGTAGGGTATGAGTGCGTGACTGCGAGTAGTCTATTGTTTTGGCAAGTATATGTATACATATTAGTGCTCTACAGATAAACGCGTGTGAGTGTATGCGCATGGATGTGGGTCTTTTGATCACTGTATTTGGGCATTATGTGTGCATGTTGTGTGTTTTTCGCGTGTGGAGTTATGATCGATATATATATATATATATATATATATATATATATATAATTATGTATTTAAAAATATGCCTCCATCACTACATAAGAGTTCTTATGTTTCAAAACAAGAGCCGAAAACTTCAACATAATTATTTGAATTAAATTGAATTAAAGTACCAAATTCCATCTTCAAGCGAAATGTTTTTTGGAATAACTAATTCTTGAAATTTACGCGTTTTGTAAGCATATTGATTATTAAAATTAAAATTGCTATGGTAACGGCTAGAGCAATCATTAAAAAAAGGGCGTAAGGGTTAATAATTTGTATCAATATCTGTTACATTCAAATTGGTCAGGTCAGGTTATGGTTGGGGTGTCTAAATTCAAAGCGGAAGATGACGTCTAGTCTAGTCTATAGAGATTTATTTATTTTTTATTTTATTTATTTATTTTTTCCTGAAAGGGTTTTGTGTATATAAAAAAAAACTGTCATAATTCGCTAACATTTGTTTTTTTGACGACTTCATAAACGTTTTTTTTTATTTTTCTTATTTTTTTATTGCATAGGGCATTTAAACTTTTTATTTAGACGATGGAGTTTAAAATTTGTATTTATTATTTTATTGTTTGTTTGTTTTTATGCTCATTATTCAATGCGAAAATTTGATGATGTCGGCAAAAAACTGTTAACTCATGTCTATTGTTTAATAAATTTTCATTACTTAGAAAATTGATAATGTGTAGTTTTTTATGTAGGCATAAAGGGCATGGGTCATCCTAAGTTTTACAAGTTATAGTTTTGTTTATAATTTTCCAATTTACTTTTGGTGTTTTACTCATTTCCTTCGAATGCAAAAAATATTTAGATAGAGATGTCTGATTTCTTTTATTAATATTGTTGAAGGAGAACTTATGCTGCCTCCATCTGGTTTTGAATTCATTCTTCGTAGACCCAATGTATATCATATTAGTATTAGGACTCTTAATGGATGAGATAATACATTGGATTTTACGCGGGATATATTTCCCAATGGGCAGTCTACTGGGTTTCTAAAATCACATGATTTTTCACTATTTTTGTCTAATTTAAGTGTAGTTTTTTTATTAATGCTATTCTGGCATGGGTTTATTCAGGATTTTATTATTGTGTTTTTTATTATACTTTCTAGATTTTCAGTGCAACTGTAACTTAATTTTAGGGTGTTTTTATTAAATATTTTACTAAGTCTACTATTAGTAGGGAAAATGTTTTTCAATTAAAGCTAGGAATTTATCTCCTAGCTTAATACTAACCATTTGGTTGAACGGAGGGTATACCAAATGATTTTTTTTGTTTTTCTTCTGGTTATTTTTAAATAAATAATTATATTTAGGCTCTACTTTTGTATCGCGCAGTGTTTTTTAAAAATAATACCAAAAATAATACTAAAGAACTTTGGATTATTTACCTAACGAGTTCTTTCCTATTTTCTATATATTTTCACACACACACACACACACACACACACACACACACACACACACACACACACACACACATATATATATATATATATATATATATATATATATATATATATATATATATAATTCATCCAGTTAAAAGTAAAAATAAAATCATCCTTGTTTATAGGCTACAAGTATAGCCAAAAGCACTCAGACATAAATGACAAGAGAAAAGAAGAAAATTCTAAGAACACAAGAAAAATGAAATTAAAAAACATAACTGTAGTATTTTTTCAGTCATATATATATATATATATATATATATATATATATAGTTTTAAGGTGTACCATATTTATGGGATAAAGTGCTCAATATCAGATATAGAGCGTATGTAAATACAAATATAAAAGTGAACATTGATATCAACACTCAGTTGCGAAGTGACGTCATACATGATCACGCAAGAGTGGAGAAACGAGAAGTATTAAGTATGGGAAGTCATTGGTATAAACCAATTGCTTCTGTTATAAATTATAAGTATTTAAGGATATTTGTGGAGATTTCGTAGTTTATTTTGTTCAGGTTAGGTTTCAACTGTTTTATGTATATAGCTTCAAGAATTTTAAATTTTTGTTTATTGTTTTCATCTTTTAGTATCGTTTTGTTGTCAACAAGGATTTTCCGGAATTGAGTACGCGGGCAGTCATGTTGTTTTGAATGTCTAAAAATGTTAGAGTTATCATTTAAATGTAGAATCAAACGCCGTGAAATGGAGTTTGTGATGTAAGCAACATAAATATTATTTAATCCATTGGAGATACAATCTCCCAAAGACCACTTGAATTTGTAAATTATGTTGTTTTTTTGCAAGTCGTTAATGGGGAGGGGGGAGAAACATTGCGAAGAATTAAGTTGGATATACTAGATTTAGTGTAGTATATGATTAACCTGTTTTTTTTGTTGTGGATTTATTAGTATTTAGTTTATTTTTAGTATATATTCATCTTGTTTATAATTACTATGCATTTGATTACGATAAAAAAGATTAATATATTTGGAATTAGTTGAAGCAGTATTATGTTCTATTTGCTTAGTATTAATACTTCTAAGAAAGTATTTCCTTTGTTCATCAACTATATAGTTTGGAAAGCTATTATTAATAAGTGTTTGTTTTATATTCTTTAGTTCACTGTAAAAAATCTGTTTTGTAGATGAATTGGTTTTTGCACGATGTATTAGATTCTTTATAATTGCTATTTTGTAGCAATATGGACATTCGCTTTTGTAGTTAAGTGTACATGAATTTATGCTGGTAGGTTTTT
This sequence comes from Acanthosepion lycidas, assembly GCA_963932145.1. Taxonomy (NCBI): domain Eukaryota; kingdom Metazoa; phylum Mollusca; class Cephalopoda; order Sepiida; family Sepiidae; genus Acanthosepion; species Acanthosepion lycidas. The sequence continues at coordinate 52,414,581 of OZ010602.1, read as the reverse complement.
TATATGGTGAAATAGTAAATTTGTTATTATTTGTGTTTATCAATATGTCATGGAAGGGAATTTTATTATTAGTATTGAGTTCATACGTGAATTTAAGGACAGAATTATCTTGAAAACTTTTTTGAAGTTGAAGTATTTCATCTGTATTTTTTAACTAACATATGAATATCATCAACATATCTTAGATAGATGGAAGGTTTTTTAACATCAATAAATATCTTATTTTCGAGGTTCAACATGTAGAAATTGCTAAATGTCGGACCCAGTACTAAATCCATGTAGACGCCATCACGTTGTATATATATATATATATATATTATTACTATGATCTAAGAAAGGGACTTCAGTAGTACAAACTAATAATAGTTTCCGTAATATATTCAGATTAATTTTAAGTGGGGTTAAAGATGAGTTACTGTATATCTTCTTTATAATTAAGTCAATAGTTTCACTAACAGGGACATTGGTAAGTAAGTTTTCAACATCAAGTAAAGCTATGATTTCATTGTCGGGTTTTTCACTTTTTAGAATTTGGATTACTTCTAATGTTGAATTAACACTATATTTACTAAGAAGGTAGGGAGTAATAAGTTGGTTAATGTATTTTGTTAGTTGATATACAGGAGTTGGAATTTGCGATATGATAGGATGGAGAGGATAGTTAGGTTTATGTGTTTTTACGGTGCAGTATGTGTAGCCAGGGCTATAATTACCAACAATTTTAGGGTGTTTTAAAGAGTTCTGTTCAACATTATTAGCATTAATAAGTTTATTAAGCTTTGATTTTAGTTGGTTGGTCGGGTTCTTGTTAAGTTTTTTAAACTTTTTGTGATCATCGTGTATGTGGTCAAGTTTTTCGTTATAATCCAATTTGTTTAGGATGACGAAAATATTGGTCTTATCAGCTTTTTTTCACAATAATGTCAGGGTGGTTGCGTAGTTCTTGTGCGGCGATTTTTAGTTGTTTAGAAAGTATTTTTGAGGAGTTTCTGATTTTTATCATGCCGATCCTTGAATGCCTCGGCCTTAAGTAAGTCTTACAATTCTGGTGTTGTTCCTATCAATTATTCATCCTGGAGTTTAACAATGTTTTGGTATAGCGTCTCGATTTCTATTGTTTTAAAAAGTCGATTATATTTACGGTATGTATGAAAGTTAGGTCCAAGGTTAAGCAATTCTTTTTGGTGTTTAATAAGTTCATAATTGGAAAGGTTAATGAATTTATCAGTTTTGTTAGGAAGAGTGATAGTATCTTTGTATAATGCATTCAAATTTTTTTATAATTTTAAACCGGTGTTGAGCTTCAGATTTATTGGTAATTTCCGTGAGTCTATGTGTAATTTCCTCCAGTTGGTCCGGGGTAGTTATATCCTGTAGTTTATCGTAAATGTCCTGTTTGTTGCTGTTAAGGGTGTTCAATTTTTCTTTGGCTATTTCAATTTGCCTTTTCACAAGGAAGAAGTATTAAGTATGGGAAGCGATTGGTATAAACCAATGGTTTTTTTTTTGTAAATTCTAGGCATTTAAGGATATTTGTGGAGATTTCATAGTTTATTTTGTTCAGGTTAGGTTTCAACTGTTTTATGTATATAGCATCAAGAATTTTTAATTTTTGTTTTCATCTTTAAGTATAGTTGTGTTATCGACGAGGATTTTCCCTATTGAGTACGCGGGCAGTCATGTTGTTTTAAATGTCTAAAAATGTTAGAGTTATCATTTAAATGTAGAGTCAAGCGCCGTGAAAACGAGTTTGTGGTGTGACCAACATAATAATTCTCGTTTTTCACTCTCGCGTGGTCATATGTGACGTCAGGAACTGCGACGCGATTTTCGCTTCCGTGTCTAGTATATACGAGTTTGTCGTTATTTGGAAAATTATCATGCAGCAAGGGCGGACTAACATTGTTGTTTAGTCCGTTGTTTATTGAAATTGTCATCTTTGATAATGGCTTGTGTAAGTTGAAAGCTTGGATTGATTTTAAACATGTATCAATATGGTGTTTTCCTTCCGTCTTTCAACCATAATGTGAGAAAGCGTATCAGACAATATGAAAGGAGCTTACTTAAAATGAATAGAATAAATTTGTCTATATTATTTAATGAAACATGCACTAATATATATATATATATATATATATATATATATATATATATATATATATATATATATATATATATCACTTTTGTTGAAGCTTCATCAAAGATTGAGTAAATAGGAGTAAATGTTTTCTGATGAAGGATTAATAAAAGTTAAACATGTCAGATTGATATACGATTGTTATTTTCTCTTTTTCCCATCATTCTATCGGATTTCGCTCATATTGGATGTCTATTTAATCCCAACTCTCTCTCCCTCTCACACACACACGCGCGCAAACATACATACATACATATATATATATATATATATATATATATATATATATATATATATATATATATATATATATATTAAAGACATTTTTTATGTTTAACGTTCTTTTTATAGATACAAGTATTTAAGTAAATGCTCTGTTTATGATAAACAGTATTAAATAACATTTACCAGCCTGAATGTCCGAGAAATTTTCACAAAGGACGAATATTTTCTATGTAAATTTCTCGGACATTCAGGCCGGTAAATATTATTTAATACTGTTTATTATAAACAGAGCATTTAGTTAAATAATTATATCTATAAAAAGAACGTTAAACATAAAAATGTCTTTAATAAATAAATTGTCGGACTTTGTCCATTTCTTAATATATATATATATATATATATATATATATATATATATATATATATACTGTATTTTATCTTCAATCTTCCATGAATCTCTCACGTACATTCATATCTGCTCATGGCGTAACAAATGAAATCACACATTATGAAATGGACAAAGTCTGACAATTATTTTAAGACATTTTTATGTTTATACATTCTTTTTATAGATACAAATATTTAAGTAAATGCTCTGTTTATAATAAACAGTATTAAATAACATTTACGGGCCTGAATGTCCGAGAAATTTTCACAGAAAATATTCGTCCTTTGACAGGATTCGAACCTGTATCCTATACGGAACCGTCATTGAGCTTGACGTGCCTTTAACCGATTTCTCCATTTCATAATGTGTGACGTCATTTGTTTTCATTTGATACGCCATGAGCAGATATGAATGTACGTTAGAGATTCATGGAAGATTGAAGTTTAAATACAGTAAATCCGACCTTGCTAACTGAACGCTCTGTGGACAAATCGGTCAAGCTAAATATATTTATATGTTTGTTTGTGTGTGTGTGTGTGTAATAAGTTTTATGGATATGAGTTTGTGACCCTCGGTTTCACGCTTTTCCGATCATCAGAGAAACTGGTTTATTTTTTTAAAATTGGATCTTGTTTGACTATGTCTGGTGGCGGAAGGGGGAATATACTTCTGTGTTTGTGGTGGCACACTCATACGCATAGGTGTACGAATTTTAGTTCACACCAACACATCCATGTAAGCAAGTGGAGGCTAAGCGCCGATACATATCCGCGCTTTCGGGCGTACATCCATCCGCAATTGTAATTCTATTTCGGTGTCGGGTCCTTAGCTTTTTATGTGTGTCGATGTCCATTTCTACAAGGTGCGGGTAGGGCTGTCAGCGGAACTTACATTTCCTCACACACACACACACATACACACACACATAAATACACACACATACATACACACGTGTTTAGATGCACACTTGCACTATCATTGGTCTTGGCCTTTTCAGCAGCACTTAACATGGGTCATGTTTGTGGTTATGGTGATGATGATGTTTGTTTTTTCAACGCTAACTGCTTGTATGTTGTTGACGGTTGTGATGATGCTGGTGGTGGTGATAACTATGATATAATAATTATTGTTAATGTTAATAATAGATGTTGATGTGTTAACAGTAAAATTAGCCTTAATGACAGAATTATAAAAAGAAAATTAAATGCAATGTCAATCGTTATCTACTGTCTTCTTGATTACTTTTTATTGTTCTCTCTACTTAATGAAGTTTTTCTTTTCTCTTATTCTTTTACACTCAGCAGCCTCCTTGTATCTTAGTGGCTTTATTGCTTTGCGTGTGATGATATAATTAACGAACGTGCCTGATATTACGACTAAAAAGTAATCATGGCAGATTTATTATTTTATTCTATTGAAGCAAGAAACTCTGAAATTCATACAGAGCAGTGAATGGAAAATTATAATTTTATGAGTACAAACTATTGGATTATTGGATTCAAACTCTTATATGATAATATTTTGCCTTTTAGTGTCAGCTGTCTTGCAGTTTAAGCTACGGAAACCTAAGTGAAACTAAAAAAGTATAAGAAGAATATGATTAATCATCAAGAAATTAAGAAACTTTTACTTTATTAAAATGAGCGTTTTTTCTGACCTTACATTATTGATAATACCAGGAAATTGTTTCCTGCCTTTCTATTTTTGGTGGGAGGAGGGGTAAATATAATACAAAAAATGTCATATATTTTAAGACAGTAAAATTGCTTCGATAGAATGTCTATAAGCGGACTGGGAAGATATCCATGTCGCCGCAATTTTAATTAAAAGTATACTCACTTGAATTTCACAGGTTTGACAAGAATTGGCGCCATTTATTTCTCCTTACAGCACAGACACTCAAAGTAATTATCAGATTCGCTTTTTAGATATACATATCAAGATTTTCCAATATAATGAAACATGCACACATTTTAACACATATAAATACACACACATACACGTTTAGGCAATTAACAGACATATACTACATATTTAAAGCCATCGAAGAAGGCAATCTTGTTAATTTGTGCAATAGATAAATTGTGGTGTAAATTACGCAAAGATGGAAATAACACTGACATTTCATTTTAACAGATACATTTACCAAAATTATGCAAAAATATCTTGAAATACTAAAGAGTAAATTTTATTTTATTTTTCAATAAAATCGCCATTGGATTCAACCACGACATCCAGACGACTTCGGAATCTCCTGCAACTCTTCCGGACGGAGTCCTCGTTTAATTTAGTGAATGCTGCTATAATCTGGAGTCTGGGGAGTTAGGTGGCCAGATACAAGTGTTGATAGCGTCTCAGAAATTGTCTGAGAACCATGACTGGGTTCTCATACTGCAGAGTATTGTTTCCAAACATAGGGTTTCTCAACAGCTACCCTCTTGACCCAGGGCTGCACTAGCTCTTCAAGGCACCTGACGTAGGCCTTCGTGTTGAATTTGAGGCTCTGTGGGAAGATGAAATGGAGGCATAACGTGGTCATAACTAGTGATCACTCCAAACATCATGATATTGATTGGATAAATGTCATCCAACACATTCCGAATGTTCTGTCCTCAGATTAACACCCAAAACACTGTGGAATTTTCGTACTGGATCTTTAGGCGCGAATGTGAAGTAGTTCAGCACTGCCGTTTCCAAATTTCATGCGGATTGATTTGAGTCATGAGGCTCTTTTTCTCACAGACGGTACCAAACTGCGCCTACTATAGTGTGTTGTCAACAAAATCAAAAACAAACAAAACTTGAAATTAAAAATATAAAATGGCGGTTATTTACCCATCACACACTGTATAAGGACAATAAAATTAAATAAAATCTTAACCGCAGTACCTTGTCAATCGTTCTTAATGAAACACACACACACATATATATATATATACAAAGTCCGACAATATATTTATTAAAGACATTTTTATGTTTAACGTTCTTTTTATAGATACAAGTATTTAAGTAAATGCTCTGTTTATAATAAACAGTATTAAATAACATTTACCGACCTGAATGTCCGAGAAATTTTCATAGAAAATATTCGTCCTTTGACAGGATTCGAACCAGCATCCTATACGGAACCGTCATTTATGCTGACGTACCTTAACCGACTCGGCCACAAAGGAGCGTTCAGAAGGCAAGGTCGAATTTACTGCTTATAAACTTCAATCTTCCATGAATCTTGTACATTTATAACTGCTTATGGCGTATCAAATATAAACAAAGGACGTCATACATTAAGAAATGGGCAAAGTCCGACAATTTATTTATTAAAGACATTTTTCTGAATGTACGAGATTCATGGAAGATTGAAGTTTATAAGCAGTATAAATTTTTTTTTGTACTTTTATCAGTATGGCTGATGCTAAACCTCCAGGAGAATGATACTGCGCGTCCTCGGGTTAACATTCTCGGAGGACATGAAGGGGAAAGACTATATTAAATCCATTGCTAGATCAACTTCTAAGAAAGCTAGTTCACTGTGTTGCGCTAGACAGTTTTTCTGTCCAGAATCTATCTTACATATCTTTGTTTGTCATACGTCCATGCTTAGAATGTTGATGCCCCAAATAGTCTGCTGCTGCTCCTATTTATTTAGAGATTCATGATAAAATCCAAGGGAGAATCAGCAAATCTCACACTGCGATTTTTTTCTGAACTCTATACTAAACATTAAATCTCTAACGAAAAAAGATCTAAACAAAATGAACACAAAACGATCAGCTTTAAAAAAGGACTCGTAACTAGAAAAACCGAATGAAAAAAGAATGTTAACAGCAAATACTTTTTCACATCCAACCCAGTTCTGCGGAATCAGAATCAACGTTGAGTTTAAGCAAGCGAATGAGCCAATTGGAGTAAAGTGCCATACAGATTTAAATTTTTCCCACTTGTGACGAATGCAGCTATCGATTTTTTTGCATGCTAGCATGCTAGTTAACCTTCGTGTCAGTCAGCTATAGGCTCTCACTCTGGCCAGTAGAAAATGGCCGCAAACTACATGAAAACTGCCGTAGAATGATGAAAAAATCGATTATTTCCGCTATCGTTGGGAGTTGGGAAATGCAAAGTCGGTCTTAGCCTTTTCGCTAACTTCGAGCATGTGCATGTAAATTCTGGTGCAAATCCCTCGAAAATTGCGGCCGTGCATTTGTTACACACACACACACACACACATCCTGCCTTTTATAGATAGAGATGATTTTAAAAAAAAGTATATTTTTTATTCTTAAGGAACTAAGATCTGATCGTAATGTTTTTATAGTTTATCAATTCTTTATGGTTTTTTAAAAGCCGAAGCTTATTTCAGATTGTAGGTGGTTGCTTACAGTTCCTGGCGTTCGCAACCTGCTCCACCTCTAAGTATTGATCGGGCTCGATAATATTTAAGGTGTGTTATCGACCGGAAGATGGTATAAGGTAAATATACAATTCAGCAATACAAATTTGCTTGTCAGTTGTCTAACCAGGGTCACTTGTGCATATGCTCTTTTAATGGGTATCTATGTTCTTGTGCGAGAATTGTGGGTTTGCCTCATGGCCGAGTGTCAAGGAGGTTGTTGTTTTAGACTTCAATGATGAATCAGCCGAGATTAATTGAGAGTCACATCTAGATACTTAGAAGAAAAAAAATCAGATATAGACTCTATTGGCTGCATTTTCCGACCTGAAGGTATCTCTGCACGCTGCTTTTGCCAAAACTTGCTAGTGTATTGTGTCCATTTGACTGGCACGCTATTATCAAATTGAGGGTTATGACTAATAGACTAGGATTCGTGTGTTTGTACCTTGTACTCACTTTGGTGTCCTGCCGCGCTCTGGCTTTATAATTAAACAATAAATATGTTATCTACACTATATATATATTTGGACTTTATATTCGGATATCTTTCTTGTTATCACATCGTTTCGACTGTTATGCCCTCCAGCCCTCATCAGGTGCATATCGATCAGGGTAACATACAGGAAATTCCGAATTGAACCATTTATTTCACATGGCCCTGTACCAAACTAAACCAGAATATATATATATATATATATATATATATATATATATATATATATATATATATATTCTGGTTTAGTTTGGCACAGGACCATCTGAGATAAATGGTTCAATTATATATATATATATATATATATATATATATATATATATATATATGTGTGTGTGTGTGTGTGTGTGTGTGTGTATGTATGTATATATAGTTAAATTCCCAGATCAATTCTGTGGACAAGACATTGGTATAAAATGACCATTGGAAAAAATTTTAGTTTTTGCCGACGCGTTTCGTCTTCCGACTTTTTCACGACAAAAATGAAATCGAAATGTTTTTATTGTTATAGTTACATTAAAAAATCCAAATTTAAAAAGATAGACGCTTCTGTCTAAGCCTTTTTTCTGGTTAATGTAAATTACTTTTGTAGTAAGGGATTTTTTTTCCCTGTCGACAATATAGTTAAATTCCCATCTTTTTAAATTTTGATTTTTTTAATATATATATATATATATATATATATATATATATATATATATATATATATATATATATGTATGTATGTGTGTGTGTGTGTGTGTGATGGATTAAATCCAACAGATATTTTAATATACTTTCTGTCTATCCGTTATAATTATAGATACACCTTATTTGAGTAAATGCTTTGCTTTTTGACTACAGTAAAATGATACATAGTTTGGCCAACGTTGTAGCCAGGGCGAGCACTACATATGCTGATATCCGATCTGACGTTGGTGTAATGGTTAGCTTGTCTTGCTAGATCAATTATGACTGAGTAGTGAGTTCTATCCTCACTGGATGCCCCATACTTTCGGCCTTGTGCCACATTTAAGCCGGGCTTAGAAAATCACTATCCAATCTCACGTAAGATTCGACACCATTAAAGCTGACTTCAAAATTAGTTCTTCAAATGTCACATGATACGTGAGTAAATATATATATATATATATATATATATATATTGGCGTAATGGCTAGCGTCAGTGCATTTTTTTTTCATCTGTCACATATATTAATCGAAATAAGTGTTTCATAATTTGTTGCGTGATTTGTTGACTATTTAGTTGAATGATTAGCGATTTCTATCCTCACTGGGGATAAAATAGAAAGGGAAGCTTCCACATTAAATAACCCAACAAGAAGTCTTAACTAGGCATGGGGTAATTGTTACCGAAGGTAATCTGGTTGACCATTACTATATATATATTTCTTCAAATGCGATATTTATTGGATACCCGCATTTGCAATAGATATCTCATTTTTATTTTACACTGGGCACTCTTCCCCCATAAATATATCAAATTATAAGCCATATACACTCAACAACTATTTATAAGCAATCTTCCGTCATGAAACAGACTGTCGCCGATGGGTGTTGTCGTCAATGTCCACTTTTATATTTACATACGCTCTAGCCCTGATACCTCGCATTTACCGTGCATACTACACACACACACATATATATATATATATTAATAAATTCGAAAAAAAATGAACGTGTGGAGCAGATAATATTATTAGTAAATTGGTGTTTTTGCCAGTAACACGACCCGGGTTTCAAACATAATACTTTTCAGGTTGTTTTGACTAATTATAAATTACAAGTCAGAAGTGGAAGATGCCAGCGGGCAAATCAAGGTCTACGTGGGAGGCACGGAAGGTACTTTTAAGAAAAGACGGTACAAACATAAATCTTCATTTAAAATAGAAAACTACAGTTACTGTATTAAACTCGCCAGCCATGTCTGAAAGTTAAAGAGAAAAAGTAGTAGAAGCCCTAATGTGAAAGGGAATATTCTTGAGAAAGGTCCAGTCTTAGAGCAATGGTAGAAGTGTTTACAAATTATGCCAAGAGAAAAACTGGCCATATTGAGATAACCAGACTGAAAAAAAAAATTATTAAACGAGAGGTCAGAGGTAATGTCTAAATGCAGACATGTAAATAAATATATTTTCGGCGTGTACGAAAGGGGATGAAATTGCATCCAACAATATATATATTTTTTCCCCTTCCGGTTCGCATTACTCCCCTTCTTTGCTCTTCCTGTTATGGTGTTAGGTGTATGAACGGTAGAATGGTGCGTTTGAAAAAAATATAATTTGCTAATACCAAAAGAAGAAACCTTATGGTTGTAACTTGGTTCATGTAACCGGTAAATACTCCAATTTATTGATATTATCTGCTTCACACGTTCAAATTTTGTTCTAATTTGTGTACTGATCACTCTTTTAAAATATCCGTTCACTGGTTTGACAATGTTTTGACCAAAAATTTATATATATACATATATATATATATATATATATATATATATATATATATATATATATATATAAAAGATCGGATGTCTAGCCACACTCATGAGCTCTGATACAGCAAAACAGTCTGTCTGTGGATGGCAATCTATCTATCTATCTATCTATCTATATATATATATATATATATATATATATATATACATATATAATTATTTATTTAAAAATATGATTCCAACACGCTACATAAGAAGTCTCATGTTTCAAAAACAAGGGTCGAAAACTTCAATATAATTATTAGAATTAGATTGAATTAAAGTAAGCTCAGTTTCATCTTCAAGCGAAATTTTTTGGGAATAACTTATTTCTGAAATTTACGTGTTTTAATAGTATATTCACAATTGAAATCAAAATTTCCATGGTTACAGCCATGGCGAATTTTTAAAATAGGTAGCGGTGTTGATGATTTGTATCAGCATAGAGTTACTTTCATAGATGTCAAGTCAAGGTAAGGTGGGGGTGTCTGAATTTAAAACGGAAGATGTTTTCAACCAGTCTGGTTTACGTGTCTATGGAGATTTATTTATTTTTTTATTTCATTTCTCTATGAAAGGGTTTTGTGTATATAAAAACTGTCGTTACATTTGTTTTTTGACGACTTCATAAAGGGCTATCTTTTTTGTAGGGTGTTTAAACTTTTTATTTGGGGCCATGGATTATAAAAGTTAATTTATTGTATGTTTGTTTTTAAGCTAAATTATTTAAATTCGTGAATTTGATGATGTCGGAAAAAAACCGTTAACTCATGTCTATTGTTTAATAGATTTTTATTATTTAGAAACTTAACAATGTGCAGTTTCTCATGGAGGCAAATATATATATATATATATATATATATATATATATATATATAACTTTCACTGATCACGATGAATGGGTGTTCAGAGAGGGAGGTCTCCTGTCTTGAGTGCCTAATGTGACTTCAACGCAAACAAGACCTGAAATGGAACTCGTATATACAATCCATCGAAAAAATGCCAGGAAAATGGTAACGCTCCCGTAAGTACTTGGTCTCTGGTATTATCCTTTAATTTTACAAGAGCCAGATCAGGCTGAAAATGGAATGCTGTTGTGATATATATACAGGAGCTGCCCAGACTTCACATTAAAGTGTCGATAGCCCCCAAAAGCGCCCTTGTAGGTAACTGATTATTTTCCACCTTGCAATCGCTTACTCACAGAGAAGACGTTGCTGTATTGCTATTTCAATGGAATGTATTCAGACAAACTATATTCCTTAGTCCCGCCATTTCTAACCTTCTGACTCCCAAGAGGCGGCTGCCCAGAAAACTACAATCTTAACCTGTTTAAATCTAATGTCAGCCTTTATCTTTCCTATATATCCCCAAAGACTTCGCCTCTTACATTGTAACTCTCGACCTTGAGTTACTCTTTGGACTTGCACAGGCGAAGATTAATGTATAAAAGAATTTCTCTCTCCCTCTCTCTCTGTCTTTCCCTCTCACTGTCTTTGTCTCTCTCTCTATATATATATATATTGTGTTGGTTGATCAGCCATTTTTTAAACAATGTTTATTATAAACAATATTTATTATGAAAAAAAACAATTCCACATGAACATTTTTAAATGGGTATGATTATCTAAACGTATGATTATCAAATAACTCGCCTACAAAACGCCTGATACTTATGCAACAACCCAATATATATATATATATATGAATAAAAATGACAATAAGAAAACTAGTAATTGCTGACGCGTATCGTCCAATGTGGACTTTATCAAAGCAAAATACGAAATGAAATTAAATCGGGGAAATTTTCATATATATATATATATATATATATATATATATATATGGGGCTACTTGTTTGGAAAAACCTTGGATAGCTCAGCTTACAGTAGATCAAATCGGTAGACGAGGACAAATAGGGAATAAAAAATGAATGTTCCAAGAACATTAAAACACGATGAAAACAATCGTCTGATGTTTAAGCTCCAAGTCCCACCCCCCAAAAAAAAACAAAAAAAAAACAAAAACACGAGTAATCCTAAGGAGCCCAGCAAACCTTAGGTTTCGCCTAAACGGATCTTCAAGATAAAGCTGGCTAGAGAGGAAAATTATGGAACAGTCTATAATTTAATTTAATAAATACTGTTCCGTAATTTAACTTATATATATATATATATGTATATATATATATATATATATATATATATATATATATATATATATATAGAGAGAGAGAGAGAGAGAGAGAGAGAGAGAGAGAGGTGGGGAGTCACGCTGGAGTAATGGATAGCCGCTTGGATTGAGGAATCGCAGTCGAATCCATTACATTCACTTACGTGCTAATACCCTTGGGAAAGGTGTGAATCCTCTTCTTCTCCCTCCAGCTATGGGTAAATAGCAGGACAGACTGGGTTCTATAGCCTTGGATGGCAACTGGTCTAGGAGAAGAACAACTCTGAATTCAAAACCTGTGGATGGCCGTTTAGGGACCTTGTGGCACGTAGTGCACCAGGTATCTGTATTCGGCCCTTCAAAAAGTGTGGATGGTTCTGCACGAAACCTTCACCACTATATTCAAATCTCATGTGCTGTTGTCGGGCTGTCGGTTTCCTGGGAGCTGATCTGCTTGACCTTCATACATCGAACTCGACGGGAAAATCGACCATATATATATATATATATATATATATATATATATATATATATATATATATATATATATATATATATTAGGTATAACAACAAAAATCGTTTTACAGCATAATTGTTCATCCCATCAAATGTTTAATATCTAAACGTAAACTGAGTTTCTTTTTCCAGGTTTTCAGATAAGAAATTTGACATCATCTGTCGTAAGAATCACAGACAACCCCTTTGAATTATTCTGCTAGAAAAAGAAGTGAAAATCGTTTTGTGTCAGCCCCACTCTGTTCTCAACTGAACAATGTTGAGAGAAAGAAATCATTAAGGACTTCATTAACTGTACCAACATTCATTACTTTGGATTCCATCTTCAAAGTCCATCAAGACGCGCATATAAGACGCTAGAAGCGAAAATCGCACTGCATCTCATGACGTCACACATGACCACACGAGAGTGAATTGTAGAAGTGAGAAATATGGAAAGCGGTTGGTATAAACCAATGGCTTCTGTTACCAATTATAGACATTTAAGAATATTTGTAGAGATGCCATAATTGATTTTGTTTAGGTTGGGTTTTAACTGTTTGATGTATAATGCTTCAAGGATTTTTAGTTTTTGTCTATTGTTTTTTTCTATTGTCATTAGATGCGGTGCGATTTTCGCTTCTAGCGTCTTATATGCGCGTGTTTATCGTTGCTTAGAAATCTTCTATGTAAACATTGACAGACTATCATCACTGTCTTGTCCGTATATTGTTTAATATGTTGTAATTGACATCTTTGATAATGGCTTATGTAAGCCGAAAGCTTAGATTGTATTAAAAAAATATGGATCACGATTGTGAATTTCTTTTTCCGTTCAACGATAATGTTATTAAACTTATCAGAAGTTACGAAAAAAAATTACATAACATAAAGAGACAACACTTGTCTATATTATTTAATGAAACGTGTATGAATGAAAAGATGCTGCCTAAATACACAGACAATATATATATATATATATATATATATATATATAATATAGTTCATATATATATATATATATATATATATATATATATATATATATATATGTACTATATTTTAATCATTCTTGTGCTTCCGATGCTTAGCCATGAATTTTTTCTAAGCTGTATACTAAACATTAAATCTTTTACGAAAGATTTTATAAACCAATGG